>JARPMR010000028.1:30000-630000 GCA_029955525.1 Oeneis ivallda
CCTAACCTAACCTAACCTAACCTAACCTAACCTAACCTAACCTAACCTAACCTAACCTAACCTAACCTAACCTAACCTAACCTAACCTAACCTAACCTAACCTAACCTAACCTAACCTAACCTAACCTAACCTAACCTAACCTAACCTAACCTAACCTAACCTAACCTAACCTAACCTAACCTAACCTAACCTAACCTAACCTAACCTAACCTAACCTAACCTAACCTAACCTAACCTAACCTAACCTAACCTAACCTAACCTAACCTAACCTAACCTAACCTAACCTAACCTAACCTAACCTAACCTAACCTAACCTAACCTAACCTAACCTAACCTAACCTAACCTAACCTAACCTAACCTAACCTAACCTAACCTAACCTAACCTAACCTAACCTAACCTAACCTAACCTAACCTAACCTAACCTAACCTAACCTAACCTAACCTAACCTAACCTAACCTAACCTAACCTAACCTAACCTAACCTAACCTAACCTAACCTAACCTAACCTAACCTAACCTAACCTAACCTAACCTAACCTAACCTAACCTAACCTAACCTAACCTAACCTAACCTAACCTAACCTAACCTAACCTAACCTAACCTAACCTAACCTAACCTAACCTAACCTAACCTAACCTAACCTAACCTAACCTAACCTAACCTAACCTAACCTAACCTAACCTAACCTAACCTAACCTAACCTAACCTAACCTAACCTAACCTAACCTAACCTAACCTAACCTAACCTAACCTAACCTAACCTAACCTAACCTAACCTAACCTAACCTAACCTAACCTAACCTAACCTAACCTAACCTAACCTAACCTAACCTAACCTAACCTAACCTAACCTAACCTAACCTAACCTAACCTAACCTAACCTAACCTAACCTAACCTAACCTAACCTAACCTAACCTAACCTAACCTAACCTAACCTAACCTAACCTAACCTAACCTAACCTAACCTAACCTAACCTAACCTAACCTAACCTAACCTAACCTAACCTAACCTAACCTAACCTAA
This sequence comes from Oeneis ivallda, assembly GCA_029955525.1. Classification (NCBI taxonomy): domain Eukaryota; kingdom Metazoa; phylum Arthropoda; class Insecta; order Lepidoptera; family Nymphalidae; genus Oeneis; species Oeneis ivallda. The sequence goes on from JARPMR010000028.1 coordinate 31,031, forward strand.
CCTAACCTAACCTAACCTAACCTAACCTAACCTAACCTAACCTAACCTAACCTAACCTAACCTAACCTAACCTAACCTAACCTAACCTAACCTAACCTAACCTAACCTAACCTAACCTAACCTAACCTAACCTAACCTAACCTAACCTAACCTAACCTAACCTAACCTAACCTAACCTAACCTAACCTAACCTAACCTAACCTAACCTAACCTAACCTAACCTAACCTAACCTAACCTAACCTAACCTAACCTAACCTAACCTAACCTAACCTAACCTAACCTAACCTAACCTAACCTAACCTAACCTAACCTAACCTAACCTAACCTAACCTAACCTAACCTAACCTAACCTAACCTAACCTAACCTAACCTAACCTAACCTAACCTAACCTAACCTAACCTAACCTAACCTAACCTAACCTAACCTAACCTAACCTAACCTAACCTAACCTAACCTAACCTAACCTAACCTAACCTAACCTAACCTAACCTAACCTAACCTAACCTAACCTAACCTAACCTAACCTAACCTAACCTAACCTAACCTAACCTAACCTAACCTAACCTAACCTAACCTAACCTAACCTAACCTAACCTAACCTAACCTAACCTAACCTAACCTAACCTAACCTAACCTAACCTAACCTAACCTAACCTAACCTAACCTAACCTAACCTAACCTAACCTAACCTAACCTAACCTAACCTAACCTAACCTAACCTAACCTAACCTAACCTAACCTAACCTAACCTAACCTAACCTAACCTAACCTAACCTAACCTAACCTAACCTAACCTAACCTAACCTAACCTAACCTAACCTAACCTAACCTAACCTAACCTAACCTAACCTAACCTAACCTAACCTAACCTAACCTAACCTAACCTAACCTAACCTAACCTAACCTAACCTAACCTAACCTAACCTAACCTAACCTAACCTAACCTAACCTAACCTAACCTAACCTAACCTAACCTAACCTAACCTAACCTAACCTAACCTAACCTAACCTAACCTAACCTAACCTAACCTAACCTAACCTAACCTAACCTAACCTAACCTAACCTAACCTAACCTAACCTAACCTAACCTAACCTAACCTAACCTAACCTAACCTAACCTAACCTAACCTAACCTAACCTAACCTAACCTAACCTAACCTAACCTAACCTAACCTAACCTAACCTAACCTAACCTAACCTAACCTAACCTAACCTAACCTAACCTAACCTAACCTAACCTAACCTAACCTAACCTAACCTAACCTAACCTAACCTAACCTAACCTAACCTAACCTAACCTAACCTAACCTAACCTAACCTAACCTAACCTAACCTAACCTAACCTAACCTAACCTAACCTAACCTAACCTAACCTAACCTAACCTAACCTAACCTAACCTAACCTAACCTAACCTAACCTAACCTAACCTAACCTAACCTAACCTAACCTAACCTAACCTAACCTAACCTAACCTAACCTAACCTAACCTAACCTAACCTAACCTAACCTAACCTAACCTAACCTAACCTAACCTAACCTAACCTAACCTAACCTAACCTAACCTAACCTAACCTAACCTAACCTAACCTAACCTAACCTAACCTAACCTAACCTAACCTAACCTAACCTAACCTAACCTAACCTAACCTAACCTAACCTAACCTAACCTAACCTAACCTAACCTAACCTAACCTAACCTAACCTAACCTAACCTAACCTAACCTAACCTAACCTAACCTAACCTAACCTAACCTAACCTAACCCCCCAATTTGACCGACATTGTTGAACTTTTCAACTTGACTAAAACTACTTTCTTTTTAACACAATTTTTGACTGGACATGGATTCCACCGACAGTATCTTCTCCGCTTCCACATTGTAAATAACGACACTTGCCCTTGCGATAACGCATCATCCCAAACCATGGAGCATCTTATAGAAACATGCTCTAGGTTTGGCCGCTCTAGGTTGAACCATAAGATGCTTTGCGAGCATCTTGGGGTCCCACCCTTCAATATCAGGGAACTCATGGGGAAACATGCTGCGCTGGAGTCCTTTGTTCTATTATTGGAAAATATACTGAAGCAGCTTAAACAGTTTAACGAAGATGCTAATTAAAATATACTTGGTCTGCTAACCTTGTCATTTAGCATAAACATTAGTTATTAGTAGTTGATTTTAATTTGATACTTAAACTTAATGTGTGTTGTTAATTTAAGTGGAAGTTGTTTCCATTGAAACACTATATGTGTGTAACTAGATTTAAAGATTTATATAAATTTTGAAATTTGTAAAGTATTGTATATTGATTAGTTTTAGTATATATTGTGTGTATAGGTTCATATTATATTATAAATTTAAACGTTTAAATTTGTTTTGCATTCTATTGTTTAGTTTTAGTATATATATAGGTACATATTATATTATTATCAATATAATATATATATTAGAAGCACTATACGTTACTGTGTTAAGAATAGCTGTAAGGTGTGTGACTAGATTATAACATTTATATATACTTTGAAATTGTGTACATTCTATAGTTTTAGTATATTTTGTATACGTACATATTGTATACTTAAATTTTTATTGGTTTGTGTAACAAAACTAAAATAAGAAGTATTATGCGCTCTAGCGCGGGGCGTATGGAGCTCCTGATCAATGTATCAAATCGCAGAAATCAGGAACTACCTGCGTACCCACTTAGTGGTAAAATCGTTACCGGTAATACCGTTTGCACCATGCGTATTATTTAAGAATATGAGAACAACATATAATTAGATTTAAACGATAGTTTGGAAGAGCGGACGCATCACATTGCGGACGCTCTCCTTCTATTACGATATGCTTGCGTTAATAATAAAGAAACATTTGTGGCTAAATTAGTTGTAAGAAAAAAAAAAAAAAAAAAAAAAAAAAAAAAAAAAAAAAAAAACCTAACCTAACCTAACCTAACCTAACCTAACCTAACCTAACCTAACCTAACCTAACCTAACCTAACCTAACCTAACCTAACCTAACCTAACCTAACCTAACCTAACCTAACCTAACCTAACCTAACCTAACCTAACCTAACCTAACCTAACCTAACCTAACCTAACCTAACCTAACCTAACCTAACCTAACCTAACCTAACCTAACCTAACCTAACCTAACCTAACCTAACCTAACCTAACCTAACCTAACCTAACCTAACCTAACCTAACATATACCCTAACATAACCTAACATTACCTAACATAACCTTACATAACCTAATAAAACCTAACATATACCCTAACATAACCTAACATTACCCAACATAACCTTACATAACCTAACCTAACTTAATCTAACATAACCTAACATATACCCTAACCTAACCTAACCTAACCTAACTTATTCTAACATAACCTTACATAACCTAACATAATCTAACCTAACCTAGGAAAGTTCGATCTTTCTGCAACAAAAAGCATTCAGTAGCTCCTGCTGAGGCGCTTTGTCCGCGCCCTGGAACGCGCATTTCGGTTGGTTGGTTCCAGAGATAATCGGAAAAAGCTTTCACCGAAACGAGCCAAAACTAACATAACCTAACTTAATCTAACATAACCTAACCTAACCTAACCTAACTTAACCTAACCTAACCTAACTTATTCTAACATAACCTAACATATACCCTAACATAACCTAACATTTCTTAACATAACCTTACATAACCTAACATAACCTAACCTAACCTAGGAAAGTCCGATCTTTCTGCAACAAAAAGCATTCGGTAGCTCCTGCTGAGCCGCTTTGTCCACGCCCTGGAACGCGCATTTCGGTTGCCTGATTCCAGAGATAATCGAAAAAACTTGATATTTTTGCTCAAGAAAGTCCGATCTTTCTGCAACAAAAAGCATTCGGTAGCTCCTGCTAAGGCGCTTGGTCCGCGCCCTGGAACGCGCATTTCGGTTACTTGATTCCAGAGATAATCGATAAAAACTTGATATTTTTGCTCAGGAAAGTCCGATCTTTCTGCAACAAAAAGCATTCGGAAGCTCCTGCTGAGCCGCTTTGTCCACGCCCTGGAACGCGCATTTCGGTTGCCTGATTCCAGAGATAATCGAAAAAACTTGATATTTTTGCTCAAGAAAGTCCGATCTTTCTGCAACAAAAAGCATTCGGTAGCTCCTGCTAAGGCGCTTGGTCCGCGCCCTGGAACGCGCATTTCGGTTGCTTGATTCCAGAGATAATCGATAAAAACTTGATATTTTTGCTCAGGAAAGTCCGATCTTTCTGCAACAAAAAGCATTCGGTAGCTCCTGCTGAGCCGCTTTGTCCACGCCCTGGAACGCGCATTTCGGTTGCTTGATTCCAGAGATAATCGAAAAAACTTGATATTTTTGCTCAAGAAAGTCCGATCTTTCTGCAACAAAAAGCATTCGGTAGCTCCTGCTAAGGCGCTTGGTCCGCGCCCTGGAACGCGCATTTCGGTTGCTTGATTCCAGAGATAATCGATAAAAACTTGATATTTTTGCTCAGGAAAGTCCGATCTTTCTGCAACAAAAAGCATTCGGTAGCTCCTGCTGAGCCGCTTTGTCCACGCCCTGGAACGCGCATTTCGGTTGCCTGATTCCAGAGATAATCGAAAAAACTTGATATTTTTGCTCAAGAAAGTCCGATCTTTCTGCAACAAAAAGCATTCGGTAGCTCCTGCTAAGGCGCTTGGTCCGCGCCCTGGAACGCGCATTTCGGTTGCTTGATTCCAGAGATAATCGATAAAAACTTGATATTTTTGCTCAGGAAAGTCCGATCTTTCTGCAACAAAAAGCATTCGGTAGCTCCTGCTGAGGCGCTTTGTCCGCGCCCTGGAACGCGCATTTCGATTGGTTGGTTCTAGAGATAATCGAATAAAAACTTGATATTTTTGCTCAGGAAAGTCCGATCTTTCTGCAACAAAAAGCATTCGGTAGCTCCTGCTGAGGCGCTTTGTCCGCGCCCTCGAACGCGCATTTCGGTTGCCTGGTTCCAGAGATAATCGAAACAAACTTGAAATTTTTGCTCAGGAAAGTCCGATCTTTCTGCAACAAAAAGCATTCGGTAGCTCCTGCTAAGGCGCTTGGTCTTCGCCCTGGAACGCGCATTTCGGTTGGTTGGTTCCAGAAATAATCGAAAAAAACTTGATATTTTTGCTCAGGAAAGTCCGATCTTTCTGCAACAAAAAGCATTCGGTAGCTCCTGCTGAGGCGCTTTGTCCGCGCCCTGGAACGCGCATTTCGATTGGTTGGTTCTAGAGATAATCGAATAAAAACTTGATATTTTTGCTCAGGAAAGTCCGATCTTTCTGCAACAAAAAGCATTCGGTAGCTCCTGCTGAGGCGCTTTGTCCGCGCCCTCGAACGCGCATTTCGGTTGCCTGGTTCCAGAGATAATCGAAACAAACTTGAAATTTTTGCTCAGGAAAGTCCGATCTTTCTGCAACAAAAAGCATTCGGTAGCTCCTGCTGAGGCCTTTTGTCCGCGCCCTGGAACGCGCATTTCGGTTGCCTGGTTCCAGAGATAATCGGAAAAAGCTTTCGCCGAAACGAGCCAAACCTAACATAACCTAACTTAATCTAACATAACCTAACATATACCCTAACATAACCTAACATAACCTAACCTAACCTAACCTAACCTAACTTAATCTAACATAACCTAACATATACCCTAACATAACCTAACATTACCTAACATAACCTTACATAACCTAACCTAACTTAATCTAACATAACCTAACATATACCCTAACATAACCTAACATTACCTAACATAACCTTACATAACCTAATAAAACCTAACATATACCCTAACATAACCTAACATTACCCAACATAACCTTACATAACCTAACCTAACTTAATCTAACATAACCTAACATATACCCTAACCTAACCTAACCTAACCTAACCTAACTTATTCTAACATAACCTTACATAACCTAACATGATCTAACCTAACCTAGGAAAGTTCGATCTTTCTGCAACAAAAAGCATTCAGTAGCTCCTGCTGAGGCGCTTTGTCCGCGCCCTGGAACGCGCATTTCGGTTGGTTGGTTCCAGAGATAATCGGAAAAAGCTTTCACCGAAACGAGCCAAAACTAACATCACCTAACTTAATCTAACATAACCTAACCTAACCTAACCTAACCTAACTTAACCTAACCTAACCTAACTTATTCTAACATAACCTAACATATACCCTAACATAACCTAACATTTCTTATAACCTTACATAACCTAACATAACCTAACCTAACCTAGGAAAGTCCGATCTTTCTGCAACAAAAAGCATTCGGTAGCTGCTGAGGCGCTTTGTCCGCGCCCTGGGACGCGCATTTCGGTTGGTTGGTTCCAGAGATAATCGAAAAAAACTTGATAATTTTGCTCAGGAAAGTCCAATCTGTCTGCAACAAAAAGCATTCGGTAGCTCCTGCTGTGGCGCTTTTAGCGCGCCCTGGAACGCGCATTTCAGTTGCCTGGTTCCAGAGATAATTGAAAAAAACTTGATATTTTTGCCCAGGAAAGTCCGATCTTTCTGCAACAAAAAGCATTTTGTAGCTCCTGCTGTGGCGCTTTGTCCGCGCCCTGGAACGCGCATTTAGGTTGGTTGGTTCCAGAGATAATCGAAAAAACTTGATATTTTTGCTCAGGAAAGTCCGATCTTTCTGAAACAAAAAGCATTCGGTAGCTCCTGCTGAGGCGCTTTGTCCGCGCCCTGGAACGCGCATTTCGGTTGGTTGGTTCCAGAGATAATCGAAAAAAACTTGATATTTTTGCTCAGGAAAGTCCGATCTTTCTGAAGCAAAAAGCATTCGGTAGCTCCTGCTAAGGCGCTTGGTCCGCGCCCTGGAACGCGCATTTCGGTTGCTTGATTCCAGAGATAATCGAAAAAAACTTGATATTTTTGCTCAGGAAAGTCCGATCTTTCTGAAACAAAAAGCATTCGGTAGCTCCTGCTGAGGCCTTTTGTCCGCGCCCTGGAACGCGCATTTCGGTTGCCTGGTTCCAGAGATAATCGAAAAAAAACTTGATATTTTTGCTCAGGAAAGTCCGAGCTTTCTGCAACAAAAAGCATTCGGTAGCTCCTGCTGAGGCGCTTTGTCCGCGCCCTGGAACGCGCATTTCGGTTGATTGGTTCCAGAGATAATCGAAAAAAACTTGATATTTTTGCTCAGGAAAGTCCGAGCTTTCTGCAACAAAAAGCATTCGGTAGCTCCTGCTGAGGCGCTTTGTCCGCGCCCTGGAACGCGCATTTCGGTTGCCTGATTCCAGAGATAATCGAAAAAAACTTGATATTTTTGCTCAGGAAAGTCCGATCTTTCTGCAACAAAAAGCATTCGGTAGCTCCTGCTAAGGCGCTTGGTCCGCGCCCTGGAACGCGCATTTCGGTTGCTTGATTCCAGAGATAATCGATAAAAACTTGATATTTTTGCTCAGGAAAGTCCGATCTTTCTGAAACAAAAAGCATTCGGTAGCTCCTGCTGAGGCCTTTTGTCCGCGCCCTGGAACGCGCACTTCGGTTGCCTGGTTCCAGAGATAATCGGAAAAAGCTTTCGCCGAAACGAGCCAAACCTAACATAACCTAACTTAATCTAACATAACCTAACATATACCCTAACTTAACCTTACATAACCTAACATAACCTTACATAACCTAACAAAACCTAACATATACCCTAACATAACCTAACATTACCCAACATAACCTTACATAACCTAACCTAACTTGATCTAACATAACCTAACATATACCCTAACATAACCTAACATTACCTAACATAACCTTACATAACCTAACAAAACCTAACATATACCCTAACATAACCTAACATTACCCAACATAACCTTACATAACCTAACCTAACTTGATCTAACATAACCTAACATATACCCTAACCTAACCTAACCTAACCTAAACAAACTTATTCTAACATAACCTTACATAACCTAACATAATCTAACCTAACCTAGGAAAGTCCGATCTTTCTGCAACAAAAAGCATTCGGTAGCTCCTGCTGAGGCGCTTTGTCCGCGCCCTGGAACGCGCATTTCGGTTGGTTGGTTCCAGAAATAATCGAAAAAAACTTGATATTTTTGCTCAGGAAAGTCCGATCTTTCTGCAACAAAAAGCATTCGGTAGCTCCTGCTGAGGCGCTTTGTCCGCGCCCTAGAACGCGCATTTCGGTTGGTTGGTTCTAGAGATAATCGAAAAAAACTTGATATTTTTGCTCAGGAAAGTCCGATCTTTCTGCAACAAAAAGCATTCGGTAGCTCCTGCTGAGGCGCTTTGTCCGCGCCTTGGAACGCGCATTTTGGTTGCCTGGTTCCAGAGATAATCGAAACAAACTTGAAATTTTTGCTCAGGAAAGTCCGATCTTTCTGCAACAAAAAGCATTCGGTAGCTCCTGCTAAGGCGCTTGGTCTTCGCCCTGGAACGCGCATTTCGGTTGCTTGATTCCAGAGATAATCGAAAAAAACTTGATATTTTTGCTCAGGAAAGTCCGATCTTTCTGAAACAAAAAGCATTCGGTAGCTCCTGCTGAGGCCTTTTGTCCGCGCCTTGGAACGCGCATTTCGGTTGCCTGGTTCCAGAGATAATCGGAAAAAGCTTTCGCCGAAACGAGCCAAACCTAACATAACCTAACTTAGTCTGACATAACCTAACATATACCCTAACATAACCTAACATAACCTAACCTAACCTAACCTAACCTAACTTAATCTAACATAACCTAACATATACCCTAACATAACCTAACATTACCTTACATAACCTAACCTAACTTAATCTAACATAACCTAACATATACCCTAACATAACCTAACATTACCTAACATAACCTTACATAACCTAATAAAACCTAACATATACCCTTACATAACCTAACATTACCCAACATAACCTTACATAACCTAACCTAACTTAATCTAACATAACCTAACATATACCCTAACCTAACCTAACCTAACCTAACTTATTCTAACATAACCTTACATAACCTAACATAATCTAACCTAACCTAGGAAAGTTCGATCTTTCTGCAACAAAAAGCATTCAGTAGCTCCTGCTGAGGCGCTTTGTCCGCGCCCTGGAACGCGCATTTCGGTTGGTTGGTTCCAGAGATAATCGGAAAAAGCTTTCACCGAAACGAGCCAAAACTAACATAACCTAACTTAATCTAACATAACCTAACCTAACCTAACCTAACCTAACTTAACCTAACCTAACCTAACTTATTCTAACATAACCTAACATATACCCTAACATAACCTAACATTTCTTAACATAACCTTACATAACCTAACATAACCTAACCTAACCTAGGAAAGTCCGATCTTTCTGCAACAAAAAGCATTCGGTAGCTCCTGCTGAGCCGCTTTGTCCACGCCCTGGAACGCGCATTTCGGTTGCCTGATTCCAGAGATAATCGAAAAAACTTGATATTTTTGCTCAAGAAAGTCCGATCTTGCTGCAACAAAAAGCATTCGGTAGCTCCTGCTAAGGCGCTTGGTCCGCGCCCTGGAAAGCGCATTTCCGTTGCTTGATTCCAGAGATAATCGATAAAAACTTGATATTTTTGCTCAGGAAAGTCCGATCTTTCTGAAACAAAAAGCATTCGGTAGCTCCTGCTGAGGCCTTTTGTCCGCGCCCTGGAACGCGCACTTCGGTTGCCTGATTCCAGAGATAATCGAAAAAAACTTGATATTTTTGCTCAGGAAAGTCCGATCTTTCTGCAACAAAAAGCATTCGGTAGCTCTTGCTAAGGCGCTTGGTCCGCGCCCTGGAACGCGCATTTTGGTTGCTTGATTCCAGAGATAATCGATAAAAACTTGATATTTTTGCTCAGGAAAGTCCGATCTTTCTGAAACAAAAAGCATTCGGTAGCTCCTGCTGAGGCCTTTTGTCCGCGCCCTGGAACGCGCACTTCGGTTGCCTGGTTCCAGAGATAATCGGAAAAAGCTTTCGCCGAAACGAGCCAAACCTAACATAACCTAACTTAATCTAACATAACCTAACATATACCCTAACATAACCTAACATTACCTAACATAACCTTACATAACCTAACCTAACTTATTCTAACATAACCTAACATATACCCTAACATAACCTAACACTTCTTAACATAACCTTACATAACCTAACATAACCTAACCTAACCTAGGAAAGTCCGATCTTTCTGAAACAAAAAGCATTCGGTAGCTCCTGCTGAGGCGCTTTGTCCGCGCCCTGGAACGCGCATTTCGGTTGCCTGATTCCAGAGATAATCGAAAAAACTTGATATTTTTGCTCAGGAAAGTCCGATCTTTCTGCAACAAAAAGCATTCGGTAGCTCCTGCTGAGGCGCTTTGTCCGCGCCCTGGAACGCGCATTTCGGTTGCCTGATTCCAGAGATAATCGAAAAAACTTGATATTTTTGCTCAGGAAAGTCCGATCTTTCTGAAACAAAAAGCATTCGGTAGCTCCTACTGAGGCCTTTTGTCCGCGCCCTGGAACGCCCACTTCGGTTGCCTGGTTCCAGAGATAATCGGAAAAAGCTTTCGCCGAAACGAGCCAAACCTAACATAACCTAACTTAATCTAACATAACCTAACATATACCCTAACATAACCTAACATTACCTAACATAACCTTACATAACCTAACATAACCTAACTTAATCTAACATAACCTAACATATACTCTAACATAACCTAACATTACCTAACATAACCTTACATAACCTAACCTAACTTAATCTAACATAACCTAACATATACCCTAACATAACCTAACATTACCTAACATAACCTTACATAACCTAACAAAACCTAACATATACCCTAACATAACCTAACATTACCCAACATAACCTTACATAACCTAACCTAACCTAACCTAAACTAACTTATTCTAACATAACCTTACATAACCTAACATAATCTAACCTAACCTAGGAAAGTCCGATCTTTCTGCAACAAAAAGCATTCGGTAGCTCCTGCTGAGGCGCTTTGTCCGCGCCCTGGAACGCGCATTTCGGTTGGTTGGTTCCAGAAATAATCGAAAAAAACTTGATATTTTTGCTCAGGAAAGTCCGATCTTTCTGCAACAAAAAGCATTCGGTAGCTCCTGCTGAGGCGCTTTGTCCGCGCCCTGGAACGCGCATTTCGATTGGTTGGTTCTAGAGATAATCGAAAAAAACTTGATATTTTTGCTCAGGAAAGTCCGATCTTTCTGCAACAAAAAGCATTCGGTAGCTCCTGCTGAGGCGCTTTGTCCGCGCCCTCGAACGCGCATTTCGGTTGCCTGGTTCCAGAGATAATCGAAACAAACTTGAAATTTTTGCTCAGGAAAGTCCGACCTTTCTGCAACAAAAAGCATTCGGTAGCTCCTGCTAAGGCGCTTGGTCTTCGCCCTGGAACGCGCATTTCGGTTGCTTGATTCGAGAGATAATCGAAAAAAACTTGATATTTTTGCTCAGGAAAGTCCGATCTTTCTGAAACAAAAAGCATTCGGTAGCTCCTGCTGAGGCCTTTTGTCCGCGCCCTGGAACGCGCATTTCGGTTGCCTGGTTCCAGAGATAATCGGAAAAAGCTTTCGCCGAAACGAGCCAAACCTAACATAACCTAACTTAATCTAACATAACCTAACATATACCCTAACATAACCTAACATAACCTAACCTAACCTAACCTAACCTAACTTAATCTAACATAACCTACCCTAACCTAACCTAACTTAACCTAACCTAACCTAACTTATTCTAACATAACCTAACATATACCCTATCATAACCTAACATTTCTTAACATAACCTTACATAACCTAACATAACCTAACCTAACCTAGGAAAGTCCGATCTTTCTGCAACAAAAAGCATTCGGTAGCTCCTGCTGAGCCGCTTTGTCCACGCCCTGGAACGCGCATTTCGGTTGCCTGATTCCAGAGATAATCAAAAAACTTGATATTTTTGCTCAAGAAAGTCCGATCTTTCTGCAACAAAAAGCATTCGGTAGCTCCTGCTAAGAAGCTTGGTCCGCGCCCTGGAACGCGCATTTCGGTTGCTTGATTCCAGAGATAATCGATAAAAACTTGATATTTTTGCTCAGGAAAGTCCGATCTATCTGAAACAAAAAGCATTCGGTAGCTCCTGCTGAGGCCTTTTGTCCGCGCCCTGGAACGCGCACTTCGGTTGCCTGATTCCAGAGATAATCGAAAAAAACTTGATATTTTTGCTCAGGAAAGTCCGATCTTTCTGCAACAAAAAGCATTCGGTAGCTCCTGCTAAGGCGCTTGGTCCGCGCCCTGGAACGCGCATTTTGGTTGCTTGATTCCAGAGATAATCGATAAAAACTTGATATTTTTGCTCAGGAAAGTCCGATCTTTCTGAAACAAAAAGCATTCGGTAGCTCCTGCTGAGGCCTTTTGTCCGCGCCCTGGAACGCGCACTTCGGTTGCCTGGTTCCAGAGATAATCGGAAAAAGCTTTCGCCGAAACGAGTCAAACCTAACATAACCTAACTTAATCTAACATAACCTAACATATACCCTAACATAACCTAACATTACCTAACATAACCTTACATAACCTAACATAACCTAACTTATTCTAACATAACCTAACATATACCCTAACATAACCTAACACTTCTTAACATAACCTTACATAACCTAACATAACCTAACCTAACCTAGGAACGTCCGATCTTTCTGAAACAAAAAGCATTCGGTAGCTCCTTCTGAGGCGCTTTGTCCGCGCCCTGGAACGCGCATTTCGGTTGCCTGATTCCAGAGATAATCGAAAAAACTTGATATTTTTGCTCAGGAAAGTCCGATCTTTCTGCAACAAAAAGCATTCGGTAGCTCCTGCTAAGGCGCTTGGTCCGCGCCCTGGAACGCGCATTTCGGTTGCTTGATTCCAGAGATAATCGATAAAAACTTGATATTTTTGCTCAGGAAAGTCCGATCTTTCTGAAACAAAAAGCATTCGGTAGCTCCTGCTGAGGCCTTTTGTCCGCGCCCTGGAACGCGCACTTCGGTTGCCTGGTTCCAGAGATAATCGGAAAAAGCTTTCGCCGAAACGAGCCAAACCTAACATAACCTAACTTAATCTAACATAACCTAACATATACCCTAAAATAACCTAACATTACCTAACATAACCTTAAATAACCTAACATAACCTAACTTAATCTAACATAACCTAACATATACTCTAACATAACCTAACATTACCTAACATAACCTTACATAACCTAACCTAACTTAATCTAACATAACCTAACATATACCCTAACATAACCTAACATTACCTAACATAACCTTACATAACCTAACAAAACCTAACATATACCCTAACATAACCTAACATTACCCAACATAACCTTACATAACCTAACCTAACCTAACCTAAACTAACTTATTCTAACATAACCTTACATAACCTAACATAATCTAACCTAACCTAGGAAAGTCCGATCTTTCTGCAACAAAAAGCATTCGGTAGCTCCTGCTGAGGCGCTTTGTCCGCGCCCTGGAACGCGCATTTCGGTTGGTTGGTTCCAGAAATAATCGAAAAAAACTTGATATTTTTGCTCAGGAAAGTCCGATCTTTCTGCAACAAAAAGCATTCGGTAGCTCCTGCTGAGGCGCTTTGTCCGCGCCCTGGAACGCGCATTTCGATTGGTTGGTTCTAGAGATAATCGAAAAAAACTTGATATTTTTGCTCAGGAAAGTCCGATCTTTCTGCAACAAAAAGCATTCGGTAGCTCCTGCTGAGGCGCTTTGTCCGCGCCCTCGAACGCGCATTTCGGTTGCCTGGTTCCAGAGATAATCGAAACAAACTTGAAATTTTTGCTCAGGAAAGTCCGATCTTTCTGCAACAAAAAGCATTCGGTAGCTCCTGCTAAGGCGCTTGGTCTTCGCCCTGGAACGCGCATTTCGGTTGCTTGATTCCAGAGATAATCGAAAAAAACTTGATATTATTGCTCAGGAAAGTCCGATCTTTCTGAAACAAAAAGCATTCGGTAGCTCCTGCTGAGGCCTTTTGTCCGCGCTCTGGAACGCGCATTTCGGTTGCCTGGTTCCAGAGATAATCGATAAAAACTTGATATTTTTGCTCAGGAAAGTCCGATCTTTCTGAAACAAAAAGCATTCGGTAGCTCCTGCTGAGGCCTTTTGTCCGCGCCCTGGAACGCGCACTTCGGTTGCCTGGTTCCAGAGATAATCGGAAAAAGCTTTCGCCGAAACGAGCCAAACCTAACATAACCTAACTTAATCTAACATAACCTAACATATACCCTAACATAACCTAACATTACCTAACATAACCTTACATAACCTAACATAACTTAATCTAACATAACCTAACATATACTCTAACATAACCTAACATTACCTAACATAACCTTACATAACCTAACCTAACTTAATCTAACATAACCTAACATATACCCTAACATAACCTAACATTACCTAACATAACCTTACATAACCTAACAAAACCTAACATATACCCTAACATTACCTAACATTACCCAACATAACCTTACATAACCTAACCTAACCTAACCTAAACTAACTTATTCTAACATAACCTTACATAACCTAACATAATCTAACCTAACCTAGGAAAGTCCGATCTTTCTGCAACAAAAAGCATTCGGTAGCTCCTGCTGAGGCGCTTTGTCCGCGCCCTGGAACGCGCATTTCGGTTGGTTGGTTCCAGAAATAATCGAAAAAAACTTGATATTTTTGCTCAGGAAAGTCCGATCTTTCTGCAACAAAAAGCATTCGGTAGCTCCTGCTGAGGCGCTTTGTCCGCGCCCTGGAACGCGCATTTCGATTGGTTGGTTCTAGAGATAATCGAAAAAAACTTGATATTTTTGCTCAGGAAAGTCCGATCTTTCTGCAACAAAAAGCATTCGGTAGCTCCTGCTGAGGCGCTTTGTCCGCGCCCTCGAACGCGCATTTCGGTTGCCTGGTTCCAGAGATAATCGAAACAAACTTGAAATTTTTGCTCAGGAAAGTCCGATCTTTCTGCAACAAAAAGCATTCGGTAGCTCCTGCTAAGGCGCTTGGTCTTCGCCCTGGAACGCGCATTTCGGTTGCTTGATTCCAGAGATAATCGAAAAAAACTTGATATTTTTGCTCAGGAAAGTCCGATCTTTCTGAAACAAAAAGCATTCGGTAGCTCCTGCTGAGGCCTTTTGTCCGCGCTCTGGAACGCGCATTTCGGTTGCCTGGTTCCAGAGATAATCGGAAAAAGCTTTCGCCGAAACGAGCCAAACCTAACATAACCTAACTTAATCTAACATAACCTAACATATACCCTAACATAACCTAACATAACCTAACCTAACCTAACCTAACCTAACTTAATCTAACAACCTAACATATACCCTAACATAACCTAACATTACCTAACATAACCTTACATAACCTAACCTAACTTAATCTAACATAACCTAACATATACCCTAACATAACCTAACATTACCTAACATAACCTTACATAACCTAATAAAACCTAACATATACCCTAACATAACCTAACATTACCCAACATAACCTTACATAACCTAACCTAACTTAATCTAACATAACCTAACATATACCCTAACCTAACCTAACCTAACCTAACCTAACTTATTCTAACATAACCTAACATAACCTAACATGATCTAACCTAACCTAGGAAAGTCCGATCTTTCTGAAACAAAAAGCACTCGGTAGCTCCTGCTGAGGCGCTTTGTCCGCGCCCTGGAACGCGCATTTCGGTTGGTTGGTTCCAGAGATAATCGAAAAAAACTTGATATTTTTGCTCAGGAAAGTCCGATCTTTCTGAAGCAAAAAGCATTCGGTAGCTCCTGCTGAGGCGCTTTGTCCGCGCCATGGAACGCGCATTTCGGTTGGTTGGTTCCAGAGATAATCGAAAAAAACTTGATATTTTTGCTCAGGAAAGTCCGATCTTTCTGCAACAAAAAGCATTCGGTAGCTCCCGCTGAGGCGCATTGTCCGCGCCCTGGAACGCGCATTTCGCTTGGTTGGTTCCAGAGATAATCGAAAAAAACTTGATATTTTTGCTCAGGAAAGTCCGATCTTTCTGCAACAAAAAGCATTCGGTAGCTCCTGCTAAGGCGCTTGGTCCGCGCCCTGGAACGCGCATTTCGGTTGCTTGATTCCAGAGATAATCGAAAAAAACTTGATATTTTTGCTCAGGAAAGTCCGATCTTTCTGAAACAAAAAGCATTCGGTAGCTCCTGCTGAGGCCTTTTGTCCGCGCCCTGGAACGCGCATTTCGGTTGCCTGGTTCCAGAGATAATCGGAAAAAGCTTTCGCCGAAACGAGCCAAACCTAACATAACCTAACTTAATCTAACATAACCTAACATATACCCTAACATAACCTAACATTACCTAACATAACCTTACATAACCTAACATAACCTAACTTAATCTAACTTAATCTAACATAACCTAACATATACCCTAACATAACCTAACATTACCTAACATAACCTTACATTACCTAACCTAACTTAATCTAACATAACCTAACATATACCCTAACATAACCTAACATTACCTAATATAACCTTACATAACCTAACAAAACCTAACATATACCCTAACATAACCTAACATTACCCAACATAACCTTACATAACCTAACCTAACTTAATCTAACATAACCTAACATATACCCTAACCTAACCTAACCTAACCTAAACTAACTTATTCTAACATAACCTTACATAACCTAACATAATCTAACCTAACCTAGGAAAGTCCGATCTTTCTGCAACAAAAAGCATTCGGTAGCTCCTGCTGAGGCGCTTTGTCCGCGCCCTGGAACGCGCATTTCGGTTGGTTGGTTCCAGAAATAATCGAAAAAAACTTGATATTTTTATTATTGGATCACAATTATTGGATCCCACGACGAGGTGTCCACGCCGAGATTGGTGATGGCGTAGAGACATTCCTTGGTAGTGTCGTGTATCTTTTTAATTGCGGCGGCGGATGCTTGCTGTATGGTAGGGAGGCTGAGTAAGGTATTTAGATGAGATGAGTAAATCAGCTTCTTATTATTGTATCGAGTGTTTAGTATCTCCCAACAAGTGTGATAATTGCTGGGACTTATCATAAGATGCTGAATTAATTTTTCGGCCTCTCCTTTTACTTTTCCCTTGAGATGTTGCATTTTTTGCACGTCGGATATTGATGCGTTGTTATGGATGACTTCCGTGAACAAGTCTTTGAATGAAGTCCAGTTTTGATAGCCTCCACTGAAGGTAGGTAAATCCATCGTCGGTGTAGACTTCTCCCTGTACGTTAGTGAACCTAATTTGTTGCTGATGAGTCTAGTCATGTTTTTGTACTGCTGTTCACACGAACTGTACTGTGTTTCATCGGAAAAATCTCTGGTACCTGGCATACCATCGATTTCCCAGTATAATTTATCAATTGCTGTCCAACGTTCTTGTATGGACTTGAGAGCCTCGTCCAGCTCCCATTTTTGTTGAATTTGATCGATATTGATGTTGTTGACTGTTCTTGTAAATGCTCTGTAATTACTGGATTGCTTACATAGCATCTCCTCTATCTTGCTAGAGGTAGTATAATTTGTACCCACACGTGGCTGAAAAGTGGGCTGTTGCGTGTTTGGATTAGTCGGTGTGTGTAGTCCCTGAGATGACGGACCGCCTTGTTCGACGTTGGATTTTGCTGGTCATACGATAGGCGTTGGCACCGATTGCTCTTGAGGTAAATGGGATAAAAGGAAAGCTTTTGTTTTATGATAGAATTCCATTGTGTCCTCATACTTTTTATGGGTGAAATAAGTATGAGACTGATCTTCCCATTTTTTCAAAATTGCGTGATTTGATTCAAACTCGATCCAATAATCATCGAGTTTCTTGATTTTTCTCCATACCATCTCTGGAGTTTTACGGTCTGGTCCATCCTTCTTGAAGTTCACCAGAAGTGTATTCATCGCTTGCATGATTTCGAGCTGGTTCTCTGGTCCAGCCATTGTCACGGCGGTGAAAGGTGGTGGATCGCAGAGAAAAACTGAATGTCTGTATGCTTGACTGCTCCCAGCCCGAAGTTGATGCTGACGCGTGAATTGTATGCTGTATTGAGTGCTGTGATGACTGCTGTGCTTCCACTTGATGATTCGGTGTCTCTAGCACGATATGTGCGCCTTCTCAATCTTGCCGGTGAGAGGCGCTTGTGGGAGGCCGACAGACCGATTCGCTATCGTACAGATCCACGAAAATTGCTGCACGGAAGCACGTTGAACTTGTCACAGGTTCAATTTATGCTCGAAGGACCACTTGTACCTACGATTACCTGCGCAACAGTACTCGTATTGCTTGTTTTGTTTGCCTTAAGTGCTAATTTGGACTTTATTCCTAACGCGCAAGATGTCACATACCTGTGTAGCCTGCAAGTCCGCCTTAGAAACGAAGGAGTTAGTAAAATGTTCCGTTTGTACCTCAACTTATCATTACTTGTGTGTGGGCATGACAAAGGATAACTACGCTAAGCTTTCTACGTCATACAAATCCTCCTGGAAATGTCCTGCATGCAAAGTGGCGAGTAAAAAGGGGTCTCAAAATGCGGACGGTACTCCGGTCAAGGGCACTGATCCAGATTACGCCATTGACTGCGGTCAAAGCAAGCACTCTCCGGACTTTCAGTCCTTGAAAAATGACTTATTAGGATGTATAGCTAAATCACATGAGGAGCAACGTCAGGCCTTAATAAACCTAATTACAGAAAAATTCCAGGCCGTACAGAGCTCGTTGGATGTCTTCTCTAAAGACTTAAATCTCATGAAGAAGGAGATTTCGGAGTTAAAGAATACACTATCTGCGAAAGTTGAAGAGTTGGATAGTCGTGTTTCTGACCTCGAGTTGAAGTTGCTGCAAATAGAGGGTATTAAGTCAGATTTTAATGAACTCAAGGAGAAGGTGAGTAACATTATGGAATTTAACTTAAAGAATGAACAGTGGGTCCGGCGCTCGAACATACAAATAAACGGTATTCCGCAGAAGAAAGATGAGGACCTTGTCAAGGTCATCACAAACCTGGCGGTTAAGAGCGGGTATCAATTGGACCCGTCGAGGGATATAGATTTTGTCACTAGAGTTGCGGTAAGGAATGACATCGACAACTCAAAACCTAAGCCGATTATCATAAAACTGTTATCGAGATACAAAAAGGATGACTTCCTAGCGTGCCTACGCCGCCTCAAGGACCTGAGAGCATCGGATATTGGTTGTCCAGGCAATCAAAGTCGTGTTTATATCAACGACCACCTTTCAAGCTATAATAAAATGCTCCTACAAAAAGCTAAACTCAAGGCGAAGGAAAACAATTATACCTATTGTTGGGTGAGGAACTGCACAATCATGGTTCGTCAAAATGACAAATCTAAAATTTTACATATTACTTCAGAAGATTCGTTAAAAAAAATTGTTTAGGTAATAACCATACAGTGAAAGGTGTTTCCTATCTACTAGGTGTTGGTTTGAAACGATCGTTTAGTACTCAGTGTAAAAAAAATCCGTATTTATTTTCTGTGTTCCGTTTGTTCTGGTATCATGAGTTTTCGATACACCTAAGCTTTGAGTTAGGGTTTACAATCCATGTCATAATTTATTGTCTTGTAGGTATTCAAATATTAAATAAACTTGCAAAATTGTGGGTGTATAAATACTCAGTCACTAACACTGACTGCATATCTTTTATCTGTTATCACGATCACATATGTTACAGAAAGCTGATGCAATGTGCGATATCCATTGCTGGCCCAGCTTGCGTAGTCCTGCGTGAGAAAGCGCCTTCAGCGGAAATGTACTGTAATGTACTAAGGTTAAACAATCATGTAACATTCATATTTAATTTGGTTCTGGTCATGGTAAGTTACATTGTTTTGAAAGTTTTTTGCTCGAAAGTATCATACTCGTTCGTAGTTATCACCGATTTTTGTTTTAACTTACAAATTACGAATGGGACACCAATTTCTTTATACACAACAGTAATCGGGACTAACAAAATGGAGTTTTTCGACTATAAAAGTCAATCATTGACGAGTATTGTTTTTCTTAAATTAATAATAACAATTGACTATTGCTTTTTAATCATTTTATCTATTACTCTAAGAATTGTTACTATTAATAGTATGTTTCCAATTTTTGTAAGATGTGACTTAAGATGTTTAATGCACTACTACCATAAATCTATATTTTACTGCGAACGTTTAATAATATGTTATAGCAACAAACTTTATCTTATTTTGATAACATCTAATATTGTATCAAGCGTTTTGTTTACGAAATATTCACGATTAATATTAAACCTAATTTTAAACAGTGTTAATTAGTCTCTTTTACCAGAACGTTCGCGGTTTACGAACAAAAACGACTGGTTTTCTGAAAAATCTACTAAAAAACGATTACGACGTAGTATGTTTAAGTGAAACGTGGCTACTGCCGGGAATTAACGACGCAGAATTATTCGATTCACGCTATAATGTATATAGAACTGATCGCGACTATGACCGAGTTGGATTGACCATGGGAGGCGGTACCCTTATCGCGGTACACCGTACACTTACTACCAATATATTTAATATGCATCCACTGCCAGTATTCCCAGATACCGAAATCACCCAGATAAACATATCATTAAGCCGCGGGCCTACATTTAAAAATCTCCGATTATTTTGTTGCTACTTTCCTCAAAACCCACATCAACTCTGGTCACAACAGCAATTTTTCGAGTATCTTTCAGACCTGACCATTAATAATCCTACAGACGAGTTCTTGGTGGTGGGCGATTTTAATATAAGGAACGCCGAATGGCAATCCAACTCAGGTGATATAAATTATAATATACCTACTGAATACTACTGCTGATCAATTAACTTCGCAACTTTATTCATTTCTATGTTTTACTAGTTGGATGCAATTTAATGGTGTTAATAACGTTAATAATAGGTGTTTGGACTTGGTTATATCTAATTCCCACTGTGCAGTAGTCAGAGCGGAGCCATTATCATTACCGGAAGATAAACATCATCCTGCCCTCCATGTAACAGTCGACATCCAAAACTTACAACCTAGCCTACGTCCTCCTCCCCGTCTGGTTCGTCGTTTTTATACAGCAGATTACAGTGCCATTAACGAAGAGTTATCGAAAATAGACTGGGTTGAGCGCCTCGGTAATAGAAGCATCATCGACGCAGTTGATGAATTTTATCACATAGTCAATCTGATAATTGACAAGTTCATTCCTTCTAAGTTAGTGATGAAAAATACTAGGTATCCATGCTGGTACTCACGCCATCTTATTAAGATTGTAAATAAAAAAATAGAATTCACAAAAAATCGAAAATATACGGCAGGCAATCGGACTACATCCAATTTGCAGAGATCCGGCGTGAATTCAAATACACTGAGGCTTCGTGTTACAATTTATATATTGAACGTGCAGAAGGTAATATTTCACTTAATTCTAAAAATTTTTGGTCGTTTATACAATCTAAATATAACGTTAACAGTATACCAGATAGTTTATACTTAGATGATCAAATGCACATGATGGGCAACATATAGCTGACCTCTTTAACAATTTTTTCGAATCTGTTTTTGTAAAGCGCTCAAACCTTAAATTCAAATCTGATGCCAGTGAATCTCCACAAGCCCTCATTGGATACGTTGGGATAGATGTTGACACTGTTAAAAAACATTTATCCGCTCTTGATGTCACCAAGGGAAGTGGCCCTGATGGTCTACATCCTTTATTCCTTAAAAGATGTAGCAATCAATTATCTGTGCCTCTAACGCTTTTATTCCAAAGTTCCTTGCGATCCGGTGTTTTGCCTAACACTTGGAAACGTTCTATAATCGTCCCCATTCATAAAAACGGGGATAAGCATAATGTAAGAAACTACCGTGGTATTTCTAAATTATCTATCATCCCCAAACTCTTTGAAAAAATCATATACGACAAGTTATTCCCGGCAGTACGCCCGCTTTTAACGCAGTCTCAACATGGTTTCATAAACAAACGCTCCACAGAAACCAACCTCTGTGAATTGCTAGATGTTACCTTGGATGCGATGGATAATGGTTTCCAGGTTGACGTCGTGTATACCGATTACTCCAAGGCTTTCGATAAAATATCGCATGATATTTTAATTGCCAAACTGGAGACGATCGGTATACACGGTGACCTCCTGAGGTGGCTCGTATCCTACTTACGTGAGCGAACCCAAGCAGTGGCAGTCAAAGGGTATACTTCCACCTTTATACCCATAACGTCTGGTGTCCCCCAGGGCTCCCACCTCGGACCTCTACTATTTAATATTTTTATAAATGATGTTAAAAATAGTATTAAAAACTCTCATCTACTTTTGTATGCAGATGACACAAAAATTTTCAATATAATAAGAACTGAAAAAGACTGTTTAGGCTTACAGAAAGATTTAAATCGAATAAGTGAATATTGTAAAGTTAATGGACTAGATTTAAATATAGATAAATGCTGCACTATTTCCTTTTCTAGAAAAAAAATTAATGCACTCTTTCATAATTATTTCTTACTTGGCAAAAAATTGCGTAGGGTTGATGAAGTGAGAGACCTGGGTATCCAACTAGACAGGCAATTAATTTTTGATCAGCATCTGAACAAAATCAAAAATAAAGCATATAAAATGCTCGGGTTTGTTCTCCGGCAAACGACTGATTTCAAAAACCCAAAAACCCTAATCCTTTTGTATAATTCAATTGTCAGATCCCATTTGGAGCATGCTTCCACTGCTTGGAACCCTCAGTATGCAGTTTACGTGGACATGCTGGAGAATATTCAACGCAAATTCATAAAATGTTTGAACAAAAGATTTAGTTCATTTAATACAAGTAAAATAGAAACTTTACAAATAAGGAGGGAACATAAAGATCAAATATTTTTATATAAAAATATCAACGGATTGACCGATAGTCCTTATCTTCTAAATAAAATAAAATATTGTGTACCTAAATTAAATAAGCGTAAGTCACGTAAAAGTAACATGTTTGTACTTCCACGTGCCAGAACCAATTATAGTCATAACAGATTCATCGTTCGAGCTTGTGATACGTATACTTAATAAGAAATATTTCAAAGTAGACCAATTTAAATATAAGTGTGGGGGGTTCGTCTCTGCCATCAAGAAATGCACATAATACAAGGCTTGATGGCAGGAGTGGACCCATCTCGTTTATGGTACATGTTTATTTATCTTTTATTATTATTATATTTTTGTTTACTAAAAGTTTAGGATGGACTCCCACCCAAAATATTGTATTTTACCAAAACGTGGAAACTTAACTGGCTCCAGTGATATAATTATTGTATTAGCTATATTTTATTTATTTAAGCTGTATGTTTTCCAAATAAATAAAAAAAAAAAAAAATAATGTTCTCGAAGGTGTGTGAACGCGGTGGACTATGGCCTATAACCCTTATCTGAGAGGAGACCTGCGCTCAGTAGTGAGCCGTTGATGGGTTGCTAATGATGATGATGATGATAGCAAAATTTTACTTGTAACAACATTCATTTCACGACACATTAACTTGGTAGCTAATATTTTCTAAATTATTTACTTCCTGATGGTCCGAATAAGATTTTATCTAAGGTGATTCTATTTGCTAATTAATTTCATAGTTTCAGGTTTTTCAATGCAGTGTTGCCAGAGTTAAGAGGGGAGGACATCAAGAAGTGTAATAATTATGTTCAACATAAAAGAAATCTCAATGGTAGATATGATTTCGTTGGCCTGGATGAGGAGGAGGATGAGGAATCTGTGAGTGGCAAGTGCAAATTGCACTTGCCACTCACAGGTTCCTCATCCTCGCATTAGACTCTTGAATCTTGGGATTATGATGATGATAATGTCAGAATAATAGCTTTACAGGTAGTATAAATACTTTTATTATGGAATATAATATTATAAGGTACATCAGGAGCAAGCTCCGAACAGCAGCTGCGTGACGCAGCGCCGCAGCGCGCGCCAGTAGCCGCGGCACAGCGCGCACAGCGACCCGCCCGACTTGTCGCCCAGCCTGTCATCCAACCTGTCGCCCAACCCGTCGGCCGACCTGTTGCCCAGCCCGTCGGGCGCCGGGCCGCCTGCGGGCCTGGCGCGGCGCCCGGCCGCGTGCAGCGCTTGCAGGCGCTTCGCCTGCGCGTACAACTGGAGGTTTAGCATGAAATACATTTTGACTTAAGTGTTTACTACAGTTCATTTTTAATTCCCAAGATTAAAATGACGTTTCATGTGTTGCCTATTTTTACGGCACTTAAGGTGGAAGACACAGTTCTGCCCGCGAAATTCAAATTTAATTTGGTTTTTCGCAATTTGTAAACTAATACGACAAAGTAGGCTTATGGCATTCTAATTGCGACAATGACAGTATCATCTTCACAGATTTATATTAGATTAATTGACATTTGACATTATATTTAAAAAAACTGTAACTGGGGGTCGTTCATGTGGTAGGGGTGCGGGTGCGCGTCGCTCAGCCCCGACGAGCCGCTCCCCCGGCCGCAGCTGCGGATGTAGGGCCGTGCCCTAGGGATGTAGGTACTCACGTGCAGGGGGTCGTTCATGTGGTAGGGGTGCGGGTGCGCGTCGCTCAGCCCCGACGAGCCGCTCCCCCGGCCGCAGCTACGGGCATTAGTGATTTTACAGTGGGTTATAAATCTTGTTAACGAAGATCGTGGTACAAGCCTTTTGGAACGAAGTTCCTTATGGGACGGTACGGACTAGGCGGATGGTTGCTGGGCAAAACAAAGTGTTTGCGCCGGACGATCGGATGACGTCACCGCATCGCGTGAGGGTTTTATCAGAAACAATTGAATCGTTTCTCGTCGTCGTCTCGTCGTCGGTCACTTTGGGCCCGCCCTCCTGTTGCCCGTTGAGGGGCTACTGATGGGCCCTAGCCCTTTCAACTTTCGTTTGGGAAACTGAGGGCCGTAACAACCCTTGTTGTTTGTGAACTGTGTTTATATTGGTTGTGCCGGACTTGAAACACCGTCTGATTGTGGCACCAGCAGTTGGCGGTGTAGAAAATACCAGAAATCGTCGCGTTCGCCATTTATTTGTGGGCCCGTTTACACTCACAACTCACACCCTAAACTCACACATACATCCACACCTCGATGGGTCTGCCACCTTTCGACGTGGTCCGCCCGCCTCCAGGTAAGTTTAATTTAAGCCAGTTGCAGTCTTGCGCCAAAATTGTCGTGGGACGTGGGTGGGTCACGTGTAGTGATTTACGAGTGTATTGTAACAACTTGTCCTGTATTTTGTATCTTTTTGTAATTTGGGTATTCTAGGCGCTTTCGACCACAGCCTGACCGCGTTCCCCCCCTTCGGTCGAAAATCAGCTACGCCCGTGAATTCGACCGCGACCAGTACCTGTTCGGCATCCGACCCGCTGATGGGCCCCGGGCCGGAACCCTAGGTAGAACAGGGCTGGCCGTAACACAAAGTGTATGAATTTTTACGTCACGACCTTTAAATAAAACTGTCATTTTTCATAGAGTCGTGTGCGGATCAAATTGGCTTTTCGATGCGTACACGACTCTATGAAAAATGACAGGTTTGTATGGACAAAATGCGAATCGATACGCACAGATGTGGTTCGTGAGGAAACCTGCACACTTGAGAGTTCTCCATAATGTTCTCGAAGGTGTGTGAAGTCCGCCAATTCGCATCGGGCCAGCGTGGTGGGCTATGGCCTATAACCCTTCTCTGAGAGGAGACCCGCGCTCAGTAGTGAGCCACTGATGGGCTACTCATGATCCTCCTCTACTCAGTCGTCGGGCACGCACCTGTCGGCGTCGCCGCCGCTGCGCCGCGGGCGCGGCGCGCGACGCACGTGCATCACCTGCGGGCAAGTGGTCACAACATTTTTAACCAATTTCAAAAAAGAAGGAGGTTCTCAATTCTTCGGAATCTTTTTTTATGCATGTTCACCGATTACTCGAAGCCGCCTGTACCAATTTGGAATTAATTCTATTTTGTTTGAAAGGGTATACTTCCCAGGTGGTCCCATTTAAATTTTATCGAAATCAGTCGAGCGACTTTAAAGAAATTAACAATAAATTATAATATGCTTTGTAAGTGGCGCAGGCGTTTGAAGTCGGTTTTTAAAAATGTTTTTTATATCAAATTATTTTATTGGATAACAAGATTGGTCCTTCATTGCGATGTCACCTGATGACAAGTGACGAGGCAGTCTTAGATGGTAGCGGGCTTACTTGGAAGGGGTATGGCTCGCCATCGTGCCGGAACGCTAAATCGCTTGGCGGCACGTCTTTGACGGTAGGGTAGTAATTAGCCAAAACCAAAGCCTCCCTTTTCAGTGGAATAGGGACAGAACTAAAGATACGAGTGAGGAAAAAGTGTGTACTTTGGTTTTCACGCCCACTTGTACACTATAATATCTGCTGTTGTGTTTCGGGATCCATTGAGACCGGTCGCCGTAGAGGAAATTCGGTCAGGCGGAAATTATAATATTTTAGTCAATTTAATTTTAGAGAGCTATTCCATTTCGCATCCCCCTCTCGCACATTCTAATATTTTCAATGATTGTAAAAATCTCAAATACTTCGTTGAACTGTCTTTTCGACAGTCAAATAACGGATATTTTAGATATTATAGTTTTAATATTAAATACCTAGATTTTGATAGAGAAAAAGGGCGAAACTAGGTACTATTCATTCTATATACTACTATTTTCTCAAAAGTAAGTATGTGAGACTTTTACAATAATCTAAGTTACAATCACTGAAAATATTAGAATGTGTGAGAGAGGGGTGCGAAATGTACAATCTGCACTCGACCAGCGCTGTAGAGTATGGTATAAACTCTTCGTTTGAGAGGAGATCTGGGGACTGTGATGTAGGGGGGCAGCGATTGTGGACTGTGATCTGTAGGGGGCCAGCGATTGTGGACTGTGATGTGTAGGGGCCAGAGATTGTGGGCTTTGATCTGTAGGGGGCCAGCGATTGTGGACTGTGATGTGTAGGGGGCAGCGATTGTGGACTGTGATGTGTAGGGGGCCAGCGATTGTGGACTGTGATGTGTAGGGGGCAGCGATTGTGGACTGTGATGTGTAGGGGCCAGAGATTGTGGGCTTTGATCTGTAGGGGGCCAGCGATTGTGGACTGTGATGTGTAGGGGGCAGCGATTGTGGACTGTGATGTGTAGGGGGCCAGCGATTGTGGACTGTGATGTGTAGGGGGCAGCGATTGTGGACTGTGATGTGTAGGGGCCAGAGATTGTGGACTGTGATGTGTAGGGGCCAGCGATTGTGGACTGTGATGTGTAGGGGCCAGAGATTGTGGACTGTGATGTGTAGGGGCCAGAGATTGTGGACTGTGATGTGTAGGGGCCAGCGATTGTGGACTGTGATGTGTAGGGGCCAGCGATTGTGGACTGTGATGTGTAGGGGCCAGAGATTGTGGACTGTGATGTGTAGGGGCCAGCGATTGTGGACTGTGATGTGTAGGGGCCAGAGATTGTGGACTGTGATGTGTAGGGGCCAGAGATTGTGGGCTTTGATCTGTAGGGGGCCAGCGATTGTGGACTGTGATGTGTAGGGGGGCAGCGATTGTGGACTGTGATGTGTAGGGGCCAGCGATTGTGGACTGTGATGTGTAGGGGCCAGCGATTGTGGACTGTGATGTGTAGGGGCCAGCGATTGTGGACTGTGATGTGTAGGGGCCAGAGATTGTGGACTGTGATGTGTAGGGGCCAGAGATTGTGGGCTTTGATCTGTAGGGGGCCAGCGATTGTGGACTGTGATGTGTAGGGGGGCAGCGATTGTGGACTGTGATGTGTAGGGGCCAGAGATTGTGGGCTTTGATCTGTAGGGGGCCAGCGATTGTGGACTGTGATGTGTAGGGGGGCAGCGATTGTGGACTGTGATGTGTAGGGGCCAGCGATTGTGGACTGTGATGTGTAGGGGCCAGCGATTGTGGACTGTGATGTGTAGGGGCCAGCGATTGTGGACTGTGATGTGTAGGGGCCAGAGATTGTGGACTGTGATGTGTAGGGGCCAGAGATTGTGGGCTTTGATCTGTAGGGGGCCAGCGATTGTGGACTGTGATGTGTAGGGGGGCAGCGATTGTGGACTGTGATGTGTAGGGGCCAGCGATTGTGGACTGTGATGTGTAGGGGCCAGCGATTGTGGACTGTGATGTGTAGGGGGCAGCGATTGTGGACTGTGATGTGTAGGGGGGCAGCGATTGTGGACTGTGATGTGTAGGGGGCCAGCGATTGTGGACTGTGATGTGTAGGGGGCCAGCGATTGTGGACTGTGATGTGTAGGGGGGCAGCGATTGTGGACTGTGATGGGGGGGGGCAGCGATTTTGGACTGTAATGTGGGGGGGCAGCGATTGTGGACTGTGATGTGTAGGGGGGCAGCGATTGTGGACTGTGATGTGTAGGGGCCAGCGATTGTGGACTGTGATGTGTAGGGGCCAGCGATTGTGGACTGTGATGTGTAGGGGGCAGCGATTGTGGACTGTGATGTGTAGGGGGCCAGCGATTGTGGACTGTGATGTGTAGGGGGCAGCGATTGTGGACTGTGATGTGTAGGGGGCAGCGATTGTGGACTGTGATGTGTAGGGGGCCAGCGATTGTGGACTGTGATGTGTAGGGGCCAGAGATTGTGGACTTTGATGTGTAGGGGGCCAGCGATTGTGGACTGAGATGTGAAGGGGGGCAGCGATTGTGGACTGTGATGTGGGGGGGCAGCGATTGTGGACTGTGATGTGTAGGGGGCCAGCGATTGTGGACTGTGATGTGTAGGGGCCAGCGATTGTGGACTGTGATGTGTAGGGGCCAGCGATTGTGGACTGTGATGTGTAGGGGCCAGAGATTGTGGGCTTTGATCTGTAGGGGGCCAGCGATTGTGGACTGTGATGTGTAGGGGGCCAGAGATTGTGGGCTTTGATCTGTAGGGGGCCAGCGATTGTGGACTGTGATGTGTAGGGGGCAGCGATTGTGGACTGTGATGTGTAGGGGGCCAGCGATTGTGGACTGTGATGTGTAGGGGCCAGCGATTGTGGACTGTGATGTGTAGGGGCCAGCGATTGTGGACTGTGATGTGTAGGGGCCAGAGATTGTGGACTTTGATGTGTAGGGGGCCAGCGATTGTGGACTGAGATGTGTAGGGGGGCAGCGATTGTGGACTGTGATGTGGGGGGGCAGCGATTGTGGACTGTGATGTGTAGGGGGCCAGCGATTGTGGACTGGAATGTATAGGGGGCCAGCGATTGTGGACTGTGATGTGTAGGGGGCCAGAGATTGTGGGCTTTGATCTGTAGGGGGCCAGCGATTGTGGACTAAGATGTGTAGGGGGCCAGCGATTGTGGACTGTGATGTGTAGGGGCCAGAGATTGTGGACTTTGATGTGTAGGGGGCCAGTGATTGTGGACTGTGATGTGTAGGGGGGCAGCGATTTTGGACTGTGATGTGGGGGGGGGCAGCGATTTTGGACTGTGATGTGGGGGGGGCAGCGATTGTGGACTGTGATGTGTAGGGGGCCAGCGATTGTGGACTGGAATGTGTAGGGAGCCAGCGATTGTGGACTGTGATGTGTAGGGGGGCAGCGATTGTGGACTGTGATGGGGGGGGGGCAGCGATTGTGGACTGTGATGTGTAGGGGGCCAGCGATTGTGGACTGGAATGTGTAGGGAGCCAGCGATTGTGGACTGTGATGTGTAGGGGGGCAGCGATTGTGGACTGTGATGGGGGGGGGGCAGCGATTGTGGACTGTGATGTGTAGGGGGCCAGCGATTGTGGACTGGAATGTGTAGGGGGCCAGCGATTGTGGACTGTGATGTGTAGGGGGCCAGCGATTGTGGACTGTGATGTGTAGGGGGGCAGCGATTGTGGACTGTGATGGGGGGGGGGGCAGCGATTTTGGACTGTAATGTGGGGGGGCAGCGATTGTGGACTGTGATGTGTAGGGGGCCAGCGATTGTGGACTGGAATGTGTAGGGAGCCAGCGATTGTGGACTGTGATGTGTAGGGGGGCAGCGATTGTGGACTGTGATGGGGGGGGCAGCGATTGTGGACTGTGATGTGTAGGGGGCCAGCGATTGTGGACTGGAATGTGTAGGGGGCCAGTGATTGTGGACTGTGATGTGTAGGGGGCCAGCGATTGTGGACTGTGATGTGTAGGGGGCAGCGATTGTGGACTGTGATGTGTAGGGGGCAGCGATTGAGGACTGAGATGTGTAGGGGGCCAGCGATTGTGGACTGTGATGTGTAGGAAGCCAGCGATTGTGGACTGTGATGTGTAGGGGGCCAGCGATTGTGGACTGTGATGTGTAGGGGGCCAGCGATTGTGGACTGTGATGTGTAGGGGGGCAGCGATTGTGGACTGTGATGGGGGGGGGCAGCGATTTTGGACTGTAATGTGGGGGGGCAGCGATTGTGGACTGTGATGTGTAGGGGGCCAGCGATTGTGGACTGGAATGTGTAGGGAGCCAGCGATTGTGGACTGTGATGTGTAGGGGGGCAGCGATTGTGGACTGTGATGGGGGGGGGCAGCGATTGTGGACTGTGATGTGTAGGGGGCCAGCGATTGTGGACTGGAATGTGTAGGGGGCCAGTGATTGTGGACTGTGATGTGTAGGGGGCCAGCGATTGTGGACTGCGATGTGTAGGGGGCCAGCGATTGTGGACTGTGATGTGTAGGGGGCAGCGATTGTGGACTGTGATGTGTAGGGGGCAGCGATTGAGGACTGAGATGTGTAGGGGGCCAGCGATTGTGGACTGTGATGGGGGGGGGGCAGCGATTTTGGACTGTAATGTGGGGGGCCAGCGATTGTGGACTGTGATGTGTAGGGGGGCAGCGATTGTGGACTGTGATGGGGGGGGGCAGCGATTTTGGACTGTAATGTGGGGGGGCAGCGATTGTGGACTGTGATGTGTAGGGGGCCAGCGATTGTGGACTGGAATGTGTAGGGAGCCAGCGATTGTGGACTGTGATGTGTAGGGGGGCAGCGATTGTGGACTGTGATGGGGGGGGCAGCGATTGTGGACTGTGATGTGTAGGGGGCCAGCGATTGTGGACTGGAATGTGTAGGGGGCCAGTGATTGTGGACTGTGATGTGTAGGGGGCCAGCGATTGTGGACTGCGATGTGT
Organism: Oeneis ivallda; assembly: GCA_029955525.1. Taxonomy (NCBI): domain Eukaryota; kingdom Metazoa; phylum Arthropoda; class Insecta; order Lepidoptera; family Nymphalidae; genus Oeneis; species Oeneis ivallda. Next base: position 62,242 of record JARPMR010000028.1, read on the forward strand.
AGGGGGCCAGCGATTGTGGACTGTGATGTGTAGGGGGCAGCGATTGTGGACTGTGATGTGTAGGGGGCAGCGATTGAGGACTGAGATGTGTAGGGGGCCAGCGATTGTGGACTGTGATGGGTAGGGGGCCAGCGATTGTGGACTGTGATGTGTAGGGGGCCAGCGATTGTGGACTGTGATGTGTAGGGGGCAGCGATTGTGGACTGTGATGTGTAGGGGGCCAGCGATTGTGGACTGTGATGTGTAGGGGGCAGCGATTGTGGACTGTGATGTGTAGGGGGCAGCGATTGAGGACTGAGATGTGTAGGGGGCCAGCGATTGTGGACTGTGATGGGTAGGGGGCCAGCGATTGTGGACTGTGATGTGTAGGGGGCCAGCGATTGTGGACTGTGATGGGTAGGGGGCCAGCGATTGTGGACTGTGATGTGTAGGGGGCCAGCGATTGTGGACTGTGATGTGTAGGGGGCAGCGATTGTGGACTGTGATGTGTAGGGGGCCAGCGATTGTGGACTGTGATGTGTAGGGGGCAGCGATTGTGGACTGTGATGTGTAGGGGGCAGCGATTGAGGACTGAGATGTGTAGGGGGCCAGCGATTGTGGACTGTGATGGGTAGGGGGCCAGCGATTGTGGACTGTGATGTGTAGGGGGCCAGCGATTGTGGACTGTGGTGTGTAAGGGGCCAGCAATTGTGGACTGTGATGTGTAGGGGGCCAGCGGTTGGTTAAGATGAATGAATGAAGGATGAATACAACAATTACTTACTTGTACTGTAGTGGCGGGGTCTTCGGTGGCGATTAGCTGGTCCCGCTTGGACACTGGGAGCGCGGGCGCGGGCGCTGTGGGCGGCGCGGGCGCGGGGGCGAGCGCGCCACGCGCGGCCAGCAGGCGCCCCATCTCGTCAAGCTTGCTCGTAATGATAGCGTAGGTCTTGCACGACTCCCTCTGAACACAGAGCAATGAATAGAATAGAATAGAAATATCTTTTATTCAAATACACATTTTTTACAAGTGCTTTTGAATCGTCGATGAGTCTACCACTGCTTCTGAATGCTCTTCCTGGCGAGAAGAACCAGCAAGAAACTCAGCGGTTTTTTTTTTTTAAACAAGTTTACTATTCAATAGATAATTATGTTATGTATCCAGTGTTTCCACAATGAGGGGAAGTTCAAATAATGCATACTACTTACAAATTATTATTTAATACATACTAAGATGGGCAGACAGAAAGTAGCCCCATTCCCGCCGGCGGCACCTGTTCAGGAGCATGACGCATGACCCAGCCGCTGCTTCGTTCAACTATATTTGAGGGAACGTAACGATCCGCATCACACACCACCACAGACATGTTTAGAGAGCGTGACATACTTAGGCTACCCATCGAATTGAATACTAATATTCAAATACTCATTTTAAGACATCACTAATGAATGACCTGAAATGACCTGAATGAAAAAAAAAATGACCTATCATGACCCTGTTGTCTGTGTCAGCTGTCTTTGCCGATTGTATTTTCTTCTTCGTCAGCCCACGGATGGCCACAGCTGGGCCGGACGAGTCTAAAGCCACGTGGACTTGCACTGGGCCGTGCCGAATATTGGGCGTGGGATTGTATATACCACAGCCAACGTGAAAGGTGCGAATTGTTACGTTTGTTGAAGTTGTTACGTTCCCTCAAATATGGGCGAGCGAAGCAATGGCTTGATCATGCGTCATGCTCGTGAACGGGTGCCGCCGGCGGGAATGGGGCTACTTTCTGTCTGCCCGTCTTTGACATGAATTAAATTGTAGTACGTTTTGTGGAAATGTCATATTCTATTCTAACAAAGATGCACGGTTAAATCAGCTTGGCATCCAGCTGCCCACAAGATAGTATAAAAACTTATTACAATGTAATAGCTATTTATTAATAATTGTAAAATGATTATTTTGAAAAGATCAACTGCTGAGTTTCTTGCCGGCTCTTCTCAGCAGAATCCGCTTTCCGAACCGGTGGTAAAATCTTGACGTGTCATAAGAGCTACAGGTTGGCCTACATGAAATAAATAATTTTGAATTTGAATTTGAATTTTTGAAAGGTCGCAGATTCGATCTCCACCCCTTGCCCTTTTGTCGTACCCCCTCCTGACACAGGCTTTACTGACGCTTAATTGGAGGGGAAAGGCGAATCTCAGATAAACTCTGCCCGTCGGAACACTGATCACATTTTCTACTAACAACTAAATAACAGCCATCGCTTAGCAACGTACTATAATAGAAACAATTAATTGTTCCAGGGCAAGTTGGTGCCTGTAAGAAGTTCATTCGCCAACGAGTCGATGTCATTTTGCTAGTAGGTATTCTTAGACTGATTCCAGTACCCTACTTATATAATTTTTATACTTAAATATTGGATAAGGATAATAATTTTTTTTTTTTATTTATTTGGAAAACATACAGCTTAAATAAATAAAATATAGCTAATACAATAATCATATCATATCACTGGAGCCAGTTAAGTTTCCACGTTTTGGTAAAATACAATATTTTGGGTGGGAGTCCATCCTAAACTTTTAGTAAACAAAAATATAATAATAATAAAAGATAAATAAACATGTACCATAAACGAGATGGGTCCACTTCTGCCATCAAGCCTTGCATTATGTGCATTTCTTGATGGCAGAGACGAACCCCCCACACTTATATTTAAATTGGTCTACTTTGAAATATTTCTTATTATACGTATCACAAGCTCGAACGATGAATCTGTTATGACTATAATTGATATAATGGATATTTGTTACTCCTTCATGCCACAACGACGCAACCGATTTGGCTGAAATTCGCAATGGAGATAGCTTATGAGCTATCTCCATTGCGAATTGCCTGGGTATGCCCAGGATTAACACTTAGGCTATATTTTATCCGGGAAAATTGGAAGATTCCCGCCGCATAAAAAACCTTAATCCTCGCGGACGTCGGCGCGGGCATCATTTAAACTGGACCGCAAAGAAAAAAGGTGGTTAGAAAATCTTCAATATCTTCAAAAGTACCTGACCTAGCTTAATGAAATAAAGACTGAATTAAAGAATATTTTAATGTGCTTAAAGGAAAATAAAAAACATGATTTCAAGCTTTTTAAGCTATTGCATAGCTTTCATCGCGGGCTTTGAACTAGGACAAACACTTTGAGCGCGGCGACCGAATCAAGAAATTTCGTAACGAAAATAAACCTAACACCGTCGTTCAGTAAGCGTTCAACATTTTAGAGGTTCACAAGTAGCTCTGTTTCGCGCAGTGGGCAAGCGGCCGCTTTCTTTACCGTATGGTGTATGATGTCGCAGGTTTTGAAGATTTTCTAACCGCCTCTTTTTCTTTGCGGTCCAGTTTAGTATACGTAAATGTAAGTAAAAAATTCTTTTCAAAAAACAGACTTCTAACGCCACTACAAAGTATAAAAATAATTTTAGTTTGTCCACGTTTGTTGAAGTCGGGCGGGCCTAAATACAAACTATGAAACCGATGCGCGACGCTACACAATATGAGAGACTCGTTTGTAGAAGTCGAGCGAGCATCGCGAGTCGGTTTCATAGTTTGTGTTTTAGGTTTATTTTTATACTTTGTAGTGGCGTTAGAAGTCGGTTTTTTGAAAAGAATTTTTATTTTAAGCTTTTAAGTGTAGTATCCTATGATTGAGGAGCTAGGACCTGGAGGTCCATGATGTACTCCATATTTGTTACCTACAATATCAATTCGTAATCGAAATTTCCTAAATCCCCATAGTTTTAGGTAGGCAGTATCCTGCAGCATCAGGATTGAGGAGTTAGGCCCTGGAGCGCCATGATGTAGTCTATACTTGTTACCTACAATAATAATTCATAATTGACATTTCCTAAATCTTTCGCTAACTGTGGGCCTCATAAGTAGGCTCAGGACCGCTCAGCGGGCGATGGAGAGAGCTATGCTCGGAGTGTCCCTGCGGGATTGAATCAGAAATGAGGAGATCCGTAGGAGAACCAGAGTCACCGACATAGCTAAGCGAGTCGCGATACTTTGGCTGAGCTGAAGAGCTGATGGTCGTTGGGGTCCCAAGGTGCTGGAGTGGCGACCCCACACCGGGAAGCGCAGTGTTGGCAGACCCCCCACCAGGTGGACCGACGACATCAAACGAGTCGCAGGGAGCCGAGGATTCAAGCGGCGCAAGACCGAAGCCTGTGCAAGTCCATGCAGGAGACCTTTGTCCAGCAGTGGACGTCGATAGGCTGATAAAGAAGAAGAAGTCAACGACATTTGAACAGCAAGCGGTACCCGTCGCCCGCCGGCCGGCCGCCCGTCGCCGGAGCTGCTGCTCGTGACGTCACTGGAGTCGGTCGCGCAGCGCCGGCGGCGGCTCGGCGACACGTTCTGGCCGAAGCTCCTCTTGGTCTGCACCTCGATGTGCTGTTGGCCCGCGGGAGCAGCAGCAGCCTCGGCCGCGTTCTGGGCGCAGGGTGCTCGACTGTCGGCCGCTGGGGCGGGGGCGCTCAGCGGCTGCAGCAGCTGGCGCAGCTCGGCCAGCTGCTGCTGCTGGTCCCGCAGCGCCCTCTCGCACGCGGCGCGGAAGTCCCGCTCTGAGGAGTGCGCGGCGGCGGGCGGCGGCCGGGCGGAGACGCGCGCGCGCCGCTCCGCTTCGCCAACGCGTCTGATAGAATAGAATAGAATAGAATAGAAATATTTTTTATTCAAATAAACTTTTACAAGTGCTTTAGAATAGTCGATGAATCTACCACTGGTTCGGAATGCCCTTACTGCCGAGAAGAACCAGCAAGAAACTCGGCGGTTGCTCTTTTCAAAACAAAATTACAATACAGTAAATACTACGCTATATATGCAGTGTTTCCACAATGAGGGAAGTTCCAAAAATGCATACCGACTAACTTCTATCTTAAGATGGGCAGACATAAAGTAGCCCCATTCCCGCCGGTGTTTAGGTTAGCGTTGTGGTGTTAGGATGGACGATGGGGTTTAGGTTGGCGTGCGCTTGCATTAGCCTCAAGAACATTTTCATCACAGGTTTAACTGTCATATTATAGTAAGTACTATATCTTCTTCTTCTTCTTCTTTATCAACCGATAGACGTCCACTGCTGGACAAAGGTCTCTTGCATAGACTTCCACAGAACTCGGTCTTGCGCCGCCTGAATCCAGCGGCTCCCTGCGACTCGCTTGATGTCGTCGGTCCACCTGGTGGGGGGTCTGCCAACACTACGCTTCCCGGTGCGGGGTCGCCACTCCAGCACCTTGGGACCCCAACGACCATCAGCTCTTCGAACTATATGCCCCGCCCATTTCCACTTCAGTATAGCGACTCGCTGAGCTATGTCGGTGACTCTGGTTCTCCTACGGATCTCCTCATTTCTGATTCGATCCCACAGGGACACTCCGAGCATAGCTCTCTCCATCGCCCGCTGAGCGGTCCTGAGCCTACTTATGAGGCCCTTAGCTAGCGACCATGTCTCGGATCCGTAAGTCATCACTGGCAACACGCACTGTATATACTTACACTAAATTATATTTTTTCTTTCCGACCGAATTTCATGATTATATCATTTCATCATTGGTTCAAGATTGGAGTTGGTACAATTTTGAGTTTTGACGACCTCCCTAACTCAGTGGTGAGCGCTGTGGTCTTATAACTGGGAGGTCTGGTTCGATGCCCGGCGAGGGCAATTTGGGAATTTATAATTTCTGAATTGTCTCCAGTCTGGTCTGGTGGGAGGCTTTGGTCGTGGCTAGTTACCACCCTACCGTCAAAGCCGTGCCGCCAAGCGACGTGCCGACGACGGCGTGTAGATACCAATTATAGGGGTAAGTAACCTAGCCATTCATTCATTCAATTAACCATGTTCAAATTTGAAAAGAGCAACCGCCACGTTCCTTACTGGTAACAGCTCGGAGACTCGGTCGAGGCGGCGGAGAGGAGGACGTGGACCGGAGGAGGAGGATGAGGAGGAGAGTGAGGGAAGCGAAGAGGAATACGAAAATGCAGACGATGAGGAGAGTGATGAGGAGCAGTAAGGAGGAAGTCAGAGCGCTAAACATAGACGGAGAATAAGGCGCTACTGTGGTGGAGCTGCGGGCAAGTGCGTGATTGTGTCGTCCGCCCCAGAAAGGGGACAACCCGCCACCACCATCTTGTCCCATAAGTCCCAGAAAGGGGAGAAGGACAAATAGGGACAGGATGTAGACAAAAAAGAACTGTAGGTAGAAGGCGCACCGGTGTTCCCGGTGCGCCTTCTACCTACTGTTCTTTTGCCATGTTCATGCCAAGAGCAAGTACCGGGCGCCCTCCCAGTGCTTCGGCCCATATAACCGCGAGGTTGGAGGGCCATGGGAGGTGGCGGGTTGTTCCTTACTGGTTCTTCTCAGTTGGCATGGCTTGGCATACTAAACCAGTGACTCACTCGACGATTCAAAAGAAAGAACTTGTTTTAGTGGCCCAATTATGGACTCGAAACCAAGCTCTCAAGATCCGCAAACGGGCCACTACTAGATCTGCTTGCTGTAGTAGACAAAACACGTCTTGTTTGATCCAAAATCAAAATAGCCTCACCTGTGCGGCTTTTGCCTGCGCTGCGCATAGCTGGAGTCCGAGAGACCCGAGTCGTGCCAGTAGCGCTTGTGGCGCTCGCCGCCCGCGCGCTCGCTGTCCGTGCCGCCCACTCCGCCCACGCCGCCAACGCCGCCCACTCCGCCCACGCCGCCCACGCCGCCCACGCCGCCCGCGTCCACCACCAGCCGCTCGCTGACACACCGCACACGACAACGTAATTAATTTCATTGGAATTCGTAAATGGACACCAATTAAAATAATAGGTAATAATAATTATCTATACATTATTATAATAAACTTATTATTAACTAGCTGATGCCCGCGACTTCGTCCGCGTGGATTTAGTTTTTAAAATCCCTCGGGAACACTTTGATTTTCCGGGATAAAAGTAGCCTATGTCACTCTCCAGGTCCTCAATTATACCCATGCAAAAAATCACGTAGATCCGTGGCTCTGTTGCGGCGTGATTGAAGGACAAACCAACAAACAAACACTTTCGCATTTATAATATTAGTAAATATGATTAGAATATTAAATTACATAGGAAAACACTGTAATATTACGTCCATACGATGTATTACATCCATACCTACTATGTAGTATGTAGGTATAATGATCGTTTGGCAAAATCTGACGCCTTTGGAGTAGTTTGACTTTGACAAAATAGTATCCACGATGGCTATATACGATAAATTACACCTGCCAGCTTAAGATGAGCCGTTCATTCAAAGTATCCTGTAGATTCCGGGGTTCAAGTTATTTGGACCTATACAGAAGATTTTGATGTCTATAATTTCTGAACTACGAAATTGACGACCTTGAAATAATTACAGGACAATCTCTAAAGAACCTGCTTTCTAACAAAAACAGAATGGATTAAATCGGAATACGCCTTAATGAATTACAGCGAAATACACATTTTGACTTTCATCCCCTCTCCCAAGGGAACGGTGCTGAATTTCGGGATAAAAATTATCCTATATTATACCTCGTAGTATTAACTTAAATCGTGCCAAGTTTCATTTAAATCCGTCCAGTAGTTTCGGCGTGATGCGCGGCCAAGATACAGACAGACAGACAGACAGACAGACAGACAGACAGACAAAAAATTAAAAAAAAATTGTTTTGGCTTCAGTATCGATTATAGAGTGCCCTCAAACAAAATTTTTCAAAATATCTTCAATGTACAGAATTGGACCTGTTACAGTTTTATTATATTATAGAAGATGTGTTCACTCCTATACTCTCCAGTGAACTTAGCTGTATGAAAGTATAGGCACAGAGTAAGGATAGGTTGACGACATGCCGCCGCCGTCTGCTGCCGCCTGCCGCCTGCCGCCTGCCGCCTGCCGCCTGCCGCCGCCTGCATCTACCTATAGATCTGTTTGAGCGGAGCGGGTCGGTTACCGAGCATGTCGCGGGTCGGAGGGTCGCACGCTGTTCCGCATGTAGCGGTCCAGGTCGATGATGTCGGTGCCGCGCGCCAGCGACGACGCCGACGACGACATGCCGCCGCCGTCTGCTGCCGCCTGCCGCCTGCCGCCGCCTGCATCTACCTATAGATCTGTTTGAGCGGAGCGGGTCGGTTACCGAGCGTGTCGCGGGTCGGAGGGTCGCACGCTGTTCCGCATGTAGCGGTCCAGGTCGATGATGTCGGTGCCGCGCGCCAGCGACGACGCCGACGACGACATGCCGCCGCCGTCTGCTGCCGCCTGCCGCCTGCCGCCGCCTGCATCTACCTATAGATCTGTTTGAGCGGAGCGGGTCGGTTACCGAGCGTGTCGCGGGTCGGAGGGTCGCACGCTGTTCCGCATGTAGCGGTCCAGGTCGATGATGTCGGTGCCGCGCGCCAGCGACGACGCCGACGACGACATGCCACCGCCGTCTGCTGCCGCCTGCCGCCTGCCGCCGCCTGCATCTACCTATAGATCTGTTTGAGCGGAGCGGGTCGGTTACCGAGCGTGTCGCGGGTCGGAGGGTCGCACGCTGTTCCGCATGTAGCGGTCCAGGTCGATGATGTCGGTGCCGCGCGCCAGCGACGACGCCGACGACGACATGCCGCCGCCGTCTGCTGCCGCCTGCCGCCTGCCGCCTGCCGCCGCCTGCATCTACCTATAGATCTGTTTGAGCGGAGCGGGTCGGTTACCGAGCGTGTCGCGGGTCGGAGGGTCGCACGCTGTTCCGCATGTAGCGGTCCAGGTCGATGATGTCGGTGCCGCGCGCCAGCGACGACGCCGACGACGACATGCCGCTGCCGTCTGTTGCCGCCTGCCGCCTGCCGCCGCCTGCATCTACCTATAGATCTGTTTGAGCGGAGCGGGTCGGTTACCGAGCATGTCGCGGGTCGGAGGGTCGCACGCTGTTCCGCATGTAGCGGTCCAGGTCGATGATGTCGGTGCCGCGCGCCAGCGACGACGCCGACGACGACATGCCACCGCCGTCTGCTACCGCCTGCCGCCTGCCGCCGCCTGCATCTACCTATAGATCTGTTTGAGCGGAGCGGGTCGGTTACCGAGCGTGTCGCGGGTCGGAGGGTCGCACGCTGTTCCGCATGTAGCGGTCCAGGTCGATAATGTCGGTGCCGCGCGCCAGCGACGACGCCGACGACGACATGCCACCGCCGTCTGCTGCCGCCTGCCGCCTGCCGCCGCCTGCATCTACCTATAGATCTGTTTGAGCGGAGCGGGTCGGTTACCGAGCGTGTCGCGGGTCGGAGGGTCGCACGCTGTTCCGCATGTAGCGGTCCAGGTCGATGATGTCGGTGCCGCGCGCCAGCGACGACGCCGACGACGACATGCCGCCGCCGTCTGCTGCCGCCTGCCGCCTGCCGCCGCCTGCATCTACCTATAGATCTGTTTGAGCGGAGCGGGTCGGTTACCGAGCGTGTCGCGGGTCGGAGGGTCGCACGCTGTTCCGCATGTAGCGGTCCAGGTCGATAATGTCGGTGCCGCGCGCCAGCGACGACGCCGACGACGACATGCCACCGCCGTCTGCTGCCGCCTGCCGCCTGCCGCCGCCTGCATCTACCTATAGATCTGTTTGAGCGGAGCGGGTCGGTTACCGAGCGTGTCGCGGGTCGGAGGGTCGCACGCTGTTCCGCATGTAGCGGTCCAGGTCGATGATGTCGGTGCCGCGCGCCAGCGACGACGCCGACGACGACATGCCGCCGCCTGCCGCTGCCCGCTGCGGATTGGAGCGGATTCCTGGTACCTATGCCAAATGTTCATGGGGCTCGTCCCATTATCATCATCAACCCATCAACGGCTCACCACTGAACGCAGGTCTACATTCAAAAAGGGTTACAATAACTCAAATATAAAATTATAAATAAGGGTGGTGATCACGCTGGCTCAATGCAAATCGGCAGACTTCACACACCTTTGAGAACATTGTGGAGAACTCTCATGCGTGCAGATTTCTTCACGATGTTTTCCTTCACCGTTTTAACGTGTAATATTTAGTTAAGGCTGGAACCACATCTGTGCGCATCGGCTCAATCGGCTTTTCGATGCGTAGGTACACGACTCTATGAAAAATGACAGTTTTGTATGAACAAAATGCGAATCGATGCGCACAGATGTGGCTCTAGCCTAATTAGATATACTTAAGCGCATAAAACTGCGAAAAGTCAGAGGTGCGTGCCCGGGATGGAACCTGCGGCCTTCCAAATAGGAGACTACAGTCCTAACCACTAGACTATCACTGCTTATTGCGTTCCCTTATGGCTAGACATAATGGTACGAGCCCCAATATGTGTTGAGGTTTATTTTGAGAACGCATTCGGGAGCATCATAAGTAGGTCTGAAACGGCGGTGATGATCATAACAGAGGCTGGCGCGTTCGCTTCGAAACAGTGTGGTTATTCACCTGGTGCTTAGATGTGGGTGGAACGAGGACGAGGTCGCAGTGCGGGTGTAGTCGAGAGCTACTTCAGTAACTTTGACTTCTGCATGGCCTGGGTGTAGCCCGATAGTATCTAGGAGGTATAGTATGATTACTGCGTGGATATGGCCATTGGCCAGGTGACAGTTGGTGACAGTTTTGGCAAGAAGCGACAAGAGGCTGACACGAAGATGACGTTCAGACGTCCACAGATTAATGATTATGTATACCAGATACAGATAGGACACGCAAGAAGAAAAGCGTGTACCCGTATAGAACTCCTAGCCCCCAAGCGTACTGACACTGACAGCTTATCACTGTATAGCGAGTAGCGACCTTTTTTTTTAAATCTAAATAGTTTCAGTACCTACCAAAGAGAATGTAATCAATACGATACCTACCTACTTGCACGTTATTTATTGTACTATTTTTTTCATTTGAATAAAAATAAATTACAAGAAAACACAAAATTAGCAATTAAAAAGATTTATTTTATATTAAACAAACATGTTAAACTATGTATTTACTTTTTTTTTAAATCTAAATAGTTTCAGTACCTACCAAAGAGAATGTAATCAATACGATACCTACCTACTTGCACGTTATTTATTGTACTATTTTTTTCATTTGAATAAAAATAAATTACAAGAAAACACAAAATTAGCAATTAAAAAGATTTATTTTATATTAAACAAACATGTTAAACTATGTATTTAATTACAGGTGTGAATTTTCCCAAATGACAATGTACAATAATATTTCCAGGATTAATTTCAGCCGTATTTTTCTTTGAATCATCCGCTTCTTCCCCAAATCTCCTTTTATCTGAAAAAAAAGGCGATGGCAAATGTTATATACATATTATAATATGTATAATGTAAACGGGGTGCATTTGGAATCCTCGAAGCTTAAGTGCAATTTATTATATTGTTGTAGGAGTGATTCATGACTAATTAATTATATTAATCTATATTACCAGCAAAAAGCTGAGCTTTGTGAGAGCTCGCGTAGTTTTTCTATATATTTTTTTAACCTCTTGACTCTTCCCATTCGGGAATATGGCGCCACAGTCAGTGTACTTTACTTGTACTACTATGATGTATTTGAATATTTATCATTTCGATTTTTTTTCAAATACAAAAATATACCTATTTCAAAAACAAAAAACAAGTGGACTAGATAGTAATGCTTAAGGTGATTCAACTCGCGATGGCTGTATAACCACTAATTTTTCACCGTGTTTAGTAATATTTAATGTATCAAATTAATATTTACCACATTTCCACTGCCAAATTAAAGCTTTATAAACACTCTCGCTGAGCACTCTGCAACAGTTTGAAACTTTCATTTTCTGCTCATTGATACAGTCTTCTGTCAATTTGGGAAGCATTCGCACCTCTCCAATTTCACTGTCTAGATTATATATTTCAACAATATCTTTCCATGTAGCCACTTTGCCTTCATTTAAAATGTCCTTTGTTAGAAAGTTGTTTCTAATTCCCTTGAGCAAATGAGGAGGATCATACAAAACATGTAATGTTTCATCAGATAAAGTGATGGTACCATCTGTAAAATTGAGAACACAATTATTGAATTTAACATTACCTACTACAATATGACTAAAACTAAATTTAACCTAATTTAGAAGTAAAAAAGATTATACCAATAGCTTCATCATTGAGAATTTGTTGCCGCTTTGTATCAGTTTGTAAATGTTTTAATGCTGTCCTATTAGTGGGTCCTTGCAGATACTGAAGAGAAAAAAATCAGGTAAGTATCAAAGGTAAAATTGATAACAGAATTGTTAAATAGCAAAAAATGCATGATTCAGACATAAAAAAAATAACCTTGACATGTAGAATAATTTGAAGGATCTTCACATTCAGATTGAATATTATCAAAGCACCAAGTTTTAGCATATGTGTGGTCTTTCAATATAGTTCCACGAACATAAGTATGATCAGGAAGAAACATATTATCTGCAAAAGAAGTTTAATCTTTTGAGACTATTTTTAACCATATTATTCTTCAAGCAGTTTCTTGTAGGAGTTGTATGTTCTTCTCAGTTGGAACAGCATTCTGAACCAGTGATCGTTTTTACTTTATAATAGGGTATTTGACTACTTTTAGAAAATCATCTTAAATTATTAATAACGCTTTGCTAAAGCTATCATCATAATCATCATCATTATCAACCTTTAGATGTTCACTGCTGGACATAGGTCTCCTGCATGGACCTCTACAGGCTTCGGTCTTGCGCCGCCTGAATCCAGCGGCTCCCTGCGACTCGTTTGATGTCGTCGGTCCACCTAGTGGGGGGTCTGCCAACACTGCGCTTAACGTTGCGGGGGTCACCACTCCAACACCTTTGGACCCCAACGACCATCAGCTCTTCGAACTATATGCCCCGCCCATTTCCACTTCAGTTTCGCGACTCGCTGACCTATGTCAGTGACTTTGGTTCTCCTGCGGATCTCCTCATTTCTGATTTGATCTCGCAGGGATACTCCAAGCATAGCTCTCTCCATCGCTCGCTGAGTGACCCTGAGCCTTCTTATGAGGCCCACAGTTAGCGACCATCTCTCGGATCCATAAGTCATCACTGGCAACATTCACTGTTCGAAGACTTTAGTCTTCAGGCACTGAGGAATTTTGGACGAGAAGACATCTCGGAGCTTCCCGAACGCCTGCCCAGCAGAGTTGGTTTCAGGGGTTGATCTCTTTCTCGAAATTGGACCTACCTAGCTGGACTGTGTGTCCCAGGTATATATATACTCGTCCACAATTTCGAGTGCAGAGTTCTCAAGGATTACTGGGTGGAGTGGAGCATGAGCATTGGACATGATTTTCGTCTTGCTCATGTTCATTTTCAGGCCGACCTGTTGAGAAACCCTGCTGAGATCGTTGAGCATTGTATTGAGGTCTCTCAGAGTCTCTGCCATGACTACTATGTCATCGGCAAATCGCAGGTGAGTGATGTACTCGCCGTTTATGTTCATGCCAAGTCCTTTCCAATCCAGAAGCTTAAAGACGTCCTCCAACGCAGTGGTAAAGAGCTTCGGGGAGATTTCGTCTCCCTGTCGCACTCCACGCTGCAAGTGGATTGGCCTCGTAGTCTGGTCCTGTATACGTACTGACATAGTGGCGTTTTCGTACAAGCACTTCAACACTTGGATATACCGGTAGTCGATCCGGCATCTCTGTAGCGACCTCAATACAAATGCTAAAGCTAACAAAACGTATATTTCGGCATATTTTTCAGTATTTTTCATAAAAATCGAGAAAAAGTAAATTGCCGCAAAAACGTTCCATTTGCTCTAATGACGTCACAGTTCACATTTCAAACAATGACAATTCCACAGCCCATAGGTGGTGTGAACTGAGACGTCATTCCAGATCACGGAACGTTTTCGATCTCGTGAAGATGGCCGGAATTATAGCAATTTTAATTAATGTTCTCTAACTAAATAAAACATTATTTTTTAGTTTTTTCGTATAGAATAATGTTTTTAGATAATAATCTTTTAGGATGACATGGGCATCTGTTTAAAGAAGAAATTAATTAGACAGTACTACAACAGTAATGAAAAATCAAACTATTTGCTATATAGGAACTGTAGGTACATACCATGAAACTGTTCCAATAATGTTTGAGTGGGAACTCCAGTCGAAATCTCTGCAGAAGTAAATAAACTCGGACAGCGTTTCCTTTGTCCACTTAAATATTTATTTTCGAAATGCTTCTCACAGACATATAGGCTACGAAAATGACTTGGTTTTATATGTGATAGTTGAGGAGCCTGGGGCATTAAATTGATCTTCCACATCTCACGATATTTTTCACTCCGCGGTACCCGGAATAATCGCTTGCCTTCACTCGAAGTAGCTCGGCAAGTCGGAATTAAACAGATTTTGCAAGGCATTTTGATAACAAACGATCACAAAATTGAAAAAATTTTGCTGAATAGTCTTCAAGTTCCAACGTATAACGTCAACGGTCACCCCCGTCTCACTTTAGAATAACAATAGTAACTATTTATCGAGTTTTTCTGTCCCTATCATACTCATAGTGGTGCCAAGCGCTCTCGCTCTATTTCACACTACCAAAAGTTCGCATCTATCGTCATTTCCTGCCTACGTAACATTTCCGGTGCTAAGTTTAAAATTATCCGTGGCTTTAAATCTTTAAGTTTCTAATATTAAAATTTACTGTATAAAAATAGGAATTAATTTCTTACTTAAGGTGTGTATAAAATAATGTAGTTTTTAACAAAAGAAATCTCAAGTTAACTATTGACAAAGCTTAATATTTTCTTTACTTTCACTATCGTAAAAGTTATGATTAATGAACGAAAATAATACTATTATCCGATTCCGTTTTGTAGGTTCTTCCCGGTATTTCCAATTTTTTTGCCCTAAGTACTTACCTATTCTTTTCTAAAACGAAAATTCTCGACAAATGGCGGCGGCGGATCGGTGTTAAATTTTATCAGGATAAACTTTTATTACCTATACTATCCCCTATTTCTATTCTCAATTTTAAGTTCCTTAATCAATAATTATTGTGTTTCATCTAGATAGTTAAATGGTCTGATTTGTGCTGTGCCTTTATCACAGGTTATTTTGTGCAAATAAAATGTGCCTTCAAGTTCAGTGCGAGTGGTAAACTTTTTCATCCAGGAACCAGGATGCGTTCATGTGTTATAGCAAAGTAAATTTACATAGAATACCGTTTAATTGTCTCGACAGATGGAAGGTATGTATGGTTGGTTATGTATGGTTGGTTGGTCCCGGAACTTCTAAATGAGAAAATATTAGAATTTGTTGTAGTCATTTCAAACCAGAGAACATTAATAATAATTTAAGATTAACTTTAGATGCAATTCCTTCCTTAATCCACCTTCTAATGAAAAATCACTTCATAATCTATCGTCAAATCTTAAATATCTTGAGATATCTTCGCTTGTTCCCAAGGGACCTCTCGATGTTAAAGTTACCAGCCATATCCCAATTGCGTCTAGGCATATAGACCAAGTTACACATGAAGATTCATCTTGCTCTTCGGTTTTGACTTCTACTAATGTATCAATCGTCGTTGGGGTCCCAAGGTGCGGGAGTGGCGACCCCGTACCGAGAAGAGCAGTGTTGGCAGACTCCCACCAGGTGGGCCGACGACATCAAACGAGTCGCAGGGAGCCGCTGGATTCAGGCGGCGCACGACCGAGGCCTGTGGAAGTCCATGCAAGAGACCTTTGTCCAGCAGTGGACGTCTATCAGTTGATAAAGAAGAAGAAGAGAATTATGTAGAACTTCCCTCAACAATAAATATCATTCAGAACTCCCAGCCAAGCCCAAACTCATGCAATGCTATGCTCATTGATGATGATATCCTCAGTACATCTTGTAACTTACTACTGAGTCCCACTGATGGTATCCCAATTACATCTTGTAACTCGCAATAGAGTCCCATTCCATCAAAAACCATGCCTTTCAATGAGACATCTTGTCTGGATCAGACCACCCCAAAGCTGAAATCATTAAGTAACTATTAAATATAAAAAATTGAAATCAAAGTTTCAGTCATTTCATTATAAGTAAATATAAAATGTTTATTAAAAAGTATCCACTTTTAAGTAACTTTGGCAAATTATTAGTAGATTCACAGTTGAGATTGTCAGGTGCAGTCTAAAGCAGTGAGATACACATACTTTTTGCACTCTCACTGTATAAATTAAGTCCAAAATGTTATAGATTTTTGCAGAAGTGTAATGTTAAATTACCAGCTAAATCTACCATATCTTCTATATTAACCAATATTAATATTTTCCATATTAACCACTAAGACCAGGTATTGATTTTATATTCCAACATTTGGCAGATGTTGTGAAGACCAAAAATACTATGGGCTTGCAATGTACGCTACTCTTTGATGAAATGGCCATTAATAAAAACTTGTTTTTCTATTTCCATACTGGTGTTATTTAAGGTTTCGAGTGTGGTCAACACACTCATAATGTTGCTGACAAAGCTTTAGTTTTCATGCTGTGTGGAATATTTTTATCTTGGAAAATACCCATTGCATTTTATTTTGTTTGTGATGGTATTAAAACCATGTCTCTAAAAAAGATACTTAAAGAGATTATTGCTGAAGTTCTTAAAACTGGGTTTGTTTTGAGAGTAACTGTGTCTGATCAAGGCTCTGCCAATGTTGCTGCAATAAATTCGTTAATATCTGAGACATGTGAAAATTTACTTAGAACTGGTCATAATGATCCTCACATTATTCATTATGAAATCAATAATAAGAAAATTTATCACATGTATGATGCACCCCACTTACTGAAATGTTTTTGAAACAATTTTCAGAAAAAGGATCTGCTCATCGGCAACAAGCGAGCTCAGTGGGATTACGTTGAGAAGCTGTATGCTATTGATGGGATCCATGGTGTTGCCAAGTCTAACCAAACTTACCCACAAACACATAAAACCTTCTTATGACAAGATGAAGGTAAGTGTACACTTTATAAAATATAATAATAATATCCTCCCGACTGAATCCAGTCACGGTGGCCAACCTCGCTCAGAGAGTAGCTATATACGCAGGAGATATTATAGTACAAGTGTGTGCACAAAAACAGTCACACTCTCTATTCCCTCACTCTCATAGTCTTAGTCCAATGGGATGGAAAGCCTGAAACAACCAGAGAGAGACCAGGTGCAGGATCGACAGCTTTACGTTCTCTCTGAGGCACGGGGTGACTCACCGCCAACTTTCTTCCTCCAGGCTAGTACCTACTATAAGAATTTCTTGACAGAAAAATCCAATACATTTTTTTTGGCCTGACCCAGGAATCGAGCCCAGGACCTGGTCATACTTAGTTACCCACTGGACCAACGAGGCAGCTATTTAAATTTTATAATAAGTACATATTAATACATCAGCTATAAGTACTTATAAAAAGACTTTTCCTGCCTTACTGAATGACTGACTGATCTATCAACGCACAGCCAAACCCACTGAAGTTAGAAACTTGAAATTTTGACAGTAGGTTCATTTTATGACGTAGGTGAGCACTAAAAAGGATCTTTTGAAATTCCACCCCCAAGGGGGTTAAATGGGGGGGTTAAAGTGTATATGAAAGTCCGTCATTTTTCAAGTAATACTCATGAAACTCGGTATTTGGGCTTTACATTAAAAATAAAAAAGTACGTGTTTCATAGATTTTGTAAAATCTACCCCCAAAGGGGTTAAATAGGGAATGGAAATTTGTATGAAAGTCCATCAGTTTTTAAGTTCTATCTATGAAACTTTGTATTTGGGCTTTCAATTAAAAACAAAGAAGTAAATCTTTCACAGTTTCTTAAAATTCAAGCCCTAAAGGGATTATAGGGGTTGAATGTTTGTATCATAGTGATAGTCCTTCATATTCAAGTTGTTTTTCAAGTTATGTGTATGAAACTTGGTATTTTGGCTCTAGATTCAAAATAAAGAAGTAGGTATATCACATTTATTCTGTAAAAATGACTAGCAATTTGAATTTTTCAGGTTGTGTATGCTGCGCAAGTTTTCAGCAGGGCGGTTTCGGGAGTTTTACACAACCAGATGAAGACATATGAACATACGCAAAACGGGCGGACACGCCTACTTGCGGAGAAAATTCCCAGGAGTAAAAGAAGAAGAAGACATATGAACATCTTCAAATAGTTCATAATTATAGTGTACCATTTGTGAACATTGATAATGGCTATTTCACTGCCGAGATCTTTTTGTTCATTAATGATTTGTTTGACAGCTTGAATTGTTCTGGTCATTCAAGTGTTAATTTACGTAATGCTTTGTCTTTAAATTCAGTCCACTTAGAGTTTTGGAACGAAGCCTTGAAGAAGCTAGAATCAATGAAATTTGATGCTTCAGACTCAAGAGAATGTAAGCCACTGTCGTTACGTAACTTTATTCATGACATTAAAACCATTAAACACCTTTGGTCGGAACTAAGATTGATTCCGGGCGTTTAAACCAGGATCCCCTGGAAAACTTTTTGAACAGATTCGAGGACAGGGTGGATGTAGCACATATCCAGACTGTCAACTTCCCAGGTGGTCCCATATAAATTTTATCAAAATCGGTCGAGCAGTTTTTAAAATATCAACAATAAATAATATACTTTGTATAGTGGCGCGAGAGTTTGAGTCGGTTATTTAAAAAGAATTTCTTATATTAAATTATAATCACTGTTTGTGATTTGATGTTTGCATTTCTGTGTGCATCTCATTTATTTTCACTGTGTAAGAAGTATTGTGTTCTCTGTATCAACATAATATTTGAGTTTGAAGCGTTTAAACCAAGATCCCCTGGAAATCTTTTTTGGACAGATTCGAGGACAGGGTGGATGTAGCACACATCCAGACTGTCAACAATTTGTTGCCTTGTATAAGAAATTGCTCATTAATGAGATATCTACTGGTAAATCTTTATATGCAAATTGCACCCCTGGTGATGATAAAATGTAGGGAACTCTAAAAAATGTAATTATCAAGCGAAATCGAAATATCAATGATATTCTCCATAGTTCGGATGCTCAAAACGTTATTTTCATTGAAGAAAGTATTCCATCCGAAAATACTTTCCAAACCTATGCTGTGTCATACATTACTGGTGTAGTTTGGCGTTATTTATTTCCCAGACTAGATTGTGTGCAATGTCAACATTGTAAAAATGCACTGTTATCCAATGAAATTGAATCATTTCATTCTTTAATATCAATTAAATAATATGATGATAGTAAGATAAAATTGTATTATCCATCAGGTAATCTGTCGGCTTTAGTATGGCACTATATGTATATTATCGAACAGACCTTGCCAAAACTCTGTAAAGTTTACATATGTACAGATATTATTAAACAATTTGACAATCTCGATACATCTTGGTATGACTTGTCGTGAACAAAAATCTGTTTTTTGAAGGCGTTTGGATTGTTAGACAATGGTGCATTAATTTTAATAGACGAATTCACAATGTAGATTCAAGGAAATGGAAAATTTGATTGCAACCAAAGTTACCAAAGGTGGTAGTTATTGATCAGTGCGACGTCAAAGTAGTTAACATTGTTGTAACCTAAAATAGGTGAAAGTAAGAAACATTAATTTTCTTTTTAGTAACCGACTTCAAAAAAGGAGAAGGTTCTCAATTCGTCAGAATCTTTTTTTATTGTTTTTTTATGTATGTAGAGAATATTTTATGTATGAAGACACCTGAACCAATTTGAAAAATTCTTTTATTGTTTCAAAGGGTATACTTCCCAGGTGGTCCCATATAAATTTTATCAAAATCGGTCGAGTGGTTTTTAAAATATCAGCAATAAATAATATACTTTGTATAGTGGCGCGAGAGTTTGAGTCGGTTATTTAAAAAGAATTTCTTATATTAAATTATAATCACTGTTTGTGATTTGATGTTTGCATTTCTGTGCTCATCTCATTTATTTTCACTGTGTAAGAAGTATTGTGTTCTCTGTATCAACATAATATTTGTTTTTGTTATGTTTAGATAATAACACTACTTGACCCAGCTTTTTCAAAGGTTTCTCAAAATCAGTACAGATTTGACAAAATTATGGGTTACCTACGTCGACAAAAATGTTCATCCCCTATGGCGCGCTAACCCTACTGTTTTTCAGGATATCAAAGTCAATGTTTTAGTCCTGTTTTGTCCCGGGGACAAATTATTACACTTTTTAATTGCATACATTTTTAAGCAAAACTTTACAATTTTGTCGATAGATGGCGCTGTCACCAAAACTAGTCATTACTTTAACATTAATTTATTAAAAAATTACTAACATAAATAAGCATTAGAAATAAATCCTTGGCATATTTTATTGAAATCGATTCAGTGGTTTCAGTGGTTTGGTTAAAACTTGTAGATAATATAATAATGAATGAAGAGTAGGTTTTGAATATACATTTGAAGAAAATATACGCCGTACCTACCTATTTGGTGAACTATCGTTAAACAAAAACCGTTTAATCAAATTATTATTTTATCAAACGTTTCTATGAAATCAATTGTTTTACTAATAATAATTAAAATTATTAAATAAACAATAGCTTGTGTAATACTTTCATGAAATTAAATTATGTCTGTTTAGTATTTTTTCTCACTCATAACCACCTATGAATAATAATATCTAGATAAAGTTGTAAACTTATCTACACAACTTATATGATCTAGCTTTTAAATATAATCGCTTCATATTGTCTGTAACCTATAATAATATAAGAACTAAATCAATGGTGAGAACATACATTTTTGTCAAATACATACCTTATTAATTTATTACTTAAATATAAATATATTTAAATTACTTATTGAATTTAAGTGAAAGTGAAACTAATATAATATTAAGATGTTTTTTTAAATGTTATATTAGTATTTTCTTAGTTTTCTCTTGCGATCATCAATGAGAATGAATTTTATTGATCACAGTTTTCATCAATTGAATCAATAAATAGTAGGCAATCTTTTTTATTTAATTGGTGCAAGAGCTACAACGGAAATTTATTTCATGATTTTTTCATTAATAATTACTACGTGTGATATGTTAAATTGTAATTTAGTTGTGCTATATTGTATGATGCATTGTAATCTAGTTGTAAAAAAGATTTAGAGAAAACTTTTACGAGTACTTTGCAAAAGGCATGATGACTGATTGAAAAACTGTTGGATGGTGTTCGGAAATATCTATTTCGAAAGAATAAAGATAATCTTATTTCAGCAAAATAGATAAAATATGTTTTGTCATTGTAGTTTGTCAAAATTTCAAGATATGTGACATACCTTTCGCTCTGATCTGAATTGAACACAATTCAATATGGCGGATTGCTGTATTTTATAGTTTTATTTTATCAAAATAAATATCAATCTCGGACAAAATAGATAAATAAATAAATTTTTTATATTCCATGAATCCTATTTTCATAGATATATTCATAATTTCATTGATTCTTCACAACTGTCATCATGCCTATTCATGTTCTTAAATATGCTGATTTTTTAATTCAAACAACAGATTTTTACTTATCTAACTTATCGTATTTTTTAATGATGTTTAGAGCTATTATTTAAGTAAATTTAAGACCCACTTATCAATCGCCAAGGGAAATTTAATCAACGAATAAATTTGACGTTTAGACAGATTTTCATTACGAAAAACTGCTCAGCAAAAGACATTGTAGGCAATAGGGTTGTCTTGATTAAAAAAAATGCATTTAGTATAGTATGGATTGTGATCGTTACAGTTGATAGAACTGGAAGCACTACCGCCTTTCCAAAAATATCACGATCGCGATGACTGTCAATAGTAGATCATCATTTTTATTATAGGTTATTTAAATTAAACATCTGGAAAACCTATCTATATACCTATAAATATTATTTAAAAGCGAAGTCCAATTTATTCCGCGTTTAAATGGAACTCTGCGATGGTCATAAATTAATATAATGTACCAGACAATATTTTAAAAGAGTAACTGTTGAGTTTCTTACCGGATTCTTCTCAAAAGTAAACTACATTCAGAACCGGTGGTAGTTTAAGAAATGAAAATGAATAAATCAGCTATTCAAAGTTAAAATTTCTTTTATTTCACAACCTTTTTTAAATTAGAATTTAGTAAGGAAGAAAATCGGTAAATATTAAAAAAACCGGTACTCGAAAACCGATAAGTACATCACTATAATTATAAGGTTACGGTTCACTCCGATGGGCCAATCCCATCCCTAACTAAAATAAAAAGTAACCGCTTCCGGTTCCGCTATGACGTAATTCTGCTTAAGCGATGGACCAATAAGCATCGAGTTCCGCTATTGCTATACATCGTGTTAGAGCAGGACATGCTGGGTTATCAATGAAATTTGCATTAAACATGAATGGATAGAGTCGTTAAATCACGAGAGAGTGAGATGCAAGATTGAAAATGTATAGATGTACCATAGTGAAGGAACACTCACACTAGAATCCTGTTAAGATTCTATTTTAGGCTCTATGGAGTTTGACGTCTATATCCTAGTGTTCGTGGTCTATGGTCAACGGTCAAACGCAAAGAGTATAATATTATATTATGTCAAACGTCGCAAACACACACAGGAAAAGAGTCCGTCCTCAGCAATTCTATGTTTGTCAATGCCATGATCTTTTGTCTATGGGTAATCTTCTTGGGGGGTAATCTGCCATCTTGAATATTTAACGGTACAACCAATAGTAGGCGAGTGTCAGGGGCCTGCAGACGTCGTTCTTAAATAAAAGGTCGTCCAGAAAATCTTATAATCCAAATGCAAATTATTATATCTTTTATATCTTGTTGTTGTTGTTTTAGCTTTCTGGCTTTGACAGTGCCAGTCCAGCACAATACACTTCGCCAATGTCACGTTGAATGAAAGAGCCACGAAGGGAATGTTAAAAGAAGACGATGTAATTTTGAAAAAACTGCAGTAGTAGGATCTTGTTAGTCACATTATTTATTACTCAAAGCATTATCTACAACAAACACAAAAAAAAAAAAAAAAAAACACTCACATTTAAAAACACAGGAAAGATATTATATAAATAATAATTTAAATTTACAAATATAATAAAGGAACTAGGTAGTTAAGTATACCGATTCTCATGTCGACAAGCAACATTGCGTAACCTTTGTTAAATGATTGGGAAACTCTTTCTACTGAAAAAGACCACCGGCGATGCAGCGCGCCATGGGAAACGAGAACAATAGAAGAGCAGTCCCTAACTTGGCTCGTTAGTGTTAAGACATTTAGTTATTATAATTATTATAATTAATTTTAAATAAAGTTTTCAATTTCTTTTTACTTTTTAAAAACTAATAACTACGCACCCGAAATTTGACTGGCGCAGCCGATGTAGATATTTCGTGAAGCTGTATATCCAGAGGTCCCAAAATCGACTTCGCTTACGGCTAGCGAAATTACGAACCACAAATCAAATAAATAAGTCATAAGTGGCGGTGTTCCTGGAAGAAATAACTTACCTCGAACGGGAGGATGCAGATGCACAGAGGGTGAGTAGAACTTTTCGCTTTCCTGTGTTCCCATCCTATACCTGTTGGTGTAGCTATTTTTGTCCGTAATAAAAAGGGAAATTGAAACGTACTCGATAGTTCGGTCCAAAATCACCGATTATCTGATTTTTATTAGTCCTGTAATGCACTACATAGGCATTATTTAGGAATTAGTATAAGGATAACCGTGAAATTGTAAAATTGAATTAATTAAAAAGAAAAGTTGAAAAGAAAAGTTTTATTAATATTTTAATGACTATATTATAATTAAATTAATTTAAAAAGAAAATCTTAAAAGAAAAGTTTGCATTAATATTTTATACTTTAATTGCTAATATTATAATAGAATAAGTGCGCACACTTTATTCATCACGCGCATCTTACTATTTTGTGTTATTATCTAATCAAAATGGAAAAAGTAACTATTGTTCCCCGCGAAATTGCGGAACTGATTCCGAAATTCGATGGAGAGACAAATTTATTGAACATATACCTAAGAAAATGTGAATACATCATTCACAACTTCAGACAGTCAGATAGTCCAGCCCAGGAGCTCTATTTATTCCATGTAATAACGAGTAGGCTAACAGGAAAGGCGGCTTTCCTAATTAGCGAAAGGGAGGATATTCATTGTTGGCAAGAACTGAAAGACGTTTTAATACAGCATTTCGGTGACCCTCGTTCAGAAGAATGTGTTGCCATCGAAATGGAGTCATTAAAAATAAAATCCGGTGAACCTTATTCCGATTTCTGTAAACGTATCCAGCACATCAGAAGCATTTTAATTTCGAAAGTAAATAGGCTGGACGATGTTTCGCTCAAGGAGTCCAAAATGATCATCTATAATAACTTGTCGCTGAACGTATTCTTATACAACTTACCAGAGCATTTAATACGCATTGTTAGATTAAAAAATCCCAAAACACTAGAAACAGCTTTGGAATACGTCACCGAGGAAGTTAATTTTCAATTCCAGTATGACTCCAAAAATAACAAAAAATCTCATCAAAATCAGTTGAGCCCTCTCAATAATAAGCTGAGCACCCCACAAACAGCCTTTAGAACGGCAGTGAATCCATTTCAAAATCGGTTCACTATGCCTAGCCAATTTAATCAAGGGTTCAGACCCCAAACTAATTTTCAAAGCCAACTGAGGTCCAATAATAATAATTTTAAATTTGGATCCCCGACGCAATCTAATAATTTTAAATTTGGAATTCCGAACCAACAACAGAATTTTAAATTTGGCATACCTCAACAAGGTCATGGTCAAATCAGAAATTTACAACACAATAATAATTACCAGAATTTCAATAGACAAGTGAATAACCCAGTCCACCCTGGAAATTCAAATCAATTTAAGTTCGGCATACCAAGGCCACAGAACAACACCATGCCGACCGACGTATCCATGCGTACCGCTCCACAAATAAGGCAAAATATGATGGAAATTCCGGAAAATGTATTTTATAACAATGACCTAGACATAAGCGAAAATTATTATTACGATAGTTGTTGTGAGACCTACCCAAATTCTAATTACGACGAAGGAATCCCGGAACCTTATTTCACAGAAAATCCAAGTTTAGAAACCGAGACTTTTTGCGAAAACCCAGAATCAAATGTTGACGAAAATTTTTGCGCAACAGCCTCGAAAAACCCAGATCCGAGATAATACGTCTTAATTGTGATAGCATATTAAAATTGCCGCATATAGAACTCCCTGAAATTCAGGCTAAGTTCATGGTCGATACCGGGAGTTCTCGATCTTTTATAAGCCCTAAAAAGGCAGACCAATATTTCTCAAGATTTAAACATGCAGAGCCTTTTGAAGTCATAAGTACTCACGCCCGCAGTAGACATAGTGAGGTGATACTCATACCTCTTTTGAAAACTTTTAAAAGCAACTCTATTCATAAATTTTACGTCTACGACGTAGACAACCGCTACGACGGTCTCATAGGATCAGATTTATTAAAACAACTCGATGCTACAGTGGACATGAAAAATCAAATTTTACACACGCGTGACACTGACATACCTATTGTATACAAAGCTCCATACGAGTTGACCTTACAACCTCGAACCGAAACTCGTGTAAAGCTACCAACTACTTTGGAGAACGGTGAAGCTATACTAAACTTCATAGATTTCGGACAGGGCGCACGCATGCCCAGTGCCTTAGTGAACTGCGTAAACTCATTCGCTACAACGGTAATTCAAAATACTTCTGAAAATACTATTACTTTAACCATTAACAAACCTTTTAGTGTTACTAAATTTGAAAATAATGCATGTAGAGTGAATTCAATCCGCGAAAATTATGAAATCGATGCTTTATTGAAACAAAACTTATCGAAGCTTCGCTTAGACCACATGAACTCGGAGGAAAGTCAATTAATCGCTGACCTTTGTTATGAATACCGCGATATCTTTTACTGTGAAGACATACCACTATCTTTCACGAATCAAGTGAAACATTCCATCCGTACGAAACATGAAGATCCGATCTACATAAAACCCTATCGGCACCCCCCTGCTCAAAATATTGAAATACAACATCAGATAGATAAATTGTTACGGGATAATGTGATTCGCGAATCGTATTCTCCTTGGAGTGCCCCGGTTCACTTAGTTCCAAAAAAAATGGATGCATCAGGCCAACCTAAGTATAGAATGGTAATAGATTACAGACGATTAAACGAAATAACCACAGATGATAAATACCCACTGCCGAATATCACAGACCTCTTTGACAAATTAGGTAAATCTGTTTACTTTAGTACACTTGATCTTGCTAGTGGCTATCACCAAATTGAAGTAAAAGAGGAAGATAGGCATAAAACGGCATTTACCACCCAAGCAGGCCATTATGAGTTTACCCGTATGCCTTTTGGATTGAAAACGGCACCAGCCACCTTCCAGAGGGCTATGGACAATGTTTTGCGCGGCTTACAGGGTATCCATTGCCTAGTTTACCTGGACGATATTATAATCTATTCGTCTAGCCTACAAGAGCATATTGTAAAACTAAGAAAGGTATTCGATCGGTTAAGAGAGACTAACTTAAAAGCTACCTTAGATAAATGCGAGTTTTTAAAGAAGGAAGTTCTTTATCTAGGCCATACAATCACAAAAGATGGCCTTAAGCCAAATGACGATAAAATAAAAGCAGTGTTAGATATACCAATTCCTAAAACACCAACGGAAATTAAAAGCTTTTTAGGTCTCATTGGATATTACCGTAAATTCATCAAAGATTTTTCAAAAGTAACTTATCCTCTTACATCTTGTCTTAAGAAGGGAAGAAAGGTAGTCCTCACTGAAGAATACATTGCAGCTTTTAACAAGTGTAAAGAACTCCTAGTTAATGCCCCGTTATTACAATTCCCTGATTTCAACAAACCATTTATTTTAACGACAGACTCATCCAACTTTGCCCTTGGTGCTGTCCTTTCTCAAGGAAATATTGGTAGCGATTTGCCTATTGCCTATGCAAGTCGCACCCTCAATGATGCCGAAAGTAGGTATAGTACAATTGAACGCGAGTTACTTGCTATTGTATGGGCCGTAAAAGTTTTTCGCCCGTACCTTTATGGTCGAAAGTTCCGTATTTACACAGATCATAGACCTTTAGCCTGGCTAAACTCTATAAAAGAGCCTAATAGCAAGCTTACACGATGGAAACTGCGATTATCAGAGTTCGATTACGATATAGTATACAAAAAGGGATCACAAAATACTAACGCAGACGCACTTTCAAGGATAAAACTGAACGCATTAGAAGACGATAGTTCCCTACAAGTAAACGTTGACACCATATCCCTCAGTAGTGATGACGAGAGAGAAGATAACGACAGTATTATACGCATTCCAGACTCTGACGGTTCGAATATGTCTTTTCCCATTCGTACCCCATCTGAAAGTACGATAACTTGTAGCTCTAGAACCGATACTGCCCTCTCTGCCCTAGACATGGACGGTGAAGTCATCCCCGTACTTAACGAAGCTATTGACACAAAACCATACCAATTTCTCATATTCACTTGGAATAGAAATCATACCGTAGTTCAAGATTTCTCTCGGGATAAACAAAAGGTTTTTGAAGCACACATGCCTGAAGGAAATCCGGAGTTAATTAAGGATTTCCTGAAACAATACATAAACCCAAAAATTAGGCACTTTATCTATTTTGAAAGCGATACTCATCGTAAGGATTTCCAAAAATGCGTTATGGATTTGTTTAAAAAGGACTCAGTCAAAATATACGAATGCACCAAAAGAGTAGTTTACGTTTCAGACGAAAATGAACAGAGGTATATTGTCATAAAATATCACCAGGGTCCATCTTGTCATAGGGGAATAAAAGAAACCCTCATGAAAATAAAACGCACTTATTACTGGAATAATATGGACCAAACTGTTTCATCAGTAATAAATGCCTGTGAAGTGTGTAAGAAAATGAAATACGATCGTAAACCTCTAAAGCCTAAACTCCAGCTTACCCAAACTCAAACTAAGCCCTTCGAAGAAGTTTTTATGGATATTTTCTCAATAGAAGGAAAATATTTCTTAACCCTTATCGATGCTTTTAGTAAAATAGGGCAAGCAATAGAAATTAGTAACAGATCTACCCCTGAAGTTGTCCGTGCCCTAATTAAGTACTTTTCATTTTATGGTATACCTAATAAAATTAATTGTGACCCCGCAACCGAATTCAATAATATATTATTAAAAGAAACTTTAAATTTCTATAAAATCGAGCTTCACATAGGCACACCACATAACCCTAACTCAATGGGCTTAATAGAACGATTCCACTCAACCATACTAGAAATATATCGTTTAGCTAAATACGAGCACAAATTAACAGATGCTTCTTCTATTATGACTTACGCGATAATGTCATATAATCAAACGATACACTCGACTACAGGTCTTACACCCCTAGAAGTAGTTTTTGGCCATACCGATTCCTCAAATCCATTCAACGTAGATTTCAATCAACAGTACACGCAGAAATTGGTAAGAGACCATGCTAAGCGAACAGCCTTCCTTTATAAACATCTTTCAGACAAAATGATAGGACAAAAGGAAAGAATTAGAGAAAAACGTGGTGGTGAAACATCATTCGACGTGAATGATGGCGATGAAATATTTATAAAGGGTGTTAATACTCGACGTAGCAAGGATAAACCCCGTTATCAGAAGGCAAAGGTGACTGGAGATATCTTCAGGAATACTGTACCTGTAAGAACCCAAAATCGCGATACTAAAGTTCCACTTAAAGATATTAAACGTCCTCCACAGGTTCGTCCTTCTGCTCATTCCAGCCATCATGATCCAGGCCCTAGTACAGAAAATGGAACATAACCCAGGTATCTTACCTGTAAAAGAAGGCCAAGCATTTATAGTAGACGATAATTGGTCTTATATTAAGGTTTTAGATTTAACTTCATTAAAGGAAGACTTAGATTATAATGTTAGAATGTATGAGCACTTAAATAAAAATTTATTAAAATACTTTGGTAATAGTACGCACTATAGCGATATAACTAATATTAAGACTCAAACAGATCATTTCCTAAATATTACATTGGACAAATGTAGGCAGCTTATTCCGACTAGTAGGGTTAAACGCGGCTTATTAAATCCCTTAGGTTCATTCATTAAAATTATTACCGGAAATTTAGACAATAGCGACGCTTTAAGGTATGATGAGTTAATCACGAACCTACAGACGCGACAGGAAAGGATATCAAGAAAAATAACCATAGTTTCTGAAATGGTGCAATCTTTCGTTAATATTACTGGTTTCTCAAAAAATAATTTAATTCAACTAGACAAGGAAATTTCCGATATTAAGACATGGATAAATAACACAAAACAAGTAATAAGCGATACTAGTTTAATTAGTACTTTTCAATTATTCTTGAATAACTTCCAAATGATTTATGTTAAAATAGATGAAATTGAAACAGCTATAGCTTTTAGTAAGTTAAGAACTTTACACCAGTCTGTAATTGATACAACCGAATTGTATAGCTTGTTAATCGATATTGAAGTAACTGATAAGCTTGTATATCCTGTTAATCTGGATAATCTTTTGTTAATAGAGCAATCTATCGAACTTAAAGCTTATTCTAAGAAAAATCAGATAATTTTTATTTTGGACATTCCCCTTGTAAAAAAGGATCTTTATAGCTACTTCCGAATGATACCTCTTCCCGTCACAAATTCATTTAACCAAACATCCCTTATAATCCCTAAAACTCCTTACCTATTGGTGAAAGGTTCGAAAACCATATCGCTCGCTCAACCCTGCAAAGAAATGGACAAATTCATGTTTTTATGCCACGAAATAGAAGTCGAACCTCTGATGAAAGATGACTGTTTAGAGGCACTTATGCTACTATCCCAAAATACTAGCGCTTGTAGCCCAATTCTAGTTGAAACATCTGGAATAAAAATAGAACCCATCAAATATAACCAATGGATTTTATACAGCAAATTTGAAACACTCCTCTTGAAAGTATGTAACACAGAAGAAACTCGTGAACATATAAAAGGAACCTACATACTTACCATAGATGACACCTGCAGCTTTAAAGTAAAGGGATTAACACTGAGAAGACATCAAACTGTTGGTAGAACTATAAACTACCCCAGAATATCAACTATTCACTTCCCCGAGATACTTACTTCAAGCCCGCTACCTGAAAAGAAGCTTTTAAACCTAGATGGCGTTAACCTTCAGCATCTTCAACAGTTAGCATACAGTTTAAAGGAAAGTGATAGTGAGAATGTGTTCGATCAAAGTGAAAGCTCTATAAATGTGAAAAGTGTTAGCGTCGGAACACTAATTTTATATGTAATATTAGCACTAAGCATTTGTATTCTTTTAATGTATAAATTCATCCCTTTACAATTTTTCCGTCAAATTCAGCAGACGGAAAATCATCCCTCTGCTGACTTTGAACTTAAGGAGGGAGGAGTTAAGTATACCGATTCTCATGTCGACAAGCAACATTGCGTAACCTTTGTTAAATGATTGGGAAACTCTTTCTACTGAAAAAGACCACCGGCGATGCAGCGCGCCATGGGAAACGAGAACAATAGAAGAGCAGTCCCTAACTTGGCTCGTTAGTGTTAAGACATTTAGTTATTATAATTATTATAATTAATTTTAAATAAAGTTTTCAATTTCTTTTTACTTTTTAAAAACTAATAACTACGCACCCGAAATTTGACTAGGTACTAAACTTTTATTTTGTTAGTATGTACATATTTACAGACAAACTTAACAAAACGACTAAAAACTAACTTAAGGAAAGACTCAACATTTAAAGGACGGGGGATGTCGGGAGGAAGAACGTCGTAGAGTTTATGGAGGAGTTTAGGGCATGAAAAAAGGATATGAGTGACCGACCCTTCATCGAGACCGCATTCGCACAATGAGTTGTCTCTGATTCTTAATTTGGCAAGATGAACAGGGGTACATGCGTGGCCGATACGCAGGCGGCATATAACAGAAGTAACCCAACGATCTGTGTTTCGGTAAAGAAAGAACCATGGACGACGGGGAATGTTAGGCTGAATTGACCCATAAAATTTTCCCTTAACCGATTTTGATGAAATCCACAATGAATTCCACGAATCACTAAGATCAGTTTTGGCACGAGACCGTAGGTCCTGGGTGTGTATCTTGAAGTGGGCTAGAGCACCTGACTCAATTGCCAGTTTCGCACACGCATCAGCAGACTCGTTACCTTTTATACCCGTGTGACCTGGAACCCATGCTAGGGTAACGGAGAGGCCTTTCTGTTGACAGGAGTATAGGGCTTCTCTGATCTGAAAGATGATGGAAATAGCGGTTTTGCTACGAAAAGGGTTTGTCTTAAGTGCTTGAAGGCAACTTAAGGAGTCTGTCAGTATAATAGAGTGATCAACGTTATGGGCTTCAACAAAAAGAATGGCTTCAAGAATAGCTATAGACTCTCCAGTAAAAACCGATGATTCTGGGGGACACTTGAATTGCAAAGTTATTTTATATTTAGGTATCCAACAGGCTGCTCCAACACAGCCCTGTATAGACAGTTTTGATGCATCTGTGTATATTGCCAAATGTTCAGAGAGACCTTTATCATTTATAATTTGATTAAATTTAACGTTTGCTTCTATAGTTTGTTTATTAAGATCCAAATTAATAATATTAGGTTTTAGAATCAGACTTCCAAAACTAGAGGAAAATAAAGGGAGAATAGGAGCAGAGTGAATAGGTTGAGGGAGACGAGTAAATTTTAAAAAACTTGTCAAAAGACAATTGGGGTTTTGATTGGATCTCAAAGATATTGAGAGTTGGCCGAGTTTGGCTAGAAGAGGATGGGAGGAAAGTTGAAATATTTTACACATAAAGCGATCACTAAGATACTGACTACGGAGAAGGATTGGTGGATCAGCACACTCCACTTGAAGAGCATTAGTAGGGGAGGATTTCATTGCACCTAGTATAATTCTTAAAGATCTGTATTGAATTTTGTTAAGTTTATCTATAGCTGATTTATTAATGGGGTCTAATACAAAGAGGCCATAGTCCATATGGCTACGTACTAAAGCATTGTACAGCAGTTTTTGAGTATAAGGGTGAGCTCCCCACCACACCCCTGATAAAGCGCGGAGAACATTGATATTTTTATCACATTTTTTAATAACATAGTCTATATGCGAAACACCGTTTAACCGACAGTCTAGAAAAACCCCAAGAAATTTGATTTTATTAGCAAGAGGAATGTGCTGATCTTCAAATATTATATTGGGAAGGGGAATTTGTCTTTTTCTAGTGAAAATGACTGCCTTGCACTTAGCGACTGAAAGTGAGAGACCATGATCGGATAACCACTGGCCTAAATAATACAAAGCAGAGTTCAAACTAATACAAATTTCATCCATGGAATTAGAACTGGAGTAGAGAGCTATGTCGTCAGCATACTGTAATACATTACAGAAGCTGTCAACAGACAATTCGAGGTCGTAAGTATAAATACTATATAGAAGAGGACTGAGCACAGAACCCTGAGGGAGACCTTTCCAGACTGTTCTGGGGGGAAGGCTTAAAGAGTTTGTTTTCACCAGAATAGTTCTGGATGAAAGAAGGTTGCATATGATTCGTGTAAGCCTCGGCGGGACACTCAGCTGTTGCAATTTTTGCCTGAGTACCGGGAGCAGAACGTTATCATAAGCAGCTGCCACATCCAAGAAAACACCCACAAGATACTCTCCTCTGGCTAGGGCAATACGGATGTCTGTAGCAATCACTCCAAGGTTGTCTAGAGTGCCAAGTCCCTTTCTAAAGCCAAACTGGGACCTGGCCAGAGAACTTCTGCTTTCCATTATCCATTCCAAGCGGTTTTTTATCAAGTGCTCCATAATTTTGGCTAATGTAGAGGATAAAGCGATAGGGCGATAGGAATTATGATCTAAAGGGTCTTTGCCAGGTTTCCTGATGGGAATTATTATTTGGGTCTTCCAAGGTTGCGGGACGATTCCTGAATCAAGAAACCTGTTGACCATATCTAAGTAGCACTGCTTCGCCTTATCGCTGAGATTATTTAGAAAAGAATAAGGAATGCCATCTTCACCTGGGGTAGAATCTTTTAAGTTTGAAAGGACACACTGTAATTCAGGGAAAGTAAAAGGGGAGTCCATTTGGTCAGAGCTAGGGAGAGATGAAGTGGATGTTAGGCAATCTTTAGTAGGAGCAGAGGGTGGGGCCAATTTGTCTGCAAACGCGTCGAGCCAAACAATTGCGTCATTAGATAAGGGATCATCGGAGGAAACAGAGCGGCGGAATCTTTTGATCCTATCCCATACTAAAGTGGAGGGCGAACGAGGATCCAAGGACTCACAGAATTTAACCCAACCCTGTTTTTTCTTTTTTGACAATAATCTCTTATATTTGGCATCAATGCGTTGGTAGTTAATGAAGTTTTCCTGAGACATACACAACTTGTACGTTCTTTCCGCATCTTTGCGTTTATTCACCATGTTGGTACACTCTTGGTCCCACCATGGAGGAGAAACCATAAAATCACGTTCAGTCCTTTTGAGTGGTATATGGAGGTCAGCAGAAAATTTAAGCATACTAATAAAACTATTATAATAAGAAATAATATTTACATCATCGTTCATCTCTGGAAGAGTGTCTGTGAGGTAGTCAACGGAGGCTGCAAAAGCAGACCAGTTGGCTTTAGTCACTTTATGTTTTAGGAGAGGATTGGGTTTTGAAAGAGGGGAGGATCTCTGGGCAATAGAAAGAAAGATAGGGAAATGATCACTACCATAAGAACTTGGGAGAGTATTCCAGGAAATGAGAGAAGCCAAAGAGGGAGAGGAAAGCGATATATCAATAGCAGACTTAGGATTTTGATAGGGGTATACTCTTCTGGTTGGCGATCCATCGTTTAGAATGCATATATTAATTTCTTCAAAAAGTTCTAAAAGCAGAGTAGCAAACCCATCACAGGAATGGGAGCCCCAAGCAGTGTGGTGGGCATTGAAGTCTCCCATCACCAAAACTGGGGGAGGAAGAGAGGTGAGGACTGATTTTAATTCGGGAATCAGGGAGGAATGAGGGTGAGGAATGTAGATTGAAAGGAAAGAGATGTTGAGGGATCTCACAGCTACAGCATTAAACCTGTGACTGTGAGTGGGAAGAGAAACAGAAGAATAAGCAAGGGAGCGCTTAATCAAGATAGCACTCCCTGCATACCCATCATCCCTGTCATCTCTCAAGCAGGCATAGCCCGGAACCCGAAATCGGGAGCCAGGCCGTAGCCAAGACTCGGAGATGGCAAGTATGAAGGGTTTAAATTCATTGATAAGGGAGAGAATTTCGGGTTTTTTCGAACGGATGCTGTTACAGTTCCATTGAAGGAGCTGAACCGAGGCTATTATTTAGGTCCGAAGCGATTTTGACGAATATTTGAGCAACGTTGGGCGGTATGACATTTTGATTGAGCATTTCTATAATAGAGGTGAGGGATTTGGTGAGATTTGCAATAAGGTTATCGCTTGAGGAGGAAGAATAGGAGTGATCATTCTTAAGGGCACAACCATTGCCCAGGGAGGAGGGAACATTACGAATGATGTCGTTGTGGGCTTGTCTATTGAATCCCGTAGCTAAAGGAGTTTTTGGTCGGGGGGAACGGAAAACAGTTTGTCTATAAGACTTGGATGGAGCTTTTTGGGAGGATATATAATTAGGGATGGTCCTAGTAGAGTAAGAGGGAGGGGTGAACATTTCTTTAGCCATTTCAGCATACGAACGCCGTACGGGTGGGAAACGAGAGGACGCTTCCTGGTATGAAAGGTTTTCATCGGACATAACAGATTTGATAGACTGCTGACGTGCATGTTCAGGGCAATTTTTATCACAAGCTTGATGTTTGCCACCACATAAAACGCAAACAGATAAATCAAAGCTTACATTGCACGAATCACCAGAATGGGATTGAGTACACTTAAAACACCGTGGGGAAGATCTGCATTGCGCCTTAACATGACCAAAACGACAGCAATTCATACACTGAATAGAAGGCAATCTGTACGTCTCAACAGGTAGGGAAGTGTGGTAGGAGAATATTCTAGTTGGAAGACATTGACCACGGAAAGTTATGACAACGGATTGGGTAGGGACCCAGGACACACCACTTTCATTCACTATCTTTCGGTTCAAGCGTCTAGCCTTAAAGACCTCCCCACAACCAGGGGGGAGTTCAAGAGAAGCGACAAATTCATCTAAGTGCCAGTCAACGGGAACGCCTCTAACAAGTCCCATTCTTGTAATGTTGAATGTTGGGATATAGGCTTTAAACTTAGACATTTCCAACACAGGGTTATCTAAGAAGTCGTTGGCAGCCTTGTAGTTTGAAAACTCAACAGAAATTTTATTGCGACCTGCATTTTTAACTCCGTCATTAAGTATTGAATTGATTTTATGCTTGTGTAAGAACTGACCGAAAGAAATAGCACGAATGCTGGTACCGGCCGACGGGTCAGCCACTTCGCGGGAAACGTAAACGATAAAGGGGCCTTTATCGTCTGCAAAGTACTTTTTGGGGGATTCAGTTAACGAGGGGTGTAGATATAGAGACTGGATAGAAGGAGCGGACGTAGCTGGGTCATTAATATGTTTTTTTGGAAGCGAATCTGCGTTGTCATTATCCCCGCCTCGCTTGCGTGAGGGAATGGGATTTTCATTATGAGGTTGTTGAGGGCTTGGCGAGCTGGGAATTGTCACATTAACGCCAGGATCCGGAGGGCCCGGATCGACCTCCACATCCATCTTCACTTACCCCACCACCAACACACACTATAAAAACACCAACTAATGCAAGAATTGAGTATGAAATGAGCAAAGAAAATTAAAAACACTCGCAAATTCCACTAACACGTGGGTCCACCAACCAAACGCAGAGCGAAGTCCATCTTTTATATCTACTAGTACGTGACTGACTGACTGACGTAATGTACTACCATGGAAGTAGGAATTGCGACTACTCCTATTATACGATTTCTATGTGTACTACTTTAATCTTATAATATAAAATCTTATTTAGCCAAGTTTTATTCTGTAGGTAAGAAATAAGTAGGTCCTAAGTATTTCCTAGTTCCTGTAGGTTGTACAAAGTTAGGTACTCTGTGTCTGTATAGGGCCTATTATAATAGTACAAAATGCTATTATACAAACTGACTTCCGCAGAATTATTTGATAATACAGGTATTATGAATAGAATAGAATAGAATAGAATAGAAATGTTTTCATTCAAATAAACTTTTACAAGTACTTTTGAATCGTCAATGAGTCTACCATTGGTTCGGAATGCCGTTCCTGCCGAGAAGAACCAGCAAGAAACTCGGCAGTTGCTCTTTTCAAAATACTTTTACAATATACTTAATAGATATTATTCTATGTACAGCAGAGTTTCCACAATGAGGGGAAGTTCCACTGTTATGGTATCTACCAGTAGGTATCTATGCGACAAAATTATAGCACAACTGGCTGGTATATTAAATACGCTTTTTGACAGTCTGGTAGCTGGCAGGAAACTGTTAAGATCTAGGTATCCAAAAAACTGACTTGACAGAAGAACAAAAGAAATTTTCAGTCATGTCACAAAACCGATCCACGTAAATAATAGGCACAAAAACACAATGTAGTTCAGTGATATACCAGGACATCAGAACGGCAATAGATATTTCAGCTTTCTGGAAATATGAAGAAGAGTGAGTCCGTGCTGTGGTTGTTGCTGTGTCTCCTGATACAGGTCAGTCCCCCACAACACACATTTTCTGACGTGCAGTGACAGGTTTGAACTAGACTGGTCGTGCGGCTGGGTTCTGAATTCGAGTCCTGCTCCCCAATTGTGTAGGTACGAATTGCCGATCAAATCGTCAAAGTACAGCCTCAAAGTAAAATAAACCATAAATGCATTGAATTAGAGCTCAATTTCGTGTATCCATTCTCATACGTTTAGGTATGTACTTACGATACCCTAAACGGTTGAGAATGGATACACGAAAACCATGGCCAGGGGGGGGGTCAAGTTGATAATAATATTATTATGGAGGACGGTAAAAGTATGAATAAATAAAACTTACGCGTTGAGTTAGCAACGAAGCACGAAGCAACGGATCGTAGTGATTTTTTGCATTGGGTACCAATTTGGCAGCGGTACCTACCTGGATTTCAATGATGAAGTATCCACTAGTACCCATATTTTTTTCAAATGTCTAGGGGGGGCAGCTGCCCCTACCTACCCCCCCTTGGCGACGCCCATGCGCCGAACATTGACGATTTCATCGGCAATTCTTACAAAATCGCACCTCTGATCAGTTTTTTACGGAGCTGGGAGATTGGTGCTGTAACAACTCTGCGCGGCCTCGAACTGCACATACCGCCATCGGTCCTGTGCTCTGATCTCTATTCTCTACGATTGTACCGGTTTGCTGTCCCATCGGACTATGAGAGCGAGGGAATAGGGAATGTGAAACTTCACATTTCTACTGATAGAAATCTTCTTTTTCTTTATCAACCTATAGACGTCCACTGCTGGACAAAGGTCTCCTGCACGGACCTCCACAGGCCTCGGTCTTGCGCCGTCTGAATCCAGCGGCTCCCTGCGACTCGTTTGATGTCGTCGGTCCACCTAGTGGGGGGTCTGCCAACACTGCGCTTCCCGGTGCGGGGTCGCCACTCCAACACCTTGGGACTCCAACGACCATCAGCTCTTCGAACTACTGATAGAAATGCGAACATATAATTGTTTTCAACCGCCTTCAAAAAAGAAGGTTCTCAATTCGTCTTTCTTCAAATTTTTTTATGTATCTCTTTTTTTTGTTTGAAAGGACCTACTTCCCAGGTGGTCCCATTTAAATTTTATCGAAATCGGTCGAGCGGTTTATAAAATATCAATAATAAATTGAATTCATTTGTATTGTGCATGACTTCATTTGTAGTGATACTTTATTTGTAGTGGCGGCATTTGAAGTCTGTTTTTTAAAAATATTTTTTTTATTGAATTATATTTTACTAAACCCTTCAATCAATCTGACATCAACACAGATTTTTCGCATGAGTAAGTTGGGTAGGTACTAGGTACATGTAGTCCTATGTCCCCATAGTGGGGCAGGGCGTTTACAGCATTAGGTCCGTCGTTTCGAGCGGTTTTAAACTAGACCGTTGACTTCCACGTCATCCCAATTGCAATCCTCGCAACCTCCGTCAGAACTAACTTGTTATTTCTTAACTCAGTTATAGTTCTTGCAATTCACGAGGGCGACTGACTTATGGTTGTGTGTGTGTCGTATCTGTATAAGTGTGAGCGAGCGCAATGCTCGCGCCTGCCCGCTCCCACCTAGGCTTTGACAGGCACGCAAACTTATGCAATGTGCATGTACACGAAGTAACCACAAGTAAAGCTCACTCGCCTTCGTGAATTGCAAAAACTGTAACTGCAATTGGTCTTTAACAGGTGGCGAGCGCACTGGCCTGCGGCAAAAAGGCCTCGTGCCGTCCGCCGCGCTGCCCCGGCGGCTGCAAGCCCAAGTACTGGTGACCCCCAATCCCCCCATCCCCCCTCCACGCAGAGCGGCCGCGGGAGAACTGGCGATGGTGAGATACGCGCTTTTGAGCGATTGATCACATCCAATAGAAATTTTGACTAATAATTACCTATTGCAGATTAATTTATACCTAAGTAAATCATCATTATCATCATTAGCAACCCATCAACGGCTCACTACTGAGCGCAGGTCTCCTCTCAGAGAAGGGCTATAGGCCATATTTTGTCACGCTGGCCCAATGCAAATTGGCGGACTTCACACACCTTCGAGAACATTATGAAGAACTCTCAGGTGTGCAGATTTCCTCACGATGTTTTCCTTCACGGTTGAAGCAAGTGATTTAATTGCTTAAACGCACTGAACTCCGAAAAGTCAGAGGTGAGTACCCGGGATCGAACCTGCGACCCCCCGAATAGGAGACCACAGTCCTAACCTCTAGGCTATCACTGCTTCCTATACCTGAATATCACCCTCGAAATGTGGAATCAGTCTCGACTCTCGATCTATGTACCTGGGTATGATTTATCCGACATCGTGTTATTGACTTCCTTCTTCATCATCATCTCATCAACGGCTTACTGAGCGCAGGTCTCCTCTCAGAGAAGGGTAACAGTACATGTCGTAGTCCACCACGCTGACCCAATGAGCATTGGCAAACTTCACACCTTTGATAACATTATGGAGAACTTTTTAGGCATGCAGGTTTCCTCAAGATGTTTTCCTTCACCGTTGAAGCACCTGATATTTGATTCCTTATACGCTCATAACTCCGAAGTCAGAGATGCGTGCCCGCGAATCGCGATCAAACCCGTATTTACTTAAATACCTACTAGATACATATTATATAAAGTAGGTAGGTAGGTACACTAGAATAGAATAGAATAGAAATGTTTTTTATTCTAATAAACTTTTTTACAAGTGCTTTTGAATCGTCGATGAGTACCACTGGTTCGGAATGCCCTTCCTGCCGAGAAGAACCAGCAAGAAACTCGGCGGTTGCTCTTTTCAAAACAAGTTTTATAATACAACTAGCTTTTGCCCGCCGCTTCGCTCACGTTAAGTTCGATTTTTCAAACCCCTATTTTACCCCCTTAGAGGTTAAATTTTCAAAACGGTTTCTTAGTGGTTGGTTAGCTCACGTTAAGTTAGAGTTAAGATTTTTATTGGTAATTAAAATCCAACTTAAAGAGATTCGTATCTCCGTAAAAAGCCAACATACCAAGTTTCATGGTTATACCTAAGTTGAAAAACGACAGACTTAATAACAATCATTCACCCTCTATTTAACTCCATTGGGAGTTGAACATTTAAAAACTGTCAAACGCGTACTACTTTATTTTTAATTGAAAGGCAAAATACCAAGTTTGATGGATATTACTTGAAAATTAGCTTAAAAATCTGGACTTTTATACTAATTTTCATCCCCTATTTGAAGTCTGGGGGTGGAATTTTTGAAATTTGCGAAACACGTGTTTCTTATTTTTTATCGAAAGCCCAAAAATTAAAGTTTCATGGATATTACATGAAAATAATTTGATAAATGACGGACTTTTATACAAACTTTCAACCCCCATTTAACCCTCTTGGGGTTAGAATTTTCAAAAATCCTTTCTTAGCGGACGTCTACGTCATAACGACTATCTGTGTGCAAAATTTCAGCCCGATCCGTCCAGTG
This sequence comes from Oeneis ivallda, assembly GCA_029955525.1. Taxonomy (NCBI): domain Eukaryota; kingdom Metazoa; phylum Arthropoda; class Insecta; order Lepidoptera; family Nymphalidae; genus Oeneis; species Oeneis ivallda. The sequence continues at coordinate 102,564 of JARPMR010000028.1, forward strand.
GTTAGAGCTGTGCGTTGATAGACCAGTCAGTCAGTCAATCAGTCAGTCAGTCAGTCACTCAGTCACCTTTGCATTTTATATATTTAGAAGATAGATACTATGCTATGTATGCAGTGTTTCCACAATGAGGGGAAGTTCCACAAAAGCATACCTATAATTATAATTCAACACAGTCATGCTAAGACGGGCAGACAGAAAGCAGCCCCATTCCCGCCGATGACACCCGTTCACGAGCATGACGCATGACCCAGCCATTGCTTCGTTCAACCATATTTGAGGGAACGTAACACACTAACTATTCATCCTTACTGTGGTGGTGTGGGCGCAGGCGTGGGCGGCGCGCTGCTGGTGGGCGGCGGCGTGGCTCGCGTGCTGGCTGCTGGCGGCGGCGCAGGCCTGCAAGAAGCGCACCATCTGCCGCCCGCCGCCCGGCGGCCGCGCCGGCTGCGGGGGCCGCTGACCGCTGCCACAGCACGCGCGGCGAGGTGAGAGCCTTACTGTGGTGGTGTGGGCGCAGGCGTGGGCGGCGCGCTGCTGGTGGGCGGCGGCGTGGCTCGCGTGCTGGCTGCTGGCGGCGGCGCAGGCCTGCAAGAAGCGCACCATCTGCCGCCCGCCGCCCGGCGGCCGCGCCGGCTGCGGGGGCCGCTGACCGCTGCCACAGCACGCGCGGCGAGGTGAGAGCCTTACTGTGGTGGTGTGGGCGCAGGCGTGGGCGGCGCGCTGCTGGTGGGCGGCGGCGTGGCTCGCGTGCTGGCTGCTGGCGGCGGCGCAGGCCTGCAAGAAGCGCACCATCTGCCGCCCGCCGCCCGGCGGCCGCGCCGGCTGCGGGGGCCGCTGACCGCTGCCACAGCACGCGCGGCGAGGTGAGAGCCTTACTGTGGTGGTGTGGGCGCAGGCGTGGGCGGCGCGCTGCTGGTGGGCGGCGGCGTGGCTCGCGTGCTGGCTGCTGGCGGCGGCGCAGGCCTGCAAGAAGCGCACCATCTGCCGCCCGCCGCCCGGCGGCCGCGCCGGCTGCGGGGGCCGCTGACCGCTGCCACAGCACGCGCGGCGAGGTGAGAGCCTTACTGTGGTGGTGTGGGCGCAGGCGTGGGCGGCGCGCTGCTGGTGGGCGGCGGCGTGGCTCGCGTGCTGGCTGCTGGCGGCGGCGCAGGCCTGCAAGAAGCGCACCATCTGCCGCCCGCCGCCCGGCGGCCGCGCCGGCTGCGGGGGCCGCTGACCGCTGCCACAGCACGCGCGGCGAGGTGAGAGCCTTACTGTGGTGGTGTGGGCGCAGGCGTGGGCGGCGCGCTGCTGGTGGGCGGCGGCGTGGCTCGCGTGCTGGCTGCTGGCGGCGGCGCAGGCCTGCAAGAAGCGCACCATCTGCCGCCCGCCGCCCGGCGGCCGCGCCGGCTGCGGGGGCCGCTGACCGCTGCCACAGCACGCGCGGCGAGGTGAGAGCCTTACTGTGGTGGTGTGGGCGCAGGCGTGGGCGGCGCGCTGCTGGTGGGCGGCGGCGTGGCTCGCGTGCTGGCTGCTGGCGGCGGCGCAGGCCTGCAAGAAGCGCACCATCTGCCGCCCGCCGCCCGGCGGCCGCGCCGGCTGCGGGGGCCGCTGACCGCTGCCACAGCACGCGCGGCGAGGTGAGAGCCTTACTGTGGTGGTGTGGGCGCAGGCGTGGGCGGCGCGCTGCTGGTGGGCGGCGGCGTGGCTCGCGTGCTGGCTGCTGGCGGCGGCGCAGGCCTGCAAGAAGCGCACCATCTGCCGCCCGCCGCCCGGCGGCCGCGCCGGCTGCGGGGGCCGCTGACCGCTGCCACAGCACGCGCGGCGAGGTGAGAGCCTTACTGTGGTGGTGTGGGCGCAGGCGTGGGCGGCGCGCTGCTGGTGGGCGGCGGCGTGGCTCGCGTGCTGGCTGCTGGCGGCGGCGCAGGCCTGCAAGAAGCGCACCATCTGCCGCCCGCCGAGTTCGTTTTTTACCTTTTTTACGGAACCCTAAAAAATTGCAAATTGTTGTCGCTTGTCGCAGAGATCGACACGTCTTGCTCAGCGCGTATTATGAGGTTCGTACCATGACGGGCTTAAACCCTAAGCCGAGCTCTTACATGTCCCATTTCCACAGGGAATATTTAAAAAGGATGCGCAAATGAAAATTTAATCGAGACCTGTTATTTTAATTTTGAGATAGTGTACCAATATCATGCGGGCACATGAGATTGGTACACTATCATCACATGTTTGGTACCTACATTCATATCATGTGCCACACAATGGTCCCAGGCATATTATATTTTAGTTTTATTCAGAGATTGGTGCGTACTATTACGTTGTACACAATCTCAAGTAAATTAAAGACTAAAAATAAGGTTATCCTTTTTACAATTTCCCCCTACGCGACGTAAAAGGACAACGTAACCTACTTTTAGAGCGGTCAATTTGGTTCAATTTAGAGATATCTGCTGTGGGACTGCTATCGCCTGATTGGCCGGTACTCTCTCGCTAGTTGTTAAAATACTTTGATGCAGAAATAATGCCAGAAATTCAGCCAATCAGAGGTCATTACGATGGTCGCACTGCAGCATACATTTTTATACAATACCACAACTGATGATATTACACCCATGTGTAGACCAGAAGAGAATTAGAACCAATCTAAGTTAATTACTTAGAACTTTTTTTTTCAAGCTTTTATTTAGCTTGACCAGTTTATTTATTTTTTTGTTTGGGTCAAATCTTGCAAGATGAATTAGAACCACTTCCCGGTTTCAGATTGAGCTGAAATTTAGCATGTATGTGTAAATCTGATGACAATGCAATATTATTGTGACATGGAGCTGATCTGATGATGGAGACGGAAAATGGCTATCGGAACTCTGTAATAAAACGATGTAACCCCATCGAGTTTGGGCTCGTTTGATTCGTCATGACAAGAACTCTGGATCCTAGATGATATCTAGAGTCTAATGATGTAGCTACTAAAAGCTAAATAAAATTTTAAATTTAACTTGTTTCAGATATTCTCCCAGCTTGCAACAAAAATCTTGATAGTATCCCTACATACATTGTTATTAGTAAAAATATATAAGCAGCAATAAAACCCTTCAAAAACATTATTCAATTGTTTGAAATGTAATGAAATAAAACAATTTGTATCTTTTATGATTTTTTTATTGTTTTCCTTAAAATAATAAGCTTCTTAAAACTGCGTCAGTAGTTCCTGAAACAAAGAAAACATTGGTTTTATTAGGGCGCCAGTTACCAGCTAGCCAGTAAGTCTGTTTGCAGACTCTGTAACATAACATAGTTCCATGTGCACAAGTGTGCACTCTCAACTCCCTCGCTCTTATAGTCAGATGGGACGAAAATCTGACAACTGGAGAGTATCCGTAGAACCAAAATCATAGCTCAGCGAGTCGCGAAATTGAAGTGGAAATGGGTACATAGTCCAGAGCTTATAGTTGTTGGGGTCTCAGCGCTGGACTGCCGACCCCACACTGAGAAGCGCATTGTTGACGACTCCCCACTAGGTACGGGCGGCACAAGACCGCAGCCTGTGGACGTCCATGCTAGAATAGAATAGAAATGTTTTTTATTCAAAAAAAACAAGAGAGGTGTCAAGGCACACCCGGATGGAACGAAGTTCCTTTCGATTAATTAATTTGGCATTGTGTTCATTATTTTCACAGTACAATATAAGATCTCGGTAGCCTTGTGGTTTTGTGGTAAGCTTATTTTTAAGTTATAAAAAATTAGGGAAAAATTTCACATTGTAGAAATTATCCTACTAATATTATAAAGGCGAAAGTTTGTGTGTATGTTTGTTCCTCTTTCACGCAAAAACTACTGGATGGATTTGGCTGAAATTTGGAATGGAGATAGATTATACCCTGGAATAACACATAGGCTATAAATTATGCCGGAAAAATCCAAGGTTCCCGCGGGATTTTGAAAAACCACAGATAGATGGCGCTGATTGTACTTAAATCACGCTTACATTATCCGCAGCATCGATTTTTTCATCGGGATTCGGGTTTTTTTAAATCCTGCAAGCAAGCATGCAAGAAATCAAGCAAGAAAACAAGCAAGCAAGCTTCGGTTTCAAAAAACCATAGCAAGCATCAGTTTTTGAAATTTCAAGCACAAGCGACCGCATATCCTAACGCTTACGAACGTCAAAAATTGACATTGTTACATAAAATTTAATTATTATCTATCTATACTTATAATAAAACTGTAACTGTTCCTACAAACATTTCCCGCGGGATATTAGTGTGCTACTTTTCACATATTTATCCTTCAATTATGGGCCAACGGAGTTACAGATTGACGTGGTTTATTGGATAGGCATAGTTGAGGACTTGAAAAGTGACAAAGGCTACTTTTAATCCCGGGAAACAAATAATTCCCGCGGGATATTTGTACGCTACTTTTCACATATTTATCCTTCAGTTATGCGCCAACGGAGGTATAGATTGAAGTGGTTTTCCTAGCACTGGTAAAGTTAAGGGCCTGAAAAGTGACAAAGGCTACTTTTTATCCCGGTAAAACAAACGGTTCCTGCGGGATATTAGTATACTACTTTTCATATATTTATCCTTCAATTATGTGCGAAGGGAGTTACATATTGACGTGGTTTTTTGGATAGCCATAGTTGAGGACCGGAAAAGTAACAAAAGCTACTTTTTATCCCGGGAAAACAGACAGTTCTCGCGGGATATTCGAATGCTTCTTTTCACATATTTATCCTTAAATTATGCGCCAATATGCATGCATGCATGCATACATGTATGTAAGTATGTATGTATGTAAGTTGTATGCATGTATGTATGTGTGTGTGTATGTATGTATGCATGTATGTATGCAAGTATGCATGTATGCATGTTTGTATGTATGTATGTATGTATGTATGTATGTATGTATGTATGTATGTATGTATGTATGTATGTATGTATGTATGTATATATGTATGCATGTATGTATGTATGTATGTATGTATGTATGTATGTATGTATGTATGTATGCATGCATGAGTGCATGTATGTATGTATGTATGCATGCATGTATGTATGAGTGTATGCATGTACGTATTTATGTTTGTATCCTCCTGCTACTAACTTTAACTACATTAACTATATCCTATGCTACTTCTACCACTAATATTATTAATGTGAAAGTTTGTGAGGATGGATGTATGGATAGATGTACTTAGTATACGGATGGATGGATGGATGGGATGTATGGATGGATGTATGTTCTCTGAGATAGGGGTTGAACTATTTTGACTGTTTTACTCCATTACTTCTTCAAATTTAAACTAATTTTTATTCTTATTTTAACCGACTTCAAAAAAGGAGGAGGATCTCAATTCAACGGAATCTTTTTTATGTATGTTCACCGATTACTCTAAGACGCCTGAACCGATTTGGAAAATTCTTTTTATGTTTCAAAAGGTATACTTCCCAGGTCCTACCTACTACAACAACTACTTCTACAACTACTACAACTACTTCTACAACTACTACTACTACAACTACTACAACTACTTCTACGACTACTACAACTACAACTTTTATGGGACCATCACGCAAAGTTTGTCGATTAAAAAAAATTCAGGCAAATCGGCTTAGAAATCACGGAGATATTGATATTTATAGGTTAAAAAACACAATACTTTATTGATCCTTTTTTGAAAATCAGTTAAAAAGTAGCCTATGCTAGGCTTATACCATCAGCTATCTGTCATTGGAAGTCCCGTCAAAATCAGTCCAGCCGTTCACGCGTGATGTTTCTACCACGGGATATAGGGAATATACATTTTTATTTATATACGATAATAATTACATTTTTTGTTTAAATCCGAATGCGTCCTATGTTCCTGTGAGTAACGTTATTCACCGGAATTCCTGTGAGCTACGTACGATTATTTTGACTTTTAGCCGGTCCAACATCATTGGAATAAAAATAAAATCCTTACTAATATTATAAATGCGAGTGTGTTTGTTTGTAGGTTTGTTGGTTTGTCCTTCATCACGCCGCAACGGGGCTACGGATCAACGTGATTTTTTGCATGGGTATTGAGGTTCTGGAGAGTGACATAGGCTACTTTTTATCCCGGAAAATTAAAGAGTTCCCCGAGGGATTTAAAAAACTAAATCCACGCGGACGAAGTCGCGGGCATCGGCTAGTTTAAAATAAAATTGCAAAATAGAAAATTCAGTCTGTCGAGCTGGGATTCGAACCATCGACTTTTAACTGTTTAGCGACTGTCGAAACCACAAGGCTACCGAGATCTTATATTGTACTGTGAAAATAATGAACACAATGCCAAATTCACATTCAAAAAAGTGTCGGTTTCAAAAATATGTCGGTTTAATTTTGTCTTAATTTTTTCCGTCTAGCCCCCTTCCGCACCGCGCGATAAGGAACTACGACTAGTGAGAGTGAGTAGCTTAGTGAGATGAGTCTACCACTAGTTCGGAATGCCGTTCCTGTCGCTCTGTGGTATATTAATTTAGGTAAGTGTTCAGGCGGATCTCACACTGCGACGCGCCCCATCCACACGCGCGGAATCGTGCGGAACCATGATGTCTATAACGACGACTATACGCAGACGAGGTCGGGGGCAAAAGCTAGTAAAGCTATAAACTTAAGAATTTAAAGGATTCAGAACCAGCTGTAAGATTGTATAAAAATGTTTACTGCTGTGTGATGAATAGAATAGAACCAGCAAGAAACTCGGCAGTTGCTCTTTTCAAAACAAGTTTACAATACAACAGATATTATGCTATGTATGCAGTGTTTCCACAATGAGGGGGAGTTTCAAAAATGCATACTACTTACAATTATTCAATATATCGTCACTGTAGTTGGAAAATTAAATAACTACACTTTTTGCGAAATCGACTTTATTGCATTTTCAGACAGTCCAATCAAAGCCGCATCTTTCTGTAATTCTAATTTTTGATTATCATCATTAATTAAAAAGATAATATGAAAATGAATCTTGCAAGGTGTCGCGAAGCGCATATGCTATCGCGAAATACTTAGACCTTTGGTAAGGATAAGGTTGTATAAGTCTATGGTAGTATATGACATCGGAAATTTGTCGTTGGTTTGTGGTTTAAATATTTTCGGTTTTGAAACGTTCTTTTTTCTGATGGACATTTGTTGCATAGCAACGAGTTGTTTTTCTCGCATCCGAAGAAAATGGTGAAGTTGTGAGTTGTGCTACGAGGAGAAGATCTGATGAAAGCTAAGTATCTGAGGAGTATCTAGGTATCTGATAGCTAAGTACCTGATTATCTACGTGATTGATCTATGAGGTTCTTGAACCCTCATGGGTGAATTTCTGGATACTAACACATTTACTAGCCTCTGGGAGCGCGCTCTAGGGTTGTGTGTGAATTGGCAAGGGATGTGTAAGTGACGGTTTCAATGATGTTTAAATTGTGAGTAAATCATTATGGCTATTAAGAGCTGAGAACACATCAGACCCGATGAGATGAGATGAGATGACGTAGAGCCCTCGTGGAGGGGTGCTCCGAGGTGGTTTAGCCCTCGGAGGGGGGCTCCGAGGAGGTTCGTGCGAATGGGGCCTTCGGGTAGATAGAGCCCGAAGAAGATTCATGTTTATGAATAAGAGACATTATGCCCTTGGGCATAGGGGGCCCAAGGAAGATTCGTGGGAACGAGAGAGAGAGAGAGAGAGGAGATATTATGCCCTTGGGTAAGGGGCCCAAGGAAGATTCGTGCGGACTTGAAGTACTCTAAGACAAAGGGGGGTAAGACATGGGGGGTCTAAGAGTATGGATCAGAAAGATCGGGTCCGATGGTGAGGTGAGATTAGATTCAGATGAGATTAGATTCCGATGGTCAGATGAGACTAGATTCCGAATGGGAAATGAGTTTGATTCCTTACACGTCCACGGCTGTAAATAACTAGAATAATAGACCAGATCTTAGGGCGTCACAAATGGTGATGTCATAGTTAATTTAATCATGCAGGTTACCGGTGCACTCCCGCAGCGGAGAGAGAGAGATAATTAATCGGAGTAGAGCGGTGCGACAGAAGCCTTCTAGTTGATGGGCAGGTATGACTCCATTGGGATAGTTAATCAAATCGGCGACATTCTGTTCCACTGGACATCCTTATTTAATATCCATATTAAAGCCTGTTCAACCGTGTATAGCGCGTAGTTACCCTTAAATATATACCTAGAGAGAAAGCAGATAGTGGAGTAGAATGGCCTCGCCGACATGGTGGAGATGCTGGGATATTAGTAAAATGAACCAGAATCTTTAGCACATGGAGTCATACTAAGCTTAAATTATAATAAAGTGTCTATTCGTTGCCTTTTTGTTGATTTGAATAAATAGAGGTGCTGCATTAGTTTCGCTACTCGCCGCTGGAGGGAGCGTCAACGCAGTTTTCAACTTTAAATCGAAAGAAATGGCCCAAGTAAGTTGGTAGAATTGACTTCAGAGATACTAATGTCATAGAGCGTTCGAAAGTTTGAATTTACGAACATTTGACCAATTTCCGATGTGTCATTTATTTTTAAATGGTTCTAAAGTCAGATGGTGGAATTTGGAACAGTGTCAATTATCAGTGTCAGTGTCAATTATATTGCTGATTGAGTATTGTGAAAGAAACATTGTTGTGAAAAAGAAATAGAGATCTGAAAACAATTTAAGGTTGGAAATTATCCTATTTAATATAAAGGTACATTGCGTAAAGATGAAATTTTAAGAAAGAATATCAGTTCCTACATAGTGTTAATAATATTTTCAGAAGGAAATCATATCACTCAGTTTTAATAACTGAGACTGAAGTTCGACTAATTTACTGAATTTTTAACACAAAAGGTACATCTGGTGTGTTATCTTATATTTTTAGAATAGCTACCAATGCACTATAAAGCTATTATTTCGAAGGTCTGAGTGTCTATCGAGTAAGAATTGATCTAAGAACTGAATACTCTCCTTTACCAATTAGAACTAGGAATATAGTCAACATAGGTAAACTTGAATACTTATTAAAAATGAAATTTGACGTCTAATGAAAGGGATTGCTAGACAAGATACATTTTGATGTTAAGGGTATATAATGAAAGTGAAATTGTTTAAGTGCAATTTGATTTAGTAATTATTGAATTCATAGAGTAACTTAATTTAAGGCTTATCCAATTAAGGATTCAGGGCCTATCTACAAGTATGTGGAGGATTATAGTTATATTTTTATATGGAGAAAACAATCTTTAAATTATTGAGTTAGATTTTACTTCGAAAGGAGTCTTAAAGTATATAGACACATGATAATAGATACTAGAGTCCTATGTACCAAACTCAAGGGTTGATGACCCTATTGAAGGTTAGAATTTTATTTGATCTGGGTAATTTTGTAAATTCAAGCAAATATAGTTATTCTTTTAAAGAGGTTGGGACTTTAATTATAGCTAAATTAGTGAGAATATACATAGAGTATGTTCAAAATAATTTTGAAGGAAATTCTATGGTATTATCTTGACCCAATAATAAGTTTTAATCTCATGAATGTTATTATGAATTTCAATTCTTTTACCTTTCAATATTATTATAGTGCGAGCTATTTGTATAATGGAAAGGTATCTTAATGTTAAATCTGTACTCATGGTTTAGGTACTCTCTGCATTTGGTGGTAAATAATGGTTGGATAAACTGATGATTATAGTATAAGAGCAAGTTACTTGTTTAGCAAGCGAATTATACAACTGGTTAGATTGAAATAACTCTCTAAAAATCTTAAGGAAAATTAGACTGGGAATGCTCATTCTTTATTTGTGTGGGATTATTAACATCCGAGTTTGGCATATACACTATAATGATATATTTCGAAGTTAGTCTCTATACTTTAAATTAAATATAGCAAGTATATGAATCATAAAGAAGTGTTCAAAGATATAAGGATAATTAATCTAGAAGTGGTATTTCCACAGAGATCCATAGATTTAGAGACAGGTATTTACATCCATGTGATAAGGCGTTAGGTATTGTTCAAATATAATGTTTGATTACAGAAAATTCATCATGGATGATTTATTGCTAAAAAGGCTAAGACTACTTATTACCCAAATAGAAACTCACTCGAATCAGGCTGTAAATCTCGGCTCTTTGAATGCTAACCTAATCCACGATGCAGAAGTAAACAAGACAAAATTAAAAAATCTTTTGACGAGATTCGAAAATGATTTAATAAATTATTTTAAATTGGTAAATGATCCTGCAGCTGACGAGATAAGTGAAATGAGTGAAATACAGCTGAAAGCTGAGGAAAATCTAGCGGAGCTAGAAGTGAAATTAAAATTATTTCAGAGCAGTTCAGAAACTCCATCGACGCATAAGGGGAAGGATGCAATAACATCATGCCGTTTACCTAAATTAAATTTACCTGAATTTGAGGGTGATATTTTGAACTGGCATCAATTTTGGGATCAATTTCAATCAAATATTCATAACAGAAACATAGCAGATGTAGACAAATTGCTATACCTTAAGTCTTCATTAAAGGGAGAAGCTAGGAAAGCCATTGAGGGTCTAGATACAACAAACAAGAATTACAACATAGCTATTAAAACTCTTACAGAAAGATATGGCAAAAGTTCTCATTTAATTGATGCACATTATTCAGCGTTATCTAAGGTGGTGACTGCAGACTCTACGATAACGTCATGTCGTAAATCATTTAATGAAATGGAAAAACATTTACGGGTCTTGGAATCATTAGGAGAAGACGTGAATCACAATCATCTACGGCATATTATATTCAGTAAATTTCCAGAGGATCTTATCTATGAGTTAAAATTAAAAACCAAAGACGACTCTATAAATGAGATAAGGCAAGAATTAGAGAAAATACTTACAGCAAAGGAAGACGCTAATAGGATCACTCAAGGAAATAGTGCGGAAGGAGTTGGTAACTATACAGTAGAAACTCTACATGTAACCCAAGAAAATCAGAGATATAAGCATAGCAGGGGAGAGAAGCGACCTAGAAGCGAATTCAGAAGGAATGATTGGGGTATGCAAGCTGATAATTTAAAACCTCCAAGTTTTAGAAAGAGACAGTACCTACAAAGAGGAGGACAGTGGGGACAGAGGAGAAATACAACATTCGGAGGAGGTAATAGGTTGGAAGATGGAGCTCGCGGGAAGAGGATGAAACCTTACTGTATGTTTTGTAAGGGTGATCATTTCTCTGATCTATGTAAAAAATACGGAACATACCAGGAACGTATTGCGCTGATGAAAGACAGATGCTATAAATGTCTTAAAGGTGGTCACAGGGTTCGGCAGTGTCAGCATAATAAACCTTGTTATTTTTGTAAAAAACATGAACACCACAGCGCACTGTGTAAGGAGAACTTTCAGTCTGGATCAGGGAGCGCGACTCTAACAACGATGGATAGAGAATGACATACGGCTCTTCAAACAGCTGTAGTAACAGCCCGGGGGAAAGGTGAGACGTCTAATCAAATATCATGCCGTATACTATTCGATTCAGGCTCCCAAAGATCTTACATCACCCGAAAGATTGCAAAGAAATTAAAATTGTCTACAGAAAAGGATGAAAGTTTATCGGTTTATACTTTTGGTTCAAAGAGTCCTCAAGAATTTAATAGTCCAGTTGTTCAATTGGAGTTACAAACTAAATCTAAAAATTGGAAGTGTTTATGCAAACGTCGTACCTATGATTTCAAAAGGTGTACCGTATGTAGTTGAACTTGACAATTGGAAGAATAAACTGAAACTTGCAGACGATGGGTCTTTGAAAGATCAAGTTGATATTCTTATAGGGAATGATTATTACTACTCGTTTCTTTGCTTAGAAAGAATATGGATAAGGGAAGATTTATATTTAATTGATTCAGAGTTTGGATGGATACTTTCGGGTCAAATTCCGCATGAGAATAAAGAAGGAGAACATATGTCAGTTGTTACCTACTTTCAAACAGAGATTGATTTCAGATTAAGCAAACCTGACATGCCACTAGATTTAGGAAGTATAACATTCCTTTGGGAACTGGAGTCAATCGGTATAACCGATTCACCTAAGATTACTAGAGAAGAAGAGGCTATAAATAAATTTAATGAAACGACAAAATTAATAGATGGTAGATATTATGTTAGTTGGCCGTGGAATGAATATCCTCCAGCACTAACACCTAATTATGGATTGGCATATGGTCGTTTAGTAAATTTGGTTAAACGATTAGATAAAGAAATTTTGAGATGTTATGATAATACTATACAGGAACAAATATCGAAGGGAATAGTCGAAACAGTGTTAAGTAAGACACATGTGAACCATCCAGTACATTATTTACCGCACCATTGTGTTGCTCAAAAGGGTAAACCAATTAGAATTGTTTATGATGCTTCATCGAAAATTAAAAATAGTAAAAGTTTAAATGAATGCCTTTATTGCGGTCCGTTGATGTTAGAAGATTTGACAAGTATAATTATCAGATTTCGAAGCCATAATGTTGCTTTGTCAGCAGACGTAGAGAAAGCCTTCCTTCAGATAGGACTACATGAACAAGATCGCGATGTAACCAGATTTATTTGGTTGAAAGATGTAGAAAAACCACCGAGTGATGATAACATTGTTTGTTTACGGTTCCGTAGAGTCCCTTTCGGAGTTATATCAAGTCCATTTCTACTGAACGCGACGATTAGACATCATCTTTCTAAAGGAAATGAACGACTACAATTGGCTGCCAAAGACATATTTTTTTTTTTTTTTTTTTCTTTTCTGGGTTTATCATGCGATCAGTCGGTGGACTATGAGCAGATTTGTTGTAGGATGGGTTGGCGATCAGAGGCAACTTCCCCAGCGGGAAGCACTCTATGTCTCGGCTATATATCGTCTAGGATATGCCTTCTCTTTAAGCGACGGATCGCTTGCGGCATCGTCAACTGTGCTGCCAGGCAATTCGGGTGTTTGACAAGCCTTGTTTTGTATTCAGAGCCATGAGATTTTATTTCATCCTTTATTGTGTTCACATTTAAGTGCTCATGGATTTCAGAAATGCGCAGGAACCATGGCGCGTTCGAAAGTTGTTTCAGGATGTAATTTTGTGCTCTTTGAATAATTTCAATGTTGGAGTCGCATGCTGATCCCCAGAGTTGGATGCCGTATGTCCATATCGGCTTAATAACTGTAGTATATAGCAGGAGCTTATTATCTAGGGACAGTCTTGAGTTCCTGGAAAGCATCCAATATAGTCCTCTATATCGATGGTAGATCTCATCCCTCTTGGTTTTGATGTGCTTCTTCCAGGTGAGCCTTCTATCTAGGTACATGCCCAAGTACTTGACATTGTCACTCTGCGGAAGCTGGTTGTTACGCAGTGAGACAGGAGGACAGTTTCCTCGACGCAGAGTAAATGTTATATGGACAGATTTAGTGGCACTAGCTTTTATTCTCCATCTTGACAGCCATTTGTCAATCTCATTTAAACCGCGTTGCAGGGTTGCTGAGGCTTCGTCCGGGCATCTACTGCGAGCAAGGACCGCAGTATCATCCGCGAAGGTAGCTACTATGACGTCGTCAATATGTGGTAGGTCACTTGTAAAGATTGTGTACAGCACAGGTCCCAGCACAGAGCCTTGCGGCACGCCAGCTTTGATGGGATGGAAAGCAGATGTGTAATCGTCTTCCTTTACTTGAAATATTCGGTCTGAAAGGTACGATTTGAGTAGTCCAAAGAATGAATGGGGTAAGAGCGTTTTTATTTTGAATAGAAGACCTGTGTGCCACACCCTATCAAAGGCCTGCTGCACATCAAGAAAAGCAGAAGAACAGTATTCTTTACGTTCAAGTACATCTCTGATGGTTCTACATACTCTATGGATCTGTTCAACAGTCCCATGATTCTGTCGAAAGCCAAATTGATGATCTGGAATGATGGACCTTCCCTGAAGTTCTTTTATGAGTCTTCGCAGCACAACTTTTTCACATACCTTTGACACCACAGGTAATAGACTGATTGGCCTGTATGAGGTCAATTCATTAGCTGGTTTGCCAGGCTTTTCTATCATTATAATCTGGGAAACCTTCCATAGCGCTGGAAAATAGCCGACTCTCATAATACCATTAAACAGGATAGTAAGGAATACCAAGCCTTTTTTGGGTAGTTCTAATAAGACTTTTTTGTCTATCAGATCAAAGCCGGGTGCCTTTTTGTCTTTCATACGTTTTATTTCGTTCATAACTTCTTTTGGAGTAGTTGCCGCAATAGGCAGATCTAATTGGAATGGCTGTCCAATGACATCTTCTATTTCTGCATCGTCGACTTGATCAGCTTCGTTTGGCGTAAATATTTTTGCTAAGTGCTCTCCAAAGGCATCTGCTTTCTGTTTCTGACTTCTTGCCCATACGTTGCCATTCAATCTAAGCGGTGGTTTGGATTTTGTGGGTTGGCTAGTACTTTTGCAGGCTCTATACAGTGAATAGTTAGTGGCACTTGTTGCTGTCAAAGATTCCAGAAATAATTCTGTTGAGACATCATTCCCCTTAGCTATGGCTTCTTTCAGATCCTTTATTGCTTTGTTTAGTGCAGATTTATCTTCTGGATGTCGACCATTGTGCCATATTCTACGCAACCTTCTTTTTTCCATAATTTGGTCTTTTATTGCAGGTGGAACTACATTGTGCCTATGCAATGAATTGTGAATTTCCGGTGTGCATCTCCAACAAGCTGATTGAACTGTAGACATGAACTTGTAGGTTGCATTGTCAATATCATCTTCGGATTTAAGGGCTATTTGAAGCTGGAGCTCTTCAGTAACTATATCGCGAAATGCTTCCCAGTCTGTCCATTTGTTGTAAAGTTGTTGCCTTTTTTCATTTTTTAACACATTGGAACTCATGGTAAGTACCACTGGGATGTGATTGGAGGAACCATCCAAGGTTGAACTTATATCGAAGAATAATCTAGACAGACCTTTAGCTATAAAAAAGTCCAGGACATCAGGCAGTCTGTTTGGGTCTGTAGGCCAATGAGTAGGTTCTGATGTTGCAATGGTAGTCAGAAAGTTTTTATCTACACTCTTCTTTAGTTCCCTTCCTCGGGTGGTTATCAGCCTAGATCCCCAGTGGGGGTGCTTGGCATTCCAGTCTCCTCCAATGACAAACCGAGAACCAAGGCTATCAAATAACTTTGAAAATTGCTCCTCCGATATCCTGTACTTGGGTGGACAGTACACTGCTGAGATGTTAAAGTCGCCATTTCTGTCCGAAACAGATACTGAAGCGGCTTGAATTTGTTCAGTGCTGTATTGTGGTAGTTCATAGTGCTTTATTGTTGCTTTTATGATGACTGCAGTTCCTCCATGTGCAGTTCCGTCTGGGTGATTTGTATGATAAATATTATAACCTTTTATCTGTATCCGACTAGTACTAACAAAGTGGGTTTCTGATATGAGTAGGATATCAAGCTTGTGCATATGAAGTAGTATTTCTACTTCATCTTTGTTGGGAGATAATCCGTTAATGTTCCAAGTAGCAATTTTTAGAGCTATTTTGGCGCCTTAGAAATTAACGTTGTTATGAGATTGAGCAGTGTACTCATTTGTTGTAGGAGAAAATCGATTTTTTCAGATTGCTTGACAAACATGTTTTCCAATATTTTAAAAGATTCTGACTGTGTATCTGGTCCTGGTTTATTAAACTTTGTGTTGGCAGCTTCTGCATATGTTTTCTTTTCATTCTTTTTTTGGGTTGGTGGTGGTGTTCTGCCATCAATGGAATTCAGGTTAATTGTATGAGCTTGCATATTGTCACCCTCTTTTTGTGTATGGTGGTCTTTCCTTTGTTTTGGAGGATATTGCTTGTGAGTTTTCCTTGCGAGGATTTCTTTATACACTTCACACCCCTTATAGTTAGCTGGATGTGGACCTAGGCAAAGAGCACATATAGCTGGTGTATTGCGGTCAGTCTTTTTGCATTCTGATGTCTTGTGAGCTTCTGCACATTTAACACAGCGGTAGGGTTTCATGCAATAATTTTTTGTGTGTCCATACTGTTGACACCTTTGGCATTGTACAACTGTTTTTCTTTTTCTAGGATCTTCTATGATTACAGTTTGATGGTATATGACCTTTATGTTTTTTACTAGTTTATTATTGGGGCTAGGAAGAAGATTTGCAAAGAATGTTGTAGTAGGTTTCTTTTCAGGTCCAAATTTAGCGTTTATTATTTCTCCTGTCACAGAGTTGCCTGTTTCCTCGATAGCTTCCTTAATAGCATGAAAAGGGGTTGTGTGGTGTAAGTTCTTTATTACTATTCGGTAATTTCTATTGTCTTTCCGATTGAAGGTGTGTCCTATCAACCCATTTTCTCGAATTACAGAAATTAACATCTTGTATATGTCAACATCATAGGTTAGAATTTTTAGTTGATTTCTGTTGATGATTTTGTAAGTAAACTGAGATTTATGTGTGACTGATTCCAGGAGTTCTGTTAGTTTGTTTAGGTCATCAACACCATATAAGATTATTGGCGGGGGCTTGCTGGGCCTCTTTGTATTTGATTTGTCTGGCTGTTCTTCAGTTAGATCGACAGTTAATCCACTAAAGCTGTTGCTTGTCTCGATTTTGTCAGGTGAGGGCGAGCTTGCCAGTTTTTTTCTTTTAGGGTTTCTAATAGTTGATACTCTTTGCCAGTCAGGAGGCTGAACAGATGTTTCTTTGCCTGGTGTTGCATCATGACACTGACTTTGTTGAAGTACTTTGGTGGACGACTCTGCATTACTAGAGCATGGTAGGCTGCTCATAGACATACTTCTTGATCTCGATATAAATAAGCTGGGATGGAACGCTTGCTGTACTAGTCTTTTTCCAGTAACATTTACAGGCACCGGAGCCTGGTTACTCACTCCAGTGGTGTCTTCGGTAGCAGATTTCACACTCTCCAGCCCGGGTACCGGAGAGCGCCGGGGGTTAGCCGGATCGCATGACAAATCGCATTCTCTATTATTTGACATTTCATAAAAGGGGGGGTTGGGAAAAACAACAGCAGCACTTTCCCAAGGTACAACTGCCACACTTTTAGAGGGTATTTAGTGCCTCAGGGCTTGTGGAAGCCCGGGTACAGGTTATTTACCGCCGCCTGTTACTCGGCGTTGTCGCTCGTTTAGCACCACCCAGGGGACACGTGTAGGGTGGGCCTTGTTTGAGGAAAAGGTGGTAAAAATCCTACGGACGCGAGCGACATCGTCCCCCAACCATATACGTTGATAACTTAGTAAGTGGAGTCCAAACACAAGGGGAGGCAATACAGTTCTATAAAGACGTGAAGAACGCCTTTTGTCAAATATCTATGAACCTTAGAGATTGGAGTTCAAATTCAAAACAATTTCTAGACAAGGTACCCGATAGTGTTAAGGAAGAAGTTGTGAAAATTTTAGGCTTAGATTGGAATGTAAAGGATGATACATTGCGCCTAAGATTCAAGATAGATACAGAGGCAAATTCGAAGCGTGAAGTTCTAAAAGTAATTGCTTCAGTATTCGATCCATGTGGGTTAGTAGTACCACAAATTTTGTCAGCTAAATTATTTCTCCAAAAGCTATGGCAGACCAAGGTTAAATGGGATATAAAACTTTCAAAGGAAAATCAGGTGAAATGGACGGAAATAAAGAAGGAATTAGAAACTATTAAAGAAATATCGGTACCCAGATGTTACATAAAGAACGTGAGAAATGAAGAATATCATTTGCAGTGTTTCACCGACGCATCACTTAAAGCATATGCTGCTGTTGTGTACGTGACACACGGGATTAAGAGAAGTTTTGTAATTGGGAAAACACGATTAGTCCCTATAAAAGATCAACAACACTTAAAAATCCCTCGATTGGAATTACTAGGAGTGTTGATAGGGTGTAGATTAATTGAGATGGTTTCAAAAGCATTTAACATGAAGGTAGGACGTCAGACGTTATGGACAGACGGTCGAATTGTCATAGAATGGTGTCAATCTGATAAATTGCTACCACCGTTTGTGGCTAGACGAGTTGAAGAAATTAGAAGTAATAGAGAACTTATGATTAAATATGTACCTTGCTTGATACTTGCGAATCGATGAGCATCTTTGAACTTCCTTAAGAGTTTGAGTTAGCCATTTGACAAACGTATCCATTGGTTTTAAACACTCGAATGATCATGATAAGTTGTTATTAAGTCAGATAGAAGAATGTAGGTGTTTCAGTACTTTTCTCATTTTATTTTTACACTGTTAATAATAAGAAACGTTTTTTGTTGGTTTCACTTTAAAAAAACGTCCTATTTTAAGATTTAATGAGACCCATGCATATGATTTTTGAAGTTGAATAAGTAAACAAAAGGTAATTATAAAGTCTCACTACTGTGGAAAAATTAAATAAAGGCACTTATATCGTTAGTTTTTCGAACCTCAATGGAATCTTGACGAAGAAAAACTAAATAACTGACATGAAAAAATAAATAAGTGCATCAAATATTCAAAACTTTGGCGAGGGAAAACTAAATAATTGCTTTTTATTTTTTTCTCACAAACAAGTGAATCAAAATTTATATCAAGCAGATTCGGACATAGATACAGTAACAAACTTTAACATATAAAAACATGGACCCCAAAATTGTTTATGAAAACAAAGTTATCGTCTTTTTTGACGCAAAAAAACACTAAATCGCGTTTTACTCGCGATAGTAGTTTTGTTAGTTATTTAATTTTCCAACTACAGCGACGATATATTAAGACGGGCAGACAGAAAGTACTCCCATTCCCGCCGGCGGCACCCGTTCACGAGCATGACGCATGGCCCAGCCATTGCTTCGCTCAACCATATTTGAGGGAACGTAACATAACATAAACATAGAGACGTCTATCGTCTGATAAAGAAGCGTGTCTCACTTAGCCAGTATGCCGTCCTTCTTGGTGAGGCGCACGATGCAGTCGTCGGACTCGCCCATGCGGCGGATGGCGCCGCACACCACGTACATCTTGCTGGCGTCGCCCGCGCGCCCCGTGGCCGGGTCCACGTCCGCGATCACCAGCTGCACCGACGCGTGGTCCTTGGCGTGGATCAGCCGGTTGCTGGCCGAGCTGCAAATGACACATACTATACTAGCCGACCCAGCCACGCGTTGCTGTGACTCAGTAGGTAGGTGGTGAACGATGTTAGAGTTGTATCCATAAATTAACCTACAGGGCCATCTATTAACAATTCATCTAACAATAAATACACCCTACTGACTGTCGTATAATAAACATTTAATTTGCAATAACAAATATTGATGTCTATAATTAAGATAAAAACTATCCTATTTTCAAGTTCGACCAAATTACTGATAGTTACAATTAAGTTTGATCCAAATCGGTTCAGTAGTTTCAGAGTTTTTCCAGAACATACATCGTGACAAGAGATATTTAGATATATAAGATGTAGATCCAACCTTACTTCATCATCATCATCAGCAATCCATCAACGGCTCACTACTGAGCGCAGGTCTCCTCTCAGAGAAGGGCCATAGTTCACCACGCTGGCCCAATGTGAATTGGCGGACTTCACACACCTTCGAGAACATTATGAAGAACACTCAGGCGTGCAGGTTTCCTCACGATATTTTCCTTCATCGTTGAAGCTTGTGAGTGATATGTAATCGCTTAAAAGCAGATAAGCAATAACTCAGAAAAGTCAGTGGTGCATGCCTGGAATCAACCCCGAGACACTCCAAATAGAAGACAGCAGGCCTAACCTAACTTACTATCACTGCTTCTAAATTATCTTATTTTACACAAAAAATAGTGAAAAGGTCATCAATATAATATATCGTCGCTGTAGTTGGAAAATTAAATAACTACACTTTTGCGAAATCGACTTTATTGCATTTTCAGAAAGTCCAATTAAAGCCGCATCTTTCTGTAATTCTAATTTTTGATTATCATCATTAATTGAAAAGATATATGAAAATGAATCTTGCAAGGCGCCACTTGGAAAAATAAATATTGAAAAATTGATAAAAAGGTAGCGTAGAAAAAGTAGATAACTTAGCAAAAAATAAATAAGTTCTATCTTGCATCACTTCGAGAGCGAATAAATGCATAAAGTTAGTTATTTAGTTTTCCCTCGACACATATTCCGCTTTACAGGGGCCATGCAGTCCAGAAAAATTAATTAAAATCAGTTATTTAATTTTTCGTGTGTCATTTTTGCAATGTAAGGGTACTTTTGAAATTGAAAAGTAAGTAAGATTCCATTGTTCAGTTTTCAGGCATCAATTAATGTCAATATGGTAATGATAGTCCATATATGTCTAAAAACTCGTCCCGTACTACTGGGCGACCGACAAGGAGGATAATGGAATGGAAATTAACATTGCTCACTAGTTAATTACAATGGCATAAACACCCTTTGCCAATTAAAAAAACTAAGGAATTTTCACATAATGCGATTAATACATGCTGTATGGATACAGGCATGGTATGCACTATGAATCTATTTCTGCGTCAAACAAAACATTAACGATTTTCAATCCGGAAATGGTTCTGAATAGGGTACTTGGATTTTGTAGCCATCAAGTTCAAGATTATGAGTAAAATAGCTTTTGCCCCCGCGATTTCATCCGCATGAAATCAAGTTTCAACTGTGAAACACGTCCTTCTTAATTTATAATCGAAAAGCTAAATACCTGTCTTCATTTTTTGTTGAAAGCTAAAATACCAAGTTTCATTGATATACTTAACTTGAAAAAGTGATTGATTACCGTACAAACTTTCACCCCCTATTTAACCACCATGGGGATAGAATTTCCAAAAATCCCTACTTATTAGATGCCTGCATTATAAAAGGAACCTACTGTCAACATTTCAAGCTTCTAACTCTAGTGGTTTAGGTTGTGTGTTGATAAATCAGTCAGTCAGTCATGACAAGTCTTTTTATAAGTAGAGAGCGTAAGAAGTCATTTAATAACTAAGTGGACTGCTTAAGTCATCAGATGCTTTCCATTACTACATGTTTCCACATCACATTACTTCCCATCTACGCACACGAAGTCTTCATTTCTCGTTCGCACGACTAGGCTCCGTAATTTTCTTCTGAAATCTTACTTTCCCGATACTATAAGAGTGAAAAGGTCAATCTTCTAGGCAAACGCGTTGTATTTTAAACCAGATCATCACTTTCTATCAGAAAATATAGTGATCAAGTGAGTACCTATAAAAGTATCGAATTTGTTCTTGTGAAAGTCTTGTTTCCATTGAGTGAATATGTAAGAAAATCCTCATCAGTTACTTTAGCTAATCAGCTAATTGAAACGGTTTAATAAGTTCATAGATACTTGCGTATCGATGAGCATCTTTGAACTTCCTTAAGAGTTTGAGTTAGCCATTTGACAAACATATCCATTGGTTTTAAACACTCGAATGATCACAAGTTGTTATCAAGTCAGATAGAAGAATGTAGGTGTTTCAGTGTTTTTCTCATTTTATTTTTACATTGTTAATAATAAGAAATGTGTTTTGCTGGTTTCACTATTAAAAGTATGTTAAAAAACATCCTATTTTAGATTTAATGAGACCCATGTATATGATTTTTAAAGTTCAATAAGTAAACAAAAGGTAATTATAAAGTCTCACTACTGTGGAAAAATTAAATAGACACTTATATCGTTAGTTTATCGAACCTCAATGGAATCTTGACGAAGAAAAACTAAATAACTGACATGAAAAAATAAATAAGTGCATCAAATATTCAAAACTTTGGAGAAGGAAAACTAAATAATTGCTTTTTATTTTTTTCTCACAAACAAGTGAACCAATATTTATATCAAGCAGATTCGGACATAGATACAGTAACAAACTTTAACATATAAAAACATGGACACCAAAATTGTTTATGAAAACCAAGTTATCGCCTTTTTTGACGCAAAAAAACACTAAATCGCATTTTACTCGCGATAGTGGTTTTTTAAGTTATTTTATTTTCCAACTACAGCAACGATATTATATATTTAAGAAAATATTGTCATGGTACTTTCTCATGTAACTATTTGAACATTCGCTGCAATAATTTTAAAATCATATCAGGCATTCAATATTGTTTTGTTTATTGTTTCATTTAAAAATATGACATTCCAACCAAGTACAACCTAAATTCTAAGCTAGTGGTCTTCATCTAATCTTGCTGTTAACTTGGACTTATAATAATAATATTTCCTGACATAAATCGGTCTACTTTTAAGTCTTGGGCTGAGATCTATAGATCCTTTTTTTTTCTTTAAAAAGAATATTAGTCAAATTGAAGTTGAATAATATCCTCATATCCCCTCCAACTAAGCGGAAAGCTTTTTCTAGGAGTGGGTACGACAATAGTACTACGGGTGGGATTCGAACCTGCAACCTTTCAGTTTTCAGTCCGCACCTTTAACCGTTGGGCTATTGAGGCTCTGATTGAGGCTATTCTCTCTCTGTTCTCTGGCTCTGTTCAAGGCACAAGATAGTGTTAAAATGAGACACAAATATGTTTTGACATAAATCTGTCTCTTTCTAACTCAGTCTTGAGATTGAAGACCCTTAGCAGTAAGAGCACACTCCACAAATCTGACCCACAGAGTAAACTGCAGGCTGACAGTGAACTATGAACTGCTCCAGTTGGTTCTAGCTATGAGATACCCTTGATAAACTTGTACAATGAAACAGAAATTAATATCAAGCAGAAGTTCATCTAGTATGCTAGTTTTCCTGTGCTTTTATAAGTTGGCAATATAATTCCGTCTTAACATGAATTGAATTGGTTTTTTTTTTGGAACTTCCCCTCATTGTGGAAATGTTATATTTTATTCTAACAAAGTTGCATGGGTTAAATCGGCTTGGCATCCAGCTGCCCACAAGATCGTATAAAAAACTTATTACAATGTAATAGATTCATAATAATATTGTAAAATGATTATTTTGAAAAGAGCAACTGCCGAGTTTCTTGCCGGCTCTTCTCAGCAGAATCCGCTTTCCGAACCGGTGGTAGAGTCATGACTTATCATATGAGCCACAGGTTGGCCTGCGGGAAATAAATAATTTTTAATCTTGAATTATGAATTGTAATTTTGAAAATTTTTTGAAATTTAATTTTAAATTGACCTAAATTAAATGAGATTAATTATTTTATCCACAATTTTCATGATTCATCAGCCAGACAGGTCGAATTAAACATGAGGCATCATACAAAGGAAACTAATCAAAATTTTGAAAAAGCATGAGTTTACATGCGTTTTCCTACGCTTTAGCGTTAATTAAGCCCTCTAAATATAATCACAACAAACAAGATAACTCTAAATATAGACTTAAAACGCAAAAACAACCTAACATAACCTATTGAAGGAACAACAACACTAACCATTTCCTCGGGCAGTACAAGTCAACGAATTCACCAGCGTCGTTTTGCATCTTGTTTCTCTGAAATTAAATATGCTTTTAGATAATATTCAAACTGAATCAGCACAAAATAAGACTTTAAAAACTTAAAAAATTACAGTCTAACCTAAAATAGCACGCGAATACGGCAAATGTCAGAAGAGAAAAGCATGAGAAAAGAATCTGTCATTTTTGTCAACCATGGTCATTGGTCGCTGCTAAAAGTTGCCAGCATCAAATATTTGTTAAAGTCGCTGTACACTATGCTAGTGATGGAATACGAGTCGAATTTTAAGAGATTTTTAAATCTTCTTATATATATAAAAGAAAGTGGTGTTAGTTACACTATTTATAACTCAAGAAAGGATGAACCGATTTGGCTGAAAATTGGTGGAGAGGTAGCTTAGAACCAGGAGACGGACATAGGATACTTTAAAAAAAAAACAGAACAGCGGATTGATGCGATTTTTTGCATGGGTATAGTAATGGATGTAGTAGTGGTTCCTCAGACCGGGAGAGCTACTTTTTATCTCGGATAATGAAAGAGTTCCCGCGGGATTTTAAAAACTTATTCCATGCGGACGAAGTCGCGGGCATCAGCTAGTAATTATTATAAAACTTAAATAATATACATTTGGCTTGATTTCTCACTCTGCACTTTGCGTTGCGAAATCTCCAATTCAGCACCTTGAACTCCAAGAGCATATTTTGACAATCGGTAATCCTTTCCTTTGGCTTTTTAGTGGCAAGCCAGCACGATACACTTCGCCAATGTCAAGTAGCTTGAAAATGCACGAAGGAGATTGGCCAAATTAAACTGATTTAGGGTTTAGCTCTGTAATAGAATGCAATGGCGTAACTATAGGGTGGCATAAGGGCCCCCTGGCCCGTGAGGGCCGTGTCTTGTAAAATAATTTTTTTAAACGTTGGTTGAGCTTCTTTATGGTGTTATTTTTGTATCGACAATATCACACAATACAAACTAGTAGCGCCATCTGTCATAAAGTATGTAACACTGTACATTCTCTTTCATTAAAAGTTCAGTTCTCATCTGTGACTCAAGCGTTAATAAGAGATGGGAGAGGGCCCTATCCGATTCATTTGCCACGGGTCTCGAACGGTATAGTAACACCAATGATAGAAGGGGTTAAAATATTTTGATAAACAAAGTGATTCATTTTAAAAAGTTACTTTTTCAGATTTTATTATTATACCTAACCCTTCTCTGAGGAGAACTGCACTCAGTGGTGAGCCGTTGGTGGGTTGCTGATTTTGTCTAACTAGTCCTTTTAATTAATATAGGTAGGTACTTCGATACGTTATTAACTAATGTTAGGCTGGAATCATATCTGTGCGCTTCGATTCGCACTTTATCTATACAAAACTATCCTTTCTCATATTCGTGTAAGCATCAATTCGGCTTTTCGACCTACACACGACTCGAAAAATGACAGTTTTGTATGGACAAAATGCGAATCGATGCGCACAGATGTGTTTCAAGCTTTAACACAGTTCTGCCCGCGAAATTCAAATTTAATTTGGTTTTTCGCAATTTGTAACCTAATACGACAAAGTAGGCTTATGGTATTCTAATTGCGACAATGGCAGTATCATCTTCACAGGTTTATATAAAAATCTTTACTTGAAAGTGTCCAGTTTAAGAAATTAATCAAAATATCGACTAATTTGTGAGTAACTCACGTCCAACTCAGTATTTTGATTAATTTCTTAAACTGGCCACTTTCAAATAAAGATTTTTATGTATGCCTGTGAAGATGACAAATTCTACTGGCGCAATTAGAAGGCCATAAGAGTATTAGTTTACAAATTGCGAAAAACCAAATTAAATTTGAATTTCGCGGGCAGACCCTTGTCTTGCACCTAATGGGCCGTTAAGTTAATCCATTATCAAAAATAATAGGATCCTACAATAATAATAATACGGCGATAGGATAGGGACTAGGAACAATGTTTTATTAATAGACTAGCTGATGCCCGCGACTTTGTCCGCGTGGATTTAGTTTTTAAAGTCCCTCGGGAACTCCTTGATTTTCCGGGATAAAAAGTAGGTAGCCTAGATGTTGACCCGAGTAATAAGCTACCACGGTAAGTATAAAATTTTGTAGAAATCTGTGCGGTAGTTTATACGTGAAAGAAGGACAAACAAACAGACAAACAGACAAAAATTAAATAAAAATCTGTTTCGGGCTCAGTATCGATAGTAAAGCATCCCCCAATTAAAATTTTCAAAATATATTAAATGTACAGAAATCTTCCAGTTACAGTTTTATTAAATGTATAGATGCCTACATTTAAAAAAAATCGGCCAAGTGCGAGTCGGGCCTCGCTCTTTTAGGGTTCCGTTAAAAAAAATCCATGTACCCTTGGAAAATTTTTATTTAATTTTTTTTATTTAATTTAATTTTTATTATTTGTTATAGCGGCAATAGAAATACGTGAAAATTTCATCTCTCTATCTATTACGGTTTACGAGATACAGCCCGCTGACAGACGGACGGACGGACGGACGGACAGCGTAGGCTTAGTAATAGGGTCCCGTTGGTACCCTTTGTGTACGGAACCCTAAAAAAGTACTTTTTAAATGATGGTTGGGCCAGGCCAGGTGGATATAAAATTTTTTTTAGATTGTTGACTTAGGGTCATTTTTATGCCCCAAACACGCTGTAATTTTTCTGATTTAAAATATTTATTTTTTCACCTTTTTTTGACTTAATATTGAAAAAGCACCTAATTTTCAATCGATAACTCTCCCGTCAAAATATCTGCTTTTTTAAAAAAGTCGGTGAGCTTTTTGTTCGTTGAAATCTCTCTGATGGTGTAAAAAAAATATAAATTACAATGGTAAATGCTATCAAAAAATGCAAAAACTAAATACGAAATAACAGGTAGTAAGGCCCAGACCCTCCTAGCCCCTTCCCCACTTCTCTATGAAATACCTTTTGATGGCCACAATTTTCCGTAGGTCACTCAGGTATATAAATAAATAGCCATCTACGCATGTAATTTAAAAGGTATTTCATAGGGGCTAGGAGGGTCTGGGCCTTACTACCTGTTATTTCGTATTTCGTTTCTGCATTTTTTGAGAGCATTTACCATAGTAATGTATATTGTTTTTCATCAGAAAGTAGAGATTTCAACGAACAAAAAGCTCACCGACTTTTTTAAAAAAGCAGATATTTTGACGGGAGAATTTTCGATTGAAAATTAGGTGCTTTTTCAATATTAAGTCAAAAAAAATCGGTCAAGTGCGAGTCGGGCCTCGCTCTTTTAGGGTTCCGTTAAAAAAAATTAAATATAAATATTTCCATGTACCCATGCAAATATTTTAATTTAATTTTTTTAATTTAATTTAATTTTTATTATTTTTTGTTATAGCGGCAATAGAAATACATAATATGTGAAAATTTCATCTGTCTATCTATTACGGTTTACGAGATACAGCCCGCTGACAGACGGACGGACGGACGGACAGCGTAGGCTTAGTAATAGGGTCCCGTTGGTACCCTTTGGGTACGGAACCCTAAAAAGGTGAAAAAATAAATATTTTAAATCAGAAAAATCACAGTGTGTTTGGGACATAAAAAGATAAGTTTTCACCAAATTTCGTGAAAAAATATTTTTTTTTGTAAAAGATAAAAATAAAATACCAAAAACTTGGTTATTTGAATTTTTCACATACATTTTGAGGTTATGTGAAAAAAGTCTAAATACAAAAGTTGTAGATCTTTTTATTACCTACAACTTTGCCATTTAACTTTTTTCCATAGGACTTGTAGTTTTTCCAGAAATTGAGATAAACCGTTTTTTACCATTAAACCCCCCCCCCCCCCCCCCCCCTTCCCGACCTCAGATCGCCCGTAATTTATTTTTCCTTTCATTTTTGTTGCATTCTCTTCCTTTTCCAATGGGTTTCATCCTACTATAATTTTTTTTGTTTTCAAAAATTATCTACCCTGGACTATAATAACTGAATACATGCTCTCTTAGGAAAAAATTCCAGTCTGATTAGCTGGTTTCAAGAGCATTTAATTGAGTTGTTTGGGTGGTTTCTTAATGAGAAGACACGTTTTTAATATTAATACTATATTTATTACTATTTAATAAAAGCCTTGACCGGCTCTTACATATATATGGAAAGACAAAGGAAGACCACAGACACCAATGTTGTCTATCTGTCACCTGTCATCACAGATAACCATAAGCAGTCTTTTAGAAATGTTAGAAATATTTGTTGTTTTTCCAACACCCCCCCTCAACAAGTATTTATTAACATTTTATAATCTTGTACTTAAGTATTTATATGGCAGGTTTATACTTATTATATACTTACTTTAAATTATCACTAGGTACTCAGAAAAATTGTATTATTTTATGTTCTCTTAGTACTAAACACTATTTAACTTAATTTTAATTTTAAATAGCAGTTCAACAATTCTTACTTTAATTTAGCAGTAAGTTTTTGGAACATTGTTTTGCCCAATGGTTTAGTTAAAATATCTGCTGTTTTCAGAAGTATTTATGTATTTTAATGATATCAAGCCTTTATTCACCTGCTCAACTATATATTTATATCTTATATCAATATTATGTTTCAATCTTTTGATATTTTCTGAGTTATAGGCTAACTTAATAACTGATTGATTATCCTCATAAATTGTTATGTTATTACACTTAATACCAAACTCAGTCAATAGACTTTTTAACCAATTTGCTTCAACAATACATAAGCTCAAAGCAATATACTCAGATTCAGTTGAAGAAAGACTAATACATGTTTGCTTCTTGCTATACCACAAGATTGTACATCCAAACAATTTAAATATATATCCTGATGTAGATTTCCTGTCATGCATGTCACAAGCCCAGTCTGCGTCAACATATCCTTCTATTAATGTACTATTACAATTGTAAGCGAAGGAATATTGTAATGTACCTTTAATATACCTTAATATTCTTTTCAGACACTTGTATAACATCTGACTGGCGCAATGTTGAAATCTACTCAAGAAACTGACTCCAACACATATATCTGGTCTTGTACCGCAAGCTGCATATAATAAAGAACCTATCAACTGTCTACATTTTGTTTCTATTTCACTACTTTCAGACCCTTCTCTTTGTAATATTTGAAAATTAAAATTTTGGTCTATTGGGGTGGAAACAGGATTACAGTTTAACATTTGGTATCTTTTTAATATTGTAATTAAATATTTTTCTTGGTTAAGAGTAGTTATACCATTTTCTTGTTTAATGTTTATGCCTAAATATGTTGATGCTAAACCTAAATCTTTCATCTTAAAATTTTGGCATAATTGAATTTTAAAATTTTGTGTTTCCTGTTGATCTGATCCAAAATATAGAATATCATCTACATAAAGCAAAACATACATATATTTGGCTTTGTCTCTTTTAAAATACAAGCAAGAATCGTTTTTGGACCTAGTAAACCCCTGTTTTATCATAAAGCTGTCAAACTTCTCATTCCAATACTTTGGAGCTTTCTTTAAACCGTATAGAGATTTATTAAGTTTGCATATCTCTCCTGTATGTAATTTTATGTACACTATTTCCTTTATATCTCCATGTAGAAAAGCACCTACTACATCCATTTGATAAACCGATTGTTTTAACTTGTTTGCCATAGCCATAAAAATCCTAAACGTTCCTAACTTAGCAACGGGTGAATACACATCTGAAATACCATCTTTTTGTTCAAAACCACGTGCTACTAACCTAGCCTTATACAATTTTCCTTTATCAGTGTCTTTAATTTTGAAAACCCATTTGGTTGATATAATATTTGTTTCTTTTGGTATTTTATTCACACCTGTAAAAGTATTATTGGCATTTAATGTATCCATTTCTCTTTTAATGGCATCTTTCCATTTATCTTTATCATCCCTTGTCATGGCCTCTTCATATGTTAATGGTTCATTATATAATGTCACAAAACCTGTTTCATAATCATCAAGCCATTGTGGTATTACCTTCTTTCTTGACGGTCTACTAATTTCTTGTTCCTTCTGGATATTTTCTCCTATTTCTTGGCTGCTCTGTGAGCATCCTGGTTGATCTATATGCTCTTGATCACTTAGAGAACATTCTGCTTCCCTCTGTATTATTTCATCTTGTTCTCCTAGCATAAGATCATGCCCACTCGCTGTATCCTCTTCATAAAAGCTATGATACTCATCATCTAGCCTTGTTTCATATTCTTCTTCTAAATATTCTACTGGCCATTCAGTTTCTTCTAGTGTTTGCTCTTTTAACACATTATATTCTGTTTGTTTTATAAATATAACCTCTCTTTTAATTAAAACATCATTTTTATCTGGAAAATAAATCCTATAGCCTTTTGTGTTTTCACCATAGCCTACAAAGTATCCTATTTCGGATTTGGAATCCCATTTTAGACGCTTTTGTTGCGGAACATGAACGGAAACTTTTGAACCGAATACTTTTAATTGTTTAATGTCAAATATACCTTTACTAAACCATAATTCATATGGTGTTACATGTTTGACCCTACTCTTACTGGTTCTATTTAAAACATACACAGCAGTATTGACAGCTTCAGCCCATAAAGATTTATTCAAACTTGAGCTTAATAGCATAGTTCTAGCTGCCTCAGTTACTGTCCTATTTTCTCTTTCCGCACACCCGTTTTGTTCTGGCGTATAAGCACAGCTTGTTTGGTGTATTATACCCATTTTATCCGTAATGAATTGCATCTGTTGATTAATAAATTCTTTACCATTATCGGATCTAATTATTTTTACTTTGTGACTCAAGTTATTTGTAGTATACTGTAAAAATTTTTGAATATACTTTACAGTTTCAGATTTATTAGACAAAAAATAAACTGATCTAAAACGTGAGTAATCATCCTTTATCAACAAGTAGTAATATGCACCGCCTAATGAACTAACTTCCATAGGTCCGCACAAATCCATATGTAAAATTTCACCAGGTTGTTGACATCTAACCTCGCTTAAAGGAAATGGTTGCTTATGTATCTTACCTTTCAAGCAATCTTCACAAGTAGACTCACTACTGCTAGGTGACACATTGATGTTACTCCTTTTTAAAATATTTTTAACTTGTTCAATGTCTTGGTGGCCCATTTTACTATGCCACTCTAACAAATTATCACTAACTTTACCTACACATGCAATATCACTCTCATTGTATCTAAATTCCATTATGTATAACTTATCTTGTCTATGAGCTATTGCACAGATTTGCTGTTTATTATTACTTTTCCTGAAAATACAGTTTTCTTTATTCATTTCTAATATATAACCCCTATCTGTAGCTGAACTGACAGAGAATAAATTTAACTTCATATCTGGCACATGTAAAGTACCATTTAGACTTGTTTCAATCCATTCAACACCATTATATGCCTCTAAATATATTTTACCTACACCTACTGCATTGATGACTGTACCGTCTCCTATTATTATTTGCTTTGGCACTGGAAAACTTTCATAATCTCTAAAATATTTAATATTATGGCACATATGTTCTGAAGCACCGCTATCCATAATCCATGCATCCCTACTTTGACATGTTTGTGCATTCAGAGCTGGGGACATACTTACATAAAATGCATTACTATCTTTGTCCTTATCATTAGATGGTACTTTTGACTTTTTAGACTTATTTTTAAACCAACATTCACTATAATTGTGATTTGAACTCTTACAAAAATTACAAAACTTATTTTTCTTTAAATTAAATTGAGTTTTTCCACACTCAAACTTACAGTGATTTTCTCCACCGCACCTGAAACACTTACGGCTCTTCTTCACTGCTTTAAAAGCCTCCGAGGTGGAACTCGCTCCATCTCTCATGCGCAACTCCTCAACTAACAGCCTAGATGATAACTCTTCATATGTCTGTTGGTCTGCCGGAACAGATTCCCATGCAGAGACAAAGTGCTTATATGAGGCTGGAAGTGATGATGTTATCTTCGTAATTGCCATGCTCGTCGAGATTTTAACACCTAGGGACTCTAATGTGGCCAACGTTTCTTCGAACCGTCCCAAGAAATTTGCGATTGTATCTTTATCAATAAATTTTAAGTTATAAAACTTTTCTTGAGCGATGTGTATTGATAAATTTCCTTTTTGTTCGAATACAGTATGCAGTCTGTCCCATATTTGCTTGGCCGTAGTACAGCTTAATACTTGTGATATTGTTTTTTCCGCTAACCTGCCAACTATGATGTTCTGCGCCTTTGCATCGTTGTCTGCCCACACTGCAAACTCTTCTTTGACCTCATCCGGCCTCGGACTGGAACCGTCCACGATGCCCAAGACACCTGCCGCCCTTAGAAGTACCCTGACTCGGAACTTCCATACCGCCCATTGCGCTGGGTCGCGAAGTTTTATTTCGTTGATGGCGTTTAAGTTGATGGCTTCCATAATGCGCGATGTGCACGCTTGACCACGTGCCACGTGTCCTTACTTTGGTGCTTTACCACACCGTATTTTTAACATTAAGAAAACACTACAACAGGATGAGCGTAGACTGGGCCCATAACCAATTGAGTTGTTTGGGTGGTTTCTTAATGAGAAGACACGTTTTTAATATTAATACTATATTTATTACTATTTAATAAAAGCCTTGACCGGCTCTTACATATATATGGAAAGACAAAGGAAGACCACAGACACCAATGTTGTCTATCTGTCACCTGTCATCACAGATAACCATAAGCAGTCTTTTAGAAATGTTAGAAATATTTGTTGTTTTTCCAACACATTTCAAGAAAATTAAGTTCATCCAAAATCGGAATTGCGGCCACGGCGTGCGGCTGCGACCTATCTCTAGAGATATTAGCCATCTGTGCGGGAGATATTAAAGTGCACAAGTGTGTGCACTAACACAGGTGCACTCTCTGTTTCTTTACTCTCATAGCCCGATGGGACGGAAAATTCGACACGACCGGAGAGAGACTAGGCGCAGGACTAACGGCTTTACGTGCTCTCCAAGGCACGGTGAAACAAATTTTTCCAAGGTGGAACAACGCCAACTTCCTATCTCCGGGCTTGTACTGAGAATTTCTTATCGGAAAACCCCAATACTTGGTATGGTCCGACCCGGGACCTCGTCGGCCGCAGTCGAACACGCTCACCACTAGACCAACGAGGCAATTAAAATTAAAGGACGTACTGCAGTCTCCACAAACAATTAACATTGTTTACATTTTCAATAAGGTCGTTATTTACACGAATGAGGTACTTTTGAAAAATCATAACTTTTTATCGGGCACTATTTACTATATTTATATACTGTACTTTTTATACTACACACATCTTCGTTTCATTTTTAGGGTTCCGTACCCAAAGGGTACCAACGGGACCCTATTACTAAGCCTACGCTGTTCGTCCGTCCGTCCGTCCGTCTGTCAGCGGGCTGTATCTCGTAAACCGTAATAGATATGACTGACACGCTTGTACCGCCTCTCTCTAAAATTAGCTCAAGTCCCCAAAGCTTGGAAGATAGCTAACGTACAGCCAGTACCCAAAAAGGGTAGTCGTGCCGACCCGGCCAATTACAGGCCTATCGCAATCACCTCCATACTATGTAAATGTTTGGAGCGTGTATTGAACGACAAGCTCCTGGCATACCTCGAGCTTAATGACCTCCTGTCGGACCAACAGTACGGTTTTCGCCGTAACAGGTCCACGGGAGATCTTTTAGTGTATGCTACACACATCTGGAGTGAAGCCATCGATAAGCATGGTGAGGCGCTAGCCGTCTCACTTGATGTATCGAAGGCGTTTGACCGGGTCTGGCATGAAAGCCTTTTGAGCAAACTTTCAGCTTATGGGATTCCCACTGGACTTTGTAACTGGATATCGGATTTCCTGAGTGGGCGATCATTTCGAGTGGTCATAGATGGCACCTCGTCTGATCTGATGCCGATTAACGCCGGTGTCCCTCAGGGATCAGTTCTCTCCGCAACGCTCTTTTTGCTGCACATTAATGATCTCCTCAGGCCCGGTATCTTTGGGTATGCGGATGACAGCACCGTTACGAAGAGATACATGTCCGGTCCCCGTGCTAGTGGCGCTGAAACTTTCGAGCTTAGAGAGGCTTTGGTAGAACGCATAAATTTGGCTTTGAAAGAGGTATCGGATTGGGGTGATGCCAACATTGTCAAATTTAATGCTACCAAAACGCAAGCGTGTTTGTTCACCGCCAAACGGAGTCCATTTCCGCTGACTCCGACTTTCCGAAATATATCCGTACCGGTCACTGACAGTATTGATCTTCTTGGCATAAATGTCTCGTCAAATCTTAACTTTGGACGATGCATCGAATCCAAGGCAAAAACTGCTGGCAAGAAACTTGGTATCCTCAATAAAGTCAAGCGCTACTTCACGCCGGAACAGCTTGTTACCTTGTATCAAGCACAAGTTCGATCGTGCATGGAGTATTGCAGCCATTTATGGGACGGCTCTGCCAAGTACCAGCTTGCTGCATTGGATTCGGTGGACAGACGCGCCAGAAGACTCATTGGCGACGAATCACTAAGTAACTCCAAACTTCAAAGTCTGGAACATCGGCGCAAAGTTGCCTGTCTGTCGGTATTTTACAGGATATATTTCGGAGGGTGCTCAAGAACTATTTGAACTAGTTCCTCCATCACCCTTCTACCATCGAACCGCAAGGCATCGCTCGAATCTGCACCGCTACGCGGTCGAAATTCCCCGATCCCGCACTAAGCGTTTTGCTTCCTCGTTCCTAATACGCACCACTAAAATTTGGAATGCCCTTCCGGCTTCCGTTTTTCCAACTGACTATAACTTGGGTACCTTTAAATCAAGAGTGAATAGGCATCTTCTAGGCAAGCGCGCTCCATCTTAGGCTGCATCTTCACTTACCATCAGGTGAGATTGCAGTCAAGCGCTGGTCTATATAATTATTTAAAAAAAAAAAAATAGATGAAATTTTCACATAAATTATGGATTTCTATTGCCGCTATAACAAATAATAAAAATTAAATTAAATTAAAAAAATTAAATTAAAATCTTTCCATGGGTAACTACATGGAAATAAATATTTTTTTTTTTAACGGAACCCTAAAAGCGCGAGGCCCGACTCGCACTTGGCCGATTTTTATATTACTGGTACTAAATAAATCATCATGCTAATATTATAAATGCGAAAGTGTTTGTTGGTTTGTCTCTCAATCACGCCACAATAAAGCTACGGATCGACCTGATTTTTTGCATGGGTATAGTTGAGGACCTGGAGAGTGACATAGGCTACTTTTATCCTGGAAAAACAAATTAAAAATTAAAAACTAAATCCACGCGGAGGAAGTCGCGGTCTTCAGCTAGTATTAAATAAAGAAGTTCGAATTCGAAATAAAACTACAACATGGTGAGGGCAAGTTAATTATTGTATTATTCATTAATAATTTATAGGTACATAGGTACATTAATGTATTACAATTTATTTATATCATAAACACTAACATAGTTATATTGTAACAGTGTACAGTGCCAACATGCAGACACTTTAATCTGATTATTATTATTATTCAAGAAGAAACACACTTTACAAACGAATAATTTTAAAAATGTGTTTCCATCTTCATGTAGCAGCAAAAAAATTCTCAATGAGCGAATTAGGTTTTTGTGTACCATAATTTGTTCATACGTTTGTTCTTGTTGTCTAGTCTTATTTATATTTATTTTCTAAGCGGACATTTTCGGCAACATTAGGCATTATAAGATAATGCAGTTCTATTTGCAATTATATTACAAGTGCTAGAATTATAATCTATAGTTCAAATAGGGTGGTCTAATTTTCTTGGTAAAAATAAGCCAATCTTAAACTAGCATCAATTTTGCTATTTTATATTTTTATTGTACTTAGTATGAATAAAATTATTGTAATCAAGTTACCAAAAATGGTATGTATACCTACCTAGTCTTTTATTAAAGCATTTTTTATGGGACTAAAGGCCAGTTCAGACTATCTAACATTTAATATTATTACTTTTCTATATAACTTACGAGTATGTTTTGCAAATTAAAATGATGTTATAATAATAATTATACATATTATGTAGTTAATACATATAGTTAATACATATACATATACTTTTAACTTGATGTAATATTAAATGCAACATATTATTTCATAGTATGTAGTATAATATACTTTTATCCCAAATATATTTAATATTTTATGTTTTTGTAGTTACCAATAATTAATTGAATACAAAGTACACAAGTTATTTTATGCATCTTTCATCAATATCTTTGAGTGTTTGATATCTATCTACAATGTTTATTTATATTCAAGCTGTGTGTCCGTCTGCATGTTACACATGAACTCTAGAATATGGTGTATTAGTTATATAGCATTACTTACAATAACACCGAGGCAATCTTTTTCGTCTATGCATTTCAACTGCATTCCAGATCACATTAAAATAGATGACATAATTTTACTCTTAGGGCGAAAAAACACTTTTAATATCCAATATAACGCAACGGCTAATAAATTAATTCTTAATTTTGACAAAACACAGATAATGACATTCATAAATAAAAACAAGCATCGCCCAACATTAAAAGTTCAGTATGGAAATCACATTATTGCTGAAGCAACCACAATAAAATTTTTAGGCGTTCATATAGATCAAGAATTGAATTGGAAGGCACACGTAGAGTCTCTTTGTACTAGATTGCAAAAAATTTCTTATGCTCTTTACATGCTCTCCAAGACTGTAAACAGAGATACCCTCTTGGTAACTTATAACGCCTATGTTGGGGCTATCTTAAGATATGGAATAATCTTTTGGGGTAACTCTGTAGAGCGAGATCGTGTGTTTAGAGCCCAGAAAAGGTGCATTAGGTCGATATGTGGATTAAAGCAGACTGATAGTTGCCGGCCATACTTTAAGGAATTGAGAATCTTGACTTTGCCCAGTCTGTATATATATGAGTCATTGGTATTTGCGAGAAAACATCTTAATATGTACGGAAATTCGAATAGCTTGAGACACCGACACAAGCTGAGAATACCACCGTCAAGAACGGTAAAGTTCAGCAATAGTGCGTATGTTATGTTAGCAAAACTGTATAATAAATTACCAGCTGAACTTTACAAAATTGACAATATTTTCCTATTTAAAAATAAATTAAAAGAATACCTTTTAAGCAAAAACTATTATAATTTGTGTAAAAAATAATATTACCATTTGATTTGACTGAACGTGGCGTACCGAAATGCGTCGAATGTTGAAAGTATGATGTCACCTTTTAAAAATACGTATAGAAAATAGAGTATTAATTTAGTTTTATTGCATTTTATTTGTATAAAAAACGAATTTCAGTACTTAATTAGAAACAACTAATATTTAGAAATTGAGACATAAATATTTGTATAAAGCCGCCTTTAGACTGACAGGTGATTTTTTTTATAAATAAAGGCTTGTCCAGACTGGCGACAGTAAAAAAATACCTATGTACAAAGTTTTTTTTAACAAAACAGATCAGTATGAAATAACATTGAAAATGCATGATCATGTACATTAAAAACAATAACAAATACTTACTATACATAATTATACAACTTCTCCTACTACCAATAAATCAATTTAATCAATCATTATTGTATAACTAATAAGAATAGAACCAAAATAACCAATTAATTCATTAAACCAAATTAATAATTAATTACATAGCCAACAATGAATAAAATTAATTAGTATACATTGCATCACGAAAATTGAAAAATTGAGATGATGGTCTCAATTGATTACTGTAAATCATATCACATTGCATTGGCGACCAGCATTTGAACAAATATTTGCCAAGCATAACCATACTTAAATACTACTGTTGAATTTTTTATTATTGGCGATTGAGAAATATGACCTTAAAATTTACTTTTTTATTATAAAAGCTTCTTAAGTTCTAACGCAAAAACCACTTGACCTATTTTGATGGAACTTCCACAGTTCGGAAATTATATTTAGACTGAATTTTCATCCCTAGAATATAATGACCCAAATTTTACGAAAACCCCAGGGCAATAGTTAAGTTACGATTAAAGCATATAAATTGCATGCAATAACTTCGCTTTTATAAAGATACTAAATTAGTAATATACTATGTTTAATGAGTAATAATTAAGTTTTACTTGTTCGAATCACTTATTAAGTCAGTATGAATCATCCAACTCTCAAGTCGTACGCCAACGTCAAACATTTGTTCAAACAGGCCACCAATATACATACCCAACAATTTAATTCCATACATAAATCAACATTAAACATTCAATACAATATAATCACATAATTCTGTCCATTTCGTACACACTAACACAAACTTATTTTACCTTTAAGATATTATATCCCTTGATTCTACTGTGCAATTTTACTTCAAAGTAAATACCACTTTATAACTAAGAATGTACAGTCTAATATTGTTCGTACTTCGACTTTCAACTTTATTAACGTGTTAAATATTTAGTTTCAATACTTTAAGCGATTTCAACATATTTTTACTGCGATATAGTTCTAAAATTACGTATTAAGTTTAATCTTTTTATTTACTTTTCTTTTAATTGCATTGCAGATCTGTCCAGATCAATATAATTTGTAACATATATTTTATTTTAATAGAAAAGTCATATTTTTCCTTCACTTCTCCAATTTAGTTATCATTCTATTATTGTCCTTTAGGACCTAAGCGCATTGTTCTGCCAATTTCAAAATGCACTCTATGTACAGAAGTCACATAGTCGTTTGTTTCTTGCATTCGGATTCATCACTTGCTTCAGTAGGACGTAAGGAATATTGCTGCGTGTGACAAAATATACTCTATGACTATTGCTATAAGTCGCATAATCGTTCGTTTCTTGCATTTGGATTTATCACTTGCTTCAGTAGGACGTGAGTCATATTGCTGGGTGTGGCAAAATGTACTCTATCTTAACACAAATAAGTCACACAATCGTTTGTATCTTCTGTTCGGAGTTATGTTGGTTGCTCGTAGGAGGGCTGGTGGTAAGTGGTAGTGGTAGTGGTGTACACTATACAGGGTGTTGCCGCCTAAGGGTCGGCATCGGCTTGCTGTCAGTGGGTGTTAGCCAGCTCGTCCATGCGACATCTGAAAAACATCGTGTATGTTTAGGCACACAATGGGGCAAATAAAAGTCTAACTTAAGAAATTAGCTGCTATATTCTTGATCCGTTGACGGTGAGAAAACGAATGACATTTGACATAAATTAGGTTAAGTAGTATTGTGAAACGCCTGTTCTGCATTAATAGCAAATATTGTAGCTCCTCCACTTCTATCACAACGAGACAAGGCGTTTGCGCCGAAACACATCGTTTTACGATTTCAATAAATTAATAATAACCAATAATAATTAAGTGATAGCCTAGTGAAGCAGTGATAGCCTAGTGGTTAGGACTGTGGTCTCCTATTCGGGGGGTCCCAGGTTCGATGCCGGGTACGCACCTCTGACTTTTCGGAGTCAAGTGCGTTTAAGCAATTAAATATCACTTGCTTCAACGGTGAAGGAAAACATCGTGAGGAAACCTGCACACCTGAGAGTTCTTCACAATCTTCTCGAAGGTGTGTGAAGTCCGCCAATTCGCATTGGGCCAGCGTGGTGGACTATGGCCTATAACCCTTCTCGGAGAGGAGACCTGCGCTCAGTAGTGAGCCGTTGATGGGTTGATGATGATAATGATGATGATGATGAATAATAATAACCAAATAAATTAATTATATTAATTTACTTGATATTATAAGTGGTGGTTTGCTAGTAATACTTCTATTAACACTAAATGTTAAGTTTGGTGGGGTGCCACTGGCGGGAATGGGGCTACTTTCTGTCTACCCCTCTTGACTTGTATTGAATTGTAGTGCGCATTTTTGGAACTTCCGGTCATTGTGGAAATAATAATTATACTAGTGCTTCGCCCCGAACTGAGACCTCGCGGTATCCCATAATTCCCATAAGGTAGTTGTAACTATATTATATTGTAATTAAAACGCGCCGAATCTGATGACGTCAATCGTCATCTGCTTTCGTGGATGGGATGCGTATTTACAATATTAAAGACAGCGCCATCTAGTAACAGTATAGTGAAGTTTTGTTAAAAACATTGATGCCCATTAAAACTCAAATAATTTCGTTTCTTTATAATATTTATCTAATCTTAGTATTTGTTGTTCAAGTACAGAATATAACTCAAATTATGTGTAAGTTTCAAGTTTTAAAACAAAGTGGTTTTAGAGATCTAGCCTCGAATACAATCTCCACTTTGAAAGCCCCCCCATTTCGTATGGGAGCCCCCCTGAAATAAAGATTTTTATAACTTTTTAAGCAATTTTCGGCTGGAGGCCATCGGTTTACATATCATATCTAAAATTGAAGTAATTACGTTCAGTAATTCAGAAGTTATAAGGCTCTGACAGACGGACGGATGGACAAGTACAAATCGCTCTAGTAAACTCAGAGACCTTCGCTTCGCTCGGTCGATTATTATATTCTAACAAAGTTGCATGGGTTAAATCGGCTTGGTATCCAGCTGCCAACAAGATCGTATAAAAAACTTATTAAAATATTGTATCTAATAGCTTCATAATAATATTGTAAAATGGTTATTTTGAAAAGAGCAACTGCTGAGTTTCTTGTCGGCTCTTTTCAGCAGAATCCGCTTTCCGAGCCGGTGGTAGAGTCATGACGTGTCATAAGAGCCACAGGTTGGCCTACGTGAAATAAATAATTTTGATTTTGAATTTGAAAAGCTGGAAATAAAAACTATACTTAATTATTTTAATTCTTATGCCTAGTTAACCAATGTTAGTGTTTCGTTTAACAAAATATGACTCAAATTATACTCAGGTTACAATTTTGCTAAATCTTTAATATTTGAAGTCAAATTAAACAAAAACTAACAATGTTACCCCAGAGACATATTGTTTTCGGCACTGGGATATAGTCCCAATATTCTCTTTTCTTTATCAACCGGTAGACGTCCACTGTTGGACAAAGATCTCTTGCATGGACTTCCACAGGCCTCGGTGTTGCGCCGCCTGAATTCAGCGGCTCCCTGCGACTCGCTTGATGTCGTCGGTCCACCTGGTGGGGGGTCTGCCAACACTACGTTTCCCGGTGCGTGGTCGCCACTCCAGTACCTCGGGACCCCAACGACCATCAGCTCTTCTAACTATGTGCCCCCATTTCCACTTCAGTTTCGCGACTCGCTGTTGTGTGTATAGTTTTAATTATTAATTTCGAATTCAAAGTTGTTATGATCTTTATTTCGGACATTCTAAGGCTCTGACAGATAACTAGTGTACATTCAACCAAAAGAATAGAATA
Organism: Oeneis ivallda; assembly: GCA_029955525.1. Lineage (NCBI taxonomy): Eukaryota > Metazoa > Arthropoda > Insecta > Lepidoptera > Nymphalidae > Oeneis > Oeneis ivallda. The sequence continues at coordinate 143,360 of JARPMR010000028.1, forward strand.
GAATAGAAATATTTTTTATTCAAATAAACTTTTTACAAGTGCTTTTGAATCGTCGATGAGTCTACCACTGGTTGGGAATGCCGTTCCTGCCGAGAAGAACCAACAAGAAACTCGGCGGTTGCTCTTTTCGAAACAAATTTACAATACAGTAAATACTATGCTATATATGCAGTGTTTCCACAATGACGGAAGTTCCAAAAATGCATACCGACTAACTTCTATCTTAAGATGGGCAGACATAAAATAGTCCCATTCCCGTCGGTGGCACCCGTTCACGAGCATGACGCACGACCCAGCCATTGCTTCGCTCAAACATATTTGAGGGAACGTAACAACCCGCATCACAAGACACCACCACAGAAATATTTAAAGAGTGCATGACATACTCATGCTACCCATGTTAAGGCATCGAATGTAAAACTAATATTCAATACCCTAACTAGAGTACATTCAACTAATACCCCCTAATCTGCTTCTACACGCCATCGCGCGTCTTTGACGGTAGGGTGGTAACTAGCCACGGCCAAAGCCTCCCACCGGACCAGACTAGAGACAATTCAGAAATTATAAATTCCCGAATTGTCCCCGCCGGGAATCGAACCCGAAGCCTCCCAGTTACGACAGCTAGGTCAGCTATGTATCAACAAAGCGCATGTGCTCACCGGACAGCCATCTCCGCCACCTCCAGGCTGGGGTAGTCCAGCTCCTTGACGAGGCATAGCACGGCGGACAATAGGTTCGAGTTCTGCGAACACGAATATTAAATATTTTAGCGAAATAAATACGCAATGTTAAAAAGAATTGGTTTCAATATTTATATAGTTTCCCCACCGTTCGGTAGATGGCGTTGTACTAAACTACCTTGCGCTATACATATATTCATTAATTCATCATTAGCAACCCATCAACGGCTCACTACGTAGCGCAGGTCTCTTCTCAGAGAAGGGTTATTAGGCCATAGTCCACCACGCTGGCCCGATGCGAATTGGCGGACTTCACACACCTTCGAGAACATTATGGAGAACTCTCAGGTGTGCAGGTTTCCTCACGATATTTTCCTTCACCGTTGAAGCAAGTGACATTTAATTGCTTAAACGCACTTGACATATATCCTAATACATATTATATCCTAATCAAAAATGCTGGATCGAACCCACATCTCTCGGGAATCGCACCTGAGTGTGTGTACCAGTTTACACTACGGCCACGGTCGAACTACCCGTCAATGCTGAAATTAGTGATAATTTATGTGGCCTAATTAAAATCAGTTTATTGAAACGCTAGCGACATCTAGTAGCGAGTAGCGAAACATTACAGTTGTTGAGCTACAACTACTATTCCAAGACCCCACATTACAGTGGAGCTCTTTAGATTTTCAACCGATTGCTTGCTGTCTAAAAATGACTGGGACTGACAGGTTATATTTTGTACTCGAGAAAATTTTTTCTTCTTGTCTGAACGCAAAGCAAACAAGATATGAAGTCGCTCACCCTCGCGACAGGCCTCCGCGTAAATCCTCTATGTTCGGCCATCACTGCAGACGGGTATTCCCTGTCCCGCTCTCGCGCGCTCTCCCGCTCCCTATCTCTGTCCCTCTCACGCTCCCAGTCGCCTCGTACTGAGTAGGTTTCACTTCTGAAAAAAATAAAATTCGATGACGGTCATTTGGCAGGTGGTCACAGCTCTATTGAACGCATAGGAATATTGGATCAGTCTTGACTCTTGAATAGTAGCTGGTAGACGAGTTGGTTAATGTGGCAAACTAAATTAACAAGTCTAAATCTAGTGCTATCCTTTTCCGCAGGGAGCATTATGAAAGAGATAGCACGAGATTTAGATCTTAGAATTAGCAATGCCTGATGATGATTAAGCATTTAAATATCACATGCGTAATCGGCGAAGGAAAACATGGTGTGGAAACCTGCACACCTGAGGGCTCTCCATAATGTTCTCAAAGGTGTGTGAAGCCCGCCAATTCGCATTGGGCCAGCATGGCGACTATGGCCTACAACCTTTCATTCAAAGGGAATCTGTGCTCAGTAGTGAGGCCTTTATAGGTTGCCGATGAAGATGATGATGTCTGATGAAGGTGTCGGGTAACAGGATGCCGAGCACGAGGCACATTGTTCCCAATCCCACCATCTAAACCCACCGTACACAGGGTAACTAACGAGGTTCAAAATAAAACACCCGTTTGAACTAAATAGGTAGGGTAGATATAATGTGGGTCCAAGAACGAACAACGTATTATGACTGCATTAAATGATTGTAAGCTTTCCCAGACAACAAAGTGATATCACGACTTAAAGTCCAACAGCGACATCTATGATTGGACTTATACAACTTGGTACTAAATAATCAATTTTGCGATTCAATAATGCACAGCGTCATCTAGGTTTCGGTCGTGAGCACACATAATATGTCCTTGTTGCGAAAAGTTTGGTCATGTGTGATAGTGATGTCAATGTTCAGTTCACACCTGTCTCCGCGCTCGCTGCAGTGCTCGTGGTGCGGGGAGGGCAGCGGCTGGCGCCACTCGCCGTTCAGTGGGTACGAGTACTCCTGCGGACAGACAGACAGACAGTTATACATCCTTCCTCATCAAACGATAGACGTCCACTGCTGGACAAAGGGCTCTTGCATATGGACTTCCACAGGTCTCGGTCTAGCGCCGCCTGTATCTGCGACTCGTCTGATGTAAGTCCACCTAGTAGGGAGTCTGTAAACACAGCGCTTTCCGGGAGTGGGCGAAAATAATGCATCGAATGGGGTTCGAACCTCGGGTTAACCTCTGTCAAAAGTCCGAGACCGCTTAGATCGCAAGCTAACCTTACTATAGACTCACCACACTTAAATAACACTGCATTGTGTTCAGAAAACTTTTAATTAGATACAATATAAACGGAGGGCCACTGGGGCGATAGCGAGTGACAATGTACTAGTGGCGCCATCTATTTCGCGATAAGTAAATTAAATTAACTCGGGTGTAAACACTTACCTTCACACTGTGCGCCGACACCGAGTGTCGCATCGAGGCGTCCGGCGAGCGCGGCCCGCGCGGCTGCAACCCACAATACATGCCAGTTAATGCGCTGCGTTACATTCGAGCACTTGCAGAAATTGTTTCACGTTCGCTACCAACTTCACGCATATCGGTACAAAGTTAGTAGGAAATGTCAAAGTGTTCGCGATCGTATTTGAATAGAACCCTCCTCCTCTTTAAACATTTTAAGCGCATGCTATGACATACGATTACGAACTTATACGATTTTGGTAATTTAGTACTCGAGTCATACGGGTCATGAAAAAGTTTATATTTATAGACATATCTATCAACTTTGCTGTCAAATGAAAGGTATCATTGGGGTGATTCCAAAAGGGGTTGTTTCATCTTGGGCCAGGTACTTATACGCTATACCATAAAATAGTATTAAATCATAGAAATTGAAATAAAATATGATTTTTTGTAGTATTACAGTGAATAAGAGGTACAAATATAAAATTGATAATTGGGTACATCTGTAGAATGGCAACTCCCGGAGTGCATCCATCTGCTTTTGTTGTTTAAGTTTGTAATGACGTTACGTCACCTTAATGTCATTTCAATTGTCAAACGTCAATTGCTGGAACGTCAAATGTCAATTGCTGTCAATTGTTGATAATTTTATGTCAATTGTCACCATGACTCGTGTAAGTACATGTCATTGTCAAAAATAACGCCATGTTGTTGCACGTTTATTTTGCAAAATAATTTCACATTGTACCTTGAAAAAAGGACCTTATAATGAAATAAAGAAAAAAATAATCACTATTTCATGACCCCAAACATTTTGAAAGACTGTTGAAAGACTGTTCAAAGACCTGGCCCAGACTCCATATATATTTGAAAAAACCTCTTTTATATTTATAAACATATCTATCAAGTCTGCTATCAAATGAAAGGTATCATTGTGGATTCCAAAATTTTCACCAAAATATGCATAATATAGTTGGAGCAAATTGAGTTTTAGTTTAGAGAAAATGGGAGGATTGTAAGAAGGCCACTACTCGGGTCGTCCAACAGGCCAACACCACGACGGCCGACCCAGGTATCACTGATTGGGCCAATTCATCTGTTGTATCTGTTCTCACCTCGTAGTGCGAAGTGGTCATGGCGGCGGTTGGAGCGGCGGAGTGCTCGAACCGCTCGTATCGGTCTTCTGCGTCGGGCGAGCTGCGACGCGCCGGCGACACCACACACTGCGACACAACATCATGATCATCATCATCATCATCATCATCATCATTTGGCTCGCGTGCGGCTGTTAACCGAAAGATTGGTGGTTCGAGCCCACCCGGGGGCGCGCAATTTTATTTTCATTTTTTATTGATGTGAAACATCTATAGCCGCACGTAAAACAGATTTCTGGCGTGGCGACGCATGCCGTGGCGACATGTTATATGTATACTTAGTGACATATTTAGTTCCTATCACAATCTGTTCTTTTCTGCATATTACTTTTACAAAATAATGTCGATGTTTCACATCTGCCAGGCGTCCCACGACGGCTCACAATTTTTTTTCATAAATTCATTTTAATTTTAATATTTTATAAAATCGATATTTAGGCTTCCCTGGGGTCATTTTGATTTTTATCGATAAAAAAATCATGGTAAAAAATGTAGGTATACCCGAATAATTATTTTCTTTATACCTCCAATAGAAGTTGAAATTAATATTTTTATATTAATAACTTCGTTCCTACCTGGTGTCCCACGACACCACACGACTTTTTGTTTATTTATTTATTTTATATGTAACTAGCTGACCGGGCGAACTTCGTACCGCCAACTTATCTATAATATAATAAAACTGTAACAGGTCCAATTCTGTACATTGAAGATATTTTGAAAATTTTTGTTTGAGGGCACTCTATAATCGATACTGAAGCCAAAACAATTTTTTTTTAATTTTTTGTCTGTCTGTCTGTCTGTCTGTCTGTCTGTCTGTCTGTCTGTCTGTCTGTATCTTGGCCGCGCATCACGCCGAAACTACTGGACGGATTTAAATGAAACTTGGCACGATTTAAGTTAATACTACGAGGTATAATATAGGATACTTTTTATCCCGAAATTCAGCATGGTTCCCTTGGGAGAGGGGATGAAAGTCAAAATGTGTATTTCGCTGTAATTCATTAAGGCGTATTCCGATTTAATCCATTCTTTCTTTGTTAGAAAGCAGGTTTTTTAGAGATTGTCCTGTAATTATTTCAAGGTCGTCAATTTCGTAGTTCAGAAATTATAGACATCACAATCTTCAGTATAGGTCCAAATAACTTGAACCCCGGAATCTACAGGATACTTTGAATGAACGGCTCATCTTAAGTTGGCATTCGTAATTTATCGTATATAGCCATCGTGGATACTATTTTGTCAAAGTCAAACTACTCCAAAGGCGTCAGATTTTGCCAAGCGATCATTATACCTAGATACTACATAGTAGGTATGTATGTAATACATCGTATGGACGTAATATTACAGTGTTTTCCTATGTAATTTAATATTCTAATCATACTTACTAATATTATAAATGCAAAAGTGTGTTTGTTTGTTGGTTTGTCCTTCAATCACGCCGCAACAGAGCCACGGATCTACGTGATTTTTTGCATGGGTATAATTGAGGACCTGGAGAGTGACATAGGCTACTTTTATCCCGGAAAATCAAAGTGTTCCCGAGGGATTTTAGAAACTAAATCCACGCGGACGAAGTCGCGGGCATCAGCTAGTAATATAATAAAACTGTAACAGGTCCAATTCTGTACATTGAAGATATTTTGAAAATTTTTGTTTGAGGGCACTCTATAATCGATACTGAAGCCAAAACAATTTTTTTTTAATTTTTTGTCTGTCTGTCTGTCTGTCTGTCTGTCTGTCTGTCTGTCTGTCTGTCTGTATCTTGGCCGCGCATCACGCCGAAACTACTGGACGGATTTAAATGAAACTTGGCACGATTTAAGTTAATACTACGAGGTATAATATAGGATACTTTTTATCCCGAAATTCAGCACGGTTCCCTTGGGAGAGGGGATGAATGTCAAAATGTGTATTTCGCTGTAATTCATTAAGGCGTATTCCGATTTAATCCATTCTTTTTTTGTTAGAAAGCAGGTTCTTTAGAGATTATCCTGTAATTATTTCAAGGTCGTCAATTTCGTAGTTCAGAAATTATAGACATCGTAATCTTCAGTAGCGGTCCAAATAACTTGAACCCCGGAATCTACAGGATACTTTGAGTGAACGGCTCATCTTAAGCTGGCAGGCGTAATTTATCGTATATAGCCATCGTGGATACTATTGTGTCAAAGCCAAACTACTCCAAAGGCGTCAGATTTTGCCAAACGATCATTATATCTACATACTACATAGTAGGTATGGATGTAATACATCGTATGGACGTAATATTACAGTGTTTTCCTATGTAATTTAATATTCTAATCATACTTACTAATATTATAAATGCGAAAGTGTGTTTGTTTGTTGGTTTGTCCTTCAATCACGCCGCAACAGAGCCACGGATCTACGTGATTTTTTGCATGGGTATAATTGAGGACCTGGAGAGTAACATAGGCTACTTTTATCCCGGAAAATCAAAGTGTTCTCGAGGGATTTTAAAAACTAAATCCACGCGGACGAAGTCGCGGGCATCAGCTAGTCTATATAAATAAAACAAATATTAATCATAATCAAAAAAAACTGGAGTAAATATTCTTAGATCCTATCTTTCAAGTTGGACCAAATTATAGATAGTTACGAAGTTTGATCTAAATCGGTTCAGTAGTTTAGGAGTCCATCGCGGACAAACAACGTGACACGTAATTTATATATATTAAGATTAGAAAGGCGTACAAATGCCACTTACACTAACTAGATAATATAGAAACTGCTTAATACATCCTAATAATATACTTCACTGCTAAATTATTCATATAGAAAGTTCAGTCAATGCTCTCGGCGTACCTAAGCAACTCCGAAAACAGAGCTGTCCACCTGTCATCATCATCATCATCAACAACCCATCAACATCTCAATTCTGAGCGAAGGTCTCTCAGAGAAGGGTTTTAGGCAATAGTCCACAACGCTGGCCCAATGCGGATCGGTAGACTACACACACCTTTGAGAACATTATGGAAAACTCTCAGGCGTGCAGGTTTCCTTGCGATGTGATCCTTCACTGTTGAGCGTGATATTTAATAACTTGGAGCACGGTTACCCAGAACATGTCTAATTTACTAAGGCATGATTAATATTTGGATAGTCATAGCCATTATGTTCTTCTCGGTTGGAATTGCATTTCAAACTAGTGGTAGATATGCGCGTGACGATTAGAAAGCAAAAAAGTTGTTTTATTAGCACGTTTGTCGTCTATTCTATCGTATTGAGCAATCGATTAGATAGGTTTGATGCTGTATACAGTGTCGATCATCGACTGATCTTATAATAGTGTCAATCGATTGCTTCAATCGCCGTGGATCGATGGCATCAACCGACGTTGATCGTTGGCGTCACTCGATGGCATCAATTAAAGCTTTTTATAAAAAGCTTTTTATTTAATCTCACATTGAAGTAAAAACTATAAAAGCTAACTTTGTACAAATTATGTCAAATGTATACTGATGATCTATAATAATAATAATTTTTATTTCTTTTAAAAAAATGTACACATCAGGTTTTTAGGGGCTGAGACCACCTTTTAAGTATATTGAAATACCTGTATCAGGTGGTCTCGCTCTTCTATAATTGACGTGAATCAATCGATGGGTTCAATCGCAGTGGATGGACGGCACAGTTACGTTCCCTCAAATATGATTGAGCGAAGCAATGGCTGGATCATGCGTCATGCTCGTGAACGGGTGCCACCGGCGGGAATGGGGCTACTCTGTCTGCGCGTCTTAACATGTGTTGAATTATAATTAGGTACCTACCTATGCTTTTGTGGAACTTCCCCTCATTGTGGAAACACTGCTTACATAGCATAGTATCTATTCAATAGATTATATTGTATTGTAAACTTGTTTTGAAAAGAGTAACGGCCGAGTTTCTTGCTGGTTCTTCTCGGCGGGAAGGGCATTCCGAACCAGTGGTAGACTTGTCGATGATTCAAAAGCACTTGTAAAAAAGTTTATTTGAATAAAAAAATCTTGAGAGGTGTCAAGGGACACCCGGATGGAACGAAGTTCCTTTCGATTACATTGTGTTCGGTATTTTCGCGGTACAACATTGGGTCTCCGTAGCCTAGTGGCTCCGGCAGTCGCTATACAGTTCAAAGTAGATGGTTCGAAGCTCGACAGACTGAATTTTCCATTTTCAATTTTATTTTAAACAATTTTTACATGTGATACCTTTCCCTAATTTTTTATAACTTATAAGTTATAAACAATTAGGGAAAAATTCCACATGTAGAAATTATATAAAATAAAATTGAAAATAGAAAATTCGGTCTGTCGAGCTGGGATTCGAACCATCGACTTGTAACTGTTTAGCGACTATAGAAACCACAAGGCTACCGAGATCTTATATTGTACTGTGAAAATGATGAACACAATGCCAAATTCACATTCAAAAAAGTGTCGGTTTCAAAAAAGTGTCGATCCGTCTAGCACCCTTGCGCACCGCGCGTTAAGGAACTATGTTCTTTTTTTTTTATTTTTTTTTAATATATAGACCAGCGCTTGACTGCAATCTCACCTGATGGTAAGTGAAGATGCAGCCTAAGATGGAGCGCGCTTGCCTAGAAGATGCCTATTCACTCTTGATTTAAAGGTTTATACCCAAGTTATAGTCAGTTGCAAAAACGGAAGCCGGAAGGGCATTCCAAATTCTAGCGGTGCGTATTAGGAACGAGGAAGCGAAGCGCTTAGTGCGGGATCGTGGAATTTCGACCACGTAGCGGTGCAGATTCGAGCGATGCCTTGCGGTTCGATGGTAGAACGTATGGATGGATGCAGTACGTTCCAACATTTCTATTCTATTCTAATCTATTCCGTCCCCGGTACGTACCTGCGCGTGCGGCGGCGAGCGCGGCTGCTCGGGCGCGGGCTCGGGCTCCGCCGAGCTGTCGCTGCCCTGCGCCCACTGCACGCGACACACATACACACACAAACACATCACCAACGGGACCAACGGGCCCGCGCTGGACGTCACCGGGCGTTGGCGCCCAACGCGGCCCGCACATTGTTACAGTTCTTGCAATTCACGAGGGCGACTGACTTATGGGTATTGGTATAAGTGTGAGCGAGCGCAATGCTCGCGCCTGCCCGCTCCCACCTAGGCTTTGACAGGCACGCACACTTATGCAATGTGCATGTACACGAAGTGACCACGAGTAAAGCTCACTCGCCTTCGTGAATTGCAAAAACTGTATCAACATACAGTTATTTGAAGTTATTAGTTTACATTTAGCTGCGTCTACGCTTGACGAGCCGAGCGCGATCGCGCGGCGCAAACCTTGCTGCCTCGAACGTGTTCGTAGGAAATTCGCTCGAAGCTATACTCTGTGCATTGTAGTGTGGTGTGGGAGACATGCAAAAGAATGTAACTGATTTCGTATCATATTTCTGCAATCATAAGGTGCAAATTACGAAAACTGATTTTTGAAAAAGGTGTGAACTTGAACCTTATGATTACAACAGTATAATGCATCTATAATAAAAAAATATTTTTAAAAAACCAACTTCAAACGCCCTCGCCACTACAAAGTATTTATTTTTATTTTTTTAAAACCTTTTGACCAATTTCAATAAAATTTAAATGGTGAATAGAATCAGGCGTTTTTTTGCAGAATTCCCTGATATTTAAAGAAAAAATTAATATTGTTTGCTATAATCCGCGTGCATTTAATTTTTAAAATCCCTCGGGGAACTCTTTGATTATCCGGGATAAAAAGTAACCTATATGTCACTCTCCAGGTCCTCAACTATACCCATGCAAAAAATCAAGTCGATCTGTATCTATATTGCAGCGTGATTAAAGGACAAACCAACAAACAAACACACTTTCGCATTTTATAAGTATGATCATCATCATCTCAAGCAATAGACATTTGGACCATCGATTGCTGGCCAAAATTCTCTTGAAAGAATCACCACAGAACACGATCTTGTTGCGCCTGTATCCAGCATCTATGCTTGGCCAACTTTGCTCCGATCGTGCTCGGCTCACCAAGCGTGCACGCAGCTCAACAACACACACACATTAACAAAACCACATCAACCAACAAGCTCCACCAACTGTTTAAAGCGATTTGTCCACCAGGCAATAGAATTTGTATGTCAGCTTTGACAATTTTTAGGGTTCCGTACCTCAAAAGGTAAAAAGGAACCCTTATAAGATCACTCTCTTGTCCGTCCGGCCGTCTGTCTGTCTGTGTGTCACCACCGATTTTCTCAGGAACGGGTGGACCTAGCTAGTTGAAATTTATACCAGATATACTATACTGTCTATAGTCCCTATTAGGTGTATAAAAATCAAGGTCCTGAGTCAACACGATAAAAAGTTATGGGCAAAAGATTTTCGCGAAAACTTGTAAGTACCAAAATTTACCTTAATTTTCAATTAAAGATAAAGACTGATCAGCTCATAATATTCTAATCGGTTTTATTGTATTGTATCTTTTACTATCTCTATTTTCGTAATGTCTTTATCTTTTATCTTATCTGTTCTATCCAACTATTGTAATTAATGCTTTACCTGTTTAACTTTAAAGACTGTTAATGTGTGGGTTCTATATCTATGTTATTTTTCTATTGTCCGTTACTACATTCCGTGTTTCCAAAAGTAAATGATAAAAGTATTATTTGAAGGACTCTATAACATTAGTTTAAAAAGGAAAGTTCTTTTTCCTTTCTGGTGGTTTCATTTAGATTGCACAAAAGCTACGGGACGGGGAATATCATGAAAAACAGACAACTCTCCAGGTCCTCAACTTCATCCATGCAAAAAATCGACACGATCTATCGTGTCTTTTGCGGCGTGATTCAAGGACAAACAAACAGATTTTCGCATTTTCATATTAGTAGAATTACTGACAACATGAAACCAGCCCCCCGAAAGTTACCGATCAAAATCTTATTCATTTCATGGCATTAGCGTTAAAGTAAAATAAACCATAACAACATTAAATTAGAGCTCAATTTCGTGTATGTATTCCTCATACGTTTAGGTATGTACGATACGCTCCATAATCCATAACACTCCATGTTAGAATCGGTTGTACTGAATTTTATGACTTCAAATCAATACAGTCAAGGAATATTTTACTTTGACGCTAAACTAGCGGCACGCTATGATGGCCGGTTTGACACATTACAATAGTGATGTGGAATGTCAATTTATTCTCGAACAAAAAACAATTAAGTTTTGTTTTTGTACCTGATTAAATAGGTTTAATAAAACAAAAATGTATATGTTTATTTAATTTATTTGAACGAACTGAATATTTGAATGAAAATGAATATACATACTTTATATGCACACAAGAAACATATGAATACAAAAGATACCAAAAAAGGTGCCACAAAAGGCCATAATTAATCAGATTCGTCCATACTACTATTTTCACTGTCGTCACTGCTATCATCACCTACATTAATAATTATATGTTCGTTTTCTATAATATTATCTATTTTCACATCTCTTTCATAATCTTCCCTTATTAATTTAACAGTTCTATTCACAACCTTTTCCCAGTCTCCTTTAGTCACATGTTCACAAGCTTCTTCTAATAATTTTAGCATTTTTTTTGTGGTAAATGGGGGTTCTGTATTGTGTCTTGCAGCATATCCCTTAATTTGAGCCCACACCAACTCAATCGCATTATACTCACAATGGTAAGGCGGTAACCGTATAACTCTGTGCCCATGTTCTAATGCTATTTCGTCAATGACGTATCGGATCTTGGTTGGTTTGTTTTCTTTTAAAAGACGTACTAATTCCGCTTTTAACATATTCATGTTTGCATCTACGCCATTTTTACGAAGCCATGCGACGATATCAGCTTTCTTTTGGGATTGGGCAGGTGGCTTGTCAATTTGCATCGAGTGGTATGGGGCGTTGTCCATAATTATGATAGATGGTTCAGGGAGGCTACACAACATTGAGGTAAACCATTCAGTAAACTTTTCTCCATTCATGTCTTCATGATAGTCTCCAGTGGTTTTTGACGCAAAAGCCATGAGAGAACCTTCGACAAACCCGTTGATGGTTCCGGCGTGACAAATTATAAGTCGCGATCCTTTTCCTACAGGAACTTTGGAAGTAGATGCTGCTGTGTCATCGTTCCAAGAACGGCCTACAGTATGGTTAGCATTAAGCCATGTTTCATCCAAGAACACAACATTTTGCCAATTTTTGATTTCTTTCACTTGCCGTAAAAAAGTATACCTTGCCATCGCTATATCAAATCTTTCCATCAATATTTTGCGTTTGTTACATTTTTTGTATCGAAATCCAATGGTCTTCAAAATCTTCGTTAAAGAACTTTCCCCACCGAAGAATAATCCAGCTTCCTTCAGTGAATGCACCAACTTTTTTCTTGTTGGATACTCCTTCTGTAAATAGTAGCCGTAAACATGTCTTCGGATAGCATCGGCATCAAAGCTATCGATGCCTACGACTGGTTTTGCTCGTTTTCTCTTTTTTGGTGTGTGAAGTTTATTTTCTTCTGTGCCAGTCTCGCCATATTTTTTTTTAGTTATCCGTCTAACAGTTCGTTGTCCAATATTAAGCGCATCAGCTACGCGTTCAACCACTGACGTTATAGGTAAAATTGGCCCTCCATTTTGAGCTTCACGATCGAAATAGTTACGAAGGCGTATTACGAACTCACGTGTCTGACTATTTAGAACAGTTCTCTGCGTACGTTCGGTCATATCGACGAAATCCACAACAAAGGGCTTGAACAGAGTCCAAATTAACGAGCAAGGGTCAACAGTAATGCAGTATCAATATTTGAAATCCAAAGCCAGGTCAAAACTATATCACAATCGCATTGCACTGACAGTTTATACTTTTCGAAGCAACGTCAATTCGAAACTGCTTTGTTTTGCATTGAGCATTGACGCGAGTTTGCCGGAGGTAGTAGTTGTGCTAGCCAGCGATCCTATGTGACGATCGTATTAGATTCCATTTTTAAAAATTTTCAATTTAGAAAACCAAATGCCGAGTTGTGGTATATATCATATAAAAATAAAAATTTTACCTTTTGTATGAAACAGCTGATATTTTTTTGCGATTTCAGAGGTTTGTCCACATAGTGAAAATTGTTCATATTCACAAGTACATTCACCCCTTAAATGGTGCAAACTGATTTTTCTACACTTGTATACATTTTAGAAATCAATTTAATAAATAAATTTTGAGTCCTAAACCTAAAACTACATTCGATAAAATTTATGAATCTCTGCACATCACTATCGTCAATAAAGTAATACAATTATTTCCTTCAAAGTCGTTATCAATTAATACGGAACTTCATGAGCGGACAAACGTCAAACCGGCCATCATAACGTGCCGCTAGTTTAATGCTATGAAATGAATAAGATTTTGATCGGCAATTTTTAGACAATCGCACCTCAGAGGTCAAAAATAACATGACATAATAATTATTATAAGAGAAAATTAATTATTAAGGTCACCATACAATCAACATCTCGAGTATCATGCTGTGTGTGTGTGTGTGTGTGTGTGTGTGTGTGTGTGTGTGTGTGTGTGTGTGTGTGTCGGTGTGTGTGTGTGTGTGTGTGTGTGTGCGCGCGTGTACCTGCTCGTGCCTGTGCGCGGGGTGGGGCGCGTGCGGGCGGCAGGGCTCCTCGCGCTCCGGGCTCGACTCGCACGACCTCTGGCGTCGGTACTGACCGAACGAATCCTGTGCACACAACAAACACGCTGAAAATACAACTAAGGAATCCTAAAAACGAAGGTCACAAGTTTAATAAAACCCCCTATTTACATTTCGGAACCTGTACATTTACACCCGGCGAACTTAGTGTCGTCCACAACCCAACGTGGGGTTAAATTAGGGTTGTGTTAGTAGGGAATTTGATAGGTCTAAGGTTCTAAATAAGCAACTCGTATTTTTAAGTAACCTGATACATCTCTACCATGGATAACGAGGATCAAAGGTTTGGGATCAAGAAACCCCCCCTGTACAACAACTTCTAGCTAAGCAGTTCAAAATTTGATCTAAAATATTAATTAATAACAATAGCTGAACGTGCCTTACGTATTATAATACTCGTAGGATACATTTTACATCGGATACCCTGCTAAACCGCAGACCACAGTCCTAAGATTCAACGATATAGCTAGTCAAAGGCTTTATTCAAAACAGGGATCTTACTTGTTGTGGATAGCCTTCGTCATCGGAATCGGGTATGTGGACTCCTTTTCGTATGGCTTCTTGTATCTGAAAATATAAATTTAAATGTCTGAGCCGAAATATTAATCATCACTGTGGCTCTTTCAAAATCAAATCATCTTTATTTGAAACAAGTCTAATCTACCGGAGCTTTTGCAACCTCGATTAATCTATTTTTGTACTTTACCAAACACCAGTTTGAAAAATAGTCTTTACTGCCAAGAAGTGATCAAGAAACTCAACAGTTAACTTATAAACTTTCAAAACTTAGTTTTGGTTCAAAACTCAATAATGAATTAACACTCACTTCTTCCGGATGTACAACAACATTGTCCAGCTTTTCGAGATTCGGGAGATTTTTTAACACCGTCATTCGGTACCTGCAACATTGAAAATGAATTCTTAGTAATATTTAAAGAGAATCAGAAAACGTGAGGAACCGGTGAACGTTTTTGTTTAACTCTTCTGGATGTTTTGGACTCAATTAGGCGTCCACACGGTCTCCAACAAGAAGAAATGGCGCATCATAGTGATAGTGATGAAATAATTGCTCGAGGCAACCACAAACCACAAAACTGAGGAACTGATGCAAGAAGAGATAAGATCGTTGAATGACTGTCTAAGGTGAAGACACGCCTAAGAACGCCAAGGCACAAAACAATGCACAGGGACGCTAAGAAACAGGAGGGAAGCAAGGTATAGGAACGCTGAGATTAAGTAGAATACTGAGGTCCTTATGCGACTGCAAAAGAATCTTCTTCTTCTTTATCAACCGATAGACGTCCACTGCTGGACAAAGGTCTCTTGCATGGACTTCCACAGGCCTCGGTCTTGCGCCGCCTGGATCCAGCGGCTCCCTGCGACTCGTTTGATGTCGTCGGTCAACCTAGTGGGGGGTCTGCCAACACTGCGATTCCCGGCGGCGGCTTGCAAAAAAATATCCAGTTAGAACTATCAAGCAGTGAAAGATCTCGGACCTATAATAATATATTGCGAAACGATAAGTACCGCCTGTCGGAAACTATTATGATAGTAAAAATTGCAGAGGAAGGAGGTGTTGGAAAGCGGAAGACTGGCATTAAGACAGTCCGTCAAACTATTTCAATTAACAACTAAACATGGACAGATGGAGTTCAAAAACCTGACTGCTTCAGTAATGGAGAGGCACATGAAGAAGAAATTGAAGTGGATACTCACTCGGGATGCAGCGTGCAGGGGTTCTCGTCGAGCCACAGGCTGGTGAGGTCGGGCAGGTGGCGCAGGTGTCGGATCTCGGCCAGGTCACGGATCTCGTTCTTGCGCACGTACAGCTCGCGCAGCCGCCGGCAGCTAGCGAAGTCGCCCAACGTGCGGATTTTGTTGATACTGACAATGACAAATGTATTACAAGTGAGCACTGAGAAATGCATATTGATGAATTTTCAAAAAGGAGGAGGTACACCAATTTTCCAAGTTTTTGGAACAGTTTGCGTGATTTTTTAATCAGTAAAGGAAGTTGAAGATGGTCCTTTGAAACTGGATTTAACACTTCAATCCTGATTGCTGCAAGGGTCTTCTTCTCAATCGGTCACTCTTGTCAGGTCGTGGCTGCTGGGATGATGTGACATTAGTTGATAGTCGTCAGTCTCCTTGATTGTTTTTGGATCGCACCACCTGCGATGCTCCTCCACTTGCGACGGTCAGTTGCGTTGCGGGAGCACTCCACCACAGTTGTCCGGGTCACCGCTTTGATCAAGTCCATCTAGCGCGTGGGTGAGCGTCCTCTCGTTCTTTTCCCTTCCACCTGACCCTGCACCACCAACCGTTCAATTGACCCTTCATTTCTAGAGATGTGACCGAAGAACTTCAGAATTCGTAACTGCACAGTCGACGAAAGCCTTTCTGTTATGTTTAGTTCTTTCAAGATGGAGTTGTTGGTTCTGAAGGCCGTCCAAGGGATCTTCAAAAGGCGCCTCCAGCACCACATCTCCAAGGTATCAATTTTACGGCGGGTCTGCAGTCTAAGGGACCAGGTTTCAGCTCCGTAGAGGAATATTGGGAAGACGAGGCACCTCATAAGTCGAAACTTAGTGGTTTTGTTTTGGTGATCCTTCTTTCCTTCCAGATTTTATTGAGCTTCTCCACCGCAGACCTAGTAATAGCACATCGCCTTCGGATTTCTAGCTCACAACCCCCGGTATTGGAGATAGTTGAAACTAGATAGATTAAGTAAGTTGGCACCACCTCACAATCGGCAATGCATTGGATTTCCGTTCTGTTTTGATTTGCGCGATCTACTATCATCATCTTGGTCTTATCCCTGTTGATGGCCAGTCCAAATTCAAAGCTAGTTATCTCCAGACGTGTTAGCAGCTCTTCAATATCCTCTTTTGTTTGAGCAAAGAGTGTAGTATCGTCTGCATATCTGAGATTACACATCTTCTGCCCTCCAACAGATATGCCTTTATCCCAGTCTTCCAGAACAATCCGCATTATGTGTTCGGTGTAAATGTTGAACAGTAGTGGTGAAAGAATACACCCCTGTCGAACGCCAGCTTCGGTCGGTGAAACTTGAAACTTGAAAGGGCACTGCCAACTAAAACCGTTGACTTCATCATTGAACTCGAGGTCCTAGCTCTTTAATCCTGATGCTGCAGGGTATTGGGCTGCACAGGCTGCATTTCTAATCCTAAAAACTTGGAAACATAGGCTACCTTCTATCATGAAAATTCAGAGGATTCCCACGGGATTTCTAAAAACCTAACCCAACGCTGACGAAGTCGTGGGCAAAAGATAGTAACTTAGTAGACATAAAAAATCGGCCAAGTTCGAGTCGGGCCCCGCTCTTTTAGGGTTCCGTTAAAAAAAATTCAATTAAATATTTTCATGTACCCATGGAAATATTTTAATTTAATTTTTTTAATTTAATTTAATTTTTATTATTTGTTGTTATAGCGGCAATAGAAATACACAATATGTGAAAATTTCTTCTGTCTATCTATTACGGTTTACGAGATACAGCCCGCTGACAGACGGACGGACGGACAGCGTAGGCTTAGTAATAGGGTCCCGTTGGTACTCTTTGGGTACGGAACCCTAAAAACGGAGACAAAAGACAACTTTTCAAATTACGATTGTTTCAAACAGCAAAGAGTACAAACGAGTAATCCAGGCCTTTGTTTCAATCCGTACAATTAAAGGTTGTAAAGCAACACAGCAATACACAAGAAATTAAACGTAACAAGCTTCCTCCGGAACCGCCAACTACCGTCTTATCCGGCAATTATAACAATAACAGCTGCTCCACACCACTCCACACTCTCTGTTTCCCAACAATATAATAAAAGGTAAAAATAAACCCTAATATTATCCAATTACGACTCTATTTCGATTGAGCTAAAGCATTTTTAATAATTACAAAACAAAAAAGAAATAAATAATAAGAACACGTTAATTTTCAAATCAGAAATTTCGTAACGGTTGCTCGGCGTCACGTTTGATTAGGCAACGACGCTGGTGCCGTACGCTGGTTGGGCAAGCGCAACGCTCCGATTGGTTGTGACTTTTGTGAAGGCAAAAGTGAATAAGCAACTTCTAAGCAAGCGCGCTCCAAACTAGACCTCACCAGTGCTTTCCATCTTGGATTGTGGTCTAGCGCAAGGCTATTTCGCGAAAAAAAAAAGAACTCTGTGGAAATAAAGGTTACTATCATCTCACAAATTGCTTGAGCGAGTCATATCCACGCTTTTTTATCATTTACCTATATTAGTTAATCTGTATATAATTCGCTTTGTTTCATTGTAAATACTCGTAATAGATTTCTTAAAATTGTGTAAAAGTTCAAAGTGTGAGTCGACAGCGAAATACAGAACGTCACACCGATTCTCAAAATTGAGGACTTGCTTGAGGCGTAGATAGTTCAGAATCACGAGCCGATTTATTTGAATTAATTTGGGTTCCGTACCTCAAAGTTTAAAAAAAGGAAACCGTATAAGATCACTATCTTGTCCGTCTGTCCGTGTGTCACCACCGATTTTCTCAGGAACGGGTGGACCTAGCGAGTTGAAATTTATACCAGATACTGAGGTCAATAGTCCCTATTAGGTGTATAAAAATCAAGGTCCTGAGTCAACACGATAAAAACATATGGGCAAATTTAAATTTTCGCGAAAACTTTTATGTACTATTTCCAGTACCGAGTGCCTTAATTTTCAACTTTTTTATTTTTCGGAATTTTCCCTTTACTTGTGCTGTAAGACTTGCTTTTAACCAAAATTGACAATTCTAGGTCAAGCGGAAGTACCCTATAGATTTTGGGTCGAAAACCTATATGGTAGTTCCCGTTGACCAAGAATCACGAACTTTGGCAAAAAGCAAGGTCTTACAGCACAAATAAAGGAAAAATTCCAAAAAATAAGAAAGTTGAAAATTATATATAATAATAACAATATACCTACTGGCGGTATAGTGGGTAGGTACGGAACCCTCGGCGCACGAGTTCAACTCGCACCTGACCGTTTTTTTAAGAAACAGCCGTAGTGACACCTGCGCTCAGTAGTGAACCGTTGATGGGTTGCTGAACTTGCTGATAGATGATGAATGATGATGGAATCTGCGGCCTGGCTTTTTTTTTGTAAAAAAGAATATCAGCCAAGTTGAAGTCGACTAATATTCTCCTCTCCCCTCCAAATAAGCGGAAAGCCTGTGTCTGGAGTGGGTACGACAATAGTGCAACAGGTGGGATTTGAACCTTTCAGTTTTCAGTCCGCACCTTTAACCGTCGGGCTATTACTGTTTGACTGTGGCCGCAAGTGACCGATGTTTGTCAACACGATGTTTGTCGCCTTTCACGGGTCGGACCGCGGACGGCGGACCATCGCGCGGATGAAAGTGCCATAATGTCGCATTCATTAGGGTCAAGGCACATTGCCACACTCAGCTGCGGACGCGGTCAGAGCTAATCATTGCAACCTCACTTTGGTTTGGTCGTATTTGCTCAAATTTGAATAGTGAAACACAAAAAGTTATGCTTGGTTTTCTCAATGTGTAAAAATGTAAAACTAATTATCATTCTTTATGATGTAATATGAAAAATTCTTTTTAAAAAACCGACTTCAAACGCCCGCGCCACTACAAAGTATATAATTTATTGTTGATATTTTAAAAACCGCTCGACCGATTTCGATAAAATTTCAAGGGGACCACCTGGGAAGTAACCCTTTGAAACAAAAAGTATTCTCCAAATCTGTTCAGGCGTCTTCGAGTAATCGGTGAACATACATAAAAAAACCGACGAATTGAGAACCTCCTCCTTTTTTAAAATCGGTTAAAAATGCAAAACTAAACTAGCCGGTCTGTTTGTTATCTTTTTTTTATTTTTCAGTTCAAGAACAGTGGCATTCTCATAAAGAACATAATGGTACTTTTTATCCCGGAAAATCTGAGCTTTTTCTTTTCAAAATAGGCTTGCGCCTAATGGAAAGAAAGTATCAACAATGAGGTCTACATTGAAGCGCGCTTGCCAAGAAGATGCCTATTCACTGTTAACTTGAAGCTATTCAAGTTAAACGTGGCAGGAAACATGGCCGCCGGGAGCACCACACCTTAGCGGTTCGTTTCAGAAACGTTGAAGTAAAGCGTTTTGTGCGAATAGGTTGGATTTTAACTTTCAGCCCATCGATTTAGGATTGATAGCTCAGTCGCTACTAGACACCGCCCTTCCTACAAACATTAGCTCCATAAATGCGGCAACGTAGTTTCACAGTTTGTTTGAAAACGTCAAACATTGGTTGCTACGTGAGTATGTGGGTACGCCAGTTCAGGCGGACTATGCACAATTGCCGCAATTTACTAGTACCTACGCCGACGGTATCTAGTAGTGTGCGAAGCGGCTATGTTATCATCTTGCGTCTATGTTTCAACAACAGGATGCCAACGTCCGCGACTTCTAGCAAACCAACAAACAAACACACTTTCTACTATAATATTATATTTTTATCATTCCTTTAGCCAATATCACTAACAGCTTATCAGTCACTAGCTTTTGAACGCGGCTTCGTTTTTTCAAACCCCTATCCTCTCAGGGGTTGAATTTTCAAAAATCCTTTCTTAGCGGATGCCTGTCATAATACTCATAATAGCTATCTACATGCCAAACAGTCCGATCCGTCCAGTGGTTTGAGCTGTGCGTTGATAGATCAGTCAGTCAGTCAGTCATCTTTTCCTTTTAAGCTATTGCATAGCTTTTATCGCGGGCTTTGAACTAGGACAAACAGTTCGAGCGCGGCGACCGAATCAAGAAATTCCGTAACGAATAAAAACCTAACACCGTCGTTCAGTAAGCGTTCAACATTTTAGAGGTTCACATTTAGCTCTGTTTGGCGCAGTGGGCGAGCGGCCGCTATCTTTACATGTCGCAGGTTCGAATCTCACTCGCGAAGTAGTGACAGTGCGCTTTTCTTGTTTGTTTGTTTTTAATTATTTTTTTGCATAATTTTTATTATGCAAAAAAAATATTGCATAAATATTATAAATGCATAAGTTGATAAAAAACG
Organism: Oeneis ivallda; assembly: GCA_029955525.1. Classification (NCBI taxonomy): domain Eukaryota; kingdom Metazoa; phylum Arthropoda; class Insecta; order Lepidoptera; family Nymphalidae; genus Oeneis; species Oeneis ivallda. The sequence continues at coordinate 164,285 of JARPMR010000028.1, forward strand.
CTATGCAATAGCTTTACCGCGGCAGTCCCCGAATGCCACTTAATTTTTATATATTTAGAAGAAGGTAACTCTTCATAAAAACCATACAGAGACAGACAGAACCTAGACAGGTCACCACCCTCAAAGGCTACACGTGAAAGTCTAGACTATAAACCCTTTCCTCCCCCCTGTCTGGGAGGGGAGCGAATCTTGACTAGTGAATCTGTATAAAATAGATAAAGATAGAACATAGATCAATTCAAAATGTCTGTCAGTGATTACGAAATAACTGCCTAAGCCTATGGTTGATCTCATATTCGTTTTTGAACGATAGATCATCATCATCATTAGCAACCCATCAACGGCTCACTACTGAGCGCAGGTCTCCTCTCAGAGAAGGGTTATAGGCCATAGTCCACCACGCTGGCCCAATGCGAATTGGCGGACTTACACACCTTCGAGAACATTATGAAGAACTCTCAGATGTGCAGGTTTCATCACGAGATGTTTTCCTTCACCGTTGAAGCAAGTGATAGTTAATTGCTTAAACGCACTTGACTCCGAAAAGTCAGAGGTGCGTACCCGGGATCGAACCTGCGACACCCCGAATAGGAGACCACAGTCCTAACCACTAGGCTATCACTGCTTCTTAATAGCAGAAGCTATTATTATATTATTATATTACTAGTGGTTCGCCCCGAACTGAGACCTCGCGGTAACGGTATCCCATGATTATTCATTCAATCGATACATGATAACCAAAACTGACATTATTATTATGCCCGTTTTCACCAAACATACCTAAATCATCCCCTAAGTAGGAGTCTCTTAACGTAGGTAGCTCCTAAATACAATCCTAAGTCCTAACATCCGTCCCAATATCCTTTTAGGTGTCCCGTACAGGATCGTGATAAATAAGTTGACAGAAAACATCAATCACCTAACTTATAGGTAGCCCGTAAAGGTTAGGGAACGTTAGTGAAAACATTGAATTATTTATCAAACATTGAATTTAACTCGTAGTTCCATGGGAATAGTTACTGACTGCGCCATCTATTAGCATTATTGTGAAGCTATGTTGATGCTATATGAATTACTGACGCCCATTAAAAATTAAATAATCTCGTTTCTTTATAATATTCATATAATTTTAGTATTTGTTGTTCAAGTACAGGATATAAGTGACCTAAAAACATAAAATCAGTTTGAAAATCCATAGCGGATTTTTCTAGAGAGCGTCTTCAAGCGAGCGTATAAAATCGCCACTTTGAAAGCCCCCCATTTCGTCAATTTTAAGGGAAAAATTAAAAAAAAAATATTTTTGTACTCAGTTCAAAATTATCTTTAAAATGATACGTAACAATTTTATGTAACGCGATTTTTTTTTTTTTACTTCGCATTCGCTTCTATGAGAGCCCCCCTGAAATAAAGATTTTTATAACTTTTTAAGCCATTTTCGGCTGGAGGCCATCGGTTTACATATTATATCTAAATTTGAAGTAATTACGTTCAGTAATTCAAAAGTTATAAGGCTCTGACAGACGGACGGACGGACGGACGGACGGACGGACAAGTGCAAATCGCCCTAGTTAACTCAAAGACCTTCGCTTCGCTCGGTCGATTATAGCTATTATTATAGCCTGGTGGAATTACGGAATCAAAAATAAATGGAGAGATATTATATATTATTATGAATAAAAATTGTATCCAATACTATATGGAGGTGTACCAAGTGTTTGTTTGTCATTCAACCACCCAGCGACGGAACAATTGATCGATGTTATTTTTTTTGCATGGGTGTAGTTGAAGACTTGGAAAGGGACATATTAATCTACCTTTAATCCCGGAAAAAGAGAATTTTCGCGGAATTTTATAAATCTAACTCAACGCGAACGAAGTCGCAAAAAAAGCAAGTCGAAAAGTAAAAAAACCTTTTTAAAAACCCGACTTCTAACGCCACTACCTAGTATAAAATAATTTTAGTTTGTACATTGTACACGTATTTTGAAGTCGGGTGGGCCCAAATACAATAAAACCGATGCGCAACGCTAGCCCGACTTCAACATACGAGTACGTGTACAAACACTGATTTGATAAAAAACAATACATACATACACTGCTAAAATCATATGGCTTCCTATTGGCTTTTCCGTACTTGGGTAAAAAATAATATATTATTTGTTAAAGTAAATCTATATATATAAAAGAAAGTGGTGTTAGTTACACTATTTATAACTCAAGAACGGATGAACCGATTTGGCTGAAAATTGGTGGAGAGGTAGCTTAGAACCAGGAGACGGACATAGGATACTTTTTATCCCGTTCGACCGCGTTTCCGTCATGTCACTATAAAACGTGGTATAAGAAAAACGCATCTGACATGGAATAACAAAACGCAAATGACAGTGGAATAACAAAACGTAAATGACAGCTAAACGTAATTTTGTCTTTGGTTAAGGATGGTAAAAAATTTGACAATTATAAAAAGTGTTATAATAAAGCATTACTGATATTATAAATGCGAAAGTGTGTTTGTTTGTTGGTTTGTCCTTCAATCACGTCGCAACAGAACAGCGGATTGATGCGACTTTTTGCATGGGTATAGTAATGGATGTAGTAGTAGTTCCTCAGACCGGGAGAGCTACTATTTATCTCGGATAATGAAAGAGTTCCCGCGGGATTTTTAAAAACTAAATCCATGCGGACGAAGTCGCGGGCATCAGCTAGTTATAATATATAATGAAGGTGTCTCGGTCATTGACCCCCATTTCTCTCGGCCGCGCACGCGTCCGTCAGCAATTGCCAATTACAACTGTACGGTTAGTACAAGATTTGATAGTTAACCATGACATTACCATTAAAGCAAAATAAACCGTAACAGTATCGAGTTAAAGCTCAATTTCGTGTATGTCTTCTTGTACGTTTACGTTACGAAAACGCTCCAATTTAAAATCGTCTGTATTGAATTTGTGATTTTAAATGGATACTATTATGGTTGACTAGATGATACCCGCGACTTCGTCCGCGTGGATTGAGGTTTTTTGATTTCCGCGGGAACCCTTTAATTTTCCGGGATAAAATGTAGCCTATGTGTTAATCCAGGGTATAATCTATCTCCATTTTAAATTTTAGCCAAATCCGTCCAGTAGTTTTTGCGTGAAAGAGTAACAAACATACACACAGACACACAAACTTTCGCTTTTATAACATTAGTGTGATAGTGTGATTTTACTTTGATGCTAATGTCATAGTTAACTATTACGATCAAACGAGTTAAAACTCGGACCAACCACACTGAACGGTTGAACGTGCTGACTGTATGTCTGTTTGTTTACTGTAACTGACGCCACAGCACGTTTCTATCGGTGCTATATCAGTTGTACAGTGTACTGAATATCACTCACGTAAAGGGAGAGACATGAATCTGGGCCCAACTTGTCGTTTGTAACTGTGTGTTGTATGTGTATTGTGCTGTGACAGTCTGACCAATGTAGACGTGGCTAAATTTAAATTGGTTGTAGCAACATAAAAAGTAAAATAAAAAATATAAACTAAGCACACATTAATGTGGAAAGGAATAAATGGGAAAAGAAAAAGTAAAGTAGTAAATTTATACTTATAATAAAACTGTAACTGGACGATTTCTGTACATTTAATCTATATCGATTTTAACCGGGGGATGCTTTTCAATACTGATCCCAAAACAGATTTTTATTTAATTGTTGTCTGTCTGTCTGTCTGTCTGTCTGTCAACATATAGGATAGTTTTTATCCTGATAAACAATAAGGTTCTTCCAGGATAGGGGATGAAAGTTTTTATCGGTTTTACTTCATAATTCCGTCAAATTTGAACCGATTTTAATCATTCTTTTTTAATTTAAAAGTGTATAATATCAGGCATAGTTTGTCTAATTTTGATGAAAATCTTATAAACATTATAAGAGATAGAGGACAATATAATGCTTCACGGGTAGCAGCAAAAGTCACTCACATAAAGGACAACGATCGAATACAGGCATTCCATATTTATATGATGGTTTTAGCCGTAGACATAGACCTCTAGCCCCTAGATGATTACACCATTGTGTTTGTTTTGTAGCCTACCCGTGCGAAGCCGGGGAGGGTCCACTAGTAAATGAATAAAAAGATACCTTGCACATATTGTGAACAAAATCGAGCTAGGTATGTGGATTTTCGTTTTCTTGGGATCGTTATAATATAATAGGTTTTTGTTGAATATTCCATGATTCAGAGTGCGTTGGCGTTGTAAGTTGTAACTTCAATGGCCCAGCTACTTGTACACATGAGATTTGTGTGAATAGTTTGGCGATTTATGTCAATATCCCGAAACTTATACGGGCATACTGAGTTAACAAGAAAATAGTTTAAAAACTTTAACCCAACTACGGAAAATTCGATATACCTACTTACCTACCTAACATCCGTCGTAATATTGATTTTGTTCGTGTAAGATTTAGCCCATATATTATGTCACCCGGAAGATCGTAACAAATATTGATACCTTATTTATCATAATCTTCTATATAAATAAAAATGAATGTTGGTAAGCGCATAACTCAAGAATGGATGGACCAATTCGGTTAATTTATTTTTTTGTATGTTTCTAAAGTTCCACGGAAGGTTTTAATACAAAAAAAAAAAACAAAAAAAAAATTCACGCGGACGAAGTCGCGGGCATCAGCTAGTTTAATATAAAAAACAACAGACTTCAAACTCCCACTTTACTACATTACATTACACACACTATATACAAAGTATTAAATTTATTGTTGATAATTTAAAAACCGCTCCACCGATTCCATAGACGAATGATATTTACTACCGTCGATTCCGATCAAAGGAGTTTGGCGAAGCCCCATAGTGTTTGCGACCCAGACTTGTAGCCCGCGTTCACGAATCAAACTTCTGATACTTGTTCTAGTAAACCAGACTAATAAAAAAGTTAATCAAAGTCAATCAAATAAAGTTGGGAGAAAAAAGATATTCAGTAGTAAATTGTTACAAATGAGGTTATGTTTCCATTTCATATATTTAAGGCAAATTACCACTATAGCTTTGAATCAATCATTAATTTGTGCTTTTAATAATCTAATAGGCACAGAATATTACTGTCTGAATATACATATGAGAACACGCTTCCTACCAACCTTACCTAAAATGTGTAATTCGTCGCAATTCCTAGTTCCATGGTAATTCGACTAGTACTGTCATGTAATGCGGCCAATGGTATTATCACGGAACTAGGAATTAATACGTCTAAGGTAGTCCTGATAGTGCATGGAACTAGAAAAACGACTAAGTGATGGTGGTTGTCATGCTGTTCTATTGTCATGTAATGCGGCCAATGGCATGGAATTATTATGTACTTACGTACAACTAATTCCATGGCCAATGGTATTATCACGGAACTAGGAATTAATACGTCTAAGGTAGTCCTGATAGTGCATGGAACTAGAAAAACGACTAAGTGATGGTGGTTGTCATGCTGTTCTATTGTCATGTAATGCGGCCAATGGCATGGAATTATTATGTACTTACGTACAACTAATTCCATGGCCAATGGTATTATCACGGAACTAGGAATTAATACGTCTAAGGTAGTCCTGATAGTGCATGGAACTAGAAAAACGACTAAGTGATGGTGGTTGTCATGTAATGCGGCCAATGGCATGGAATTATTATGTACTTACGTACAACTAATTCCATGGCCAATGGTATTATCACGGAACTAGGAATTAATACGTCTAAGGTAGTCCTGATAGTGCATGGAACTAGAAAAACGACTAAGTGATGGTGGTTGTCATGCTGTTCTATTGTCATGTAATGCGGCCAATGGTATTATCATGGAACTAGGAATTACGACTACGTCTAAGGTAGTCCTGATAGTGCATGGAACTAGGTAAACGACTAAGTGATGGTGGTTGTCATGCTGTTCTATTGCTTGTGATTACTTTAAGTTCAGAAAGAAATGCTGTGTCTTGTCCAAAATCACGCCAATTGGTTAGTATTAATACACAATGCATAAAAAACACAAAACGAACGAAAAATTAAAATAAACGCGCAAATGCCCAATGCAATAAAAATAAATGAAATGACCACGGACAATGAACGTGGAGCTAGGAATTACGACCTTCCTATTTCTATGACCACGAATGACATTTGCATGGAACTAGGACTTAGAAGCAGTGATAGCCTAGTGGTTAGGACTGTGGTCTCCTATTCGGGGGGTCGCAGGTTCAATCCCGGTTACGAACCTCTGACTTTTCGGAATTAAGTGCGTTTAAGCAATTATAATTAAACCTGCACACCTGAGAGTTCTTCGTAATGTTCTCGAAGGTGTATGAAGTCCGCCAATTCGGATTGGGCCAGCGTGGTGGACTATGGCCTATAACCCTTCTCTGAGAGGAGACCTGCGCTCAGTAGTGAGCCGTTAATGGGTGTTATAATGATGATGATGATGATGATGAGGAATTACAACTCATCTTCCTAGTTCCATGGACATTTGAGTGGGTTGACCATGGAACTAGGAATTGCGACTATAGTCTTCCTATTTATAGGGAGTTGACAATTGACATTGACATAAATGATTTGACAAGTTTTTACTCTTTACTCCGTAAAATGGGTATTGCCATTAGGACGGTTAATTATATTGTGTAATTGTGAATAATTATATTTTTGATCCCCAACTTCTAAAAATATGGGGTTTACACAAAAAAATACTTTGAATAATATTAATTAAAATGAAATGATTTCTGAATCTGAACGGTTTTTAAAAGCACTGGGTCCAAATTCGCCATTCTTCTTTCTATGGGACCATCTGGGGAGTATACCTTTTCAAACATAAAAAGAACTTTCCAAATCGATTCAGGAATCTTCGAGTAATCGGTGAACATACATAAAAAAAAAGATTCCGACGAATTGATAACCTCCTCCTTAAATCGGCTCAGTAGTTTAGGCGCCACGGTGGAACATTCTTAAAAAGTCACATACAAAGATACCTACATAATATACCTACTGGTAAAATCATAACCCTTCCCTTTAACGTTGCATGGAACCACTTCATGACCTTATGAGTATGACGCATTAACCCTTTACCAGGAAACACACTTATCTCTAAGTAGCATTGCCCAAAAATGGTCTTGCGAAACTCTTGCGTATCAACATCTATATATGTCGATATAATATGTATAATGTACCTATATCCATTCAAGAGCCCTTTGTCCAGCCGTGGACGTCTATCGGTTGATAAAGAAGAAGATAGCATTTAGCTTTAACCATACCTACGTCAAAGTAAAGTTAACCATATCATTAGCCTAAGCACGAATATTTTCACTTTCGAATAGTTAACGTAAAGTTAACGCTGACAAGATATTTTAGTCGTTTTCATACAAAATATCTTGTCAGCGTTAACTTTACGTTAACTATTCGAAAGTGAAAATATTCGTGCTTAGGCTACATAACCATTCTTATACGTTTACGTATGTACGTAAACGTAACGCACAAGACTGCATTCACACGAAATTCAGCTCTAATTCAATGTAGTTATGGTTTAGTTTACTTTGACGGAGGTATGGTTAAAGCGACCTAAAGTTCATTTTTGGGCAGCACTATCTCTAAGTACAAAGGGGGGTTCACCTGAGCGCCAACACCTCCACGTTGGGCATCCGCCGCAGCAGGCTGACGTCGCCGAGCTCCGCGCCCCTGCAACAACACGAGCACACGTCACAACACGTCAACGACACGTCACGACACGTCACATCACATCACCGACATCTGACCAAATATGTGGGGTGTCGTTGAAAAGAACTTTATTACACAGAGCACAACAAAAAATTTTTCATTTAATTTCGTATCACTTAGAATTAAGTAATATTGATGACTAGCTGATGCCCGCGACTACGCCCGCGTGGATTTAGTTTTTAAAAATCCCGTGGGAACTCTGATGTTTCGGAATAAAAAGTAGCTTATATGTCACTCTCTAGGTCCACAACTAAACCTATGCAAATTATTTAAAGGGCCATACCGTCCGGTTTGTCCTATTTTTTGGCGAAGACCTGATGAATTTTTTCGGTGATATAGGACGAAGCTCCTCAATGAATAGGAACAAATTGCTCGCGATCAGAAAATGTGCGTAGATTAATCCTATGAAACTACACTAAAAAGCTTGAAATAATAGTATAATAGTATAAAAATTCTTTGAAAAAACAGACTAAAAACATCACTACATAGTATAAAATAATTTTAGTTTGTATACTTACCTACACGTATGTTGAAGTCGGGCTAGCATCGCGCATCGGTTTCATCGTTTTAGGCCTGCCCGACTTCAACATACGTGTATAAACTAAAATTATTTTATACTTTGTAGTTTGTTTTTGTTTAAATAATTTTTAAATAAGTATTAATGTTTAGTGGAAAGAAGGAGGATATTATGTAGCCTAAGCACGAATATTTTCACTATCGAATAATTAACGTAAAGTTAACGCCGACAAGATATCTATATATATATAAAAGAAAGTGGTGTTAGTTACACTATTTATAACTCAAGAACGGATGAACCGATTTGGCTGAAAATTGGTGGAGAGGTAGCTTAGAACCAGGAGACGGACATAGGATACTTTTTATCGCGGAAAATCAAAGAGTTCCTGAGGAATTTTAAAAACTAAATCCACGCGAGCGAAGTCGCGGGCATCAGCTAGTTTTGTATGAAAACAGGCGTCGCACTGTGCGGGCGGTGCAGTCGTTTTCATACAAAATATCTTGTCGGCGTTAACTTTACGTTAACTATTCGATAGTGAAAATATTCGTGCTTAGGCTACTGATGATGGAGCAGCAAACTGGGTAACAAGATGTCAGGTATATCGTACATAGTCCGGCCATAGATTCACACGTCGGCGGTGTTTTCAATTTCACTTTACACGTGCCATCGGCCACACTGTATATCGGGCTGAAATTAAACGGTGCCTGGTTCATCGTTCATTTTTGCGAATAGTTTTTGCGAAAAGAACCCTAAGGGCGAATTAAAAGGGATGGCTCACCGATTACCTCCGAACATGAAAGCAAAAATCTCAAAAAAAAATCGGCCAAGTGCGAGTCGGGCCTCGCTCTTTTAGGGTTCCGTTAAAAAAAATTAAATTAAAAGATTTCCATCTACCCACCTACCCATTTTAATTTAATTTTTTTAATTTAATTTAATTTTTATTATTTGTTGTTATAGCGGCAATAGAAATACATAATATGTGAAAATTTGATCTGTCTATCTATTACGGTTTACGAGATACAGCCCGCTGACAAACGGACGGACGGACGGACGGACGGACGGACGGACGGATGGACGGACAGCGTAGGCTTAGTAATAGGGTCCCGTTGGTACCCTTTGGGTACGGAACCCTAAAAATTAAGTGGCACTCGGGGACTGCCGCGGTAAAGTTATTGCATAGCATTTTTTATCAACTTATGCAATTATAATATTTATGCAATGTTTTAATTGCATAATAAAAATTTAAAAACAAACAAACAAGAAAAGCGCACTGTCATTAGCATTACTTCGCGAGTGAGATTCGAACCTGTGACATCATACACCATACGGTAAAGAAAGCGGCCGCTCGCCCACTGCGCCAAATAGAGCTACTTGAGAACCTCTAAAATGATGAATGCTTACTGAACGACGGTGTTAGGTTTTTTCGTTACGGAATTTCTTGATTCGGCCGCCGCGCTCAAACTGTTTGTCCTAGTTCAAAGCCCGCGATAAAAGCTATGCAATAGCTTAAAGATTAACCGTAGAAAATTCACCCTTAGGGCGAACTAAGGCGGTTCGCGAACGAGGTTCCGTCTAATTTGGCCCTAGGACGGATCTGTGTGTGCGGTGTGACGCAACGCGGCGCGCTTGTGCCGCATGCAAATGAAGCGTATACGTGAACTACATACGTGCGTGCGTGCTGGCATATTGTGCCGGCATTGACCTTGACTCGGGATGATCTGTGGCGGGCTTGATTGACGATGTATTGACTGTTGATGATGGTCGCCTGTGACGTCAGGCGAATACATAAAAGACCGCCGCCGTGCCTCGCTCTGTGGTATATTAAATATACCACAGAGCGAGGCACGGCGGCGGTAAGTGTTTAGGCGGATCCCACACTGCGTCGCGCCCCATCCGCGCGCGTGGAATCGTGCACAATCATGATGTCTATAACGACGACTATACGCAGGCCGGGGGCAAAAGCTGGTAAAGCTATAAACTTAATTCAGAACAGGAGCTGAAGGATTGTCTTAAAATCGCCCAAGTTCGAGTCGGGTCTCGCTCTTTTAGGGTTCCGTACATATGACCAAATCACTTTTTTTTTTAACTAGAGACATACCAATTACAAAATTAAGCAGTGATAGCCTAGTGGTTTGGACTGTGGACTTCTGGAAATCAAATTATCTTACTGGTGAAGGAAACCTCGAAGGTTTGTGAAGTCCACCAATTCGCATTGGGCCTACTAATAGTTTTCACAGCAGGGTATTTCAGTTCAGCTCGCCATTCCTTGACACACATAAGTAGCGACTGCCACCGTACAGTTTGTATATTTATAGCGTCGCAACTTGCAAATGTCAACCTGTGCCGTCTCGCACTAGCTACTGGCTACTACTAGAGCTAGCTAGAGCGCGCCTCGCGAAAGAGATCTAAATATACATATAAAATGTAATCTTAATATATATAAACTAGTGGTTCGCCCCGAACTGAGACCTCGCGGTAACGGTATCCCATGATTATTCATTCAATCGATACATGATAACCAAAACTGACATTATTATTATGCCCGTTTTCACCAAACATACCTAAATCATCCCCTAAGTAGGAGTCTCTTAACGTAGGTAGCTCCTAAATACAATCCTAAGTCCTAACATCCGTCCCAATATCCTTTTAGGTGTCCCGTACAGGATCGTGATAAATAAGTTGACAGAAAACATCAATCACCTAACTTATAGGTAGCCCGTAAAGGTTAGGGAACGTTAGTGAAAACATTGAATTATTTATCAAACATTGAATTTAACTCGTAGTTCCATGGGAATAGTTACTGACTGCGCCATCTATTAGCATTATTGTGAAGCTATGTTGATGCTATATGAATTACTGACGCCCATTAAAAATTAAATAATCTCGTTTCTTTATAATATTCATATAATTTTAGTATTTGTTGTTCAAGTACAGGATATAAGTGACCTAAAAACATAAAATCAGTTTGAAAATCCATAGCGGATTTTTTTTTTTTTCTTTTTTTTCAAATCTTATTTATTTTTAAGGGGCTTTTATAGGTGACCTATATGTCAGCCCCATCGGTACACACAATTTACAAATGATTAAATCAACAATAATTAAATCTAAAACTATACCAATTTGAGAGAATCACTAACAAATCTTATACAAATCAATACTTTAATAGCCGAAATGCTCAACGGTTTACCTAAAAATAGAGTTAAAAATACCAGTATTCATAAAATTTAAATTTCATACATTAGTGTTTCTCTCAAATTTTGGTTCCGAACACATGCCAATGGCAAGTGTGAAACATAACTTGCGCTTCTTGTTCTTACTATACATTACAAAATATATTAAAGATGTTATTCAAAATGTCACTACCCTTTATTAAATCAAACACTAGCATTTTAATTTCGTCCATAATGACTTTAAAAATCAATTTAATTTTATCCTCAAAGCTTCTTTGTGAGAAGCATACCTCTTTAATTTTCAATAACAATCTTGCAAAATCAAGTCTTTTACGTTTTTTCTCCTGATCGTTATGCTCTCCCTGTTGTCTCTCCCTATCAATATTTTCAGTCATAAATTCATCATCAAAAAATGTTGTGCCTTCTATTTTAGGACTTTTTTTCTTCCTTCTTTTAACTTTATGTGACTCAGTTAATGCCTTTTCAATGTTCTCCTCTTCCTTTTCACTATTTGTTGACATCTCTTTATTTTCATTATGAATTTCAGCTTCAGTAACTAAAACATCTCTGTACGTCTTATTAGAATTTCTTTCATTATAATTAGCGTTATTATTTTTAACTGCATCATTTACCTCATTACTCTTGTCACGCTGTAGTCTATCATTTGGATTCCTTTTATTGTAGTAAATAAGTAGAGCCTTTCTATATGTACAGTTTTCCTGACACATAATTTTTCTGATTTCGTTCTCTTTATGAAATACAGGACAGGCCATCCTGTCAAGGGCCATATGATTCCCATTACAGTTAATGCAAGTATATACTTTGATCTCACAATTAGAGTGTTGTTTTCCACATTTTGGGCATAATACCTTCTTTCCTGGACAAAATTTCTTATAATGACCATAGCGCCAACAAGAGGAGCACTGTGAGACAGGAAATGTGAATGGTTCTACCTTAAATCTGCACCCGTATATAAGTATATACGAGGGTAAGATAGAACTCTTAAAACACACCCTAACTGACTCACTCTCAACCCAATCACCACTTTCCTTAAATCTCTTTAACCTTTTAATAGATAATATTTCATATTCGCTTTCAAAACTTTCCACCATTTCTTCCTCTTTAACATCCAAATCTATATTTCTTACTATACCAAATATCATTTGCAACTCCTGTGTTAATTGACATCTATAATCGGAATCAGCAAACCTTTTATTTGTAAGAAGCTTATTAGCATTTTCTTTGTCACCAAACTCTATCAAAACTTTATACGGACTTTTATATTTAACATTCAAAATGCTTTGTATATTTTCTGCTCGTAATAGTTTTGCTAATGCCATTTGTTTGGGCAAAATTTCCTTAGACGTAACACTCACTTCTATTTTCTCGTTTTCTTGTGTTTGTTTCAACATTTCGATATCATCGTTGAGATCGCTACTACTAGCCCTGCGTAAAGCCAAGCGTTTGGGTCGCCGCCGCGTCACCGTCATAAACCCATCTTCTTCGATACTTCCGCTACTGCTAACGTGTAGTCTTTTCTCTGGCTGTCTGTTCTCGTATTGTACACTTTCGTCAAATACATTTACACACGAAATATTACGATCACATTCGATTTCCTTACTTATTTCACTCATGTTTACATAATATTTAATAAATATAATTTTTTGAAGGTAGGCAAAAAAAAAAGTACCAACTATTGAGTACGCGTCCGCTCCAAAACAGCGCGTTCGCACGAATGATAGCGGATTTTTCTAGAGAGCGTCTTCAAGCGAGCGTATAAAATCGCCACTTTGAAAGCCCCCCATTTCGTCAATTTTAAGGGAAAAATTAAAAAAAAAATATTTTTGTACTCAGTTCAAAATTATCTTTAAAATGATACGTAACAATTTTATGTAACGCGATTTTTTTTTTTTACTTCGCATTCGCTTCTATGAGAGTCCCCCTGAAATAAAGATTTTTATAACTTTTTAAGCCATTTTCGGCTGGAGGCCATCGGTTTACATATTATATCTAAATTTGAAGTAATTACGTTCAGTAATTCAAAAGTTATAAGGCTCTGACAGACGGACGGACGGACGGACGGACGGACAAGTGCAAATCGCCCTAGTTAACTCAAAGACCTTCGCTTCGCTCGGTCGATTACGTGTCACGTTGTTTGTCCGCGATGGACTCCTAAACTACTTAACCGATTTTGATCAAACTTCGTAACTATCTGTAATTTGGTCCAACTTAAAAGATAGGATAGTTTTTTTGGATTAGGATAGTTTATTTTTTTTATTTATACTTATAGATAAGTTTGGCGGTACGAAGTTCGCCGGGACAGCTAGTAATATATAAAAATTCTTTTAAAAAAACCGTCTTCAAACGCCACTACAAAGTTTAAAATAATTTTAGTTTGTACAGATATTTCAAAGTCGGTCGGGCTTCACGAGAAACGATGAAATCGATGCGTAAAGCTTAATATTTATAAAAGTTTTTTAGGATCAATCTTCACATTCTCTGATCGCAAGCGTAATGCTCTTATTCATTGAAGAGTACCTTCCTCCATCGCCGAAGAAATTCATCAGATCTTCACCAAGTTTAAATGGGACCAACTTGACGGTATGTCCTTTCAAATAAAAAAAAATTGAAAACGGTTCAGATTTGACGGAGTTATGGAGTAACATCGACAAAAAAAAAAGAAAAAAGCTTCGAATTGATAACCTCCTCCTTTTTTGAAATCGGTTAAAAAGGCAAAGGTGACTGACTGTCTCGACTGATCTAGTTATATCAACGCACAGCTCAAACCACTGGACGGATCGGATGAAATTCGGCATTATATATCAGATAGCCATTATGACGTAGGCATCCGCTAAGAAAGGATTTTCTAAAATTCACCCCCTAAGTGGGTAAAATAGGGGTTTGAAAATCTAAGTAAACGGGGGTATTAGCTAGTTCAAAATGTTCAGAATTGTTACAGCTGTTAATCGGGGCCTAGTGGTTATAGGACGCTGTGGTCTCCTATTGGGAGGTCGTAGGTTCGATCCCGGGCTCTGACTTTTCGGAGTTACAGTAAAATTAGGTTCCTATACTATGCCGGGATAGTGCATTATGTTGAGGAATTTTGATTTTTGTGGCAAAATAAGAAAATAGTCAGTAAAATCTTGATTTTATACAATACAACATCAATTACGTATGTGCGTTTGTGCAATTGAATATCACACCCTTCAACGGTGAAGGAAAACATTTCTTCATGACGTTCTCAAAGGTGAAAGTGTGAAGTCCGCCAATTAGCATTGGATCAGCAGCGTGCTGGACTATGGCTTATGAAGTTATAACCCTTCTCTGAGGCAGAGATCTATGGATCGTACTCTGGCTCTGCTCAAGACTCAAGATTTAGTTAAAATGAGACACAAATCTGTCCTGACATAAATCTGTCTCGCTTTAACTTAGTCTTGAGTGTGAGCTGAGTGAGAGTGCGATCTATAGATCTCGCGCTGAGACCTGCGCTCAGTAGTGAGCCGTCGATGGGTGATGTGATGATGTTGACACCGCAACTCTGCCCTCATAATTGAAAGCACAGTGACTTCAATGGAAAACACATACTCGTAAGTAACTGTGTTTTCAATTCATCATTAGCAACCCATCAACGGCTCACTACTGAGCGCAGGTCTCCTCTCAGAGAAGGTTTATAGGCCATAGTCCATCACGCTGGCCCAATGCGAACTGGCGGACTTCACACACCTTCGAGAACATTATAAAGAACTCTCAGATGTGCAGGTTTCCTCACGATGTTTTCCTTCACCGTTGAAGCAAGTGATATTTAATTGCTTAAACGCACTTGACTCCGAAAAGTCAGAGGTGCGTACCCGGGATCGAACCTGCGACCCCCCGAATAGGAGACCACAGTTCTAACCATTAGGCTATCACTGCTTCTAGTGTTTTCAATTACGAGGGTTGAACTGGCGGCGTCATATGCGCCTGCGTCCTGTCGTGCCGTGACTCCTGTCGTGCCGCATCCGCGTCACGTCACGAGCTGCACGTTTGCGCGGGAGCACTGACCGACGACGAGTCGTAAATCACCGCCAACTATCGTTAAACGCGCGTTAATGGCCCGCTGTGAGCACGCGATTAAAGTATCTGATAATAATATTTCAGTTAGTACAGCTTGCCAAAAATTCTAGTCACGGAATGATTTTTTTTCTGTACTTTCATTCAATGTTTGGAATTCGTTATGATTCAGCGGCTTTTATTTTTACTTACCAGCCGGCCTAGCATGCACGTCTAAGTGATATCTCGCGAAGGGAGAGAGATATTGTCGATGTAGATTGATTTCTCGTTTACTCTTTGATACTACTCGTTTAATTTGAGAAAATGACGTCGCCAGCTGTTGCCACTCGCGATTTTAAGTTCGTCGAGAAAAATAGAGAAAATAATTTTGTCCCTACTTTTGACGTAACGAGACGAAAAATTATTATGGTGTGCAACCATGTAAGTTTCGATAGAAGGATAGAATAAGATAGAATAGAGGAAGATAATACGAGAAAAGGAGTAGACAAACTTTTCTCGCGCGTGCATGCTAGACAAAGCTAAAGGAAGGGTTATGATTTTAGCAGTCTATATTTATGTATGTATGTACCATCTGATGCCCGTGTTAGCGTAATATAAAATATATTGCGTCAGAATATATTCACATACGATTTTGGGGTTCAGAATTCAGTATTTCACATGTTATATTGATTGGATTATTGTGATTTGCTATTTTGGATCGTGGTGATTTACTGTTAGATCATTGTCATGATAGTAAATCAAGAGGATGTATGTCAGCATACAATATGATAAATGAATGTCAATAAACCAACGGTATGATGACGGGATTACGAATATGTTTATTACTGTCATTATACTACGTCAATATACAATGTCAATATACCGATGGTATGATGACAAGATTATGAATATATTTAATTATTATTGTCGTTATACTACTGTCATGATAGTCAATATACTGGTCAATATACAATAATGTAAAGAGTCAAATGTATATCTATTTTGTAACGAACCACGGACGTGGCAACACATAAATACCAGTGTATCTTGTCAAAACACACAGTCTTTCCTTGTATTTCAATTCGACAACTGGTGGTGTTCACACGTGACGTGGTTGCAGATGGGCCGCAGGGTGGTCCTGGATTGTGAAAGTTAAGTATTAGCATTTAGTTATATTTTGAATGTTATTACCGTTAGCCAGTGTTTACTTAATATTTGGTTATTTGTTAATAATATTATGGTTAATTGCTGCTCCCCTATAGCTAATACTTTCAATACCTGTTAAATATGTATTTAAGTTTATATTTTAAAAGATGTGCTGTCGTGGAGTTTCTTTGCCCTTTCTTCTCCACGACTATAGCACCTTGCGAAACGGGTAGTAGAGTCATTTTTATAATAAATGGATCTATACTGAACAACATAATAAAATACAGATAGATCCATGATGACAATAAAACAAAGATTTAACATTACCGATGAAATAAATAGTTGAATATCGGTATTCCCTGGTTTTACTTCTTTATCCCGTTCGGCTTTAATAGTCTTGCCTATATATTTAACGACCATTTCTATCCCACGCTTATATCAGAAGTGGGATTGATCCGGCCCTGACAAAATAGTAATACTTGTTTAAAATGTTTCAGTAACCGTGGATCCTGCTTCTCGTGGACCCAGTGATCAGAGAGAGAGGGAGTGTTCGGTGCTAAAGCGGATTTGGCGCTGTGATGTTCTGTATCCATCTGTAAACGCGGACACTCTTACTCCTGGTTCTGAGGATAAAAAGCGATGGTGTTGCAACTTCTACCAACGTTGCTCTTAGCTCTCTGGCGGACAATGGCTCGCATTATGGATGTGAACTGGATGAGATACTTGTAAGGCACTGGTAAGACACTATTACAATGTTTATTGGTTTAGGTGAACATCTTAGAGATTTTATGATAGAGTTTTTATATTTGTGTGTCGTACTTGACAATGTTTAAAATGGTACAAAATACAATATCAATATGTTCATCTGTTGACGATGAACCAGGGAGTAAAGTCATTAATAGATCTTTACGTTGTTTGCCCAATGTAATTGAGACTGAAAAAAAACCTAATTGGTAAAATATTGTCAGATTGGCCGAACGTTAATTGCAAATTGCTTTGATATTCTAGTTTCTTACTTTTGACAATACACATATGATGACAAATCAATGAAATACTATAAAACCTTTAACATTAGAAATTCGATTAATTCTTATTTTGATGGAAAGTATCTGTTTCAAATCCGAATACTTGGACTTATATTTTCCTTTCTAGTACCTACTTGTAAATATTCACCTTATGACAAAACAATTTGGATGTCGTTTCTCTGACTTACTCAATTCTAATCCCGTTGCCAGCCTACCTAGTACCGAACTATTATTATCATAAGTAAAGTTATTGATCTCTATTCCTTATTTGCTATCATATTAACACAATAATCATACAAACATTATACCCAGTCCTTGGTTTTGCATATTTCACAATGTTATCTTCAATATTATATTATTAAAGTACCTATAAAATAATAACTGCTGTCCTAAATGATTAAATCAACGAATGAAATTAATTAATAAAAAGTCGGGTGGGTGAAATTAAAATGTTAGTAAAATTTAAAATGTTGGTACCTATTTATAAACATGGAAATCCGAATGGATCATGTTATCGAAGTTCATTGAATTGGAAATTCGCGGAAGCTAATATCTTTTTTCCTCTTTGATGGCTGTAGATAGTCCGATATAAAATTAATGATCTACGTAGTTTTGCCAATAATAAAAATAAAAATCACAAAATATATGTTCTTTAGGTACATTTAATCAAAAGATTACCGATGAATAGTCTCCTTACTTTCATTTTATAAAACATGAATCTAAATTAAACATTATTTAAACGTCACAGCTCGTAAATATCACGTGTACCGGTTGTTTTCGCGGGAATTCCAAATTATACAAAAAAATATTGTATTTCTAATAAATTTCGCTTCTTTTGAGAAAAGGATAATTGTAAGAGAGATGAAATAAATTTATGTAAATATTTAAATACTTAAAAATTCAGATAGCAAATAATTATTGAAGATCTGGAATAATTTAATGTGAACAGATCTCTTCAGTATCCAAATAAGATATTAATTTCAATATGTACCAGTACATACCTAAGCTACAGAGATAACAATAGAGTTTTCAAAGCCAGGTCGATCTTACACTTTTGTCCTTATGAAATCTTTATGTTGAATTGCCAAAACACCCAACATTAGATGGTAGATTTTGACTTGTCATAAGAGCCACAAGATGGCCTAGGTACTGCCATGAAATAAATAATTTTGATTTTTGAACATAACATACTGCCTTTTAAAAGAAAATCTTCATTTCTTTTATGAAAGAGAGGTACATAAAAATAAAATTCTATAAATACTTAACGATTACATCAGTCATGAAAGAAAGAAAAAGGAAAATGTTAATATGTGTGTTGACCCATTATAATTATGTTGTATCTTGTACCATAAACTTGATAAGAATCTTAGTTAATAAGGTTATAAATTAAGTTAACGGTGCAGTTAATACTTTATATTCAGATTCCGAATATTGATGTTCGATTGTTGTAAATGTGAATACATTCTGAACTGTGTAACTATAGTTGACCTGATCAAAGTGATACAAATGTTGTTGATATGACGATGATTACTGATCTGACGACTCAAATGTTTTGACGATGACGACGACAACAACGACGATTTTGTGCTCCTTACCGCTGATGATTCAGCTTCGCCAGCTGCGGCTGCGGCAGTTGAGATACACATTTTGTTGTGAAGACTGCTGGCACTAATCATTACCAGAACTAATTGTTATTGGTTGGTAATGTTAGACGACTCGTACTAGATTATACTAGTACTGCTACTTGTTGTATGGTGGTTAGTCTAGTATATCTAGTTGTACGAGACCCATAGTAATGGGCAGCAGGTGATTATACATTTTGATGTGAAGACTGCTGGCACTAATCATTACCAGAACTAATTGTTATTGGTTGGTAATGTTAGACGACTCGTACTAGATTATACTAGTATTGCTACTTGTTGTATGGTGGTTAGTCTAGTATATCTAGTTGTACGAGACCCATAGTAATGGGCAGCAAGTGGTTATACATTTTGTTGTGGAGACTGCTGGCACTAATCATTACCAGAACTAATTGTTATTGGTTGGTAATGTTAGACGACTCGTACTAGATTATACTAGTACTGCTACTTGTTGTATGGTGGTTAGTCTAGTATATCTAGTTGTACGAGACCCATAGTAATGGGCAGCAGGTGGTTGTACATTTTGTTGTGGAGACTGCTGGCACTAATCATTACCAGTACTAATTGTTATTGGTTGGTAATGTTAGACGACTTGTACTAGATTATACTAGTACTGCTACTTGTTGTATGGTGGTTAGTCTAGTATATCTAGTTGTACGAGACCCATAGTAATGGGCAGCAGGTGGTTGTACATTTTGTTGTGGAGACTGCTGGCACTAATCATTACCAGTACTAATTGTAATTGGTTGGTAATGTTAGACGGCTCGTGCTAGACGATACTAGTACTACTACTTGTCGTATGGTAATTAGTCTAGTATGTCTACTTGTACGAGACCCATTGTCATGGGCAGCAGGTGGCTAAGTTTTGGAGTCCAAAACTGTTGGTACTAATCATTACTAGCACTAATTGGGCATTAGTTAGTAATGTTGGATGGTTTGTACTAGACGATACTAGTACTGCTACGGTGGCTAAAATTTTGAGTCCAGACTGTTGGCACTAATCATTACTAGTACTAATTGAATATTAGTTAGTAATGTTAGATGATTTGTACTAGACGATACTAGCACTGCTACTGTTATAGTAACAGTCTAGTATCTCTATTCGTACAAAACCCATTTTCATGGGCAACAGGTGACTGATGTGTTACAGATTTTACAGTAACGTGGATTACCTTTTGATGTACTTCGAGAGCGAAGTACAAGTCAGTATGGCCGTGTTAGCGTAATATAAAATATATTGCGTCAGAATATATTCACATACGATTTTGGGGTTCAGAATTCAGTATTTCACATGTTATATTGATTGGATTATTGTGATTTGCTATTTTGGATCGTGGTGATTTACTGTTAGATCATTGTCATGATAGTAAATCAAGAGGATGTATGTCAGCATACAATATGATAAATGAATGTCAATAAACCAACGGTATGATGACGGGATTACGAATATGTTTATTACTGTCATTATACTACGTCAATATACAATGTCAATATACCGATGGTATGATGACAAGATTATGAATATATTTAATTATTATTGTCGTTATACTACTGTCATGATAGTCAATATACTGGTCAATATACAATAATGTAAAGAGTCAAATGTATATCTATTTTGTAACGAACCACGGACGTGGCAACACATAAATACCAGTGTATCTTGTCAAAACACACAGTCTTTCCTTGTATTTCAATTCGACAACTGGTGGTGTTCACACGTGACGTGGTTGCAGATGGGCCGCAGGGTGGTCCTGGATTGTGAAAGTTAAGTATTAGCATTTAGTTATATTTTGAATGTTATTACCGTTAGCCAGTGTTTACTTAATATTTGGTTATTTGTTAATAATATTATGGTTAATTGCTGCTCCCCTATAGCTAATACTTTCAATACCTGTTAAATATGTATTTAAGTTTATATTTTAAAAGATGTGCTGTCGTGGAGTTTCTTTGCCCTTTCTTCTCCACGACTATAGCACCTTGCGAAACGGGTAGTAGAGTCATTTTTATAATAAATGGATCTATACTGAACAACATAATAAAATACAGATAGATCCATGATGACAATAAAACAAAGATTTAACATTACCGATGAAATAAATAGTTGAATATCGGTATTCCCTGGTTTTACTTCTTTATCCCGTTCGGCTATACTAGTGTTTGCCCATATATTTAACGACTATTTTTACCCCACGCCGATACCCGCGACTTCGTCCGCGTGCATCGGACGACTCAAGAGGGTCCGAAAGACATAATTGTGGGAATGGGCGTGACGTTTTATAATAAAATTTCACAGTCGATCTCAGACTTACCTTTACAAAAGTTTAAGAAATCAGTTAAAACTAATCTCATGAATAAAGCATGTTATACAATTGAAGACTATATAAATGACAAAAAAGCGTGGATATAATTCGTTCCAGCGATTCATGAGACAGTAGGTTGTAATTAAACTGTATAACTATTCTATTGAGTTGTAAACTTGTTTTGAAAAGACCAACTGCCGAGTTTCTTGCTGGTTCTTCTCGACAGGATGGGCATTCCGGACCAGTGGTAGGCTCATCGACGATTCAAAAGCACTTGTAAAAAAGTTTATTTGAATAAAAAATATTTCTATTCTATTCTATTCGTGTTCACCGCGAGGGTGTGTCAGCCCGCAGCGGGCACCGTCGCGTGCCGCGTGTCGTCGGTTTGTTCGCGGCGACATCGACAGTACAGTAATATGAAACTATCCTTACTGTGGTAATACTGTTTGTTTTTGGTTCGCGGTGACTGGCGACCCCCACCCCTCGCTCCGCACCCTCGTGCCCGCGCAGTGCCTGTCAGCGCGGGTGATCGACCCTTTACAATCGATGACGCTGAGTGACCCACGACATTTTAATTGCCTATTGCATGCTGCTTGAAGCAGTGATAGCCTAGTGGTTAGTTCTACGGCCTCCTATATTCGAGGGTCGCAGGTTCGATCCCGGGCACGCACCTCTAGCTTTTCTTTGATTCAACGGTGAAGGAAAACATTGGCACACTTCACACACATTCGAGAACATTATGATGAACTCCTAGGTGTACAGGTTTTCTCACGATGTTTAGCAAGTTATATTTAATTGCTTAAAATCATTTTATCATACTTATGTAATGGACCGGGAGCCAGCACGTTTCAGACCTTCGTTATTTTATAAAAAATTATGCACCTTTACTACCTGATATCTCCCAAAGCCACCAAGATCCAAACTTCATAGTCGGGGATCGTTCTGATCTCTATTGGGGACATACACAGAGGAACTTTCAGCTTTTATAAAATAACGAAGGTCTGAAACGTGCTGGCTCCCTCTCTATAATGTCAACTGTCAAGCCAAAGTTGATTATCGGGTCTGCCCGCGAAATTCAAATTTAATTTGGTTGTTCGCAATTTGTAAACTAATACGACAAAGTAAACTAATACGATAATGGCAGTATAATCTTCACAGGTTTATATAAAAATCTTTACTTTAAAGTGACCAGTTTTAGAAATTAATCAAAATATCGAGTTGGACGTGAGTTACCTACTCACAAGTTAGTTACTGTGAGCAATTAGAAGGCCATAAGCCTACTTTGTCGTATTAGTTTACAAATTGCGAAAAACCAAATTAAATTTGAATTTCGCGGGCAGTCCCTTGTCTTGCACCTTAATAGCGCAAAGGTTCAAAGTACGATATGTAAACCTTAAAAGTCGACGACGGTTCAGGCCCCACCCACTATTGTCCCACCTACTGACTGCTCCTCACACAAAAAGGGTTTTCGCTAAATTGGCGAGAAATAGGGAATTTAATACTTACAGAATTTGAGCCGTGCAGAACATATTAATAATATTCTTTATAAAAATATTGTACTAAGGCTTTCGTTAATGTATTGCTTAGTCAGCAAAAGCCATTATGGTTATTTGCCTTTCTAATATTGTTTCTATCATACTTCATACTAATAGCGAAAGTGTGTTTGTTTGTTGGATTGTCCATCAATCACGCCGCAACAGAGCCACGGATTGACGTGATTTTTTGCATGGGTACTTGAGGACCTGGAGAGTGACATCTAGGCTACTTTTTATCCCGGAAAATCAAAGAGTTTTCGAGGTTTTTTTTTTAAACTAAATTCACGCGGACGGAGTCGCGGGCATCAGCTAGTTGAGGATAAAATCAACAAAATGTGTACACACGGGCGAACTCACATACATACATAATAGGCTCCTTTTCGAATTCGGATAAAAAATGTACCGAGGCGTTTGGTGACGCAGTGCTTACTGCTTAGTCAGCAAAAGCTATTGTTCATTTGCCTTTCTAATGCTGTAATGTGCGAAGGTAATCGCCAAAGTCTACGCGCGGGCCAAATATCGCAACCTAATTCCATGAAACGTATTTCATACTGTTTATACGAATCCAAACCAATTAGGTCAACTATATACACGCCTTTGCTGTGTTTAGGTATTTAATTCAACCCACATTCCTTATACCAAGTGTAAGTAAATTAAAAAAATATTTAAAAGACAAGCTTTTAGTAGCTGGCTCAGATCATCAGATCCTAGATATCATCTAGGACCAGACCAGACTACTTGTCAACACTAATCAAACGAGTCTAAACTCGATAGTATTACGTCATTTTATTATAGAGTTACCAAAACCACCTTCCGGTTTCGTCATCAGACCCTGGTAACCATCTAAAAACAAAGTACTCGTCAAGACGAATCAAACGAGCCGAAACTCGATGGGGTTGTGTCGTTTCATTATAGATTAGAATAGAATATTTTTTATTCAAATTCAAATAAACTTTTTTACAAGTGCTTTTGATTCGTCGATGAGTCTACCACTGGTTCGGAATGCCCTTCCTGCCGAGAAGAACCAGCAAGAGCATTGCGATGTTCCTATGGCCACCTTCCAGCTCCATCGTCAGATCAGCACCATGTCATCATAATATTGATAATATTGCATAGTCACGCGATTTACACATGTATTGCAAAATTTCAGCTCAATCGGTAACCGGGAAGTGGATCAAATTTAATTTGCAAGATTTGATGACAAACATCGGTGATGACAAACATCGGGACAGGTGAAACTAAATAATAGCTTGTAAAAAGTAAGATACTAGGTATCTATAATCACCCCAGACATATTGTGGAATGGCCGATTTATGACATACCGTCGAGTTTGTTGCTGGTTCTTCTCGGTTGGAACGGCGTTTCGAACAGTGGTAGATTCACTTCGAAAGTACTTTGTGAAAGTTTATTTGAATAAAACCTTTTCTGTTCTATTCTATCAAACGGAATCCGCTGTTCCATCAGCTCACGACCCACTCCACTCCACTCCACTCCACTCCACTCCACTCAAACACACGTAGTTCACAACGAGTGGGAGTTATTATCTTGTCAATATCGAGCGTCTGATTTATTCCACCGTCCACGTACTGTGTAGGCTGAGAGACAGCCGACAAAACTACTTGCGGCCCGGTTCCTATGAGTATACTCTAAACTTTAGAGTATACTCATAGGAACCGGGGTAGCTAAGGATTACCTACCGATACTTTAGACTCTAAAGTATTTGCAAAAGTATTTGTTATTTGTCAAAAAGCCCGATATATTTTGACAAATAGTTGTTATTAGGTAACTAAGCGAAATCGTTTTCAGAATAATATAGGTCTTTCGTGTCGATATGAGAGTGACTGAAATACAGCAAGAATATATTCTTGCTGTATTTAGTCTATGTATGCTGTATTATCTATACATTTACAGTTATATTATATTTACATTTTACACAAATAAGTATAACATTAGTGTTTTATTATTTGTATTTATGATTTCGAAAAACATGCCTTTTACTAAAAATCTATTTCTTTTAGTGTTTAACGGACATACGTTGACATTTTAACGGCTTTGGCAATCCATAATCCTTTGTGGGGTTGAGCGTACGCTTATATAATATGATTCCGAAGGAATTGCTAGATTTGCCACTGCACAAATTTAAACAATGCGTAAAAACTCACTTACTGAGTCGCGCTTATTACAAAGTTAATGACTTTCTTAATGACAAAGTTGCATGGGATCTTAAAATTAGTGTTTGAATAATATTATTCAATTCGATGCTTTGATACGGGTAGACTAAGTATGTCACGCTCTCTTTAAACATTTCTGTGGTGGTGTCGTGTGGTGCGGGTTGTTACGTTCCCTCAAATATGGTCGAGCGAAGCAATGGCTGGATCATGCGTCATGCTCGTGAACGGGTGCCGCCGGCGGGAATGGGGCTACTTTCTGTCTGCCCGTCTTTGACATGAATTGAATTGTAGTACGTTTTGTGGAAATGCCATATTCTATTCTAACAAAGATGCACGGGTTAAATCAGCTTGCCATCCAGCTGCCCACAAGATAGTATAAAAACTTATTACAATGTAATAGCTACTTATTAATATTGTAAAATGATTATTTTGAAAAGAGCAACTGCTGAGTTTCTTGCCGGCTCTTCTCAGCAGAATCCGCTTTCCGAACCGGTGGTAGAATCTTGACGTGTCATAAGAGCCACAGGTTGGCCTACATGAAATAAATAATTTTGAATTTTGAATTTTGAATTTGAATTTTGAATTTTTGACAGTTGTTGGGTAAAGTTTACTTGGAGATGGTAACATAGGCCTAAAGCCTTATACTACTGTGATATTTTTCCATTCCATCTGCCTGGGAATGGACAATGAACCGTCTCGACTGGCCTGTAACCTGTAAGGCCCGCTTGCAGAAACGCCGGGTTATGCTTTTAACCCAGAGTTAGCTGCTGCTTTGACGGATTTCGTATAAAGCTTCTGTCAAAATTACAAAATTCCTGGGTCAAGCCTAACCCGGCGTCTCTGCAAGCGGGCCTTAAATTGCTAAAACATCTTTATATTATTACTATACTAAATCATCGTTGATAATATTCGAGTGATATAAGTGTCGATTTCACCAACGTCGAGTGACGTTTTACCGAGGAATAAATTGGGCGTTGTGACAGTTTTTGCGGGATGCGGGTTGTTGCGTTCCCTCAAATATGGTTGAGCGAAGCAATGGCTGGGCCATGCGTCATGCTCGTGAACGGGTGCCACCGGCGGGAATGGGGCTACTTTCTATCTGCCCGTCTTAACATGTATTGAATTATAATTAGATATAATTACGTATGCTTTTGTGGAACTTCCCCTCACTGTGGAAACTCTGCATACATAGTATAATATCTATTAAGTATATTGTAAAAGTATTTTGAAAAGAGCAAGAGTTTCTTGCTGGTTCTTCTCGGCAGGAACGGCATTCCGAACCAGTGGTAGACTCATTGACGATCCAAAAGTACTTGTAAAAGTTTATTTGAATAAAAAGCATTTCTATTCTATTCTATTTGTATTGAAAATACTGTCAAAATAATATCAAATTTACCCTCGGATAAGACTTATTTCACGTTGGTGAAATCGGCCCTAAGCGAGTCAGTGGTCTCTTAGGCTACGGCAGCCGCGCGGCGGATCAGCTGGCATTAGCCCAAGTGTAACTAATCCCGCGCGTGTGGCACGCGAGGCGCGAACTAGACGATGGCTCTTTTCTTTGATTGCAGTTTAATGTGATTTGACGACTTCGGTGCTCCACCTTATCAGTTATCATTATCAAGCGACAGGTTGACTTGATTTTTGCTCGGGTAGAGTTGAGGACTCGGAAAGTGATATAGGCTACTTTCTATCCCGAAAAATTAATGAGTTCCCGAGGGATTTTAAAACTAAAGCCGCGCGCACGAAGTCGCGGTCATCAGCTAGTATTAAAGAAATGCGAAAGTGTATTTGATTGTTGGTTAGTTCTGCAATCACGTAGCAACTAGCAAGGAAGTGACAGATTGACGCGATTGTTTGCTCGGGTAGAGTTAAGGACTCGGAATGACACATGCTACCTTTTATCCCGAAAAAATAGAGACAGATTTTAAAAACCTAACTCATGCAGCCTTAGATGGAGCGCGCTTGCCTAGAAGATGCCTATTCCGGGTCCAGGTGACGTAGGCTACATTATTTACAAACAATATAGTTTTCTGTAGTCGGATTCAGTTTTTAAAACTATAAGTACCCCTGTTGCTGCCATGTACATGCCTAACATGGAGTTTCATTGACATGCCCATACATTCGTTACCGCAGTTCGGCGAATTGGGCCGCACCTCTATATTATGTCTGCTACTTAAATTTATCTACACCTCCTAGCCCACCGAACTGTGCGACATAACTATTGCACTGCAGAGTGACTCACTCGCCAAATATGTGTTTTTCCACGACGTGCGCGACGTACAAATTCTATAAAACGCTTATTAAATACAACCCTTAGAGCATTTATTAAATCAGTTAGACCGCTCCACATATCTATTCGGTTTCATAAAAATTAATCATCATCATCATCAGCAACCCGCCAACGGCCCACTACTGAGCGCAGGTTTAGCAGAATTAGGGTTTTATAGGCCATAGTTCAGCCTTCGATTCGGTGGAAAACAGTTTTACCGTCACCGCAAATATTAATCTTAGCAGTCCACTTTTTGCTTTTCCGTACCTAGACTACCTAGTCGGTTAATAAAATCGATTCCGCAAAGAATTTTTATGAACGCGGCAGTTTCTTAAACCCATTACCTTGACAAAGGTGAATAATCGTGCGAGACGAGTGTGTACGGGTTAAGGATGATTATACGGGTCTGCCCGCGAAATTAAAATTTAATTTGGTTTTTCCCATTTTGTAAACTAATACGACAAAGTTGGTTTATGGCATTCTAATTGCGACAATGGCAGTATCATCTTCACAGGTTTATATAAAAATCTTTACTTGAAAGTGTCCAGTTTAAGAAATTAATCAAAATATCGACTAATTTGTAACTCACGTCCAACTCAGTATTTTGATTAATTTCTTAAACTGGACACTTTCAAGTAAAGATTTTTATGTAAACCTGTGAAGATGATAATTCTACTGGCGCAATTAGAATGCCATAAGCCTACTTTGTCGTATTAGTTTACAAATTGCGAAGAACCAAATTAAATTTGAATTTCGCGGGCAGACCCGTGTCTTCCACCTTAAATGGTCTCAAAAAGTGAGGTCACCGCCGCGCGCGAGTGGGCGCGGGCCGGGCTTCGCTTCCCGCCCGCGGCTCGACACAATGTCAGGAGCGCAGCTTCAAGCATCTTTGTAGTCTGTACCTACCTCACTACTTGAGAGCGTCTTTGTGACGTGTGGTGTGAGGTCACGCGAGGATCTTCGGCTGAGATTAGATCGTACTCTGGCTCTGCTCAAGACGAGATAGAGTTAAAATGAGACACAAATATTATGACCTAATCTGACTCGTTTTAACTCAATCTTGAGTCTGGGCTGAGTGGAGTGCCATCTGTAATAGATCTCAATTCTTACCATTATTGTTAGGTACCAATAACTCGTTTGATCCCCCTGCAATGGCGCAGAATGAGTTCTGTGGGCTTATTATTGACCGAGCGAAGCGAGGTCTCTGAGTCTACTTCAGTGAATTTGCACTTGTCCGTCCGTCCGTCTGTCAGAGCCTTATAACTTTTGAATTACTGAACGTAATTACTTCAAATTTAGATACAATATGTAAACTGATGGCCTTCAGCCGAATATTGCATAAAAAATGATAAAAATCTTTATTTCAGGGAGGCTCTCATAGAAGTGAATGCGTAGTAAAATATTTTTTGTTGCCTTACACAGGCTTGCAATATATCTTTTTAAAGAAGATTTTGAATTTAATTGTTTCTTGGTAGTGTCATAATGCCTATTGAGACTGATTCCGAGCTGACGATGACAATCGGTGATCGGATTACAACCCGGAACATTCGCAAACAAGGTCTCATAATTAAACCATGCTGCATATTACACAAACTACGTATTCTCGTATCGGGTCTATAGCGGCCGCCCTTGAACGTACATATTTGGTCAACAAACAAAGTCACTAGTGATACAAAACAGCTTTAACCGCATGCCTCGAACACTTCATACAGGGCGTACAAGGTCAATACGTACACGACAATATATACTTGGATTAATCGATAAGTGTACTTCATTACTTATTTATTACTTACAGAGTTAAGGTAACTGCCTCTTATTGCTTGCGTAGTTAAGGTAACGACGTCTTTGTTCTAATCAGTTAACAGTTCTAGGGTTCCAGTTTCTATTGGGGCCATAAAGTTTCAAAATCTTTACTAATACTAGCTAACCCAGCGAACTTCGTACCGCCAACAAAAATATTTAGGGGTGGGTCACCCTTATCATTTCAGGGTATGAAAAATAGATGTTGGCCGATTCTCAGACCTACCCGATATGCACACAAAATTTCATATGAAGTTGGTTTTGGCAACTCTGTAATAAAACGACGTAACCCCATCGAGTTTGAGCTGGTTTGATTCGTCTAGACAAGTAGTCTGGTTCGAGATGATAGCCAGGGTCTGACGATGTAGCCAGTTACTCAAAACTTGTTTTCTAAAAATAAATTTTTTAATTTACAGTTGTTGTACAAGCAATAGACGCTAAGGGCTCGTGCGTGGTTGCGGAGTGCGGCGTCGAGAAAACGGAATTCCTACGCCGCGGCGTGGCGACTGGTGTGGTAGTGGTTGTGATTGTGCGCCGTTGACATGACTCACAAGTCACAACCTCTCCATACACGTCGCCCACGCGAGCAACGCGCGCTGTTACAATAATATGTTCTGAGGACCATAGATAGTTCGCGAGAAACGAGGGGATCCGTAGGAAAACCAAGCTCACCGACATAGCTTAGCGAGTCGCGAAACTGACGTGGAAATGGGCGGGCACATAGTTCGAAGAGCTGATGGTCGTTGGGGCCCCAAGGTGCTGAAGTGGCTATCCTTACTAACATTGTAAATGCGAAAGTGTGTATGTTTGTTGGTTTGTTGATTTGTCCTTCAATCACGCCGCAACAGGGCTACGGATCGACGTGATTTTTTGCATGGGTATATTTGAGGACCTGTAGAGTGACATAGGCTACTTTTTATCCCGGGAAATCAAAGAGTTCCCGAGGGATTTTACAAACTAAATCCACGCGGGCGAAGTCGCGGGCATCAGCTAGTTATGTAATATAGGAACAACGCAAAACCACACGGTCACAAATCCCTCCTTTCTCGCAGGGAGCATTATGAACGATAGAGCGCTAGATTTAAGCCTGACAAAATTAGTTTAGAAATTATTACAACAGAATTGTACATTCGCATCAAACATGTACGGACATCAATTATAGTATAATAATCTTTTACTCATTCAAGCGAAATAATATTACTTGTTTAATATATAATAAATCTAGCTTCCTTCCGCGAGCGGAAGCAATCTAACGTTTCGGAAAGTCGAAATCTCCAAAGATGCAACTAAACGAGATAAGTGTTGCTTGTGTAAGCAGTCGATTATGAATAATTTGACTAAAATTACGCAACTATTTTACCATTATGGCCTAGCTTTCTAACGGTACACCTACGATATGCTCATTGGATACCTGTGTTTGGTACCGAATTGATAGAAACTAAAAAAATTCAAACAGTGAGTAGTACTCATACTAAGTTAGATATATTGTACTTACGAATCCGAAACATGTTCGCTTGCAATGAACCTAATCAAAAGGCTCAGGGTCACTCAGCGGGCGATGGAGGGAGCTATGCTCGAAGTATCCTTGCGAGATCAAATGAAGAGATCCGTAGGAGAACCAGAGTTACCGACACAGCTTCGCCTAGCTGAGGTGGCAATGGGCGGGGTACATGGTACATGGCTCGAAGTACGTGCGGACTGGAAGGTGCGGAATATGTCTCTTGAGAGTTGAGACGCAGCGTTGGTTCCCCCACTAGGTGGACGGACGACATTAAAAAAAATCCCTAGTAGCCTCTAGATGCAGGGGTACATGGTCTGAAGCGATCATTTTAAGAGACTTATGCCCACTTTCACCAACGACCCATAAGATTTATGGGACCCCTTAGCATATTTAGCGGCCAGTTAGGGGATAGTTTCCGTTTCACCATTTTTCCGATCCCATAAATTTATGAGATGGATTATTGGTTCCATAAACCTTCACATAAGTAAAAGTGACTTCTAGAGGACGAGATGGACCGTGATCTATTTGATTTTTTTGATAATTTAGACACGATTGATACTATATTTGATATAAATCGTAGTCGAAGACCTAAAATAACTATATCGAAAACGATCAAATTATTTCAACGATTTCGATGAAATAGATTTTTGCCGAAGATATATTATGTTATCTAAATCAACAGTAATATATTTGTTGGTCCACTAGCTATGGGTCTGTTGCGTTCGTGAAAACAAATTTTAGGTATGGGTTGGTTTATGGGACCTTTTAGCTTAGCGGTTGTCTAACTATGTGATTGTTTAGGGCCTTTAGGGGATGTTGGTGAAATTGGGCATTAAGCCCGGCACTGACGATACATCCAAATGGACGTGGCTAAAATGGCTACATCCAAATGGACGTGGCTAAAATGGCTACATCCAAATGGACGGCGTCCAATTATTGAGCACACTCACGATCGATCCATCGCATAATATTCTCCTAGTCATTGTAAACTAGCCGATGGCCGCGACTTCGTCCGCGTATTTTTAGTTTTTAAAATCCCTCGGGAAATCTTTGATTTTCCGGGATAAAAATTAGCCTATGTCACTCACAAGGTCCTCAACTATACCCATGCAAAAAATCTAGTCAATCTGTAGCTCTGTTGACGCGTGATTGAAGGACAAACCAACAAACACGCTTTCGCATTTATAATATTAGTATGATTTAAAAAATAATTTTTAAAATGCAAGCTTTTAGTAGCTACATCATTAGACCCTGGATATCATCTAGGACCAGAGTTCTTGTCAAGATGAATCAAGAAAGTTCACAAATCATTGATTAAAAATATTTATTGGCATATTGTGTTCAGAACAACAATTTGAGAAGAAACACTAATACAGGTATTATTAAATGTATTTTTAGTAAACCTTTGAGCATTTTGGCTATTAAATTAAGCACAGATTTGTTAGTGATTCTCTCAAATTGGTATAGTTTTAGATTCAATTACAGTTAATTTCATTAATTGTCATTTGTAATTTGTGTGTACCATAGGGCTGACATTGATATAGGTCACCTATCAAAAGCCCCATTAAAAAAAATTAAAAAATAAAACTATGAGGAGAATCAGACCTAATGATTCACCCATTCTATTAATAACTATGCTTCTTGCCTTAGTCAGTATATCTAATAGCAGTTGCTAACAAGCAGCGCAGCTTGTTGTGTTGTCACTCATTGTGTTTGCCCAACACAGTGGAAAGAGCTATAAAGTTACCGCATATAAGGTCATCGCTGTAATTAAGATCTTACTGGTCAGGTCAAGTTTACAGTTTTACAATAGAGATAAGTGTATGACAACTGTAGAGACATGTAGACTGTAGAGACATGTGTGGGGGACAGGGTTCGAGGATGTATATCAATGGATATATATCATGATATATATCCGATATATATCAAACTGGGTTCGATGATATATATCAATGGATTTTTTTTATTTGTTTTGTTACATAAGTGTAGGTATGACTATTGACTGATTAGAATTTATAAAAAAAGTTTTTATGTTTTTGAGTTGCGTTTTTGATATACACATATAAGATTTTATGTTTTTAGTTGATTTTGCCTGATCTAAAATAAAATTTTATGTTTTGGTTTCATTTGTCTGATTTTAAGTACCTAAATAAATAAAACATTAAAACATTTTAGTTTTTTTCATAATTTTAGTATGTTTATGCACATATGCAAATAGTATTCATAAATAATACAATAAAATATTAATATGCTTTTCATACAAAATTGATATATATCAAACTTGATATATATCGGATATATATCATAAATATCCGATATTTTGATATTTATAATAAATATCGGATATTTTCGAACCCTGGTGGGGGAACATATAATCTAGTAGTGAATCTAATACCTTTAAACAAGCAATTCTTGTAGGATATAATCTGAATATCAGAAATGGCTCCAAAGATTTTCATGAAATTTAGTATGCAGGGGGTTTCGGGGGCGATAAATCGATCTAGCAAGGTTTCATTTTTAGAAAATGTCATTTTATCCATGTTTTCAGTAGTAAATATATCATTCGTCTATGGTTTTCAGGCAATGAAAAACCCCCTACAATATCAAATAGAATACAAAGGTAAATTTCGCCATTAACTCTAATGTCCCAGTAGCTCAGTTAGGAAATTGGCAGTCCCGAAACCAGAAGACCCTGGTTCGAGTCCAGACGATTATTTTTTCCCTTATGAATTTTATTATTATATATATTTTTTTTCTAAATATATAATTTCCAAAAAACTCAATTTATCAAAAAAAAAAACCGAGCGAAGCTCGGTCACCCAGTTACTATGCTTGCAATTTCACAACCATTTGTTTTTTGTAAGTTACTCTTCCAATCAGACTGCTGAATGTGGAACTCATGTCTAGGGTGAAGAAAGAAAGAAAGAAAAAAAATTCATTCATTCATTAATGGTGCCACAGACAAAAAAATATAAATGTAACATTAATTGCCTGTGACACCACCCAGAATGGCTGTACAGCTCAGTATACTGGTCTCACTTCACACATGCAAACACACATACAAAGTGGGGCGCTGATTTTCAGCTGTGACCCAGGTGATGCCATTTTCATTAGCAATCCATCAATGGCTCACTACTGAGCGCTGGTCACCCTCTCAGAGAAGGGTTATAGGTCATAGTCCACCACGCTGGCCCAATGCTAATTGGCGGACTTCACACACCTTCGAGAACATTATGGAGAACTCTCAGGTGTGCAGGTTTCCTCACGATGTTTTCCTTAACCGTTGAAGCAAGTGATAGTTAATTGCTTAAACGCACTTGACTCTGAAAAGTCAAAGGTGCATACCCGGGATCAAACCTGCGACCCCCCGAATAGGGGACCACAGTCCCAACCACTAGGCTATCACTGCTTTTGGTGATATGCAAACACACATACAAAGTGGGGCGCTGATTTTCAGCTGTGACCCTGGTGATGTCACAGATATGTTAAATTAGTTAAAATAGCTTTGCATCAAAATAGTTAAAATCTTGAGATTAAAAAGTAACTATTTGTATAATGTATTTGTGGAGGGGAAGCCTGCTAACGCCAGGCGGGTGATCAGTCCCGTGTCAGAACTATTCCACCCAATTCCCCGTGTTTGGACACAGGTTACTGGTGCAATTTTATAAAAATTACTGAAAACATAAATCTATAACATATCTGGTTTCAGTTCAATCAGATGAACTACACATAATTATAATAAAAGCATAAAGGATGCTGTTCCTGGGATATCTCTTTTGCAGGATGAAAATAATCTTTTAGGCCAAAAGCTAGTCTTTTATCATTTCTTAAGATATCTCTTTGCTATATATTTAACAAAGAAATACTTAATATAATCACATAATTATAATATGACAAACTTATGAATCTGCAAAAGAAGTAATATACAGGGGAGCCTAATAAAAAATAATTCTTCCAATTCTTCATTCAAAAAGAAGAATTTTTTTCAAGGTTACAATAATTATACCCTGTCCAACCGTTTATTTTCGTTTTTTTATTAGAGAGTGAGTAAGACTGAGCTGTCAAAAAGAAAATAAACGGTTGGTCAGGGTATAGTAAACGGTAAACCAAATGTATTTACCAGAATACCAAAATCCTTATTACAAAAAAAAATCTTAAACTCCAGTAAAATGCATTTTTTGAAGATTCCTACGTTTGCCAACAAACAATAAATTACATTAGGTAAGTCTGAACGGATCTTACTCAACGCGTGCAAAACACCAGTTTTGCATAATCAGTTTCCACATCATAAAGCAAAGTGCAAACTACATAAGTTCAGTGTCAGTACTCAATACTTGATATAATAGAACTTCTCACGACATACATTCATTTATGCCGTGGAACTACTTCAGAACGATAAAAACTAGGGGTAACGCACGACAGGTCACACCGCACACGGAACTACACTAGCGGCACGCTATGATGGCCGGTTTGACACATTACAATAGTGATGTGGAATGTCAATTTATTCTCGAACAAAAAACAATTAAGTTTTGTTTTTGTACCTGATTAAATAGGTTTAATAAAACAAAAATGTATATGTTTATTTAATTTATTTGAACGAACTGAATATTTGAATGAAAATGAATATACATACTTTATATGCACACAAGAAACATATGAATACAAAAGATACCAAAAAAGGTGCCACAAAAGGCCATAATTAATCAGATTCGTCCATACTACTATTTTCACTGTCGTCACTGCTATCATCACCTACATTAATAATTATATGTTCGTTTTCTATAATATTATCTATTTTCACATCTCTTTCAGAGGTTTGTCCACATAGTGAAAATTGTTCATATTCACAAGTACATTCACCCCTTAAATGGTGCAAACTGATTTTTCTACACTTGTATACATTTTAGAAATCAATTTAATAAATAAATTTTGAGTCCTAAACCTAAAACTACATTCGATAAAATTTATGAATCTCTGCACATCACTATCGTCAATAAAGTAATACAATTATTTCCTTCAAAGTCGTTATCAATTAATACGGAACTTCATGAGCGGACAAACGTCAAACCGGCCATCATAGCGTGCCGCTAGTGTAAATCCTAAGCCCTTGTTACTTGCTAAGCCGTAAACACCCTGAATCAGTCTTCCGTGTAGGTAACGTACTTACCAGCAGTTGAGTTTCTTTATCGCAGACAAATCCGATTGCTTCGATCTAGCGATCACCATCTCCTCCGTTAGACGTGCCATGTTTGATCACAAATTGGTGATTGATGATTGGAACTAATCACACTGCACTGCACTAGAACAATGAAAACTTTACAATCACTGCGGTTATATCGGAGAGAGGTCGCGGCCGCTCATCGTAGCTAAAACACACAAACAACCACACTCGACAAGCGCGTGAAAAAACTAACAGAATTTTGCCCTTTTGGAAAATAAAATGGTTTTGTTGGTTAGAAATTACGATCGGATAATCTATTAACAAAAAAATTATGTCATTAATAAAACTGCGATTTCACCACCCAAACCTATTTAATATTTTAAGATAAAAGTGAATTTTAGTTTTATTTAGAAAAATTAAATCAGAACCAAAATTATATTTATTTAATAAAATTATAGTCTTAAAATCGACTTTTGTGAGTGGAGTGTGAACTGTAAAATTCAGAATAGTATCCGAACGAAACCGTGACTTCGGAAGTGTCAATGTCAGTGTCATTGTCATAACGGCAAAAGTCAAACAGGATTGACATTTGACATTACGTTATTTACGTTTTGTTGTGTTCGATAATTTAATAAAAACCGTAAATCGTAATTAATTCTTAATTTAAGAGAAATAATGGATACGAATGATGTCCTGGAGGACAAGGACAGCGGACCTGAGGTCCAGCTCAACTTGCCGGGCTCAGTGCTGAGCCGTATGGAAGAGCTGATGGGTGGAACTGAGCAGTTCGATAACGAAGAAGTAAGTCACTGTTTAAAGCAAATTATTAAGTGAAGAAGCATTGTTTTTATAGGGTACATGCTAGGTTTTTACCCTTATAAATTACCTAACTGCTAAACTTAATAAAAGTACCATATTATTATTGAGAAATTTCATATACAGTTTTACATAATTTGTTAGGAACGGAGTCGTTGTACTGGCTCGTTTTACCTTTGCTGAGCTTTACGAAGGCTTCACTAGCAGTGGTAACCCGAGGTTAGTAGTGGTTAAGAGTTTAGCTTCCTTTTTGGGGAGTCTAGTCCTAGGGTTTGAATCCCAGGACTCTATTATACCTGAAACCACAGCCTTTTGAGGTTTGCACAACAGTATCCATTCCCCTTGATACCTAAATAATATAATAATACTTATTTTTCACAAGTTATACATAATGAGGGGTACCGGCAGCCCTAAGAGAGATTTGGGTTCAATCCAGCCTGTTTTATAACTTTTGATATATTAGGAAAAAGGTTGGATTGTTGTGTTTTATACTATAAATTCGTTTGAATCCTTCAATCCTTTTTTGTAAATCCCCAGTTTGACGCTGTCGCGTACATCAACCGCGTGTTCCCCACAGAGCAGTCTCTGTCGGGCGTGGAGTCGGCGGCGGCGCGCTGTGAGTACCGGCTGGCCAGCGTGCAGCACGACATCCGGCGTCTCGTGCGCGCGCAGCACGACCAGCGCGTGGCGGGGCACCAGGCGCTGCTGGACGCTCAGAGGTGCATTTCGGAGCTTGCGCTGCAGGTGAGATATATTTCAAAATTCGTTTTCATTCTATTTCCTCACCCTCAAGGTCTAACATGACAGGAAAAGAGGTATCTAACCTAAACTAACTTCCCAAGTCTGGATCTGATTCGAGATTTTCTTGACAAATTAGTAGATGATCTATAGCATTCTGAATAAGCAATCTGAATAGTTTAAATTGGGTATTTATTAAACACTAGCTGATGTCTGCGACTGCATCTGCATGGATTTTGATTCGAATACACTAATAAAGTATTTAAAGCTTTTTCAGGGTTTAACATTTGTGAGTATTTGTATTTCAATAGTGAAGTCTGTACCAACTTAATATGTGGGTATCAAAATTACCAATTCATTGAACATGTGAATTGTCAAACTCGGGAGTATTTGTTGAGTTTTCTGAAATTATCCAATTTTCTATGCAATTTTCTTAACTTTTCTTTCTGTTAGAACATTCTACAAAGTATTAGAAAACTTTACAAGAAAAGATGAATGGAATTGTTGAAGTCGTTCTCAAGTTATGGCATGATCAACGGAAACAGGAATTCACTTTTCAATTTATAGATTTTGCTTGAAAATTGCAGGTGGCAGACATAAACAAAAAAGCGGAGCGCAGCGAGAGCATGGTACGCGAGATCACGGCCGAGATCAAGCAGCTGGACTGCGCCAAGTGGAACCTGACCGCTGCCATCACGGCGCTCAACCACCTGCACATGCTGGCGGGAGGCGCCGCCTCGCTCAGGAGTTCCGCGCAGAAGAGACAGTACAAGGAGCTGGTGCTTCCCCTGCAGGCCATCATGGAGGTTGGTGACTGTGTGCATTGTCAAATAATTAACATTTGATGCTGGACATTCCTAGTATGGACTTCCACCTAACTCTTGCACTGCCTATCTTGTGACTCAACTCTTGTCATCACACACCCTTGAGATTGTGACTTCCCCTCATTGTGGAAACACTGCATACATAGCATAGTATCTATTGTATTGTAAACTTGTTTTGAAAAGAGCAACCGCCGAGTTTCTTGCTGGTTCTTCTCGGAAGGAAGGGCATAGCGAACCAGCGGTAGACTCATCGATGATTCAAAAGCTCTTGTAAAAAAGTTTATTTGAATGAAAAACATTTCTATTCTATTCTATTTTATTCTAAAGGATTCATTTCAACCTGGAACCTTGCCACCACCCTGTATCCACAAGGCCATCCTGCGCCTGCTTATACATACATATACATCCACAATACAACGTGGTTATCACGGCAGGTGCTGGATCAGCTAGAGCTGTATCGTGACATCCGCGAGCTGAACGCGCTGCGGGACGAGGTGCACGCCATCCGCGCGCAGCTCGCCACGCAGATACTCGCCGACTTCAAGGAGGCGCTCACGGGTGTGTACGTACAGGTGGACGAGCAACACCACACCCACACGAGGTGCACGCCATCCGCGCGCAGCTCGCCACGCAGATACTCGCCGACTTCAAGGAGGCGCTCACGGGTGTGTACGTACAGGTGGACGAGCAACACCACACCCACACGAGGTGCACGCCATCCGCGCGCAGCTCGCCACGCAGATACTCGCCGACTTCAAGGAGGCGCTCACGGGTGTGTACGTACAGGTGGACGAGCAACACCACACCCACACGAGGTGCACGCCATCCGCGCGCAGCTCGCCACGCAGATACTCGCCGACTTCAAGGAGGCGCTCACGGGTGTGTACGTACAGGTGGACGAGCAACACCACACCCACACGAGGTGCACG
Organism: Oeneis ivallda; assembly: GCA_029955525.1. NCBI lineage: Eukaryota > Metazoa > Arthropoda > Insecta > Lepidoptera > Nymphalidae > Oeneis > Oeneis ivallda. The sequence goes on from JARPMR010000028.1 coordinate 203,599, forward strand.
CCATCCGCGCGCAGCTCGCCACGCAGATACTCGCCGACTTCAAGGAGGCGCTCACGGGTGTGTACGTACAGGTGGACGAGCAACACCACACCCACACGAGGTGCACGCCATCCGCGCGCAGCTCGCCACGCAGATACTCGCCGACTTCAAGGAGGCGCTCACGGGTGTGTACGTACAGGTGGACGAGCAACACCACACCCACACGAGGTGCACGCCATCCGCGCGCAGCTCGCCACGCAGATACTCGCCGACTTCAAGGAGGCGCTCACGGGTGTGTACGTACAGGTGGACGAGCAACACCACACCCACACGAGGTGCACGCCATCCGCGCGCAGCTCGCCACGCAGATACTCGCCGACTTCAAGGAGGCGCTCACGGGTGTGTACGTACAGGTGGACGAGCAACACCACACCCACACGAGGTGCACGCCATCCGCGCGCAGCTCGCCACGCAGATACTCGCCGACTTCAAGGAGGCGCTCACGGGTGTGTACGTACAGGTGGACGAGCAACACCACACCCACACGAGGTGCACGCCATCCGCGCGCAGCTCGCCACGCAGATACTCGCCGACTTCAAGGAGGCGCTCACGGGTGTGTACGTACAGGTGGACGAGCAACACCACACCCACACGAGGTGCACGCCATCCGCGCGCAGCTCGCCACGCAGATACTCGCCGACTTCAAGGAGGCGCTCACGGGTGTGTACGTACAGGTGGACGAGCAACACCACACCCACACGAGGTGTACGCCATCCGCGCGCAGCTCGCCACGCAGATACTCGCCGACTTCAAGGAGGCGCTCACGGGTGTGTACGTACAGGTGGACGAGCAACACCACACCCACACGAGGTGCACGCCATCCGCGCGCAGCTCGCCACGCAGATACTCGCCGACTTCAAGGAGGCGCTCACGGGTGTGTACGTACAGGTGGACGAGCAACACCACACCCACACGAGGTGCACGCCATCCGCGCGCAGCTCGCCACGCAGATACTCGCCGACTTCAAGGAGGCGCTCACGGGTGTGTACGTACAGGTGGACGAGCAACACCACACCCACACGAGGTGCACGCCATCCGCGCGCAGCTCGCCACGCAGATACTCGCCGACTTCAAGGAGGCGCTCACGGGTGTGTACGTACAGGTGGACGAGCAACACCACACCCACACGAGGTGCACGCCATCCGCGCGCAGCTCGCCACGTAGATACTCGCCGACTTCAAGGAGGCGCTCACGGGTGTGTACGTACAGGTGGACGAGCAACACCACACCCACACGAGGTGCACGCCATCCGCGCGCAGCTCGCCACGCAGATACTCGCCGACTTCAAGGAGGCGCTCACGGGTGTGTACGTACAGGTGGACGATCAACACCACACCCACACGAGGTGCACGCCATCCGCGCGCAGCTCGCCACGCAGATACTCGCCGACTTCAAGGAGGCGCTCACGGGTGTGTACGTACAGGTGGACGAGCAACACCACACCCACACGAGGTGCACGCCATCCGCGCGCAGCTCGCCACGCAGATACTCGCCGACTTCAAGGAGGCGCTCACGGGTGTGTACGTACAGGTGGACGAGCAACACCACACCCACACGAGGTGCACGCCATCCGCGCGCAGCTCGCCACGCAGATACTCGCCGACTTCAAGGAGGCGCTCACGGGTGTGTACGTACAGGTGGACGAGCAACACCACACCCACACGAGGTGCACGCCATCCGCGCGCAGCTCGCCACGCAGATACTCGCCGACTTCAAGGAGGCGCTCACGGGTGTGTACGTACAGGTGGACGAGCTACACCACACCCACACGAGGTGCACGCCATCCGCGCGCAGCTCGCCACGCAGATACTCGCCGACTTCAAGGAGGCGCTCACGGGTGTGTACGTACAGGTGGACGAGCAACACCACACCCACACGAGGTGCACGCCATCCGCGCGCAGCTCGCCACGTAGATACTCGCCGACTTCAAGGAGGCGCTCACGGGTGTGTACGTACAGGTGGACGAGCAACACCACACCCACACGAGGTGCACGCCATCCGCGCGCAGCTCGCCACGCAGATACTCGCCGACTTCAAGGAGGCGCTCACGGGTGTGTACGTACAGGTGGACGAGCAACACCACACCCACACGAGGTGCACGCCATCCGCGCGCAGCTCGCCACGCAGATACTCGCCGACTTCAAGGAGGCGCTCACGGGTGTGTACGTACAGGTGGACGAGCAACACCACACCCACACGAGGTGCACGCCATCCGCGCGCAGCTCGCCACGCAGATACTCGCCGACTTCAAGGAGGCGCTCACGGGTGTGTACGTACAGGTGGACGAGCAACACCACACCCACACGAGGTGCACGCCATCCGCGCGCAGCTCGCCACGTAGATACTCGCCGACTTCAAGGAGGCGCTCACGGGTGTGTACGTACAGGTGGACGAGCAACACCACACCCACACGAGGTGCACGCCATCCGCGCGCAGCTCGCCACGCAGATACTCGCCGACTTCAAGGAGGCGCTCACGGGTGTGTACGTACAGGTGGACGAGCAACACCACACCCACACGAGGTGCACGCCATCCGCGCGCAGCTCGCCACGCAGATACTCGCCGACTTCAAGGAGGCGCTCACGGGTGTGTACGTACAGGTGGACGAGCAACACCACACCCACACGAGGTGCACGCCATCCGCGCGCAGCTCGCCACGCAGATACTCGCCGACTTCAAGGAGGCGCTCACGGGTGTGTACGTACAGGTGGACGAGCAACACCACACCCACACGAGGTGCACGCCATCCGCGCGCAGCTCGCCACGCAGATACTCGCCGACTTCAAGGAGGCGCTCACGGGTGTGTACGTACAGGTGGACGAGCAACACCACACCCACACGAGGTGCACGCCATCCGCGCGCAGCTCGCCACGTAGATACTCGCCGACTTCAAGGAGGCGCTCACGGGTGTGTACGTACAGGTGGACGAGCAACACCACACCCACACGAGGTGCACGCCATCCGCGCGCAGCTCGCCACGCAGATACTCGCCGACTTCAAGGAGGCGCTCACGGGTGTGTACGTACAGGTGGACGAGCAACACCACACCCACACGAGGTGCACGCCATCCGCGCGCAGCTCGCCACGCAGATACTCGCCGACTTCAAGGAGGCGCTCACGGGTGTGTACGTACAGGTGGACGAGCAACACCACACCCACACGAGGTGCACGCCATCCGCGCGCAGCTCGCCACGCAGATACTCGCCGACTTCAAGGAGGCGCTCACGGGTGTGTACGTACAGGTGGACGAGCAACACCACACCCACACGAGGTGCACGCCATCCGCGCGCAGCTCGCCACGCAGATACTCGCCGACTTCAAGGAGGCGCTCACGGGTGTGTACGTACAGGTGGACGAGCAACACCACACCCACACGAGGTGCACGCCATCCGCGCGCAGCTCGCCACGCAGATACTCGCCGACTTCAAGGAGGCGCTCACGGGTGTGTACGTACAGATGGACAAGCACAATCACGCCCACGCGCTCACGCACACTCACACGCACACATACACTCTTCTCCGACTTAGTGACGATATCGGGGAGCCGGTGTCCCGTCATTATATTAAAAAAAACGAGTGTGCTTTCGACCACACGACTGAAGTAAAACTTACGATACGCAACAGTTGCGTGTCGTAAGTTGTACTTTTTTTCTCTCTCTTTCATAGCCAGTTACTGGCTATGAAAGAGAGAAAAAAAGAAAGAAAAAAAATGTGCGCTCGCACCGCTCTCTTTCTTGCCCCTACAGTAATATACGAAACGTAACTCTCTCTCTTTCTATCTTCAGTAACATATCTCCCTCTCAACTTCCGTTCGCCTCGCCCGGTCACACTTTTCGTAACGCATTCACCAGCTTATTCCCCAAGTAAAGTGTGCATAAAGAAATTTTACTTCAAAAACTTGGTTTCGCAAATCATTTTTTTGGAAAATATTTATATTTATTTGAAATTGATTAGGTTAATGATTATAGTACTGATGATATTGGTGTCGCAGGCGGCGGCAAGAGCACCATATCGCACCGCACGCTGTCGGAGGCGTGCGGCGTGGTCGACGCGCTGGAGCCTAAAGTGAAACAGGACCTCATCAAGTGGTTCATCAGCACTCAGCTGCAGGTAACTTGAACAGTTTCTTGAAGGTCACTTCATAAAAATTCTCATTAAACTATCGTAGTAGGTTTTACCATCCTAAATTCTTTTTTGAAAACCAACCTCAGCCACTGTATTTTGTCCTGGATAAATGAAGTCTGTTTAAAAAACTGCCCTAATAGGCGTATCCCCTTCCAAGCTAGCCAGCTTCCATATAAGCATTCATAATTTCAGGATAGGTCTATTCTGGCTTCTACAAAACTAGTCCAGCACCACATAGGCGGTCCGGCTCGAAGGACCAAATTTTAAGTCAAACCTGACCTAAAAATTTGGTTGTTTGAGCCAGACAATTGTTTGTATGTAGCTCTGATGCGCGCGGCGTACCGACGCGCCGCGCCGCATCGCGCTTAACCGTACTGGAACGGTTTTTGTAGAAGGCGTATCCCCTTTCAAGATAGCCGGCTTCCATAATAGCATTTATAATTTTAGGATAGGTCTATTTATTCTGGCTTCTACCAAACTGGTCCAGCATCACATAGTCGGTCTGGCTCGAAGGACCAAATTTTATGTCGTACCTGACCTAAAAATTTGGTCGTTCGAGCCGGACAATTGTTTGTATGTTACTCTCTGATGCACATGGCGTACCGTCGCGCTGCGCTGCATCGCGCTTAACCGTAACGGTTTTGTAGAAGCTGAAACAGATCTTGCTTCACGATGCCTCATACGTACTGGTTGTCGTGTGCAGGAGTACGAGCACCTGTTCTCTAGCGAGCAGGAGTGCGCGTGGATCTCGTTCATCGAGCGGCGCTACGCGTGGCTCAAGAAGCACTTGCTGCGCTTCGAGGACTCGCTCGCCGCCATCTTCCCGCCCGCCTGGCGCCTGAGCGAGCGCCTCGCGCACCGCTTCTGCAAGGTGAGCTACTTCTGAGTACGGTCGTCGGTCCTCCTAGTGGGGGGTCTGCCAATATTGCGCTTTCACGTGCGAGGTCACCACTCCAGCAACTTGAACACCAATGACTTTCGGTTCTTCGAGTCATGAGTCGCGTGACAATCAACAGGTTACAATAAATCTTAATAAACTAAACAAAGTGAAAAACATATTTTGCAGTATTGTAGATCCACTTAGACAGTGGCGTGCACAGGGTTTGGGCTGAAGGTAGGCATTGGGGTACGCATACGTTATAGGTACATTAGGTATCAAGTCACATTTCTAGATCCAAGATTTGGGCTGGGCGTTGATGAGTGAGTCAGTAGGAACGCATGTCAAGATAATTTATGCATTTCGATATTGAACTTGTGTATAACTACCTAGTTTCTATACGCGCTGCACAAATGCATTTAATTTTAAAATTGAATCTAAGTAAGTAGATGAATGTTTTCTGGCATATCATGTTTTTAGCTGTGTTATGAAAGTTATTAAAGGTTACTAAGAATAAAAGTTATTAAGTTGTTATACTGAGTTGGACGTGAGTTACTCACAAATTAGTCGATATTTTGATTAATTTCTTAAACTGGACGCTTTCAAATAAAGATTTTTATATAAACCTGTGAAGATGATACTGCCATTGTCGCAATTAGAATGCCATAAGCCTACTTTGTCGTATTAGTTTACAAATTTCGAAAAACCAAATTAAATTTGAATTTCGCGGGCAGACCCTTGTCTTCCACCTCAACATTCCATAACCATACCGTACCTACCTACGGTTTAACAAAAAACACGCAAGGAAAGCAAAACAACTAGGTATTAGTTTAATACCACTAATATCTAGTTGTTTTGCTTTCCTGAACACAGTTACTTAGCCAGTTAAAAGAATCTTATTATTTACCTAACGTTAAATACTCGTCTCTTTATCACTTTTTTGGGATAATTATAACAAAGGTGCACATCTACATTACATGATACGGAAAGAATAAAATTTACCTTTTGTAAACACAGCGTCTGAACAGATTTCACACAAAATATCTTCCATTTATCAAAATAATGATTACTACTTACTATGAATAAACCTTTACACAGACTTTGTAGAAAGTTACAAATCCAATTGGTTTTTATTTACTTCACATGCATAATCCAGCAAAAACTTTATTAAATCATTAATTTAAACCAAAACACTGTATTCATACGAAAGTAAACAATGCATGAACAATATGGCGTCCGTAGAAAACATACACTCGAGTCAAAAGTTACTTTTAAATTGTAAGTGTAAACTGAATTTTATATTTTCATTGTGAGTTTTACTATTTAAAATGTACTATAAAATGTTTTATTTTTTAAGCGAATTGTCTGGTATATTTATTTCAATTCGTCTACGAAAACATGTGTTGTTTTTCGATCTCAATATTTTTTTAAGATCTAAAACTGTATTTAAATTTACGGAAAAAATCTGAAGCACTAAGTGTATAATTATAATAAATCAAGCTACTTATTTGGAATTAAAAAAAATAAAACCTTGATTTGTTCTTACTTTCGATCACGCGCAGTTTTGAAAATACACGCTAAATTCGCCCTTACCTACTGTTGACCAATCACAAACCGTAGAGGCTCTGCCTTTTCTATGCGTTTTCATTGATAATTTCGAGTAGATTATTGAATGAAATCACAAACACATCTAAACATGTAGTTGTGTTGAGTGGTGTAATACACTATGCATGTAATCAAGGGTGTGTGTGTTTTGAGGCATAAAAGTTTTATGCTTTTTCCACCGTCGCGTCGCGTCGCTGTCGGCAGTCGCGCAAATGTAAGCTTAGGTAATTGCTAGTAGCGTTAGATGGCGCGATAGATGGCGCTCATCGATTTGAAGAAGACGAGTGCCTATTTTAATCATATTTTTTAGGTGCTTTATTTTGTTTTTGTTTTAACAAAAACAAAATAAAGCAGTGCTTTTTAGCCTCTATAGACCGCACGCCACTGCACTTAGAGACTGCCATAGCTTGCAAATAAGAAACTAGTTAAATGGAGAAAAAAAGAAAAGAAGGGGGATGCTATAAGATCCAGCAAGCTCTGCGGATCAACTAACTGGATCTAGTGCCACGAATAAATAAAAAACTATTTTATACAATTTTATGACTCGTGAGCTGTGTCGAATGTTGTGATACATTGGCATGCGAATTGTGCACCTTTGTCGGTACTTATTCACATCGGATATCCGTTTCTACCACTCTTTGATAAGAATGATATTCAAATTCAAATTCCAAATTATTTATTTCACGTAGGCCAATCTGTGGCTCTTATGACAAGTCATGCATGACTCAACCACCGGTTCGGAAAGCGGATTCTGCTGAGAAGAGCCGGCAAGAAACTCAGCAGTTGCTCTTTTCAAAATAATCATTTATAATATTATTATGAAGCATTGTAATAAGATTTTTATACTAACTTGTAGGCAGCTGGATGCCAAGCCGATTTAATAATATTTCCACAATGAGGGAAATTTAAAAAAAAAATCACATGACATAAGTTTGAACGTTGTTCTCGTTCAGATCACCCGCGCGGCGGTGGCGGACATAATGCAGTCGCGCCGCAACGAGGTGGACGTGAAGCTGCTGCTGTACGCCATACAGAAGACGTACAACTTTGAACTGCTGCTACACAAGCGATTTGTTGGTGAGTCGTGAATACAGCGTGCCTGGTTTTAACTTAAGTCTAATTATAGACACAAAGACAAAAGTTTAAAAACTAACCTGACTATTTTTATTTTTATTAAAGTGTTAACCTACACTTAAGGAAATATCAGAATAAATTTTATAAACACATATCAAAAATTCCGAGGCCGGCGGGATTGGAACCCACATCTCTTAGGAATCGCGCCCGAGTGTGCTAGCCACTTATCACTACAGTCACGGTCGAACTACACGTCAGCATCGAAATTAGTGATATGTATCTACTTTTTCAATATAAGCAACTAACCTGACTACGGAAAATTGGATGTAAAACCTTTCATATTGATTTTGTTCGTACAAAATGTAGCCTATGTCATCCGGATCATCATAACGAAATGATTGGCACCTCATGCATCAAAATCGACTCAGTAGTTTATTTGCTACAGAGGAACATTCGTAAATAGTCACATCCATACTGTAAAGAAAACTCCTTCATCACTATCTATACGACTTTATAATTTGCACACTTAGAGCACAAGCACACTTGAAAAAAAATACATAAACAGCCACAACCAGCTCCAACGCTCAACGAGAACTAACTTAACTATAACACCACACCACTACCATGGCTCATGTACAGTGGATGTCGTAGTTTTTTGAGGCAATTTTTATCTAGATATCATACTCTGGCACTGCTCGAGACTCAGAGAGTAAAAATGATATGTTTTAACTCATTCTTGAGTCTGAGCTGAGTGAAAGTGCCATCTATATGTCTTACCTTTAGGGCCTGTTTCACCACTTGCTGATAAAGGTCTGGTAACCTATCCACAACTTATCTGACGGATAGCGTTTAAATTTCTGTTTCATAAGTATTTGAATACGTTAATCTGGCAGTTAAACTCAAAGAGATATCACACAGATTTATCCAACAGATATTTTGTCTGTTAGATATATATCAGGCACTTTATCAGCAAGTGTTGAAATAGGCTATTATTGTTTTAGATGCTTTATTGAATGCCAGTATTGAAATTATATCCCTAATATTATAAAAAAATTTTGCATGCCCTTTGTTCGGCGGATTGCGGAATGTTTTGTACCTACCCTACTGTAACACCTTTTATGTACCTGCGATCATGCAAATAAATGATTTGAATTTGAATTTAATGTATGTCTGAAGGCACGGAACTGGGAGCTGAGGTGGTGGACGAGGAAGTCGTCAAACTGGCATTTGATGAAGACGATAAGGAGGTAAAGTCTTAGATAAGTTAACCGTCTGAAATACTCGAAAACCAATTAAATATTAACAAATTATCTAGCTTTTCTTGTTTGGGTTTGCTAAATTCAAAGTAAATTAGCGCTAGTGGCGCCGCTATTAGTTTTCTACTGTTTTTTGCCAAGTTATACGTCCTTGATCATGATTGTCGGCAGGAAAAGGAGTCGAGCACGTCCAGCAGGAGCTCCCCCTGGGTGGGGCTGATCGGGGCGTGCTTCGAGCCGCACCTGTCGCTGTACATCACGAGCCTCGACACCAACCTGCGCGCTCTGATGGACCGGTTCATACAGGTCATGACCACTGGCTGATGCCCACGACTTCGTCCGCGTGGATTTAGTTTAGTTTCAGCTTCGATCCCTCGGGAACTCTTTGATTTTCCGAAATAAAAAGTAGCCTATGTCACTGGGTCCTCAACTATACACATGCAAAAAATAACGTCGCTCCGTAGCTCTGTTGCGGCGTGATTGCAGAACAAACCAACAAACATACTTCGCATTTATAATAGTAGTATGATTGCAATCATTTGAGAACATGCACTTTTTGGCACCCAATTAGGGACTACATCCATAGGTTTAAATCCGGTTCAAAGGACCAAAGGTACGGTCCGGAACCGCACAGTAATTTTTTTTCCTACCATAAGGCACCATTACGCAACGGTAGCCTTATTTTTTACTGCAATCTAGCATAAGGGCTAATTAGCAATCTATATATATAAAAGAAAGTGGTGTTAGTTACACTATTTATAACTCAAGAACGGATGAACCGATTTAGCTGAAAATTGGTGGAGAGGTAGCTCAGAACCAGGAGACGGACATAGGATACTTTTTATCCCGTTCGACCGCGTTTCCGTCAAGTCACTATAAAACGTGGTATAACAAAAACGCATCTGACATGGAATAACAAAACGCAAATGACAGTGGAATAACAAAACGTAAATGACAGCTAAACGTAATTTTGTCTTTGGTTAAGTATAGTAAAAAATTTGACAATTATAAAAAGTGTTATAATAAAGCATTACTGATATTATAAGTGCGAAAGTGTGTTTGTTGGTTGGTTTGTCCTTCAATCACGCCGCAACAGAAAGCGGATTGATGCGATTTTTTGCATGGGTATAGTAATGGATGTAGTAGTGGTTCCTCAGACCGGAAGAGCTACTTTTTATCTCGGATAATGAAAGAGTTCCCGCGGGATTTTTAAAAACTAAATCCATGCGGACGAAGTCGCGGGCATTAGCTAGTATTATTTTAACTTAAACTTCTACTTATAATTAAATTCTATATCTAATTTACAGTCCAATAACTGTCCTTAGTTTATTCTAATATATAGGGTTCACTATGTTTTTGTGACCTAGTCAAACACAAGCACTGCACTGACACTGCACTTGTGCACTTTTAAACACTAGTTCGAACTGTTTTGTTCTTTTAAGTCTCCTTTTAATGTCCGTGTTATCGTGAAGCTTTACAGCTTCCAGATTCACATGATGACGAAGTCGATGTTTGTGAGCTTCTGCGTAGTTTTGTATAATCTTGTTCACGAACTCCATCTTATCTGTGGAGATCGTGATTTCTGACGTACCAGGGTGCATTGGATATTTCTTGTTCGGGAATCTCTGTATTATTTGGATATTGCTCGGTTTAGTACACCCCTAGAGTTGTATACCACACGTCCATACAGGCATCAGAACTTGCTTATATAGCATAAGCTTATTATGTAATGAGAGCGTAAAAGGCCTTCCAAGCAGCCAATGCATTTTTTTATATTATCGTAATTCTAATTCCTCGCGTTTCTTTTTAACATGAGCTTTCCATCGAAGCTTTGTGTCTAGCGTCATACCCAGGTACTTCGCTGTATTTACGTAGGGGATAAGTTGCCGATTTAGGTAAATCAGGTGATAATGCGGTAGCTTATTGGTGAAATCTATATGCATTGATTTAGACTCGTTAAGTTCAATTCGCCACTTTATAGTCCATTCATTAACTTTGTATATGGCAACTTGTACTTTTCCACTGCTTCTTCATGACTTTCTCCAGTTCCTATTATGGCAGTATCATCAGCAAATGTTGCAATGCTATTATTTTCTAGTGCTGGAATATCACAGGTGTATAATAAGTACAGGACCGGACCTAAAACACTTCCTTGCGGTACCCCAGCTTTAATTTCCTAGACTTGGGAATATGCATCTTCTTGACGAACTCTAAACCATCTGTTCGAAATATATGATTCAAGAATATCGGCAAATGACTTTGGTAGCATAATTCTGAGTTTATAGATAAGCCCTTCGTGCTACACTTTATCGAAAGCTTGCGCTACGTCTAAAAATACACACTTTGTTATCTTCTAATGATTTCTCTATTATATCAGTAATTCTGTGGACTTGGTCTATTGTTGAGTGTTTTTCTCGGAATCCAAATTGGTGATCTGGTATTAATTTTCTGTCTTCTAGGAAGGGTTTTAGTCTCTTAAGTAACAGTTTTTCAAATAATTTTGAAATTACTGGTAATAAAGAGATCGGTCTATAAGAGGTTGTTTCATGAGGTGGTTTCCCGGGTTTAGCAATCATGATAACTTCAGCAACTTTCGATAGCTCAGGTACATGTTTCAGTCGAAATGACGCATTTATGAGATTGTTAAGTTTCACTAAAGCTTTCCGAGGTAGATTTTTCAAGATTTCTCCGGTAATAAGATTTTTTTTGCTTAAGTTGCACAGTACAGTGTACGCACAGTAATTGAAAATGATTTGGTGTTTATAGACTGCAAGCAAGTTGTACGGTTTGGATTGTGATTTTTGGGCCATACAAGGACCACATACATATAATTTGGCGTCCAATTAGGGGCCGCATATTGGGGACCATCAACATCGAACTAGTGTGTCGACGTGTCGGTCTGTGTGTGCAGGACGCGAAGACGGCGGACGTGGGCGGCGGCGCGGGCGGCGTGAGCAGCGGCGCGGGTGCGGTCATGTCGAGCTGCGCCGACTTGTTCCTGTTCTACAAGAAGTGCCTCGCGCAGTGCGCCACGCTGTCCACCGGCGAGCCCATGCTCGGTGAGTGGACGCGGCACGAGTCGACGCACTACCGTCGGTTCAGAAAGCAGCTTCTGCCGAAGAGAGCGGGCAACTTTGTCTGTTCGAGACACTGACTGACAGCGCCATCTAGGGTAACGACGGAAATTTCACAGGGGACTTGATTTGACATTGTCATTGGAACATTATTACACTTTTCATTGAAAATTCGCTTTAACCTGTATCTAATAAACGTGTTTTTGCACACTGACTTGTCCCGGCTGCCGCAGAGCTGGCGGGCGTGTTCGGCAAGTACCTGCGCGAGTACGCGGGCGCGCTGCAGGCCGCGCTGCCGCGCGCCGCGCCCGCGCCCGGCGTGCCCTCGCTCGTCACCAACCTGCACACGCTGCTGCGGGACGACGGCAACACGCAGAGGTACGACGCTTCCGTCTACAGCTGGCGGCGTGTTCGGCAAGTACCTGCGCGAGTACGCGGGCGCGCTGCAGGCCGCGCTGCCGCGCGCCGCGCCCGCGCCCGGCGTGCCCTCGCTCGTCACCAACCTGCACACGCTGCTGCGGGACGACGGCAACACGCAGAGGTACGACGCTTCCGTCTACAGCTGGCGGCGTGTTCGGCAAGTACCTGCGCGAGTACGCGGGCGCGCTGCAGGCCGCGCTGCCGCGCGCCGCGCCCGCGCCCGGCGTGCCCTCGCTCGTCACCAACCTGCACACGCTGCTGCGGGACGACGGCAACACGCAGAGGTACGACGCTTCCGTCTACAGCTGGCGGGCGTGTTCGGCAAGTACCTGCGCGAGTACGCGGGCGCGCTGCAGGCCGCGCTGCCGCGCGCCGCGCCCGCGCCCGGCGTGCCCTCGCTCGTCACCAACCTGCACACGCTGCTGCGGGACGACGGCAACACGCAGAGGTACGACGCTTCCGTCTACAGCTGGCGGCGTGTTCGGCAAGTACCTGCGCGAGTACGCGGGCGCGCTGCAGGCCGCGCTGCCGCGCGCCGCGCCCGCGCCCGGCGTGCCCTCGCTCGTCACCAACCTGCACACGCTGCTGCGGGACGACGGCAACACGCAGAGGTACCTCTCTCTCCTGCCCCTACAGTAATATACGAAACGTAACTCTCTCTCTATCTTCACTAACTTATATCTCCCTCTCAACTTCCGTTCGCCTCGCCGGATCACACTTTTCGTAACGCATTCACCAGCTTACTTCCCAAGTCAAGAGTGCGTGACGAAGTTTTAATTCAAAAAATAAAGGAAGTGGTTACTTATTCCAACATTTTGTGCTTTCATGTCTTCAGGTACACAAAGCAAGAGATCTCCAAGATAACCAGCGTGATAACGACCTCCGAGTACTGCCTCGAGACCACCATACACCTGGAACAGAAGCTCAAGGAGAAGATCACTCCCACCCTCGCCGATAAGATAGACCTGACTCCGGAACAGGATCTATTCCACAAGATGATCAGCAACTGCATCCAGCTCCTCGTGCAGGACCTGGAGCTGGCCTGCGAGCCCGCCCTGCAGGCCATGACCAAGATATCCTGGCTGCACTTCGACAACGTCGGAGACCAGAGCTCCTACGTCACCCAGATCATAATGCACTTGAAGAACACGGTCCCCAACTTGCGTGACAACCTAGCGTCTTCTAGAAAATACTTCACGCAATTCTGCATACGATTCGCGAACTCATTCATCCCAAAATTTATCCAGAATATATACAAATGTAAGCCCATATCTACCGTCGGCTCTGAACAACTTTTGCTGGATACGCACATGTTAAAAACGGCTTTGTTGGAACTACCCTCGATCGGTTCGGATGTCAAGAGGCAAGCTCCGACGACGTTCACCAAAGTTGTGATCAAGCTAATGACTAAAGCGGAAATGATTTTGAAACTGGTGATGGCGCCGTTGGACAGTAACCTCGAAGGATTCGTGGCACAGTTTCTGCAGCTGCTGCCTGAAAGTACGGTCGCAGAGTTTCATAAGGTGCTAGACATGAAGGGAGCAAAATTGTCCAAAACTCAAATGAGTTCGTTGGACTCTTTGTTTAAACAAATTAGTAAAAATGCGATTAATGAAAATAAATGATTTGTACATAAGTAAGTACTAGTATTATTTATGTTAAAGCATACAGTTATTCTACGATGTTCTTTATTCTACCCTCCTCTGTGGCGCAACTGAGAACTGATATTCAGATTACAATAATTTTCTCAGAGATCCTTCCGTATATTATAAGATGTACATATTTATCATAAAAATTAAGTACATAGTGCGAATAAATTAATAAACAAAAGTAGGTACCTTCCCCGGTAAGGAATATTGTGATGGGAAACAGATTATATACCTACTCAGTGGCTATAGTTAGTTTTGTAATGCAAAGAACCGTCAAACTGCAGTGTTAATGCAGGAAAATAAACTATAGCATAGATTATAAGAGAATTCTGATTATTTTTTTTACATTCCGTAGTTTATTTTATATAAAAAAGAGTCTTAAAATCTTAATTTTTGTATTATTGTTTTGAAATTAAATTTTTATTTTTAGATGTCATAATAATGAGTTTTATTATAAATGATGATCCGTAGCCCTGTTGCGGCGTGATAGAAGGACAAACCAACAAACAAACACACTCGCATTTATAATATTATAAATCCTTCCTTTCCCTTTTGGGCTAACTTTGAACTAAGATACCTATATAGTTCCTCGGCAGTTCCTAGGGTGGTCGCGTCAGGTTGTTGGGAATCGACTGTCTCTAGAAACCCTGTCCAACACAGGACTGTCGATTTTAAGTGTTTATTTGAAGCATCGGGGTGCTGGATACAGGCGCTATGAGGATCGTGTTCTGTCACTTTCCTTTCAAGAGACCTATTTTTTATTCGATGATAAGAGCCCTAAGCTTGACTGCGATCTCGCCTGATGGTAAATGACGATGCAGCCAGATGGTAGCGGCCCGCTACCATCTGGCTGCATCGTCATTTACCGCTACCAGCGGGGGGACTAATAGCTGATGGACGATGGACACAGGCTGTGTCACACAGCCCTGTCGGTGGGATGGTGACTAGCCACGGCCCACCAGACAAGACCTTAGATGCCCAGCCAAATGTACGTTTAACGGTCGTGTTGGTGACATTAGAACTCGTGAGGATCGTTAGTCCCCATCGGAAAATTAATATGCACACTGCACGTGCAAGCTGAATGAAATTCTTTGTACCATCTCAGATGAAGTCTCGGAACCGAGGAAATTCAATGTTTATTAAAACGGGCAATTAAACGAGTAAACTACAAAGCAGTTAGGCTGAACGACATGTTTACCTTTGCCTTTCCGGTTTAAAAAACAACGAACGTAAACAACAACAGTGTACAAAACGTCAACGGTAACATTCAAACCAAATGTCAGTGTCAAACGAATGGCCGCGGTGTGTACGAGTCGCCCCGTTTAGATTTTTTTAATTGAAAAATGAAATTGCCGGTGCGAAAGTGCTATCATGCGGCGAAAATTTCTTTCTTTGTGATATTAGTCGTTACAATTTTAGCGCTATTCGAGCAATGGCGTGGCGGGAAACGTTCCGCGCGCGCCCAGACTTCCGACTTGGAAGATGTTTACGAAAAGGAGATTTTGGAAGACGAGGCGAGGATTATACCAGGTTTGGGAGAAGGAGGGGTCGCTGCACATCTGAGTGGAGAAGCGAAGCGGCTCGGCGAAGAATCCGAGAAGAAATTAGCCATAAACGTGTATCTAAGTGATCGCATAGCTTACAATAGAACTTTAAAAGGTAATCAGTTTGTATTACTGTTATATACGTCTGTAACTGTTCATAGCGTCCTATTTACGTGATCAAATACATTAATGCTACTACATACTTTGAATTTTGAAACTCAATTGTTTTAATAGTTGCAACCACTTTTTACCAGTATGTTAATAATATATATTGGATTACTGAATGCATGTAAATATTAAGTTATGAATTTACCTACTTCGTTAGCCAATACCATGAAATGAGATTTGTTCAGGCGGAACGTAAAATTATACAGCATGCTAATATTATAAATATACAGACATGTGTTTGTTTGTGATTTGTCTTTCAATCATGCAGCACCAGAGCAACAAATCGACTTGATTTTTTGGCATAAATTTTGGTAGAACTTGAAAAACTGCATTAATTAATTTTTTTTTTCTAAAATATATGGAGTACTAGCTGATGCCCGTGACTTCGTCTGCGTGGATTTAGTTTTTAAAATCCCTCAGGAACTCTTTGATTTTCCGGGATAAAAATTAGCCTATGCCACTCTCCAGGTCCTCAACTATACCCATGCAAAAAATCACGTCGATCTCTAGCCCTGTTGCGGTTTGATTGATGGTCAAACCAACAAACAAACACACATTCGCATTTATAATATTAGTAAGGAAGCAAAAGCTAGCATAACTTGGCAACATATTAGTGATAACTTTTATTGCTCACCAGTTGAAAGAGCATTCTGAACCAATCTTCATCTGATAACGTCTGGTAGGCTGCAGTTCATCAGGTCCCAGGACCAAGTTCCAAAAAGGTGTAGAGTGGTCAAAAACTCTAGGCTGACCCAACTTAAGTGAAGTTAAGTTTCTAACTACTTCCTAATTAAATTTTGAAATTAAGAAATTCTCAGTAGCATCCTGTAGTTGGGTAGTTGTTAGTCTTACACCCCTATGTCTCGGAGAACATGAAAAGTATGATTGTGTTTGATCTGTCTTATCACACTATGAGAGTGAGGTAATAGAGAGTATTGCTCACACTTCTGTGGTCTGAAATATCTCTTGAATTAAACTGGGATGGAAATCCCACACGACTGGAGAGATCAGGCGCTGGACTGACAGCTTTACATGCTCTCCGAGGCACGGGGGTGATACCTACACCACTATCTTACCTAACTCCAGGTTAGTACTGAGAATTTCTTGATGGAAAAACTCAGTACATATTTGATTAGTCCGATCCGGGAATCGAACCCGGGACCCCATCATCTGCAGTGGAACACGGTAACCGCTAAACCAATGAGGGTCCATCACAACAGAGACCTGTCCACACGGTTGGTACAGGCTACATAAGAAGGCTTAGGGTCACTCAGCGGACGATAGAGAGAGCTATGTTCGGCATATTCTTGCGAGATCAAATTAGAAATGAGGACATCCATAGGAGAACCAAAGTCACAGAGTCCTCTCAATCAAGTTACAAACCTGAGTGTGAGAAGTGGCAATGGACAGGAACAAAGTTCAATGTTGAGTTGCATGCAGCCATTGGATGTAGGCACTGCAAGATACAGGTCTTTGTGCTGAGGTGGATGTCTATCGGTTTATAAAGGAAGCAAAAGATCTCCTGTATAGTTGTCAGGTCTCTTCATCAACAGACAGATGTCCATGGCTGGACAAAGGTCTCTTACATGGACATCCACTAGCCTCAATCTTGCGCTGCCTGCATTCAGCGGCTCCTTGCTACTCGTTTGATGTTGTCGGACCTAGTGGGGGGGTCTGCCAATACCGCGCTTCGCGGTGCGGGGCGCCACTCCAGCACCTTGGGACCCCAATGACCATCAGCTCTTCGAACTATGTGCACCACCCATTTCCACTTCAGTTTCGCAACTTGCTGAGCTATGTGGGTGACTCTGGTTCTCCTATGGATTTCCTCATTTCTGATTTGATCTCACAAAAATACTCCAAACATAGCTCTCTCTATCGCCCGTTGAGTGACACTAAGCCTTCTTATCAAGCCTGTAGCAACCATGTTGACATGTCTCTGTGATGATGGACCCTGATTGGCTTAGTGGTTACCATGTTCCACTGCAGATGAAGGGGTCCCCGGTTCGATTCCCAGATCAGACTAATCAAATATGTACTGAGTTTTTCCGTCAAGAAATTCTCAGTACTAACCTGGAGTTAGGTAAGATAGCGGTGTAGGTATCACTCCTGTGCCTCGGAGAGCATGTAAAGCTGTCAGTCCTGATCTCTCCAGTCAGCTGTCAGCTCCTGATTTCTCCAGTCGTGTGGGATTTCCGTCCCATGAATAGAATAGAATAGAATAGAAATGTTTTTTATTCAAATACATAAACTTTTTTACAAGTGCTTTTCGTCGATGAGTCTACCACTGGTTCGGAATGCCGTTCCTGCCGAGAAGAACCAGCAAGAAACTCGGCAGTTGCTTTTTTCAAAACAAGTTTACAATATACTTAGTAGAAATTATGCAATGTATGCAGTGTTTCCACAATGAGGAAAAAGAGAATTTACAGGTTAATCAATACCTAGTGTCTCATGAATCGCTGTAACGAATTATATCCACGCTTTGGATACGAGATCCACGCATGGGGTATGAGAGTGAGGGAACAGAGAGTACACCTGTGTTTGCGCACACACGTGTGCTGCTAATCTCTGAGGTCATCGTGGTGCCTGCCCCCAGATCACCGCAACCCGGCGTGCGAGCGCGTGGTGTACGACGCGGAGCTGCCATCGGCTTCGGTGGTGCTGATCTTCCACAACGAGCCCTACTCCGTGGTGGTGCGCACAGTCTGGAGCGTGGTCAACAGCGCGCGCAGGGACCAGCCCTGGTACAGGAAGGCCAACTACGTTGACAGGGAGACCGGCCGGACTATGACGCTGGGTGAGAGTTGATACATGTGGCTCTTAAGGTGGAAGACACGGGTCTGCCCGCAAAACCTAATACGACAAAGTAGGCTTATGGCATTCTAATTGCACCAATGGCAGTATCATCTTCACAGGTTTATATAAAAATCTTTACTTGAAAGTGACCAGTTTAAGAAATTCTCCGCCATCTGCTCGTCGTAGGCGCCTATCTCCCAGTAGTACGCGCGGTTGATGGCGAATAAACCGCCTGCCATCGTGGGTGACCTGAGGACGGTAGTTTAACATCACATCTGGTAAATTAGATTTTTTTTTCTTTAAAAGAATATTAGTCAGAATGTCGGCTAATTTGTGATTAACTCACGTCCAACTCGGTATTTTGATTAATTTCTTAAACTGGACACTTTCAAGTAAAGATTTTTATGTAAACCTGTGAAGATGATAATTCCACTGGCACAATTAGAATGCCATAAGCCTACTTTGTCGTATTAGTTTACAAAATGAGAAAAACCAAATTAAATTTGAATTTCGCGGGCAGACCCGTATAATCCACCTTAACACACTTCAACAAGGAAAGCGTAAATTAAAAATTTAAAACACCCCTGACGTGTGAATCTATGGCCGGAGTATGATTGCAGCATCAGGTCGAAGTTATCAATTGATTGTCATTTAACGATCATACTGGCACGCGTGAAGCATTTAATCGAGTTATCATTTCAGAAAAGAGCTGATACTCTTACAGTGCTGGACCGATATTAACCAAACATAGCTAAGAACCACCACACTGCAAGGAAACTGGCTTTCAAATGAAAAAACCGCATCGAAATCAGTACATCCGTTTGAGAGCTACGATGCCACAGACAGACAGCCCACAATACCCCCGGCGGGAAAGTAGCACCACTTTCTGTCTGCCCGTCTTAACATGAATTGAATTATTGTAGTACGTTTTTTGGAACTTCCCTTCATTGTGGAAATATTATATTCTATTCTAACAAAGTTGCATGGGTCAAATCGGCTTGGCATCCAGCTGCCCACAAGAAAAAACTTATTACAATGTAATAGCTACATATTAACATTGTGAAATGATTAATTTGGAAATGAGCAACTGCTGAGTTTCTTGCCGGCTTTTAGCAAAATCCGTTTTCCGAACCAGTGGTAGAGTCATGACGTGTCATAAGAGCGACAGGTTGGCCTACGTGAAATAAATAATTTTGAATTAACTGCGAAAAGTCAGAGCTCAGGATCCAACCTGCGACCCAACGAATAAGAGACTGCAGTCCAAACAATTAGGCTATTGCCGCTTACAAGTTTTTTTTTTATACAGTAGGGGAAATCCTCATTGACATCCGCTGTGGGTAGTGCCAGACTCTTACTGGCTAAAACCCCTACTGTCTCCCTGTTGTCCGTGTGCCCGCCTTGCAGCCTAAAACACGTGAACACTACAGTCTTTTTACGCCCTTTTCTTCCTCCTTTCCCTTTATTATGTTTTCAATAAATTCCGCAACAGATTTCCAGTTCTTTTCCGATTCTAACATTCTATTTACTAAATTTCCAACCCATATATCTCCTATTTTATTTATAAATAGCATCTTGTCTGTCTCTATTCCATTTCTGACACACAAATATGGTGTGCATTGTATCATCTATTTCAGTACAATGCATGCCCCGTGCGGAGTTGCTGGATCTCCCATCGGGCGCGTCCCCGGGGTGGTGGATAGGGGAACGCCTCCCAGATATGGGTGGTACCGGGGAAATCAAATACCCGGCGTGAACCAAAACCAGTAGGCATGGGCGTGCCTTTAGTCATGTGAGACGCGGCCTAGGGGACTTTACCCCGACAGAAAAAGCAAGCTGTAGTCCAGCAAAAATGGAAGCGAATAGTAAATTTAACGTACCCCAGGTGGGTACCGCGGCTGGTTTACCCTGCGGAGAATCCCATACTGAACCTAGTTCAGGTAGCCCCAACGTATCTGGGGGGGGCAACTATCGCTCTATACAAGGAGAACATAATTTAGATAGGGAGTATGACAGACAGAAAAAACTGGACGAATTGATAAACCCGTTCGCTAGGAGAGACACAATCAAGAGATCGCCACCAGTAAGTGGAAAGCAGCAAAATCAATATCAGACACCGGAGGACGATCAACACATGGACACCGAACATGCAAAAAATGAGAATGAAAAAGAAACTCCGACGCCAGAAGACCGCCCAAAGAAAAGGAAAAAACCGTCAAGCCCGATTGACATACAAATAGAGGAAATTCAGCCATCTATAGAACTGGCTAAACTAAAGAAAAGGACAGACGAGTTAAATAATTTTATAAGGGGCAACAAAAATGTACATAAGGAAGTAAGGAAATTTGCAATGGAAATAACAAGCTTGGCTAAACAGGCAATCACAAGACATAAACATGATAGTTACAGAATCCAAGAACTCCAGAAAGAACTACAGGAGTATAGGGAGGCACAAGAAAGTAAATACTCAAAGCTGGAAAACGAACTAAAAGATCTTAGGTTAACATATGAAAGAAGGTTTAAAGAAATAGAAAATAATAAAGGACAAAATCACTGTAAATGTACCAAAAATGATAATAGATTTAACTTAAATACTGCAGTTATAAGCATATATGAAGAATTTATAAATGTTGTTGACCTAGAATGGACTGAAGATAGCTTTAAAAATGTTCAGATCGATCACGGCGATCCATTAACAGACTTAGCTGAAAATGTGGTATACTTCTGCGATGAAACAACGGAAAGGCAGTCGAAACTGGGGAAAAGGATCTTAAATAGATATCCAGAACTCGTAGAGGGTGAAAAAACACAATGCAAAGGAGGAACATATACCTCAGTTAAGCAGAGAAGGACATATAAAACCACTGAGGGCACTTGTGTAAAAGAAAAAAACATCACTGCTTTCTTCTACAACCCCACAAAACAAAATGGGGAATCACAATGTGATGTCTTTCACTTGTGTCGGGAACTTAAGAACTTAAGTTTAAACTACGAGAAGCAAGAGTTAACAATAGTTTCTCCACAAGCAGTTAGACCCGATAACATGAAAAAGATTCTGGAGGCTGTTTTTCATGAAACAAACTTCAAAATAAAACTCAGAACTAGTAAGAAAAAGAAGGTCTACAAAGAAAGGAAAAAAATACCTGAAGATAATGTTATAATAATTAATGAAACAGCTACTTACGCAGAGACTGTTAAAAAACTCAAATATGGTTTAAAGGATAGTAACGCTTTGGAGTATATAAAAAGAGTTAGGAAAACAAAATCGGGAAAAGTTCTAGTTAATATCTCAGATAAGGTGGATAAGGACATTGTTGTAAATAGAATCAAGGAAAGCTGTAATATAGAGGTGCACAATAAAATGAAAATGAAGTTTTTGCATATTAAAGACGTTGATGCAACCGCAGAAAAGGAAGACATTAGGGATGCCATAATAAATACAAACTCAATATCACATCAAGAACAATTAGAGGTTAAAACACTTAGACCGATGATGAACGGAAACCAAACGGCCACAGTCTGGCTGGAAGAGACAGACTGTAAAAAAGTTTTGGACTTGCAGAAATTGAAAATTGGGCTTAACACATGTCAAATAACGGAAAGAATAGAAATACTGAGATGTTATCGCTGCTGGGGCTATAACCACAAGGCTGCCCGCTGCATTGGAGAAGACAGGAGCCAAAAATGTCGTAAATGTAACGGAGACGACCATAAAGCAATACACTGTAAAGAAGAACCTTTCTGCCCACTCTGCGAAGAGCAGGGGCACGCAGCCGGTGGCAGTAGATGTGGAGTCTTCCAAAAAGCTCTGCAAATGGCGAGGAATGATATAGACCGCAGGAAAAAAACAGGATATTCACAGTCCTTCAAGTAAACACAAACAGGAGTGTGAGTGCACATGATATGGCCAAAGTCATTGCAGCAGAGCGGAAATGTGATTTTGTTGCCATCAGTGAACCAAATCTAACAACGTGCAAGCGTGGGGGACAGCATAGTTACAGTGACACCGATGGAGATACCATGATTGTAAACTTCAGTAAAAGATACCAGGTCCGAGCTTATCGCTCAGCCGAGGGCTTCGTGTGCGTAGAAACAGCGGATACGGCACTGTACAGCGTCTATCTGAGCCCAAATAAATGTAGTCTGGAGGAATTCAAAAACAATTTAAATATAATCCAAAATGATATAATCGAGGCAAGAGAAAGGAACAAAAAAATCATAATCACTGGAGATCTAAATGCGAAACATCCCTGCTGGGGCGGAACGCAAACAAATAAGAAGGGTGAAGAGCTGCTGGAATGGATCCATAGGCTAGATCTAGTAATCCTAAATGATGGCATGGTACCCACCTGTGTTCGGCAAAACGGAAAATCCTTCATCGACGTAACTATTATTGGTGGATACAGTGCAAAGGAGAATATCACGTGGTCTGTTCTGGAAGAAGAGTCATTGAGCGATCATAAACTAATCTTAACGAATATAATAGGTAAGAAAAGAAGAGACACTAAACCTAAATACGTGTACGGAGAGACAAAACTTGATGACTTTAACACTTACTTTAGAGAAGAGACAGATAATGAAGAAGCTGGATTTGGACAGTGTCAGAGAGCTCTCAGTGTTGCTTACAAAAAAAGTACACTTCGTGTCAAATGCAATGATGATTACAAACTCCCATATTGGTGGAACGTAACCGTTCAAGTAAAGATCAAAGAAACAAGGAAAAAAAGGAGAATTTTTCAAAAATGTAAAGAGCCAAAGGAGAGAGAAATATTGAAAGAGGAATATAAAATCTTTAAAAAAGAGCTTAAAAAAATTATAGCTGCATCAAAGGCCCAGGCATGGAATGCTCTATGTAGTGACCTGGAGTCTGATGTATATGGGGATGCGTACAAAATTGTAAAAAGACAAATGAATATCGCAAACCCTAGAATATGTCTGAGCTTAGAACAAAAAATAGATATTTTTAAAGGCCTGTTTATAACCTTACCATCCGCAGTAAAACTAACTAGAGAAGAGGTAGTGGATTCAAATTTTGAAGATATTGCATTTACTCTAGATGAAATAAAAGAATGTGGCAAAAGAATCAAATTAAAGAAGGCCCCTGGTCCGGACGCGCTTCCCTCTGAGGTAGTGAAGTCGGCTATCTCTAACAACGCGAGGTATTTTGCACGCCTTTTCAATGAACTGTTAAGACAAGGCAGCTTCCCAGACAGCTGGAAAAATGCAAAACTTGTACTCATAGAGAAGCCAAAAAAGCGCCAAAACGAGCAAACAAAGTACAGGCCTATATGCCTTATAAATGTTGTCGCAAAGGCGTACGAAAGACTAGTAAATTTTAGGTTGACACAGGAGATTGACAGGAATGGCGGACTACATCAAAATCAACATGGCTTCAGGCCAGGGAGATCAACTGTTGATGCTATCATTGAAGTGGTCCACATAGCAAGGGAGGCCAAGTTAAAAAACCTGTGGAATTCACTCATTCTGATTGATGTCCGAAATGCGTTCAACACAGCCACGTGGCCCATCATAATTAATAAACTAAAACGCAGGAACATCAATAAACACATCGTAAATGTTATTGTGGACTATTTCACAAACCGAACCATACAACTGGAGACCAAAGTTAAGGAACAAATAACAGGGGGAGTCCCGCAAGGTTCGGTGCTAGGTCCTACTTTGTGGAATGTCCTTTACGATGACGTGATGAGCATTGAAGTCCCAGACGGAGTAAAGCTGGTCTGCTATGCAGATGACCTTGCGATTTCTGTTACTGCAAGGGACGCGCATGAAACAGTAGTTAAGGCAAATGAGACACTGCATGCAGTAGACTTATGGATGCGCCAGAATAAATTAGAAATTGCGCCAGAAAAAACTGAAGCAGTTGTCTTTAACAGAAGACTAAATGCTCATTGTATAAAGTTCGACTGTGGAGGAACACTGGTAGCCCCAACACCCAGTGTAACTTATCTTGGTGTCAAGCTAGACTGCGGTCTCACCTTTGGCCCGCACCTAAAATCTGTTTGCGACAAGGCCTCTAGAACTGCAGGAGCCCTGTGTAAGTTACTACTTAATACAAAGGGACCCAGTGACTGTAAAAGAAGGACTCTGGCTATGGCTAACCAGGCAATAATCTTATACGCGGCACCTGTCTGGGAACCATCAATGAAATTTGCCGTGCATAAAAGAAGGGTCCTCAAAGCGCAACGCGTACTAGCACTCCGAGTATGCTCTGCCTATAAAACCGTCTCGACGGACGCAGCGCTCGTGATAGCAAATCTGACGCCCATACATTTGTTAGCTTTAGAGAGATCTGAAACAGGAAACACGAAAGACTCCGTTAGCATTAAATCTGCCAAAAAGAGAACAATTGACAGATGGCAAATTGAGTGGGATAGCTCAAGCAAAGGCCGATGGACACACCAATTAATTCCAAATTTGGAAAAATGGACAACAAGAAAACATGGCCGACTGTCCTACAGACTGACGCAATGTTTGTCCGGGGACGGTGTGTTCATGGACTTTCTTGCGAGCATTGGCAAGAGAAACGACGATAAATGCATGTATTGGAGAACTGGCTACTGAAAACTTAGTTAATAAAATGCTAGAAACGGAGGAAAACTGGAAAGCAGTAACAGAATATATTGAAAGTATAATGAAGGAAAAGGAAAAAGAAGAGAAAAGAAGACTATGAAAAGAATGTAGTAAAAAGACAATAATGTTGCCATGTTGTAGGCTGAAAGGCGGGTACACGGTCAACAGGGAGACAGTAGGGGTTTTTAGCCGGTAAAAGTCCGGCACTACCCAATTTCTGGGTGTCCATGAGGATTTTCCCCTACTGTATAAAAAAAAAAAAAAAAAAAAAAAAAAAAAAAAAAAAAAAAAAAAAAAAAGTACAATGCATGCATATGGCATCTTTTTTTGTTTCTTGCCGCTTACAAGTTGTCACGCACTTCCCAGGCTACCCCGGCCAGGAGCCCGCTTCCCCGCTGGTGTACCTCAAGGAGATCATCCTGGTGGACGACAACTCGACGCTGCCCGAGCTAAAGGGCAAGCTGTCCCACTACGTGCGCACGCGCCTGCCGCCCGGCCTCGTGCGGATACTGCGGCTGCCCGACCGGTGAGACACCACGCATCCTGAACATTTTACACTTATTTCGCGTTTCAATGACATCATCATCATCATTTTTGTCTGGTGGGAGGCTTTGGCTGCGGCTAGTTACCACCCTACCGTCAAAAACGTGCTGCCAAGCGATTTAGCGTTCCGGCACGATGGCGTGTAGAAACCAATTACACTAGCGGCACGCTATGATGGCCGGTTTGACGTTTGTCCGCTCATGAAGTTCCGTATTAATTGATAACGACTTTGAAGGAAATAATTGTATTACTTTATTGACGATAGTGATGTGCAGAGATTCATAAATTTTATCGAATGTAGTTTTAGGTTTAGGACTCAAAATTTATTTATTAAATTGATTTCTAAAATGTATACAAGTGTAGAAAAATCAGTTTGCACCATTTAAGGGGTGAATGTACTTGTGAATATGAACAATTTTCACTATGTGGACAAACCTCTGAAATCGCAAATAAATATCAGCTGTTTCATACAAAAGGTAAAATTTTTATTTTTATATGATATATACCACAACTCGGCATTTGGTTTTCTAAATTGAAAATTTTTAAAAATGGAATCTAATACGATCGTCACATAGGATCGCTGGCTAGCACAACTACTACCTCCGGCAAACTCGCGTCAATGCTCAATGCAAAACAAAGCAGTTTCGAATTGACGTTGCTTCGAAAAGTATAAACTGTCAGTGCAATGCGATTGTGATATAGTTTTGACCTGGCTTTGGATTTCAAATATTGATACTGCATTACTGTTGACCCTTGCTCGTTAATTTGGACTCTGTTCAAGCCCTTTGTTGTGGATTTCGTCGATATGACCGAACGTACGCAGAGAACTGTTCTAAATAGTCAGACACGTGAGTTCGTAATACGCCTTCGTAACTATTTCGATCGTGAAGCTCAAAATGGAGGGCCAATTTTATGTATATTCATTTTCATTCAAATATTCAGTTCGTTCAAATAAATTAAATAAACATATACATTTTTGTTTTATTAAACCTATTTAATCAGGTACAAAAACAAAACTTAATTGTTTTTTGTTCGAGAATAAATTGACATTCCACATCACTATTGTAATGTGTCAAACCGGCCATCATAGCGTGCCGCTAGTGTAAGGGTTATGGGTTGAAAGTTCACTGCCATACCCCTTACAAGTTAGCCCGCTACCATCTTAGACTGCATCGTTACTTACCATCAGGTGAGATCGCAGTCAAGGACTCTCTTGTCATGGAATAAAAAAAAAGAAAAAAAAAATCATCATCATCATTCCTGCTGGTCCTTTTTTCTGTTGAAATTAGCATTTGCCTGTTTTTCTAGGATCACACTCAAAAAGGTCAATTCTTTAAAGACTAAAGCTATTTTTAAGAATTTGGCCGCACAGCGAGATTATCGCCGCGATACTCTCGCCTGTGGAGGTGGTGCCTTAGGGTTCAGTTTTTTAGGAGCCCTAGAACAGGACCCATCAACGGCTCACTACTGAGCGCAGGTCTCCTCGCAGAGAAGGGTTATGGGCCATAGTCCACCACGCTGGCCCAATGCGAATTAGCGGACTTCACTCACCTTGAAGAACATTATGGATAACTCTCAGGTGTGCAGGTTTCCTCGCGATGTTTTCCTTCACCGTTGAAGCAAGTGATATTTAATTGCTTAAACGCACTTGACTCCGAAAAGTCAGAGGTGCGTACCCGGGATCGAACCTGCGACCCCCCGAATAGGATACTAACTTGGAAGGGGTATGGCAGTGAAAATTCAACCCATAGCCTTAATTGCTTTCTACACGCCATCGTGCCGAAACGATAAATCGCCTGGCGGCACGTCTTTGACGGTAGGGTGGCAACTAGCCACGGCCAATGAAAGCCTCCCACCAGACAATTTGCCAATATACGTGTATATATATACGTGAGCCGTTTATTTATGTAGCTACAAAGTAAGGTTCCTTGGTCGTTATCGAGTGGTCGGGTCTCTTGTAGAAACTTCCACACGCCACCGTCTTGCGCCGCCTGTACCCTGCGAAGTCGCTAGCATTGGCATCCTTATGTGGTATCCAACCTATTCGTACGAAATACTTTACTATAACGTATCTGAAACCAACGCCCGCGCTCCGGCGTCCTTCCTATCTCTTGCCACGTATCGATTGACTACCTTCAAGAATAGGGATCTTCAAGGCAAGCGTGCTCCAATCTAGACCTCATCAGTGCTTTCCAGTTTCCATCATTGATCGTCTTCAAGCGCAAACCTTAATAATAATCATACCGGCATGTGGCATGTGGAGTCCACTGAAACCATCCCAATCGTCATTTCTGCGAATGGGTTGATCCCAGTCAGCCTCGCCCACCATCTGAGGCGACTGGGGTTCCGTGGCAGTTCGCTCGCGGCCAAGATGCAGAAAGCGGTGTTGCTAGACTCGGCTAGGATAGTCCGTCAGTTTCTCAGTCTGTTGCCCTGACCCCCGGCGTCTGGTCTCCCCTGCCGGAGTATAACCCTCCGCCCGCTACAACTATTTATTTGTGTAAAGTATCTGTAAGTTTAATTACTGTTTGACCCTTTATCTATTTATTTTGTATGCGGGTGTGAGCTTTGAGTAATAAACCAGCAATGGAGAGGACTTGACCCCTAATTTATTCGCAAAAAAGTCTGTCAATTACGGTGGGGGGCGAGGTAGCACACATGAAAACTTGCTTACTACAGTTGCATTTTTCCATCACGTCGCTATGCACGCACACAATATAATTAGCAAACACTACCTTAAAGTATATGCACACTATCACATTCACACACAGGGACGCTCTATCATTACATGAAACAATCGCATCATTTGTGTAAACATTTTAGGGATTTGACACTATCGATTATCGACTTTCGATAAGTTTTTCTAATAATTATTTACAACAGAGTTACTTTATTCGAGAGTAAATTTTTTTGTTCGAGATCTTTAACATGGTAGGTATATAGAAGCGCTAGGAAACGAGACTCTTGCCGTTATTTTAGTCATAATATGCCTTTGGTATTAGATTGACTCTTTGTAGGCTTTTAGTACTTGCGTAAAGATACAGCTAAAAACTTTGGACTATATTGACGCTGGAAAGCGATCTAGCTTATTTCGAAAAATAACAAAATGACTTTTTTATATATTTGGAAGAAAAAGATACTGCGTCGGATTGTCGGATTTTCGTTTTCCTATGACATTATTTTTCTAAGATACTATGTTGACCTTCTCTGCATGTTTATATTATATATTTTTTGTTATTCCACACCACACCACACCATCTATTTTTCAATATTATACAGATACTTCAAAAAAGTTATCAATACTTTTTAGCAGTGCAGTGCACTTAGGCGAACCTACTGTAAGGACTTAGGATTATCTGATTATTAACAGATTTTGTAGATACCAAGGTATTTACTCCGTCACTATACTCTCAATCTCATGCTGAAAGCATGCTGTAGGTACCACAGTATATCACCTTAGAGCAGCTGTTTAGTTATGATTTAAGGTTATAAGCCACCAGGGAGTGCTGTACTTTGTCATAGGTTTTTAATAATATTGTTTATTAAGTTGAGAGACATTTAATTTTTATTTGAATACGTAGTGGGTATTAATATTGAACACATTGATTTTTTAAGTAATCTTGTTTAAATAAACATACAGCATTTTTAATGAAACATCATTTGTTTTATTTATGTTTAAAGCGAAATTTACGATGTATCTATTTCTAAAAAGTATATTAAGTACAAACTGTTAGGACTACATCATGTTTCCTTAAAAATAAATACAGCATAATTAGCATTTCAGAGTTTAGAGTTATTTCGTGGTTTCATATGTTTCAAATACCAAGTTACAGCAACATTGCTTCTTAAAATTGAAAAACTATTAGTCGAAATTGATATAAAACTAATGTATAAAACTAAAGTAATTCTACTTTAGAATTATATAATTAGTATCATCTGATGTGTTACTTTAAAAAATATGCTTTTTGAAAAAAATCTGCTCCTGATAGCTTATTATGAGCTGTTATGATTTTTTAAAACGTTATTGGCTCTGGTTTAAAGTTCACTTTTTCGATTTACAAGATCGTTTTCCAGCGTTGAATAATATTCTCTCAGTCCAGTATGGAGGAAACATAAAAAGTAAAAACTAAACCCTAAAAAAATGTATTTAAAGTTATGATTGGTAAGTTAAAACTTGTACCTACATACTTTACTTGGAAGGCTTATTTTTTTCATCTACTTCATCTGAACGAAGTGTATATTTGTTTGTAATGCTAGGCTGCCGCCATGGCTATAGTGGCCACCCTATCTGTAATAAAACACCGCCAAGCTATTTAGCTTTCCGGTAAACCTAGCGGGATGAATAAGAAGTATGGGTACTTTAATTCAATTGCCAAGTTTTAATGAACCAAATATGTATAGAATTTAAATATTTTTTTTCGTCCATGAACCATTAGTAAGACGATAAAAATATCTCGGTATAAATAATTTATACAATCCCCCCACCAATATCGACATATGAAATCTTGCTGTCCAGCCCTAATTTTATTGCGGTGTGGCCGACTTCATAAAATTAAAGTCCTAATTTTCGAGTAAGAAAGACTTACGTAGAACTTATCATTATTATTAAACAATTTTTTAGTCTCGTTTTCATTATTTTTTGTATTATATTTGTAAAAATCCTTTCTTAGCGGATGCCTACGTCATAGTAGATGTGCGTTGATAGATCAGTGAGTCAGTCACCTTTTCATTTTATATATTTAGAAAATCATATCACACTGGTTATATGGAAATATATACCTATAACTTTTGAAATAATTGAGTAAAAAAACTAATTTTATGAATTCGCTGAGTTTATGGAGCTCTAGCTGCATCAATGCATTTTAAACAATAGTGGGAGAGTACCAGCCAATCAGACACCATTGCGATCGTTATATTAATGCAATCATTTTAACCGACTTCAAAAAAGGAGGAGGTTCTCAATTTGAATTTTTTTGTATATTTGTTATCCAATTATTCCGCCAAATAATGAATGGAATTTGATAATTTTTTTTTGTTTAGTAGGGCAGACTTCAGAGGTGGTTCCCATATAAATTTTTGTTGATATAATGTTAGATGTTACTCCATAACTACGTCAAATCTGAACCGATTTAATTTTTTTTGAAAGAACGTATGGCACGTACGAGACGTGACCATACGGACCTCATAGCATATTTAATTCCGCAATAACAAAACCTTGTAATTTATTTCAACAAACTTATAATAATATTAGTTCAGCAACTTCTGCACGTACGTAATATCCAAGCACATCTCTCCCCACCTTTATTTATAAAATTAATTAGTATATAAGATCTTTTGTAAATACGTAATATATGCCACTACTATTAGACACTGCAGTCTGTGTTTCTTTATTCCTTCACCGATCTCTCTGCAAGAACACGCTGTTACACTGCAACCATTGCTGTAACGCAACAGTGGTGACCCCGACCGTGAAAAAACCTCAACGTGATTCTGCTCTCCGACGTACGAAGCAGTGATCCTCAACCGAGTCATCCGACGCGTTCATCCGACGAGATCGTACCCAACGTGTCCAACCAACCAACGAGATCGGCCAACACATCAAGACATCCTCATCATTGTGAGTCATATTTTTTCGTCATCATGGCTCGTCAAACACCTGTCAAAGGTTTCGGCGCTGGCAACTCTACAGACGAACAACTCAACGGCAGCACAGACTTGGTGGCATCAGTCTCAATAGCAGAGAGGATTCCGCAGTTCTGGACGGATTCACCGCGTCTTTGGTTCTCTCAATTTGACGCTATTGTGGCTCCGCAGAAGCAAGGTGATGAATACAAGTTCAACGCGGTCGTATCAAAATTACCAAAGGACGTCATCCATCAAGTCAGCGACATTTTAACGAGTCCGCCTTCAGAGAACAAGTACCACTGCATCCGGGAAAGACTCATCAGCTGCTATGAAGAAAGCGAACATCGGCGATTCCATAAGCTTTTGTCTGAGATGGACCTCGGAGATCAAAAGCCATCTCAACTATTAAGAAAAATGAAAGAAGCCGGCTGCGGCAAGATTAATGACGACACACTACGCTTATTATGGATGAGACAACTTCCTCCATCCGTAACCTCCGTGTTAGCGATCTCCGAAAATTTGGCACTGGACAAGCTGAGCGAAATGGCTGATCGCATCTACGAGAACAGCCGCTGCAATACGAACATATCGTCTTCGGCATCAGCTGACATAAATTTAATCACCCAACTGACGTCACAAATTGCAACGATGCAGTTAGAAATTGCAGCGCTACGCAATGACCGCTCGCGAACAATGCATCGACGCAGCAGTTTTAGTCAACCTCGGTACAATAGACCTAGGTCAAGTTCACGCCTGCATTCACGATCGGAACAACGAAGCAATTTTTGTTACTATCATAAAAACTTTAGAGGCAAAGCTCGAAAGTGTGAAAAACCCTGTTCTTGGGTAAACAAACATTCGGAAAACTAGATTCAGCACAGCGTGCGGCGAGACTCTGTGCTATTCTTCCCTCAAATCGCCTAACGATTACCGACTCTAACAGTGGTTATCGATTCCTCGTGGACACTGGGGCGAACATTTCAGTCATTTCAAAGCCATCACAGAGCTCAAAAAAGGCAAGCGAGTTGAAATTATTTGCCGCCAACGGAACCATTATCAATACGTATGGAGAAAAAACCCTAACCTTAAATTTGGGGTTACGCCGCCCATTCATCTGGACCTTCGTTATTGCCGACGTCAAGATGCCTATATTAGGAGCTGATTTCCTAGACCACTACCAACTTTTGGTAGACATACACGGGAAAACCTTAATCGACAAAACGACTGAAATCAAGAAACCAATGAATTCTATACGAGTAAATATTCCGTCCGTCCGCTCCATCGACTACAACTTATCCGCTCCTCTCAAACAATTACTAGAAAAATACGAAAGTATTACAAGGCCAACTTCAATGAAAGGACCTACGCAACACAATGTTCAACATCACATCATCACGGAAGGATTTCCAGTATGCGCCAAAGCTCGTCCACTTCCTCCTGACAAGTACAAAATCGCTAAAAAAGAATTTCAAGAGATGATGGAGATGGGAATTTGCAGACCATCCAGTAGCCCATGGGCCAGTCCATTGCACATGGTAAAAAAGAAGAATGGTGAATGGAGACCTTGCGGTGACTACCGCGCCCTAAACAAGATTACTGTTCCAGACAGATACCCGTTGCCAAGGTTACTGGATTTTACATATATCGCAAACGGAAAAAACATATTCAGCAAAATCGACATTAGGAAGGCTTATCATTCTATACCAGTAGCGGAACCCGAGAAAACCGCGATCGTTTCACCGATCGGTTTATACGAATTTTTAAAAATGCCTTTCGGTTTACGTAATTCAGGACAGACCTTCCAGAGATTCATGGATTCAATATTCCGAGATTTGGACTACGTTTTCATTTTTGTCGACGACATATTAATCGCAAGCAAGTCCGAGGAACAACACTACAAACATCTGGAAACAGTTTTCAAGAGACTGCAACAAAATGGTATTACAATCAACATGAACAAATGCGAGTTTGCCAAACAAGAACTAGATTTTCTTGGTTATCATGTAACGAGCCAAGGAATGAGACCAACACAAGAAAAAATTCAAGCAATCATCGATTATCCCAAACCCAAAACTGTGAAGGAACTTTGTCGTTTCCTGGGCATGGTCAACTTTTACAGACATGCAATCAAGCAATCCGCCAAGCATCAAGCTCCACTCAACATATTTTTAATAAATTCAAGAAAGAACGACGATACGCTGATTAAGTGGAACACAGAGGCCGAGCGTGCTTTTCAACAATGCAAGCAAGATTTGCGTGACATTGCAACGATAGCATTTCCTGATGAAAACGCACCGATCGCAATAATGACCGATGCTAGTTTAAAATGCGTCGGCGCAGTTCTACAACAAAAGGTCAAGCAAAAATGGATACCTATTGCATATTTTTCAAAATCCTTATCGGATACGCAAGTCAAGTATTCAACTTACGATCGAGAGCTACTCGGAATTTATATGGCGGTAAAACATTTCCGACGACTGATAGAAGGTCGCATTTTTACAATTTACATCGACCACAAACCATTGGTGCACGCCTTCGACAAGAAGCCGTCACTAGATGAGGAGGAGGAGAATAAGATATTTGGATTTTATATCACAGTTTAGCACCGATATACAGCACGTAAGCGGGAATCACAACGTAGTGGCTGACGCCTTATCTCGAGTCGTAGAAACTATCACGTTACCCACCGTTATCGATTATTCTGAGCTAGAAAAATACCAAGAAGGTGACATCGAGCTACAGCAACTCAAACAAAATAGGTCATTATACATGACGCGAGTAGCAGTACCCAATACAAATAGCAAGATTTATTGCGACATTTCTACTGGAATTACGCGACCATACATTCCGAAGCAACTTAGAAGAACTATTTTCGACAGCTATCACAACTTCAGCCATCCTGGCAAAAATACGACAAGGAAATTAATCGGAAGAAATTACATTTGGCCTAAAATGAACACAGAAATAAATCAGTGGTGCGATTCGTGCATACCATGCCAACTATCAAAAGTGCATAGGCACACAGTATCGCCACTCGGGAAATTTATGCCTGCACAGCATTTTTCGCATGAGCAAAGTGATATCGCAGGACCATTCCCTACCTCAACTAACCACAGCAAGATTAAGAAGTCAGTTCGTTTTCAACAATGTTAATTAGTAGTAGTTTTTCTTCCCTTTTGATGTATACGTCATTTTTTCCCTAAAGGGGGGAATATCTATGGCACGTACGAGACGTGACCATACGGACCTCATAGCATATTTAATTCCGCAATAACAAAACCTTGTAATTTATTTCAACAAACTTATAATAATATTAGTTCAGCAACTTCTGCACGTACGTAATATCCAAGCACATCTCTCCCCACCTTTATTTATAAAATTAATTAGTATATAAGATCTTTTGTAAATACGTAATATATGCCACTACTATTAGACACTGCAGTCTGTGTTTCTTTATTCCTTCACCGATCTCTCTGCAAGAACACGCTGTTACACTGCAACCATTGCTGTAACGCAACAGAACGCATAATAAGGTTGGGCCTATTTAAAAGGTGAAGAGAAGATGATTCATATCTTCGGTGATGGAGGAAGGAACTCAATGATTAAGAGCAAATTGCTCGCAATCAGAGATATACACAAAGAAGCTTAAAATAATAATGTAAAAAAAATCGGCCAAGTGCGAGTCGGTTTCGCTCTTTTAGGGTTCCGTTAAAAAAAATAAAAAAAATATTTCCATGTACCCATTTAAATATTTTAATTTATTTTTTTTAATTTAATTTTATTTTTATTATTTGTTGTTATAGCGGCAATAGAAATACATAACATGTGAAAATTTCATCTGTCTACCTATTACCGTTTACGAGATACAGCCCGCTGACAGACGGACGGACGGACGGACGGACGGACGGACGGACAGCGTAGGCTTAGTAATTGGGTCCCGTTGGCACCCTTTAGGTACGGAACCCTAAAAATATCTTTAAAAAACCGACTTCATACGCCGATCGGGCAAAGTTGGGCTAGCGTCGCGCATTAGTTTCATCATTTATATTTAGGCCCGCCCGACTTCAACATACATGTACAAATTAAAATTGTTTTATACTTTGTAGTGGCGTTTAAAGTCGGTTTTATAGAAAGAATTTTTTATCATTATTTGATAATCCCACAGACGATCAAAGTTCGTATTTATATATCTAGTCATATTTTACTTAAAGCTTATAAATTAGTCGTTCACCCCTTCCTATTCTATCGTGATTTTAATTCTATGGGATCAATTTATATGCAGTTCATGAAAAAGGTCTCTAAACGAATAGTAAGTAGGAACATTAATTTTCAATATTTTCCCCAAATTATTTCATGTACGTTTAAGTAGCAACATTTTCAGATCGACAGTTTTCTTAAGTTTTCTGCATAAGTATTGCATTATTTGGATAAAATAATACATCAGAAGTAAATAAATGTTATCCTTTAGTAAACTGGATGTTTTAAATATTTTTTTTAGAAGAAAATACTCTCATAATCGGCATTTATAGCGGAGCTCATTCCCCGCTAACCATACGTAGTTGACAGGCGCGTGACTGGAGTCAAACAGTTTTATATAACGAGTATGAGCACTGCTCATACCCAACTTACAGAGGGGTACGCGCGTCAATTCTTCTCCTGTGTTGGTTTATTACTCAAAGGGTGTGAGAGACATAATATATAAAGAGAAATAATAATCATTTATCAGCTTATGAGTAACTTCAACGAAAGGGTAAATTCTTCTAGGTAAGCGCGCTCTAACCTAAGAAAGACCTCCATACTCAAAAAAACGAGTGTGCTTTAGGCCACACGACTGAAGTAAAACTTACGAAACGCAACTGGCTATGAGAGAAAGAGAGAAATAAAATGTTTGCTCGCACCTCTCTTGCCCCTACAGTAATATACGAAACATAACGCTCTCTCTTTCTATCTTCACTAACTTATATCTCCCTCTCAACTTCCGTTCGGCTTGCCCGATCACACTTTTCGTAACGCATTCACCAGCTTACTCCCCAAGTCAGCGTGCGTAAAGAAATTTTACTTCAAAAATAACCTAGTCCCTTGTGTTGGTGCTGTGACGTCAGCTCCGCCCCTGGAGCATCATCAGGTATAGTTGGCTGCGCAGGGTAGGCGTGACGCGAGCGCGCTGGGAGGGAAGCCGCCTCGCAAGCGGTGACGTCATGATCTTCCTGGACTCCCACTGCGAGGCCAACGTGGACTGGCTGCGGCCCCTGCTGCAGAGGATCAAGGATAACAGGACCGCGGTCCTGACGCCCGTCATAGATCTGATCGAACAAGACAACTTTGAGTACTACGTGGGTGACAGAGCCAAGTTTGAGGTGATCTTGCAGCTCTCTGGATTTCAGTAGTTCGTAGGCGTAGTTTTGTGCCTCGAAAGTTTAATCGTCGCTGATGTTGGCTTTAATCTGGGAATTTGATCGATAGTAAAATTTGTAGAAAAATCCATTTTTCAAGCGTTACCAACTATACCAGATTTTTTTAAATTCTGAATTTTTCTCAATTTTCTAAGCTGATGCATATCTTCTTGTACACCTATGAAACAAAGTGAGAAATGGTGGTAAAGTTTGTCTGAAGAAAGGTTTTTTAACCAAAATCCATACGAAATCGATCGTAAATAATGATTGATGATGAATAGAATCAAGAGCGTCGCCAGCCGATGGCCAAGGGAGGGGGGGCAAGTTGACAGGATTCTCACTGCATTTTTAAAAACCTTACCCCATGCGGACGAAGTCGGGGGCATAAGCTAGTTAAGTATAAGTTTTTTAGCTTCACAGTTGAAGATTTGACAGCGGTATCTGGATTTCAGTGATGAAGTATCTAAGTAGTACTATATTTTTCAAATGTCCAAGGGGGGGGCAGCTGCCCCTACCTACCCCCCTTCCTTGGCGACGCCCAAGAATAGAATGATACAGTTTGGAAAAGACCTCTGTTTCTTTAGAAACTAGCTACTACGCGTTCGTTTGAAGTTGAGCCCTGCACCATAGAGTAAAGTAATCGACGTAGTCGTAATTCCTAGTTCCATGCCGACAGTACGGACACAGTATAGGATATGCAGTAGTTTGACACCTTTGATCTAGTGGTACTACGCGTTACAAATTTCCCCTAGCTCTCTCGCGCTTCCCCGCACCGCACCTCAAGTCAGACCCACTGAGTAAACCGCTCGCGAAGCACCGCTTCTTCTTCTTCTTCTTTATCAACCGATAGACGTCCACTGCTGGACAAAGGTCTCTTGCATGGACTTCCACAGGCCTCGGTCTTGCGCCGCCTGAATCCAGCGGCTCCCTGCGACTCGCTTGATGTCGTCGGTCCACCTGGTGGGGGGTCTGCCAACACTGCGCTTCCCGGTGCGGGGTCGCCACTTCAGCACCTTGGGACCCCAACGACCATCAGCTCTTCGAACTATGTGCCCCGCCCATTTCCACTTCAGTATCGCGACTCGCTGAGCTATGTCGGTGACTCTGGTTCTCCTACGGATCTCCTCATTTCTGATTCGATCCCGCAGGGATACTCCGAGCATAGCTCTTTCCATCGCACGCTGAGCGGTCCTGAGCCTAATTATGAGGCCCTTAGTTAGCGACCATGTCTCGGATCCGTAAGTCATCACTGGCAACACGCACTGTTCGAAGACTTTAGTCTTCAGGCACTGAGGAATTTTGGACGAAAAGACATCTCGGAGCTTCCCGAACGCTGCCCAGCCGAGTTGGATTCGGCGGTTGATCTCTTTCTCGAAATTGGACCTACCTAGCTGGACTGTGTCCCAGGTAAATATACTCGTCGACAATTTCGAGCGCAGAGTTCTCAACAATTACTGGGTGGAGCGGTGCATGAGCATTGGACATGATTTTCGTCTTGCTCATGTTCATTTTCAGGCCCACCTGTTGAGAAACCCTGCTGAGATCGTTGAGCATTGTATTGAGGTCTCTCAGAGTCTCTGCCATGACTACTATGTCATCGGAAAATCGCAGGTGAGTGATGTACTCGCCGTTTATGTTGATGCCAAGCCCGTTCCAATCCAGAAGCTTAAAGACGTCCTCCAACGCAGCGGTAAAGAGCTTCGGGGAGATAACGTCTCCCTGTCGCACTCCACGCTGCAAGTGGATTGGCCTCGTAGTCTGGTCCTGTATACGTACTGACATTGTGGCGTTTTCATACAAGCACTTCAACACTTGGATATACCGGTAGTCAATTCGGTATCTCTGCAGCGACCTCAACACTGCCCAAGTTTCCACCGAATCAAAGGCTTTCTCATAGTCCACAAACGCTAAGCAAAGTGGCCGGTTATACTCTTCCGTCTTTTGTATAACCTGCCGCAGCGTATGAATGTGATCTATGGTACCAAAGCCTTTTCGGAATCCGGCTTGTTCGGGAAGCTGGAAGTCGTCGAACCTACGAGCGAGGCACCGCTTATTAAAAATAAATTTCAAATTCAAATTCAAATTATTTATTTGCACAGATTGAGTAGTACAATGGTGTTACATTATAATAAAAGTCCTTACAATCTGCCGGATAGGCATGCAAAAATAATATTTAATAATAATTCTTATTCTAAGTTTACGTATTAAAAGTTCAATTTATTAAATTGAACTTTGGATATTAGGTAGGAGTTTTGGTAGGTTTGGTTAAAAAAAACTAAGAATGTTGTATATCGTAAAGCATTAGAATAATAAACACTTTATTTTATATATTTTTTTATTATTTATACCAATTCAAATTCAATATTCATAGTTAAGACAGGTCAGCTAGTACTTAATAAATAAAACAATAGATAAACTATTACTGCATCTTCTTATACTGTGTCTTTAGGTACTGTGGGTCTGACTTGAGGTGCGGTGCGGGGAAGCGCGAGGGGTGAAGATTTCTTTACTCTATGCTGCAGGGCTCAACTTGAAACGAACGCGTAGTAAGAACAATGAACCAGGTGACAGGTGTCATTAGTCATTAGAAATGTCATTCCAAAAATCCCAACCCGTTTCGTCTTGACACTGAACGAAAAATGGTTTTTCTGCAGTGTCTGAACTTTAGAAATTCCAATGAATAGTGACATTAGGTTACTAAAAAGTTTCTCTCAAAGCTCTTTACAGTTCTGTTATAGTTGGAGTATAGTTGAACATTATTCATTAACTTCATCGTTTCCTATGGTACTTAGTAGTCGTTGATACGTTACGGGTCTGTAGAACTAGAACATGTTGTTTATGTTTATTAAATAAGATTATTCCATTAGTTATTTATTAGATCACTGTAGTTGGTTCGTCTTACGTAGTCATTGAAACATTTATTGATGTTTGTTGTGATGTATGTTCTCTAGTCATAAATTAGTATCGCATAAACAGTTGTTTTTATTGTTGTATGTTTAGATGTATATTGTTTACGATCCAAATGTGTTTCTCTATTTAATTTCTGTCTATGTTGATTAAATCTTTGTCATCTCTTTTAAATGTGTAATGTGTTCCTTTTGTAATTTGTAGTTCTTTTATGTGATTTCGTTCTTCTTTTTCTTGATAAACGTTATCTCCTACACCACGTCATTCAACAACTTCTTTTAAGTTTTTAACCGTAGTCTCATTAAGACTCATCACATCGGTAAAGAATACCGACACAATATAAGTAGGTGTACTGAAAAAACTAATGAGCTGGACATAAGCGCTCGTGGCTGGCAGGTTTCGCGTATGTGACCAGGGTTAGATCAACAACACATTCCGTGTGAGTGGCCAGGTTTAGAACAAACAGCACATTTCAAGCGAGTGACCGGGCTTAAGACATTTGGTACACTGCATGTGAGTGACAGTGTGCTCACACAGCGTGAGGGTAACACGAACACGACTGACAAATTACACACGGCATGTGGCCAGGTTAAGAACAAACGACACACTGCAAGCGAGTGGCCAGGTTTACGACAATCGGTACACTGCATGAGTGACAGGGACTGTGTGCTCGCTCACACAGCGTGGGGGTAACACGAGCACGGCGGACAAATTACACTCGTCATGTGGCCAGGTTTAGAACAAACGACACACTGCAAGCGAGTGGCCGGGTTTACGACAGTCAGTACACTGCGTGTGAGTGACAGGGACGGTGTGCTCACACAGCGTGATGGTAACACTAGCACGGTGGACAAATTACACTCGTCATGTGGCCAGGTTTAGAACAAACAACACACTGCAAGCGAGTGACCGGGTTTACGACAGTCGGTACACTGCATATGAGTGACAGGGACAGTGTGCTCACAGCGTGGGGGGTAACACGAGCACGGCGGACAAATTACACTCGTCATGTGGCCAGGCTTAGAACAAACAACACACTGCAAGCGAGTGACCGGGTTTACGACAGTCGGTACACTGCATATGAGTGACAGGGACAGTGTGCTCACAGCGTGGGGGGTAACACGAGCACGGCGGACAAATTACACTCGTCATGTGGCCAGGCTTAGAACAAACAACACACTGCAAGCGAGTGACCGGGTTTACGACAGTCGGTACACTGCATATGAGTGACAGGGACAGTGTGCTCACAGCGTGGGGGGTAACACGAGCACGGCGGACAAATTACACTCGTCATGTGGCCAGGTTTAGAACAAACAACACACTGCAAGCGAGTGACCGGGTTTACGACAGTCGGTACACTGCATATGAGTGACAGGGACAGTGTGCTCACAGCGTGGGGGGTAACACGAGCACGACGGACAAATTACACTCGTCATGTGGCCAGGTTTAGAACAAACAACACACTGCAAGCGAGTGACCGGGTTTACGACAGTCGGTACACTGCATATGAGTGACAGGGACAGTGTGCTCACAGCGTGGGGGGTAACACGAGCACGGCGGACAAATTACACTCGTCATGTGGCCAGGTTTAGAACAAACAACACACTGCAAGCGAGTGACCGGGTTTACGACAGTCGGTACACTGCATATGAGTGACAGGGACAGTGTGCTCACAGCGTGGGGGGTAACACGAGCACGGCGGACAAATTACACTCGTCATGTGGCCAGGTATAGAACAATCATCACACTGCAAGCGAGTGACTGGGTTTACGACAATCGATACACTGCATGTGAGTGACCGGGACGGTGTGCTCACAGCGTGGGGGGTAACACGAGCACGGCGGACAAATTACACTCGTCATGTGGCCAGGTTTAGAACAAACAACACACTGCAAGCGAGTGACCGGGTTTACGACAGTCGGTACACTGCATATGAGTGACAGGGACAGTGTGCTCACAGCGTGGGGGGTAACACGAGCACGGCGGACAAATTACACTCGTCATGTGGCCAGGTTTAGAACAAACAACACACTGCAAGCGAGTGACCGGGTTTACGACAGTCGGTACACTGCATATGAGTGACAGGGACAGTGTGCTCACAGCGTGGGGGGTAACACGAGCACGGCGGACAAATTACACTCGTCATGTGGCCAGGCTTAGAACAAACAACACACTGCAAGCGAGTGACCGGGTTTACGACAGTCGGTACACTGCATATGAGTGACAGGGACAGTGTGCTCACAGCGTGGGGGGTAACACGAGCACGGCGGACAAATTACACTCGTCATGTGGCCAGGTTTAGAACAAACAACACACTGCAAGCGAGTGACCGGGTTTACGACAGTCGGTACACTGCATATGAGTGACAGGGACAGTGTGCTCACAGCGTGGGGGGTAACACGAGCACGGCGGACAAATTACACTCGTCATGTGGCCAGGTTTAGAACAAACAACACACTGCAAGCGAGTGACTGGGCTTACGACAATCGGTACACTGCATGTGAGTGACCGGGACGGTGTGCTCACACAGCGTGGGGCTGACGCGCGCTCGGCTGGCGGGCGCGCGCTACGCAAGCGGCGACGTGCTGGTGTTCCTGGACGCGCACTGCGAGACGCAGCGCGATTGGCTGAGACCGCTGC
Organism: Oeneis ivallda; assembly: GCA_029955525.1. Lineage (NCBI taxonomy): Eukaryota > Metazoa > Arthropoda > Insecta > Lepidoptera > Nymphalidae > Oeneis > Oeneis ivallda. The sequence goes on from JARPMR010000028.1 coordinate 245,924, forward strand.
TGCAGCGCGTCAAGGACGCGCCGCACGCCGTCGTCACGCCCATCATAGACGTCATTGAGAGCTCCAACTTCTACTATAGCGTGCAAGACCCTACCACGTTCCAGGTGCTTCAACTTCATATAACGCAACGTGTGTTTCCGAGATCTAAAGACCTTACTTTGTCTTGTCTCGAAGTCAAACTAAACAGATCTCTGTTTCAGTTCTCTTCTTTTTCTCGTGCACTTATGTTTGGTTGTACATATTGTAACGCACATACCTCAATTTAAACAGATATCCAAAAGTATCCTATTGTGTCCTTCAATATTTCGCCTTTTGGAATTCTTCGATCTGTCACAAGGGATATTATAATTCTTTTCTACTTGTTACAATAAAGACTCAATAAGAAGAATAAGATAGTCAATCAGAAAGCTCAGAAGTAAGGTCCTCTTCCTCATCCTCTTTAAAAGGATTTAATTATTATTTGATTATCTTAATCTTTTTTATTTAAACTTGCCTCTTTTGATGGCCAAAAAGCTAATCTAGCTATTCATAAAATAAATAGTTTCTTGTTTAAGTAAAGTAAAAATAAAGAATAACCTTCTCATGAGTTATTTTAATAATTTTAATCGCCCAATTTTATTGATGTAAAAATATCAATAGATCTTATGAATTAGTTATTTTTAAAACTAAACATTATAAATAATAAAAGAGTCACAGTGATATAATATTGTGTTTGATCCACTGTTGTGTTGTTCACCGGCTTGGTATCACCGGCACGGCTTGTTTGTTTTTGGTCGCGACTCGCACGCACACACTCACCCGCTCACGTGCGCCTTTTTTGTGCCGCACACGTGTTTCAGCTTTATCCGTCCGTTGTTTGTTTCCATTGTCGTTGTTTGCTATTTCCTTTCCTACATTTTGTGTTTTCCTTTTATTTCTCTGTTGATTTTTCTTTGTGTTTATGTTTTATGTTTCACTGTTATTATTGCAAATTAACGGCTAAATACTAAACTCTTAATGCTCAAGTTCGTCGTTCTTTGACATAAACTTGACATTTGTTGTTAAAAAAATGTACACTTCTGGTCTCTCTTATTTAATAAAAGGGTGAATCATTAATAATGTTCGTTTCAGTATTTGACCGTTATTTCTTTCTTCTTTATTTTGATGTTTTTGATTCCGCCATTTTTTATTGCCTTCTTGCTCACGTGTATACTCACTGAGCGGGACACAAATAAAACATGGCGGTTTCTCATTCCTGTTTTTATGTTCATCGCTTGGTATGTGGCCTATTTCCTTCTGTTTTGTGTTTATGGGATTATAAAAAAATAATTAAACCAATAAATTATTGATATCAAATTAAATACATAGTTTGCAACATATTTTTTTGTACTTAATTCTTATAAACTGCAGTTATATTTATAGTCACTAGCTAATACCCTTGTATTAGGGTACAAAGCAAGCTCTAATAATAACTATATAACTACTTATTTAATTAATGTCGTAACAGGCTGTTTAATCAGTCAGTCGTAACTCGTAATAGATTACTAAGTCGACGCGTTTCCCCCTTAACCCTCCGAAGCGCCATGGGTTCCATTTACCCGCAAGCTAGATAACACCGCCAGTGTACACCCAGGCAGGGCCTGATGCTGGCGCGCGTGGCGGGCGCGCGGGCGGCGCGCGGCGACGTGCTGGTGTTCCTGGACGCGCACTGCGAGGCGGGCGCCGATTGGCTGCGGCCGCTGCTGCAGCGCGCGCGGCACAAGCGCGACGCGGTGCTCACGCCGCTCATTGACGTGATCGATCAGACCACCTTCCAGCTAGACGCCGCGCAGCACTTCCAGGTTAGGTGGGTAGGGCTGGCGGCAAGACGGGGGGTGCACAGTTGCCGTCGTTGGCGGGAACTGACTCAAAAATAAATAAACACTGAAAAATGCGGATTGTTTACGCTAAATCTGTGACGGTCATTTGCGCGCACTTCGGAACTGGTTTGAATCTACCTCGTCGCCCGCGCTGGCGCACCCCGCCGCCCGGCAACAATCGCTCTGGCGGCGGTCTTTTAACTTGCGCGCTTGAAACTGATTTGAAATTAACCCGCCCCGCGCGCGCGCCCCGCCGACGCTTACCAGAATCGGTTCACGCTCGCGCCGCGCCGGACTGTTTTTTGACATCTATCGTGCGTGGTAATTAGAAGACGCATTTGAAGTTTGAATTAATTGTAAATCGTTCGGGCGGCGGTCTAAAAACACCTTTTTTTTTCGATACGTACGAGTTACGTGCGCCTGCTTTGGAGTGTTGCGCAATAGAAGTTTGTGTGAATCGAGTTTCGTCGGGCGAAGAAGGACGCAATTGAACTGTGAAGGTGAATGCGTGCGCCATTTTGAACTATGCGCTGTTGAATTGAGTGAATTCGCCTTTTGGATGGCATGGCGTGTTAACTTTGAACTATTATTTTGTTTGTGCTTGTGATAATAACTACGAGTCAGATTTGCATCGCGGTTAAGACGAGACGCGTTATATCAAGTTAAAGCATCGGGTTAACGGCTTTGTGTGCGGTTTGTGATCGGCGTTTGTGCAGTGAATCGCGAGTCATAAACATTTGAACCCATTTTCTTGTGTGGGCTCGCGGCCGTCGCAGTGCGGGATTGATTGACGCTTTGTTTTACGCTATAAAATCTACAGTGCAGATTACAGTTCAGACTGTTGGTTCGTTGGTTCGTGTCGTACGAGTTGGAACCAAGAAGTCGAACTACCATAAGGGCGGCCGCACACTGGGCGACACTGGGTACCTTAAGGTTATCACTACAACACATTTCTATCACACCACTTTACATAACACTACTTACGCCTGAAGGTACCTTCTGAAGAACCCACCACTGGAACCCCAGGTAAGTACCTTTCCATTATTAATTCCATCGGTCAAATTGGACCCAACCCTCTGGTTGCCCTTTGGGGGGCTACTGATGGGCCCTAGCTCGCTCAACCTTTGTCGGGGCAACTGAGGGCCGTATCATTGCTGACCAATCGAACCACGCTCTGCTACCAGCACTCAATTCAACATCGCATAGTTCAAAATGGCGCACGCGTTCACCTTCACAGTTCAATTGCGTCCTTCTTCGCCCGACGAAACTCGATTCACACAAACTTCTATTGCGCAACACTCCAAAGCAGGCGCACGTAACTCGTACGTATCGAAAAAAAAAGGTGTTTTTAGACCGCCGCCCGAACGATTTACAATTAATTCAAACTTCAAATGCGTCTTCTAATTACCACGCACGATAGATGTCAAAAAACAGTCCGGCGCGGCGCGAGCGTGAACCGATTCTGGTAAGCGTCGGCGGGGCGCGCGCGCGGGGCGGGTTAATTTCAAATCAGTTTCAAGCGCGCAAGTTAAAAGACCGCCGCCAGAGCGATTGTTGCCGGGCGGCGGGGTGCGCCAGCGCGGGCGACGAGGTAGATTCAAACCAATTCCGAAGCGCGCGCAAATGACCGTCACAGATTTAGCGTAAACACGGGTAGTTACTGTTCTATCGTAAATACGGCTACACAAGGCAAATAAAAATTTTAAATAATTGAGAGCCATCGCGAGACGCCTAGCAGATGTGAAACATCGAAATTATTTTGTACAGGTAATATCGAGTTTAGTACACACATAAATACACATTTTCTAAAGAATCACTATCAGACATCTTTTATTGTTAAAATTATTTCTTTTAAGTAAGACACAGGTTAATTGTACCGTAGTAAACAACACTGTTTCGTACAACATACATACATACTACATGCATAATGTTGGCGTGGCGACGCGTCGCCAGTCCGTCTGACCCGCAGCTGTAGATGTTTCACACCAAAAACTAAAATAAAATTAACATCTGCTTGTAGTAGTGGTAAAAAAATCGAAACGCTTATTAATACCTAACATAAATACCTAACATAATTATGAAAAATAAACGTTGCGCCAAATAATAGTAACATACTAACAGCATCACTAACCAAAATCTCTTTAGCGTTTAAAGTAGACTGCACTAAAGCATTCGATTACGAACACGTTGAAATATGGATTAGCTTAGAAATACTCAGTGCATGAACAACACTTCGTGTAAGTTAGGACAATAATCATATAACCGGGAAAAACTAAAGAGTAAGAAAGAAGTTTTCGATGATAAAGTCGCAACTCTACCAGGCTACCACTCATTAGTACTGGTAGTAGGGTTCCACATAATGTTAGTAAAAAATATTTATCATGAACAAAAGCAGTGATAGCCTAGTGGTTAGTTTCCTATTAGGGGGGTTGCAGGTTCGATCCCGCACCTCTGACTCTCCAGTGTTAAGTGCGTTTAAGCAATTAAATATCACATGCTTCAACGGTGAAGGAAAACATCGTGAGGAACCTGCACACCTGAGAGTTCTCCATGACGTTCTCGAAGGTGTGTGAAGTCCGCCAATTCGCATTGGGCCAGCGTGGTGGACTATGGCCTATAACCCTTCTCTGAGAGGCGACTTGCGCTCAGTAGTGAGACGTTGACGGGTTGCTGATGATAGCAGTGATAGCTTACGAACGGATCTCGGTCTCCTATAAACTTAAGAGGCAAAATACATACAAATAGTATGTGATTGGGAAACCGCGAGAAATTAATTTCTTTACTTATTGCTCTACTCAATTGAATTACGGAATAATTGCGTACCATGTGTGAGTGACGTGGGAATGCTACAGTTGCTCACGACAATGGGTGGTGACTTGTACAACATATTGTAACGATCAATGGTGAAAGATACGTTTTACACTCACTAACCTGCATCGCTCCTAACAACTAGCAATGTGGGCATAAACCCACTGATGGGTGTGGATGTGTGTGCTTTTTAAAAACGCTTTGGAAATAAGATTTCACCAACGTAAAATCTAATATCTTTAAACGAGCAATTCTTAATATGAATCTCGGAAACGGCTCCAACGATTTTCATGAAAATTAGTATGCAGAGGGTTTCGGGGGCGATAAATTGATCTAGCTAGGTTTCATTTTTAGAAAAGATCGTTTTATCCGTGTTTTCAGGCAATGAAAAACCCCTTACAATATCATTAGAATACGAAGGTAAATTTCGCCATCATCTAAAACGTTCCTATAGCTCGGAAAATCGGGCGGTCCTGAAACCAGAAGTCCCCGGTTCGAGTCCAGACGATTATTTTTTCCCCTATGAATTTTATTATTTTTTTTAAAATATATAATTTCCAAACAACACGATTTACCAAAAAAAAAATCCAGATATTAAGTCTTATCCGAGCATAAAAATTAAAGATATTAGGACAGATTTTCAATACACAAACTAATATAATGGAATCGGCACAGATTTTATTTTTTGTAGATTTTAACAAAAGTACGCTTTTGTTAAAATCTATAAAAAAATATTTAAGAAACTGCATGCCTGAGATCGAAGATAGGCAAGCCGGGCCTTTTGGCTTGTATTGAGAGTTCGCCCCGCCTGGGAGTTCTCCAAGGAGTGCAAAATGGGTGCGTGACGTCACGTGACGCGCTCAGTGTCCATCATTTTGACAACCTCTCGGCGCAGTGGTCGGCGCATTGTACTATAAGTGCAAGGTCTCGCGTTCGATTCCAGGAAGGGCTAAATTATCAATATAAAATCTATACAGAAAATATCAACTTTGATTTTATATATATCCATGATTTCTTTAGTATAGACTTTACTTTATTTACTTACTATTTTCTATTTTTATGGTTTTGCATTTAAATTGTGTTGGGCTTGGTATTTTCTAGATGCACCCTTGGTATTCATGTAGTGACTTTAGTTGTACATAGCTTTGGTAATATTAGATACAATTATTGTACATAGGCAAAACTTTCTTTGAAATTAGCATGTAATGGGATTAATTGTAGTGGTATTAGTTTAAGTACATTTACTTTTCTTAATAAACTAGCTTTTGGATGTAACTTCGTTCGTATGGAGTTAGGCCTTTGAAAACCGTGAGATATCTTTGATTTCCCGACACGAACAGTATTGCATCTTAAAAAAGTTTACGAAAAAATTGTTGCTTGCCAAAAGATAAGAATTTGAATTCTGAATAATTTTCATAGAATTAGGAAGACTTAGTCGTGATTCCTAGTTCCATGATAATTTTGATCGATTTGATAATTGATTGTTGAATTTTGACTTATTGTCCAGTGCTACAATAAAATTGACAGTCTTGTTTCGTCTGGGACACGTAATTCCTAGTTCCATGGTCTGGGAATTTAAGTCGTAATTCCTAGTTCCATGGGGAATTTGATTCTGAACAAGGGCCAACTTGAACGGGTAGTGAATGTGTACCGAGTCTTAGGCTGAGATCTATAGATCGTACTTTGGCTGTGCTCAAGACTCAAGTAGAGTTAAAATGAGACACAAATATGTCCCGACTTTAGGTTGAAGACAAGGGTCTGCCCGCGAAATTCAAATTTAATTTGGTTTTTCGCAATTTCTAAACTAATATGACAAACTAGGCTAATGGCATTGTAATTGCGCCAGTAGAAATTATCATCTTCACAGTTTTATATAAAAATTTTTACTTGAAAGTGTCCAGTTTAAGAAATTAATCAAAATAACGACTAATTTGTAAGTAACTCACGTCCAACTCAGTATTTTGATTAATTTCTTAAACTGGTCACTTTCAAGTAAATTTTTTTATGTAAACCTGTGAAGATGATAATTCCACTGGCGCAATTAGAATGCCATAAGCCTGCTTTGTTGTATTAGTTCACAAATTGCGAAAAAACCAAACTAAATTTGAATTTCGCGGGCAGACCCTTGTCTTCAATCTTAAATCTGTCCCGTTGTAACTCAGTGTTGAGTGTGAGCTGAGTGAGAGCGCCATCTATTGGTCTCACCGTTAACCACGGCGCGCGGTCCGCAGGTCGGCGGGTTCACGTTCATGGGCCACTTCACGTGGATCGACGTGCCGGAGCGCGAGAAGAGGCGGCGTGGGTCCGACATCGCGCCCACCTGGTGAGTAGAATAGAATAGAAATATTTTGGAACGTAGTACCTTATCGCGCGGTGCGGAAGGGGGCTAGACGGATCGACACTTTTTTGAAACCGACACTTTTGAATGTGAATTTGGCATTGTGTTCGGTATTTTCGCTGTACAATATTGGGTCTCCGTAGCCTTATGGCTTCTGCAGTCGCCTAACAGTCAAAAGTCGATGGTTCGAATCCCAGCTCAGACTGAATTTTCTATTTTCAATTTTATTTTAAATAATTTCTACACGTGGAATAAGTTATAAAAAATTAGGGAAAGGTTTGTACCAATTGTTTAAAATAAAATTGAAAATCGAAAATTCAGTCTGTCGAGCTAGGATTCGAACCATCGACTTTTAACTGTTAGGCGACTGCAGAAGCCACAAGGCTACGGAGGCTCAATATTGTACCGCGAAAATACCGAACACAACAATGCCAAATTCATTAATCGAAAGGAACTACGTTCCATCCGGGTGCGGGGTGTCCCTTGACACCTCTCAAGTTTTTTTTTATTCAAATAAACTTTTTACAAGTGCTTTTGAATCGAGTAGCGCAGTATGTCTCAGACTGGGTTTCCACGGCGCGGTTCGCACCCGCGCCCGCAGCGGTTGCGGGCGCGGGTGTTATTGTAAACTGTAAAGTAATACGACAAAGTAGGCTTATGGCATTCTAATTGCGCCAGTGGCAGTATCATCTTCACAGGTTTATATAAAAATCTTTACTTGAATGTGTCCAGTTTGAGAAATTAGTCAGAATATCGAGTTGGATGTGAGTTAATCACAAATTAGCCGACATTCTGACTAATATTCTTTTAAAGAAAAAAAAAATCTAATTTACCAGATGTGATGTTAAACTACCGTCCTCAGGTCACCCACGATGGCAGGCGGTTTATTCGCCATCAACCGCGCGTACTACTGGGAGATTGGCGCCTACGACGAGCAGATGGCGGGCTGGGGAGGAGAGAACCTGGAGATGTCGTTCCGAGTTTGGCAGTGTGAGTACTGTAGGGCTAGTACTAGTACAAGATAGGATAGTAACTATGACATTCATCATCATCATTAGCAACCCATCAACGGCTCACTACTGAGCGCAGGTCTCCTCTCAGAGAAGGGTTATAGGCCATAGCCCACCACGCTGGCCCAATGCGAATTAGCGGACTTCACACACCTTCGAGAATATTATGAAGAACTCTCAGGTGTGCAAGTTTCCTCACGATGTTTTCCTTCACCGTTGAAGCAAGTGATATTTAATTGCTTAAACGCACTTGACTCCGAAAAGTCAGAGGTGCGTACCCGGGATCGAACCTGCGACCCCCGAATAGGAGACCACAGTCCTAACCACTAACTAGGCTATCACTGCTTGCTATGCTTCCTTCCTGCTATGACATTACCATCAAAGTAAAATAAACCAGTATTGAGTTAGAGCTCAATTTCGTGTGTCTATTCTTGTACGTTTACGTACCACAAACGCTCCAAATTAAAATCGTCTGTATTGAATTTGTGACTTCAAATTGATACTATTAAGGTTCATTTTACTTTGATGCTAATGTCATAAGTTAACTATTACGATTAAACGAATTAAAACTCGGGCTAACCGCACTGCTCCGCGTGTCCTTACCTACCACAACCAGAGGTACGATTTTCTAAAGTTATTCCATTGTTCGTATTAGTAATCGATGACATTAGCGTCAGAGTAAAATAAACCATAACAGATTGAATTAGAGCTCACTTTCGTGTATGCATTCTTATACGTTTATGTATGTACGATACGCTCCATAACACTCCATATTAAAATCAATTGTACTGAATTTGTGACTTTAAATCAATACAATCAAGGATTATTTTACTTTGAGGCTAATGTCATCGTATATGTCGGCGCTAGTAACCTCGTCGGCAACAAAGTCAGATATATTTGTTGCATAACGAGTAATGGTAGCGTAGAAAGATCACCTTCATTACTTAGGATGTTTATTCTTCGAAGAAAGTACCCTCAAAGGCCCCTCTTTTATATTTATTAGCCATGGACCAGAAGCGGGAATTATTACTTAAAACTAATCAGGCTTTAAGGGAACGCATCACTTAAAACGCTGAAACCCTACCTATAGCCGTCTCCACCACCCCGTATAACGGCCCCTGAACCCCACATCTAATCAATTTAACGACAACACGACAGACAAACCAACATCTGAACGTGAGGGTAGTTATAAAAAATATCAAAGTATTAATTAGTCATTTACACTAATCTAAGCGTACAGACAATATTTATTCGATTAGGGTGCGATTGCTATCGCAATCCCTCAATCAAATAGAGCGACCTAGAGCGACCTAGACGCGGCCTGCTGGGGATGCCAAGGGATTACAAGATCAAGAAAGCTGGTCAGCACGGGCGTTGCGTTACTTTCCCTCAAATATGGTTGAGCGAAGCAATGGCTGGGTCATGCGTCATGCTCGTGAACGGGTTCCACCGGCGGGAATGGGGCTACTTTATGTCTGCCCGTCTTAAGATAGAAGTTAGTCTGTATGCATTTTTGGAACTTTCCTCATTGTGGAAACACTGCATATATAGCATAGTATTTACTATTATTATATTATTATTATATTATTATAATATTATATTATTATATTAGTATTGTAAATCTGTTTTGAAAAGAGCAACCGCCGAGTTTCTTGCTGGTTCTTCTCGGCAGGAAAGGCATTCCGAACCAGTGGTAGATTCATTGACTATTCAAAAGCACTTGTAAAAGTTTATTTGAATAAAAAATATTTCTATTCTATTCTATTCTATTGCGACCTCTTCTCAAGAGCGCGATTCAACGATAATAGATGAACGTCAAAGGTCCGTACAGACGCTTCCCGTTATGGCACGCCTACACGTCAAATAGGCGGTAACTTTAGACGCATTGATTAACATTGGAACCTCAATACCGCGAACCAATCTGGCGCGAACATTAACAGTTTTTTCTTCTCTTATTCTCCCAATATTGGAGTTGTGTGCAGGGAGAACTCTGAAGTGGATGTTTTCTGCAGGTGGCGGCACGCTGGAGACGATCCCGTGCTCGCGCGTGGGGCACGTGTTCCGCAGCTTCCACCCGTACGGGCTACCCGCGAACTCCGACACGCACGGTAAACTTATTGATACCTAAATATAATCTGCCTGACCACATAAGGAATTGAAAATGAAAAAGAGTTTAAAAACATATTAAAAAATTAAGCTGATGCCCACGACTTCGTCCGACGGAACTCTTTGATTTTCCGGGATAAAAAGCCTATGTAAGCGAAGCCTGGAGTGTACTCCATGCTCTGTTGTGTCGTGATTGAAGGGCAAACCAACAAACAGACACACTTTCGCATTTATAATATTTGTAGGAGGTGTAGTGCTATCTATTGACGTGGTCGTAATTCCTAGTTCCATGTGTTATTGATTGGTCTGTGGACGTTTGTATCATGTCACATTCCCTAATGTTTGTAGTCTGTGGTAGAATTGAGATTATTCTAGAGTGTTTGTAGTCGATTGATTCAGAATTTGGTTAGACAGGGATGCAGGCGGTCTTTAGCGGTTTTGTCATTATTTGGTTGGATTGAGGATTATTATAGGATTACACTAGCGGCACGCTATGATGGCCGGTTTGACACATTACAATAGTGATGTGGAATGTCAATTTATTCTCGAACAAAAAACAATTAAGTTTTGTTTTTGTACCTGATTAAATAGGTTTAATAAAACAAAAATGTATATGTTTATTTAATTTATTTGAACGAACTGAATATTTGAATGAAAATGAATATACATACTTTATATGCACACAAGAAACATATGAATACAAAAGATACCAAAAAAGGTGCCACAAAAGGCCATAATTAATCAGATTCGTCCATACTACTATTTTCACTGTCGTCACTGCTATCATCACCTACATTAATAATTATATGTTCGTTTTCTATAATATTATCTATTTTCACATCTCTTTCATAATCTTCCCTTATTAATTTAACAGTTCTATTCACAACCTTTTCCCAGTCTCCTTTAGTCACATGTTCACAAGCTTCTTCTAATAATTTTAGCATTTTTTTTGTGGTAAATGGGGGTTCTGTATTGTGTCTTGCAGCATATCCCTTAATTTGAGCCCACACCAACTCAATCGCATTATACTCACAATGGTAAGGCGGTAACCGTATAACTCTGTGCCCATGTTCTAATGCTATTTCGTCAATGACGTATCGGATCTTGGTTGGTTTGTTTTCTTTTAAAAGACGTACTAATTCCGCTTTTAACATATTCATGTTTGCATCTACGCCATTTTTAACGTATTTCACGCCATAACCAAATGCCGAGTTGTGGTATATATCATATAAAAATAAAAATTTTACCTTTTGTATGAAACAGCTGATATTTTTTTGCGATTTCAGAGGTTTGTCCACATAGTGAAAATTGTTCATATTCACAAGTACATTCACCCCTTAAATGGTGCAAACTGATTTTTCTACACTTGTATACATTTTAGAAATCAATTTAATAAATAAATTTTGAGTCCTAAACCTAAAACTACATTCGATAAAATTTATGAATCTCTGCACATCACTATCGTCAATAAAGTAATACAATTATTTCCTTCAAAGTCGTTATCAATTAATACGGAACTTCATGAGCGGACAAACGTCAAACCGGCCTTCATAGCGTGCCGCTAGTTTAGTAATTTAATTGTGATAAAATGTTGGTGTAGAGTGATTATGCAATGGTCGGAGAGTGCTGGTTAGGAGACTACGTAATAATTGCTAGGTTAGCTGTCATGGACCATAGTCCTTGGTTTTTGATGCGGTGTGCTTTTGTGGTTGCAATGCATTTGGAATCTAGATTGATTGATTGTGCGATTGGTGATGCGTTAGAAAGATTGATCAGTCGTTGTGAGATTAATGTTAGTGAATTGGTTATTTGGCGAGTTTGTTGCAATGTTAATGATGATAGCGTATCTTTGCCTAGTGATGGGCCATGAGCGAGTTAGAAAAGAGATATTGCTAGGGACTTCAATGGTGGAGACAGGCTAGGCTAGAATAGTTAGCCGGGTTTGTCTAGTTAGACATGGAAATGTTGGGTTCCATGCTTGCTATGTAACGATTACAATGTAACCTCTTTGTGGATAGTTATTATCGTTGAGAGAAGGTGATTGCTGAGAATGATGTTCTGTTCTGAGATAGTGTGTGATTGCCCTTATTAGACGCTCGGCCAGAGGAGGAGTACCGTCATATTGTTAATATATATTGATGTAAATAATTAAGATAAAACTATCCTATCTTTTAAGTTGGACCAAATTACAGATAGTTACGAAGTTTGATTAAAATCGGTTCAGTAGTTTTCGAGTTTATCCCGAACATACATTGTGAAGTGTTTAGTTCTCAAACAGTTTGTTGCTTGTTAGAATACTATACTCGTCTTGCCCGAGACCAGAGAGTTATTTGGGAATAGAGTAACAGTTAAAAGCGGTTCTAATTCGCTCGTCAGGCATCAACACGGCGCGCATGGCGGAGGTGTGGATGGACGACTACGCGGAGCTGTTCTACCTGCACCGGCCCGACCTGCGGGTGAGCCTCCACACACTGATATAGAAGCGGTTCTAATTCGCTCGTCAGGCATCAACACGGCGCGCATGGCGGAGGTGTGGATGGACGACTACGCGGAGCTGTTCTACCTGCATCGGCCCGACCTGCGGGTGAGCCTCCACACACTGATATAGAAGCGGTTCTAATTCGCTCGTCAGGCATCAACACGGCGCGCATGGCGGAGGTGTGGATGGACGACTACGCGGAGCTGTTCTACCTGCACCGGCCCGACCTGAGGGTGAGCCTCCACACACTGATATAGAAGCGGTTCTAATTCGCTCGTCAGGCATCAACACGGCGCGCATGGCGGAGGTGTGGATGGACGACTACGCAGAGCTGTTCTACCTGCATCGGCCCGACTTGCGGGTGAGCGGGTGATAACTCGGAATACAACAGAAAAATTGTTATTCAAATAAACTTTAACAAAGTCCTTCGGAATGGAGATGTCCACTGCGATTTTATCACTGCAGAGGGCGCATCGTCGCAATGGCCAATGCGAAGCTGTCATCTTCGGTTTCTTTTGCTTACATGGGAGTATTTTTTATAAATAAACTACTATGGCACTTTGTTCTGTGCCAGGGTGTAATATTAGTGGTGTGCTTTTGTTTCCTAAAAATGCTGCATTAAAAAAACAATGCGAGAACGCTATACGACGAAATAATTTTGTGGCCACTGGAAATTCTAGGTTACGTCGTAATCACTTCAAAGATACTGATTATGTTGAGGAATCCGCTTACACAGGTGAGTTGTTTATTTATTTATTTATTTATTTAAGGGCACCAACAGTTTTACAGCAATAAAAACATGCAGTCATATTAAATTCAAATACGGTTCTTAGGTATGCTATAAACACCACTTATAGGTAGCCACAACATGCGAATTAAATTATGTATCACATAATAATTATATATTATAAGACAGAGCAGTTACAGTGGTTGACTCAAATTACTTGATTGATATTGAATAAAAGCTATACAAGCATATAAAATAGAAATAAACTACAAACAACAGAAGAGATACAAAATAAAACAAAAGAACAAAATAAAAAAATACTAAATACGTCAAAATTAACAAATTAAAAAAAATTAAAAAAGTTAAATATAAAAATTAAAAAAATTAAATTAAAAAAATTAAAATTTAAAAATGTTAGCGATATTGATTTATAAAGTGTTTTTTAAGCTTGCTCTTAAATGTGAAGAGCGAGTCTCTCCAAATATCAATGTCTAATAGTTTGGCGATATCATTATAAGTTTTTATGATCCTATGTAAAGGAGCCGAGGCTCCTAAGTTGGTTTTAATAAGACTGACTCCAAATGGTACAAAATTCGATATCCTTCTTGCCGATCTAGGAACTCGTAACGTAATTTTTTGTAACAAGTTCGTATTAGTTAGTCGTAGTTTTGTAACAAGTTGTTTCGTATTTCTTAACTAAATCAACTGTTTCTTGAAGTAGATTTCATATAATTTGAATATAATAACTACAGCCAAGTATCTATGGAACCCACGTACTGATAACGCCTTCATAATCATTTTGTGGTTTCTGTTTTACTTAGCACATTCACAATTAAACGTAAATTACACGAAAAACATAGTAAGCAAAGTAAAATTTAACTATTACCTTTCCATGAGGTAAGCTTTCTTTCCCGTTAAAACTGCACCTCTTTTTTTTAGTTCTGCTTTAAGCTGTGGCACACTCAAGGCAGAATACATACTGTTATTGACAGACATTACAAGAAATATCACCCAAAACGCAAAAAAACAGAAAAAACTACATACTTTAAAGAGGACGTAAAGAAAGTTTTAGTAATGTTTTAGTCATTGCGCCTGTGCTGCCACCTACATTAGTTTTGCGTGGAGATCCCCATTATCTAGAATCCAACAATGGTTCGGAACGCTGCCGTTCCGCCCGAAACGAGCCATAAACTCGCAAGAAACTCCGCAAAAATTCAGCTAATCTGAGGTGACTGTGATTGTCACTGATGTCATCACTTTTAGATACACAACCGATCAAGGTTGTCGTATTAAAATTGCAGTGTAATTTTAAGAGAACTCTCTTACATTTCGCATTCCTCTCGCTCGCACATTCTAATATTTTCAATGATTGTAAAATCTTACATACTTTTGACAAGATGTGGTAAATTTTTATCTTCGACAATTAAATTACGGATATTTTAGACATATTTTGATTATCATATATCATCAAAAACTATGTCGAAGATAATAGAATAAAAATGTTTTTTATTCAAATGAACTTTTTTACAAGTGCTTTTCAATCGTCGATGAGTCTACCACTGGTTCGGAATGCCGTTCCTGCCGAGAAAAACCAGCAAGAAACTCTGCGGTTGTTCTTTTCAAAACATATTTTAAATACAATAGATACTTTGCTATGTATGCAGTGTTTCCACAATGTTAAGACGGGCAGACAGAAAGTAGCCCCATTCCCGGCGGTGGAACCCGTTCACGAGCATGACGCATGACCCAGCCATTGCTTCGCTCAACCATATTTGAGGGAACGTAACAACCCGCACCACACGACACCACCGCAGAAATGTTTAAAGAGAGCGTGACATAGGCTACCCATGTTAAAGCATCGAATTGAAACTAATATTCAAACAAAAGCTCATTTTAGGACATGACTTAAGACTAAGAGATAATAATATCTAAAACTAGCTGACACGGCGAACTTCGTACCGCCAACTTATCTATTACCTATAATTTTTTTTTTGTTTTTTTTTTATATTAACTATTAAAACCTTCCGTGGACCATAAGGAACATACAAAAAAATAAATTAACCGAATTGGTCCATCCATTCTTGAGTTATGCGCTTACCAACATTAATTTAATGGGCACGCATTTTTGCGATACGGTATTATACTCTGGGGAAATAGTACAAATGTCCACGATCTCTTTGTATTACAAAAAAAGTGCATCCGCATTTTAGTAAATATAAAACCTACAGACACGTGCCTACCTCACTTCAAGGAAAATCTTGACCTTAACTTCTATTTATATATTCGAAATGTGTAAATTCGTAAGGAAAAACATACAATTTTATACTAAAAAAGAAGACAAAACTCGCCGATTCCCCGAGAGACATACAAACAAATTAATTCTCCCACTATCAAAATTAGCACTGCACAGTTCGAGCCCCTACATAATGTCAATAAAAATCTACAATAATCTACCTAACAACATCAGAAACATTGAAAAGGAAATAAAGTTTATAAAAACATTAAAAACGTACCTAATTGAAAAGTGTTACTACGCAATCAATGATTTCTTTAATGATACGGATAAGCACAATATTATGTAAAATCGGTCTCCCTACCACAATAAATTACACTATTGTTGCTACACCCAAACTGGGTATTCAAAGCTTGTAAATAAATAAATAAATAAATAAATTTTTATTTATATAGAAGAAGAAGATAGAAGATAGATATCCGTACTTTAATTGTGGAAGATAATAATTAACCTCATTTAGTCGAAAGTATCTGAAATTTTTACAATCATTGAAAATATTAGAATGTGCGAGAGAGAGATGCGAAATGGAATAGTCCACTTAAACTTGGTCACCAAGTGTCGGTCGGTAACGCGCCTACCGTTGTTCGCAGAAGAGCCCGAAGATCGGCGACGTGACGCACCGACGTGTCCTGCGCGAGAAGCTGAAGTGCAAGAGCTTCCAGTGGTACCTCGACAACGTGTACAAGGAAAAGTTCGTGCCGGTGCGCGACGTGTACGGGTTCGGAAGGTGAGCGGGCGCGGGGTTTTAAAGTGGAAGACAAGGGTCTGCCCGCGAAATTCAAATTTAATTTGGTTTCTCGCAATTTGTAAACTTATACGACAAAGTAGGCTTATGGCATTCTAATTGCGACAATGGTAGTATCATCTTCACAGGTTTATATAAAAATCTTTACTTGAAAGTGACCAGTTTAAGAAATTAATCAAAATACCGAGTTGGACGTGAGTTACTCACAAATTAGTTGATATTTTGATTAATTTCTTAAGGTGGACACTTTCAAGTAAAGATTTTTATATAAACCTGTGATGATGATACTGCTATTGTCGCAATTAGAATGCCATAAGCCTACTTTGTCGAATTAGTTTACAAATTGCGAGAAACCAAATTAAATTTGAATTTCGCGGACAGAACCGTGTCTTCCAACTTAAAGTGAAAACTTTAGGCACTGTAGTATATAGACAGTAGACACCATAATGTCTACATTGCTCATACAGCAAATAGTGGGTAGAAGGAAAACACAGAGACGCATAGATACGGGCACCACTAGGTGAGGGGAGTCAGTCGTATGTAAGCCACGTACTTACAGAATAGTACGCGAGTGTGGAGTGTAGTGTCAGTAGTGTGTGTCTGTGTGTGTTATTACGAACTTTAATGAATTTCTTACCGTTTAATGTATGATGTCGCAGGTTCGAATCTCACTCACGAAACGTGACAGTGCGCTTTTTTTAATTATTTTATTTATTTTTATTTTATATTTGTTTTTAATAATTAGCAAATCTAGTTTTCACTTCTATCGGCAGTCCCTATGACTGCCAAGATTTTTAGAAAATCGATTGTCGATTTATTCGTCTTAACAGAAACCAATTGAATCAATCGAAAAAAAATTATTATGAAAAACAATCGAAAATCGAATATTATCAACGGTATGATAAGATTTTTTAGCAATCTAAATCTAAGTAAGTATCGTAAAAATATCTACAAAATCTAAAATTAACATTAATGATTTATCGTAAAATTCATAATAAACAGACAATCGAAAATAGAAATTTTTCGATTGTTATAGGTCGACCGTTTAATTCGCGTATCGCCTGCGCGGTAAGAAGGGAGCGGAGGGAGATGTTAGCGGATGGGTGAAAGGGGTGCGCGGACCGAGCTTACGTCAAGTGCGGCAGTGCGTTGGCTGTGCTCGCAGCGCGCGGTTGGTATTTTTGTTACGGACGCTTGGACATTAACGCACAAGGTATACGACTGCCAAGATAAATCTCAAGATGAATCGCTCTTCCAGTTTTGCGAACAAAATTAACAAGCAAGCTAAACAAATAGCATACAATGAATATTCCTTTTTTAAAGCCAGAAAACAAGATCATAATTCTACAGAGTGTCTTGAAGACGTAAACCTAAACAAACTTGTTGCTAAAGCTACAGGACTTTCGGTGACTACCATATGTAAAATAATAAAAGAAGGAAATGAACTGAAAGATGAACAAAATTATGTAAATTTTAAATCACCAAAAAAAATTAAACAAATCTGAAAGAAAAAAATTGAAGTTGACAGTTTTACAGAGAGCGTTGTTAGAAGAAAAATAACTCAATTTTATACGGTTTTTAAGAAGGTTCCTACATTAAAAATTTTGAATGCGAAACTCAGAGAAGAAGGAATTTTAAATTGTGGCCGAGAATATTTGAGAACATTGATTCATAAACTTGGCTTTCGATTTAAGAAATGTCAATCAAAAAGAAAATTACTGATTGAACAACCAAACATCGTATCGTGGCGGTGGCGTTATCTTAATGCGATAAAGAAGCACAGAAGAGATCAAAGAAACATTGTTTACCTCGATGAAACATATGTCAATTCGTCATTAAATGTACCGGCGTGTTGGCAATCCAATGAAGAACGAGGGGTGCTGTCGCATATTGGCAAAGGGCCACGTTTAATTATTGTACATGCTGGTGGACAAGCCGGATTTATCGATAGAGCTCTTTTAATTTTTAAATCCAAAAACAAAACCGGAGATTTTTAGAAAATCGATTGTCGATTTATTCGTCTTAACAGAAACCAATTGAATCAATCGAAAAAAAATTATTATGAAAAACAATCGAAAATCGAATATTATCAATGGTATAATAAGATTTTTTAGCAATCTAAATCTAAGTAAGTATCGTAAAATTGGATTGCCAATCATAGCGATATGAATTTTGTAAACTTCAGCAAATGGACTAGAGAAAAGCTATTGCCAAATTTACCGCCAAGCTCAGTTATTATTATGGATAATGCCGCATACCACTCGGTACAAGAGGACAAAAAGCCTACAATGACATCCACAAAAGCCACCATGCAGACCTGGCTGCAAAGACACAATGTTGAATTTGATAAGTCTTTAAGAAAATGTGATTTATTGAATTTAATTAAACAACACGCGACAGAAAATACTTACAAAATAGATGAAATTTTAAAGGCGGCAGGTCATGAAGTCTTACGACTGCCTCCATATCACCCAGACTTGAACCCAATCGAATTGGTTTGGGGGGATATCAAAGGACAGCTCGCAAAAATTGAAATTGATTCTAATTTAGACAAAAAGAAAAATACACTGGAACAGTTATTTGCCGAATTCTCTGTAGAAAAATGGGTTAACTGCGATAAACATGTACAAACTATTGAAGATGAATATTGTCTGCACGATCGCATCGTTGATGAAGAGATGGACCGATTTATTATTAATTTGCAAGACTCTTGACTCCTCAAGCTACACAGACAGTGATGATGATTCAAGCGATATGGATATTAGTGACGAATAGTCCTATAAAAAATTTATCTGTGGTTAAATATTTCTTAAACGGAGTTAATTATTGTTTTATGATTTTGTACCTATGAAGCTATTATAAAATATTTGTAAAACTTAAAAATAAATACTTAATTCTTTACCATCTATCCGTCTTTACCATTTACCGTCTATCTCGAGATAAATCTTTGGATTATTGACTCCGTGTGTAGCGTTACCCGACCCCGCTCCCTTCTTACCGCGCAGGCGATACGCGAGTTAAACGGTGGACCTATAAGTCTACAAACGCGGACCGCACGGTCTGGAACGAATATTTATCGAAAATCTAAAATCTAAATCTATTGCGCTTTTGATTAGTCTCCGACCTGCCCGTTCGATCGATTGTTCAATTGTTGTCGATTGTGCAGGTTCATGAACCCGTCCACCGGCCTCTGCCTCGACACTCTGCAGCGGGAGGGCGAGGCGTCCCCGCTCGGCGTGTACGGGTGTCACGCGCGCCTCGAGGCGACGCAGTACCTCGCGCTGTCGCTGCGGGGCGAGCTGCGGGACGAGGAGAAGTGCGCCGAGGTGCAGTACGCGAGGTATGACCCGTCCCCCGTCGCCTCCCCCTGCCTCGACACTCTGCAGCGGGAGGGCGAGGCGTCCCCGCTCGGCGTGTACGGGTGTCACGCGCGCCTCGAGGCGACGCAGTACCTCGCGCTGTCGCTGCGGGACGAGAAGTGCGCCGACGTGCAGTACGCGAGGTATGACCCGTCCCCGTCCCCTCCCCTTGCCTCGACACTCTGCAGCGGGAGGGCGAGGCGTCCCCGCTCGGCGTGTACGGGTGTCACGCGCGCCTCGAGGCGACGCAGTACCTCGCGCTGTCGCTGCGGGGCGAGCTGCGGGACGAGGAGAAGTGCGCCGAGGTGCAGTACGCGAGGTATGACCCGTCCCCCGTCGCCTCCCCCTGCCTCGACACTCTGCAGCGGGAGGGCGAGGCGTCCCCGCTCGGCGTGTACGGGTGTCACGCGCGCCTCGAGGCGACGCAGTACCTCGCGCTGTCGCTGCGGGGCGAGCTGCGGGACGAGGAGAAGTGCGCCGAGGTGCAGTACGCGAGGTATGACCCGTCCCCCGTCGCCTCCCCCTGCCTCGACACTCTGCAGCGGGAGGGCGAGGCGTCCCCGCTCGGCGTGTACGGGTGTCACGCGCGCCTCGAGGCGACGCAGTACCTCGCGCTGTCGCTGCGGGGCGAGCTGCGGGACGAGGAGAAGTGCGCCGAGGTGCAGTACGCGAGGTATGACCCGTCCCCGTCCCCTCCCCCTGCCTCGACACTCTGCAGCGGGAGGGCGAGGCGTCCCCGCTCGGCGTGTACGGGTGTCACGCGCGCCTCGAGGCGACGCAGTACCTCGCGCTGTCGCTGCGGGGCGAGCTGCGGGACGAGGAGAAGTGCGCCGAGGTGCAGTACGCGAGGTATGACCCGTCCCCCGTCGCCTCCCCCTGCCTCGACACTCTGCAGCGGGAGGGCGAGGCGTCCCCGCTCGGCGTGTACGGGTGTCACGCGCGCCTCGAGGCGACGCAGTACCTCGCGCTGTCGCTGCGGGGCGAGCTGCGGGACGAGGAGAAGTGCGCCGAGGTGCAGTACGCGAGGTATGACCCGTCCCCGTCCCCTCCCCCTGCCTCGACACTCTGCAGCGGGAGGGCGAGGCGTCCCCGCTCGGCGTGTACGGGTGTCACGCGCGCCTCGAGGCGACGCAGTACCTCGCGCTGTCGCTGCGGGGCGAGCTGCGGGACGAGGAGAAGTGCGCCGAGGTGCAGTACGCGAGGTATGACCCGTCCCCGTCCCCTCCCCCTGCCTCGACACTCTGCAGCGGGAGGGCGAGGCGTCCCCGCTCGGCGTGTACGGGTGTCACGCGCGCCTCGAGGCGACGCAGTACCTCGCGCTGTCGCTGCGGGGCGAGCTGCGGGACGAGGAGAAGTGCGCCGAGGTGCAGTACGCGAGGTATGACCCGTCCCCGTCCCCTCCCCCCTGCCTCGACACTCTGCAGCGGGAGGGCGAGGCGTCCCCGCTCGGCGTGTACGGGTGTCACGCGCGCCTCGAGGCGACGCAGTACCTCGCGCTGTCGCTGCGGGGCGAGCTGCGGGACGAGGAGAAGTGCGCCGAGGTGCAGTACGCGAGGTATGACCCGTCCCCCGTCGCCTCCCCCTGCCTCGACACTCTGCAGCGGGAGGGCGAGGCGTCCCCGCTCGGCGTGTACGGGTGTCACGCGCGCCTCGAGGCGACGCAGTACCTCGCGCTGTCGCTGCGGGGCGAGCTGCGGGACGAGGAGAAGTGCGCCGAGGTGCAGTACGCGAGGTATGACCCGTCCCCGTCCCCTCCCCCTGCCTCGACACTCTGCAGCGGGAGGGCGAGGCGTCCCCGCTCGGCGTGTACGGGTGTCACGCGCGCCTCGAGGCGACGCAGTACCTCGCGCTGTCGCTGCGGGGCGAGCTGCGGGACGAGGAGAAGTGCGCCGAGGTGCAGTACGCGAGGTATGACCCGTCCCCCGTCGCCTCCCCCTGCCTCGACACTCTGCAGCGGGAGGGCGAGGCGTCCCCGCTCGGCGTGTACGGGTGTCACGCGCGCCTCGAGGCGACGCAGTACCTCGCGCTGTCGCTGCGGGGCGAGCTGCGGGACGAGGAGAAGTGCGCCGAGGTGCAGTACGCGAGGTATGACCCGTCCCCGTCCCCTCCCCCTGCCTCGACACTCTGCAGCGGGAGGGCGAGGCGTCCCCGCTCGGCGTGTACGGGTGTCACGCGCGCCTCGAGGCGACGCAGTACCTCGCGCTGTCGCTGCGGGGCGAGCTGCGGGACGAGGAGAAGTGCGCCGAGGTGCAGTACGCGAGGTATGACCCGTCCCCGTCCCCTCCCCCTGCCTCGACACTCTGCAGTGGGAGGGCGAGGCGTCCCCGCTCGGCGTGTACGGGTGTCACGCGCGCCTCGAGGCGACGCAGTACCTCGCGCTGTCGCTGCGGGGCGAGCTGCGGGACGAGGAGAAGTGCGCCGAGGTGCAGTACGCGAGGTATGACCCGTCCCCGTCCCCTCCCCCTGCCTCGACATTCTGCGCGCCTCGAGGCGACGCAGTACCTCGCGCTGTCGCTACGGGACGAGAAGTGCGCCGAAGTACAGTAAGCGAGCCATGAACGTCGCAGCAGGGGGCCCCGGGTGAGTGTATGGGTGCCGTATGAAATAAGCGTTTATGCTACTTAGAACACATGCAAGGTATTATTGATGTAGAGCATGCTCGACGCCATCGCGACACAATATAAGACAGCGCCATCTCGTGTAACGATAAACAACATTTCACAGGGAACTTGTTTTTAATTTTTACGTAATTGGAATAATTATTATTAGACACACACTAACTAGTGGTTATTAATGTAATCCATAGAAGTTTTTGACTTATACCGCTTGCGTTATAGACGTAAATAATTATGGTTTATGTTTCAGAAGCCCGGCGGGCGAGGTGGGCGAGGACCTGAGCCGCCGGGTGCTGATGGTCACTTGCCACGGAAAGCAACGCGGACAGGTCTCAGCGCTTTTGTCATTTTTACCCGATTACCTATAAAAGTAGGTAGGTAGTAGTATTATTAGTTCCAGAGACACTCGTATGTCAAATACGACATCCTTTTTTGATTGATCCATAAATAATTCAAGCTGTCATTTTTATAGGAACAGCCAGTCCAGTGTTAATCATCGACCGAGCGAAGCGAAGGTCTCTGAGTTTACTTGAGGGAATTTGCACTTGTCCGTCCGTCCGTCCGTCCGTCCGTCTGTCAGAGCCTTATAACTTCTGAATTACTGAACGTAATTACTACAATTTTAGATATGATATGTAAACCGATGGCCTCCAGCCGAAAATGGCTTAAAAAGTTATAAAAATCTTTATTTCAGGGGGCTCTCATAGAAGCGAATGCGAAGTAAAATATATTTTTTTGCATTCTCTTTTAAAGATAATTTGGAACAGAGTACAAAAGTATTTTTTTTTATTTTTTTTCCTAAAATTGACGAAATGGGAATCTTTAATATTGTAAATACAGTTTTGCGTCAGCTATTCTTATTTTGTCTATTACTAATTATGTTATTCAATTAGCAAATTATTATCAATAAAAGTATCACGTTGTTTTTGCAAAAGTAAATCCGTTTCTATTTACAATAATTAGATGTTAGCACCTATTTACTACTGTATGATGGTACTGTGTCTATGAATGTAAAGATGAGCGCGATCTAGGCATGCTCGCCGCAGAAGCCGCAAGCGCGCAGTCATGGCAGTTTATAATTTTTTTCTATTATGAAATCGTATACTACGTAACACCCGTTCAGCGAACCAGCTGAATTTTAGTAAAATACTGTAGGCATACGCGATCCACGAAAGCAGATGACGATTGACGTCATCAGATTCGGCGCGTTTTAATTACAATATAATATAGTTAAAACTACCTTATGGGAATTATGGGATACCTCGAGGTCTCAGTTCGGGGCGAACCACTAGTAGTATAAGCTATCAGAAGCAGATTTATTTATTAGTTATCAGAAGCGGATTTATTGCTCAAAAACTAATCAGGCTTTAACGCATCTCTTGAAACGCTGACCCTACCTAAAGCCGTCTCCACCACCCCTACAACGGCCCCTTTCCACACATCTAATCAATTTAACCACAACACGACAGACAAACCACCATCTGAACGTGAGGGTAGTTGGGAAAATACGTCCGTTCCGCACGAAGTCTCGAACAATAATGAACAAGCGTCGGTTCTGCTTCGCTTATATGCTATACGTTTTTGCTCCAAGATGGCGTCAGTCCGCTAACAATAGATTAATTGAAGATATCAGCGGTTCGGGTCATCAGCTATAGAAGTGGGCGTTGAGTCGGGCTTGTGTTGCAGAAGTGGCGCTACCTGCCGTCGCAGCAGCTGCAGCACGTGGATAGCCGGCTGTGCCTCACCGCGCCGGTCGCGTCCGGCTCCGACGCGACTGTCGCGAAGTGTCGCAGCTCGCCGCGACAGCTGTGGCAGATCGACTACAGCGAGATGAACGACTTCCGGATGAGTAAGTTGCAGAAGTGGCGCTACCTGCCGTCGCAGCAGCTGCAGCACGTGGATAGCCGGCTGTGCCTCACCGCGCCGGTCGCGTCCGGCTCCGACGCGACTGTCGCGAAGTGTCGCAGCTCGCCGCGACAGCTGTGGCAGATCGACTACAGCGAGATGAACGACTTCCGGATGAGTAAGTTGCAGAAGTGGCGCTACCTGCCGTCGCAGCAGCTGCAGCACGTGGATAGCCGGCTGTGCCTCACCGCGCCGGTCGCGTCCGGCTCCGACGCGACTGTCGCGAAGTGTCGCAGCTCGCCACGACAGCTGTGGCAGATCGACTACAGCGAGATGAACGACTTCCGGATGAGTAAGTTGCAGAAGTGGCGCTACCTGCCGTCGCAGCAGCTGCAGCACGTGGATAGCCGGCTGTGCCTCACCGCGCCGGTCGCGTCCGGCTCCGACGCGACTGTCGCGAAGTGTCGCAGCTCGCCGCGACAGCTGTGGCAGATCGACTACAGCGAGATGAACGACTTCCGGATGAGTAAGTTGCAGAAGTGGCGCTACCTGCCGTCGCAGCAGCTGCAGCACGTGGATAGCCGGCTGTGCCTCACCGCGCCGGTCGCGTCCGGCTCCGACGCGACTGTCGCGAAGTGTCGCAGCTCGCCGCGACAGCTGTGGCAGATCGACTACAGCGAGATGAACGACTTCCGGATGAGTAAGTTGCAGAAGTGGCGCTACCTGCCGTCGCAGCAGCTGCAGCACGTGGATAGCCGGCTGTGCCTCACCGCGCCGGTCGCGTCCGGCTCCGACGCGACTGTCGCGAAGTGTCGCAGCTCGCCGCGACAGCTGTGGCAGATCGACTACAGCGAGATGAACGACTTCCGGATGAGTAAGTTGCAGAAGTGGCGCTACCTGCCGTCGCAGCAGCTGCAGCACGTGGATAGCCGGCTGTGCCTCACCGCGCCGGTCGCGTCCGGCTCCGACGCGACTGTCGCGAAGTGTCGCAGCTCGCCGCGACAGCTGTGGCAGATCGACTACAGCGAGATGAACGACTTCCGGATGAGTAAGTTGCAGAAGTGGCGCTACCTGCCGTCGCAGCAGCTGCAGCACGTGGATAGCCGGCTGTGCCTCACCGCGCCAGTCGCGTCCGGCTCCGACGCGACTGTCGCGAAGTGTCGCAGCTTGCCGCGACAGCTGTGGCAGATCGACTACAGCGAGATGAACGACTTCCGGATGAGTAAGTTGCAGAAGTGGCGCTACCTGCCGTCGCAGCAGCTGCAGCACGTGGATAGCCGGCTGTGCCTCACCGCGCCGGTCGCGTCCGGCTCCGACGCGACTGTCGCGAAGTGTCGCAGCTCGCCGCGACAGCTGTGGCAGATCGACTACAGCGAGATGAACGACTTCCGGATGAGTAAGTTGCAGAAGTGGCGCTACCTGCCGTCGCAGCAGCTGCAGCACGTGGATAGCCGGCTCTGCCTCACCGCACCGGTCGCGTCCGGCTCCGACGCGACTGTCGCGAAGTGTCGCAGCTCGCCGCGACAGCTGTGGCAGATCGACTACAGCGAGATGAACGACTTCCGGATGAGTAAGTTGCAGAAGTGGCGCTACCTGCCGTCGCAGCAGCTGCAGCACGTGGATAGCCGGCTGTGCCTCACCGCGCCGGTCGCGTCCGGCTCCGACGCGACTGTCGCGAAGTGTCGCAGCTCGCCGCGACAGCTGTGGCAGATCGACTACAGCGAGATGAACGACTTCCGGATGAGTGAGTTGCAGAAGTGGCGCTACCTGCCGTCGCAGCAGCTGCAGCACGTGGATAGCCGGCTGTGCCTCACCGCGCCGGTCGCGTCCGGCTCCGACGCGACTGTCGCGAAGTGTCGCAGCTCGCCGCGACAGCTGTGGCAGATCGACTACAGCGAGATGAACGACTTCCGGATGAGTGAGTTGCAGAAGTGGCGCTACCTGCCGTCGCAGCAGCTGCAGCACGTGGATAGCCGGCTGTGCCTCACCGCGCCGGTCGCGTCCGGCTCCGACGCGACTGTCGCGAAGTGGCGCAGCTCGCCGCGACAGCTGTGGCAGATCGACTACAGCGAGATGAACGACTTCCGGATGAGTAAGTTCAGGAGGAGGACCTGTTTTTGGGATATTGTGACGATAAGGTACAATCGACAATGAACATCAAATAGTGGGTAGGAAGTAGTAGAAACCGCCCTTATTCAGGTTTTTCAAAAATGCTGATTTTGCGAGAAAAGTAACTTAAAATTAGTTCGCTCCGAAGTAACACCTTTCTACAGAAGAATTCTATACTTTAAGTTTAGAGAATTTTTCTGAAGAAAAAGACAAGCATCATTGTGTAGTTTTTGTAGTTAAGTTTCAGCTTTTGATTTGACTGTCGTTTCTCGTTTGCTTCTCCGGTCTACTGCGTTTGCTTCTCCGGTCTACTGTCTGTCTGTCTGTCACCTTTTCACGGCCGTTGAATCGATCTGGACGAAAGGCGAAGAGATCGCATCTTACAAAACAAACTGGCTTAGGATTCTTTTCATCCCTGAAAAACAAAGTAACCATGGAATTTTTTAGAAACCTAAATTCGAAACTGCTGCGAGGGTCGTCTTCGCTGGCCGTGGCCAGCGGAGGGTACGGGCTTCGAGGCAAGGCCTCATTACCCGGGCGGGGCGCGGGGAAGAGCACTTCCCCGGTGATGGTTTTTCAGCCGTCTTGGCAATTAGGTCCATGGCGGCTGAGGCTCCTGTTCCGCTATGGGTAGGGGCCTTGCGGCTGGATGTCAGTCCAGTGGCTCCGCTCGCTGGCGGGCAGGATTGCCGCCGCGAGCGGAGCGGTGTCGGGTTCAGAGGGTGGTCCCGCGCTACGGGCGATAGGGTCGCTGCCGTGCGCGGGACCGGTGTCGGTCCGAGGGCCCCGCGTCGCAGGCGGGCAGGTCGCCGCCGCGAGCGGAGCAGTGTCGTGTTCGGTGTGGGGCCCCGCGCTACTGACGAAAGGGTCGTCATCGAGCGCGGGGCCAGTGTATCGCCAGGGGCCCCGCGTCGCTGGCGGGCAGATAGCCGCCGCGAGCGGGGCGATGTCAAGTCCGATGGTAGGCTCCGCGCTACGGGCGAGGGAGTCGCCGTCGTGCGCGGAGCAGGTGTCTGGTCCGGTGGGTAAAAATTAGGGAAAAATTCCACATGTAGAAATTATTTAAAATAAAATTGAAAATGGAAATTTCGGTCTGTCGAGCTGGGATTCGAACCATCGACTTTGAACTATTAGGCGACTGCCGGAGCCACTAGGCTACGAAGACTCGTAAATTCGAAAGTTGCGAGCATCGGGTAGTGTAAGGGTAAGATCTATAGATGGCACTCGCACTAAGCTCAGACTCAAGCCTCAATTAAAACGAGACAGATTTACGTCGGAACATATTTGTGTCTCATTTTAACTCAATCTTGAATCTTGAGAATAGAATAGAAATGTTTTTATTCAAATAAACATTTTACAAGTGCTTTTGAACCGTCGATGAGTCTACCACTGGTTCGGAATACCCTTCCTGTCGAGAAGAACGAGCAAGAAACTCGGCGGTTGCTCTTTTCAAAACAAGTTTACAATTCAATAGATACGATAATAGATACGATATATGCTATGTATGCAGTGTTTCCACAATGAGTTCCACAAAAGCATACAGTACCCGGCGATATATATTGCACATCGGCCTTTGGAATAAAACGCTATTTCTATTCTATTGCAAGGAAAGCTAGCCAGAAATTCACGTAGTAATTACTGAAATCTCTTCACAATCGGCGAGCACATCACGTAACATATATAAAAAAAAATCAGTCGAACTGTGAATAGAATAAAATAGCGTTTTATTCCAAAGGCCGATGTGCAATATATATCGCCGGGTACTGTACCTAATTATAATTCAACACATGTTAAGACGGGCAGACAGAAAGCAGCCCCATTCCCACCGGTGGCACCCGTTCACGAGTATGACGCATGATCCAGCCATTGCTTCTGGCTGAGCAGAACCAAACTACGAACTGTAGATCTCAGTCTAACAGCTATTGTATTGTTGCAGACGACATCGAGCCGAGTGAGCAAGAGCTCAGGCTTCAGAAACTGCGCGGGAACCGGTAAGTGTGCGACGCCCCTTCGATGTGGGCTTATTGTTAGTGCAGGGCGCGTACAGAACCCCATAAAGCTTTAGTTTTAAGGTTGATTATACGGGTCTGCCCGCAAAATTCACATTTAATTTCATCATCATCATCATTAACGACCCATCACCGGCTCACTACTGAGCGAGGTCTCCTCTCAGAGAAGGGTTATAGGCCATAGTCCACCACGCTGGCCCAATGCGAATTGGCGGACTTCACACATCTTCGAGAACATTATGAAGAACTCTCAGGTGTGCAGGTTTCCTCACGATGTTTTCCTTCACCGTTGAAGCAAGTGATATTTAATTGCTTAAACTTGACTAAACACTTGACTCCGAAAAGTCAGAGGTGCGTACACGGGATCGAACCTGCGACCCCCCGAATAGGAGGCCACAGTCGACCTAACCACGAGGCTATCACTGCTTCAATTACATTTCATTTGGTTTTTCGCAATTTGTAAACTAGTACGACAAAGTAGGCTTATGGCATTCTAATTGCGACAATGGCAGTATCATCACAGGTTTATATAAAAATCTATACTTGAAAGCGTCCAGTTTAAGAAATTAGTCTGTGGTGGCGTCCAGTGCCCTGTCGAGGTGTCGAAAGGATATCTGGGCGTAGAATAGAAAGACTGTAATCCACTATTAACTTTATTACGTGAAGTTATTAGAACAAGTTTAACAAGTAGTTACACGCGACCACTGTCAATTAATCAACGCGACCGCCGAGTTCGTAATCAAGTTATTGTCACTTGTCGGCGTGCTCCCCTCCGCCGTATCACGCGCGAACCGGTTGGTCCGCGCGACCAACTTCAAATTGCCGCCTAATGTTGATAGCGACTGTGTCGCTAACATACTCCCGGCGTTGAAGTATCTTCAACAGTAGTAGGCAGGGGGCATATGTTATTGAAGGCTCGTTTCAAGATTCCCCTTTTGGTCTTGATTTCAGCGACTCTGTTAATTCCGTCTCCACCTGGGTACACGCGTACGATACGTCCGAGCAGCCACATTAGAGGGGGACTGCTCTTATCCTTTATGACAACCAAAGTCCCTTCTTTCAAATCGTCCTTTGATTGCAGCCACTTCGTCTTTTGTTGCAATAAGGTAATGTATTCTGTAGAAAAACGACTCCAGAAGTGTTGCTTCAACAATTCGATGCGATGGAACCTTGCGAGCAATTCGATGCGATGGAACCTTGCGAGAGATGACATTCTACTGCAGGTAATTTGAGCTTGTGGTGCAAACAGTTGAGATCGTCCGACTAGAAAGTGGGCTGGAGTGAGTGGGTATAGATCGGAAGGATCGTCGGACAATGGAGTAATTGGACGGGAATTCAAAATACCTTCTACTTGTACTAACAAAGTGTTCATTTCTTCGTAGTCTAGGTAAGTTAAACCAAGAACTCGTCTAAGGTGATGTTTTACTGATTTCACCGCAGATTCCCATAAACCGCCGAAATGAGGCGTATACGCGGGTATGAATGAGAAATCAATACCGTCTTCGATCGTATCCGCTGGTGAAAGCTGGCTTAGGACCTTAGAAAGCTCATGGAAAGTACCCACGAAGGTACTTCCGTTATCAGAGATAATAGTTTTCGGTTTTCCTTTTCTCGACGTAAATCTATTTAGCGCCGCGATAAAGGCTTCCTTTGTCATGTCGGAAACCAGTTCCAAATGTATGGCTTTAGTTGCTAAACAAACAAACACACAAAATATGTAAGATTTAATGGGTTTGCATCCTCTACCTTTTCGATTAGCTTATCATTACTGGCCCGGCATAGTCTACCCCTGTGTTAAGGAACGGAAATTCTAATTGTGCTTGCTGTTCAGGTAAGTGACCCATTATGGGTTGAACTGTTTTTCCCTTAAGTCTACAACATTTAACACATGAGCGCACGGTGAGTTTAGCTAGATTTGTGCCTCCTAGAGGCCAATAATTGTGTCGAACTGTCGCTAAAAGGAGTTGAGGCCCTGCATGCAAATACTTTATGTGAAAATGTTTGAAGATCAGTCTGCATAAAGGGTGTTTGCTGCTCAGTAAAACCGGGTGTTTCATGTTGTAATCGTAATTTGTATTACCTAGTCTGCCTCCAACACGAATTAGTCCATGTTTATCAATAAATGGCGACAATGAAAGAAGTTTATTTTTATGGGGCAATTTTTTCTGTGACAGAAGTAACTGTCGTTCTTCGGCAAAGGATTCTTCTTGTGCAATTTTTAAAAGAAAATTGTTGGATTTATTAAGTTCGGTTGTTGTTAACTTACCGACAACCTTTTCTGAGGCATAACGGCAATTTTTTACAAATCTAAGAACGAATGCTGTAATGCGTTGTACTTTTGAGAATGAAGAACAATTCCCAATTAGCTCGGAAAATAAGTTAGGTTCTTCAGCAACATGAAAACATCTCACAAGAGTTTCTGGCAAATCAGAAACTTGTGTCTCCTGCTTGGGTTTTTCTGGCCAATTAGTTTGATCAGATTTTAAAAAAGACGGCCCAGACCACCACAAAGATGATTTACCAAGAACGTCGGCCTTTAAACCTCGTGAAGCGAGATCTGCCGGGTTTTCTTTGGAAGGAACGTGGCGCCACTCATGAGCCGAGAAACTTTCCTGTATTTCGGATACGCGATGCCGAACAAACGGTTTCAAATGAGCTGGAGAAGATCTTAACCAACCCAAGACAATCATCGAGTCGGACCATAAGATGCACCTACTGATTGGGAGTGTTAAGGAACTTAATATCTTTATACCTAACCTCGTTCCAAGTAGGGCACTTGAAAGCTCCAGTCGAGGAATTGAGGTAGTTTTAATGGGAGCTACCTTACCTTTGGATGCTAACAAATGAGTGGTGACTGTACCATCGTTGTCCGAACATCTTACATAAACGCATGCACCATAAGCCTTTTCTGAGGCGTCTGTAAAGATGTGCAGCTGTATGTCTGCGGGTAAATTAGATGTAACACATCTGGGAATGTCAAAAGTATTTAACTGTGGTAATGACCTAGCAAAATCAAACCAGACCTGCCTTATATGTGGAGGAAGTGGATCATCCCAACCACATTTATGTATCCACAATTGCTGCATTATTATTTTCGCTTCCACGATGCAAGGTGAAACAAGACCAAGTGGGTCGAAGACTTGGGCAATTGTTGATAAAATGTGTCTCTTATTCACAGTGACATTTTCAGGAATGTCAATGGAAAATGACAGAGTGTCTGCAGGACATTTCCAATTTAAACCCAATGTTTTAGAAAGGTTGTCACTGCTGAGATCTACAGATCCCGATATCTTCGCCTCACCAGAAATTGCTTGCAGAATATCTCGATGGTTTGAGTTCCATTTTCGCAAGTTCAATTGAGCAGATGATAAGGCTTTTATTACTCCGTGACCTAGAGATATAGTTTCCTCAATGGTCGAATGTCCAGACAGAAAATCATCAACGTAAAAATCGTGGCGAATTGCACGTTGAACATTAGAATCTACAGCTTCACGACTCAACTGAAGAAGACATCTTGTGGCCAAATAAGGCGCTGAAGCCGTACCATAAGTAACGGTGTTCAGTTGATAGCTTTTAAGAGGATGAGAGGGGTCAGCTCTCCACAAAATTTGTTGAAGGGTGCGTTCTTGTTCGAAGATTTCCGTCTGGCGGTACATCTTCTCTACATCCGCAGTAACGACGTATTTGTGTTGTCTGAAACGCAGCAATATAGACAGTAAATCGTCTTGCACTGTTGGTCCCACTCTTAGAATACTATTAAGTGACTTTCCTGACGTCGTAACTGCAGAAGCATCATAAACTACGCGTAATTTTGTGGTTTTGCTTGACTCCCTTAATACACCATGATGAGGCAAATAACAAGCTTTATAATTAAGAGAACTTTGCTCTGTCATGTGACCGAGAGTGAGATATTCGTTCATAAAGTCCACATAAAGTTGTTTCATATTAGAATCTCTCCCTAACTTTCGCTCCAAAGACAAAAATCTGCACTTAGCCATCTGATATGAATCCCCTAACACTTCGGGTGATGCCTTCAGAGGCAGTGAGACAGTGAATCGTCCATCAGGTTTGCGTTTTGTGGTCTTTAGGAAGTGTTCCGCACATGCTCGTTCTTCTGGGGTCAAATTATGTTTCGGAGAAATTGAATCTACACTAGCGGCACGCTATGATGGCCGGTTTGACGTTTGTCCGCTCATGAAGTTCCGTATTAATTGATAACGACTTTGAAGGAAATAATTGTATTACTTTATTGACGATAGTGATGTGCAGAGATTCATAAATTTTATCGAATGTAGTTTTAGGTTTAGGACTCAAAATTTATTTATTAAATTGATTTCTAAAATGTATACAAGTGTAGAAAAATCAGTTTGCACCATTTAAGGGGTGAATGTACTTGTGAATATGAACAATTTTCACTATGTGGACAAACCTCTGAAATCGCAAAAAAATATCAGCTGTTTCATACAAAAGGTAAAATTTTTATTTTTATATGATATATACCACAACTCGGCATTTGGTTTTCTAAATTGAAAATTTTTAAAAATGGAATCTAATACGATCGTCACATAGGATCGCTGGCTAGCACAACTACTACCTCCGGCAAACTCGCGTCAATGCTCAATGCAAAACAAAGCAGTTTCGAATTGACGTTGCTTCGAAAAGTATAAACTGTCAGTGCAATGCGATTGTGATATAGTTTTGACCTGGCTTTGGATTTCAAATATTGATACTGCATTACTGTTGACCCTTGCTCGTTAATTTGGACTCTGTTCAAGCCCTTTGTTGTGGATTTCGTCGATATGACCGAACGTACGCAGAGAACTGTTCTAAATAGTCAGACACGTGAGTTCGTAATACGCCTTCGTAACTATTTCGATCGTGAAGCTCAAAATGGAGGGCCAATTTTACCTATAACGTCAGTGGTTGAACGCGTAGCTGATGCGCTTAATATTGGACAACGAACTGTTAGACGGATAACTAAAAAAAAATATGGCGAGACTGGCACAGAAGAAAATAAACTTCACACACCAAAAAAGAGAAAACGAGCAAAACCAGTCGTAGGCATCGATAGCTTTGATGCCGATGCTATCCGAAGACATGTTTACGGCTACTATTTACAGAAGGAGTATCCAACAAGAAAAAAGTTGGTGCATTCACTGAAGGAAGCTGGATTATTCTTCGGTGGGGAAAGTTCTTTAACGAAGATTTTGAAGACCATTGGATTTCGATACAAAAAATGTAACAAACGCAAAATATTGATGGAAAGATTTGATATAGCGATGGCAAGGTATACTTTTTTACGGCAAGTGAAAGAAATCAAAAATTGGCAAAATGTTGTGTTCTTGGATGAAACATGGCTTAATGCTAACCATACTGTAGGCCGTTCTTGGAACGATGTCACAGCAGCATCTACTTCCAAAGTTCCTGTAGGAAAAGGATCGCGACTTATAATTTGTCACGCCGGAACCATCAACGGGTTTGTCGAAGGTTCTCTCATGGCTTTTGCGTCAAAAACCACTGGAGACTATCATGAAGACATGAATGGAGAAAAGTTTACTGAATGGTTTACCTCAATGTTGTGTAGCCTCCCTGAACCATCTATTATAATTATGGACAACGCCCCATACCACTCGATGCAAATTGACAAGCCACCTGCCCAATCCCAAAAGAAAGCTGATATCGTCGCATGGCTTCGTAAAAATGGCGTAGATGCAAACATGAATATGTTAAAAGCGGAATTAGTACGTCTTTTAAAAGAAAACAAACCAACCAAGATCCGATACGTCATTGACGAAATAGCATTAGAACATGGGCACAGAGTTATACGGTTACCGCCTTACCATTGTGAGTATAATGCGATTGAGTTGGTGTGGGCTCAAATTAAGGGATATGCTGCAAGACACAATACAGAACCCCCATTTACCACAAAAAAATGCTAAAATTATTAGAAGAAGCTTGTGAACATGTGACTAAAGGAGACTGGGAAAAGGTTGTGAATAGAACTGTTAAATTAATAAGGGAAGATTATGAAAGAGATGTGAAAATAGATAATATTATAGAAAACGAACATATAATTATTAATGTAGGTGATGATAGCAGTGACGACAGTGAAAATAGTAGTATGGACGAATCTGATTAATTATGGCCTTTTGTGGCACCTTTTTTGGTATCTTTTGTATTCATATGTTTCTTGTGTGCATATAAAGTATGTATATTCATTTTCATTCAAATATTCAGTTCGTTCAAATAAATTAAATAAACATATACATTTTTGTTTTATTAAACCTATTTAATCAGGTACAAAAACAAAACTTAATTGTTTTTTGTTCGAGAATAAATTGACATTCCACATCACTATTGTAATGTGTCAAACCGGCCTTCATAGCG
This sequence comes from Oeneis ivallda, assembly GCA_029955525.1. Classification (NCBI taxonomy): domain Eukaryota; kingdom Metazoa; phylum Arthropoda; class Insecta; order Lepidoptera; family Nymphalidae; genus Oeneis; species Oeneis ivallda. The sequence continues at coordinate 280,592 of JARPMR010000028.1, forward strand.
TGCCGCTAGTTTAACTCCCAGAAACGCGACAGATCAAACTCTAAGTTGCTACTCAACATGCATGTTTCACTGTTATTATTCTTGTTATTTGTCCGCACTGTTCCCGAAACTAGCCATCCTAACTGTGTTTCGAAAAGAGTAGGTTTATTTTTACCAAGACTGATGCGATTGGTGCCAATAACGCTCCAAAATATATCAGCTCCTACTAATATGTCTATTGTGGATGGAATATGAAACGACGGGTCTGCTAAACAAATTCCAGACGGAATTTGTAAATCTCGAAGATTGACAAATGATGATGGCTGTGGTGTGGTACTGTTTGGTAAAACAATACAATCAATACCTATCCTGAAACCACCAATGTAAGACTCAAATGTGAGTGAGCAAGACTCTGTACTACTGAGTGCTTGACTATTTATACCAGTTACTTTATTTTTGACTGGAACAGTATTAATATTCAGCTTACTACAGAAATCCTTCGTTATAAAATTAGTCGTACTCCCATTATCGAGCAAAATCCTAGCAACATGCGGCTGTCCTTTGCTATCTAGTACCTTTACCAAGGCTGTGGAAAGTAAAACAGTAGAAGTTACAAACGAGGAATCTAGTGATTTAGCTGATAAGGCTACGTTTTCAGCGCTAATGGGTGTAGCGATTGGTTCAGTGTGTAATAATGTGCTATGTTTTTTAGAACAATATTTACAATTAGAAAGTCTACACTTGTTTCTTGAATGACCGAGGCGAAGGCATTTCATACATACTTTGAATTCCAGAGCCTTCTGAATTCGACTCTCAACTGGCAGTAGTCTAAAAGATTCGCATTTATATAGAAAATGTTCCTGATTACACATTGGACATGAATTAGATTTTGGTTTACTCGTAGAAACAACTAGACTTTTTGGTTTATTCGGTAGCTGTTTGGCATTATCTTGTTTGATGTTAAACTGTTTAGTAGTATCCAAAGTTTCTGAAACATTAGCCCTATTTGAAATAAATCTTAAAAAACTATCTAAAGTTGGAGAATCTTTCAATTTGTTTCTATGAGTTTCCCATTCTCTGTTGGTAACATTATCTAATTTACAGGACATTATGTGAATAATTAATATATCCCAATGTTGAACTGAATGGCCTAAGCTAGCTAAAGCTCTTACATTCTTATTAATTGCATCAACTAAATTGCGTAAATTTACGCTAGACTCTTTTTGTAGAGTCTCAATTTTCAAAAGCGAATTTAAATGATGATTTTCAAGCAGTCGTTTATTGTCATATCGATCGCATAGAATTTTCCAAGCTGATTGATAGTTATCTGCACAAAAGTCCAATCCTGAAATTGTAGACGCAGCATTCCCCTTAAGTGATGCACGCAAATAATGAAATTTACTAATGGGATCAATGCTTTCGTCAGAATGAATTAACGAATTGAAAGTGTCCCTGAACCCAAGCCAGTGATGATATTCGCCATTAAAATGTGGCAAGTCTTTTTTAGGTAGTTTGACAACCTTACGTTTGTGTGAATCTGAGGGATCCTCAGAGTCTGCTGCAACCATGGAGTCGTGGGTTGGGACCGACAGCTTACGATGGCTTGCGATCAATGCCCGAGCAGCAGACACGAGCGAACAGTATTGCATCTCGAACGTATTTCTCTCTTTGAATTCATCTTCGGATGAATCACACAGCTCCTCTATCTCGCTCTGAAAACCGTCAAATTCATCGTATAAAGCTTCTACCTTGTCTAGCCGCAATTGGAGCTCGATTTGAGTTTGGATAGGGTCTGCAGGTTCATCATCACTCTTCAAAGATTTTAAGTAAGTGCTGAAATTGGTAAGCTTCCCTTTAATCGTAGCTCTTTTCTTAATCAATTGCTTCAATTGTCTTTCACTCATTTTGACTTAATTCAAAAAAGCCAAAAAAAAGTAAACGAAAAATTTCAATCTAGCTAAGTATGAAAAAATTCGACGCCCGTAAAAATTACAACAGCAATTTCGTTTCGATACAAATTTACTGCAGAAATTTTTATTCTGAAGATGAAATTCAGAATTGCTAATAAATTTTGTAAGGCGTTGAATATTTGCTTAGATGACTTAGGTATCTGCAAAAATATTTATAACTACCGACCTAGTAATGAAAAATAAAATTGAAAATAATGATACAACAGTTTTAATATACAGTAAATTAGTGACCTGTTGTTAGTTTTAATGAATTATTTTAAGTGATTTACTAATGAATAACGAACAAATGAATCACTTTGTTATGTACACTAATGATACAAAAAGATTACCTTTATTACGCAATTAATTATGTGAATTCGGTCTACTTACTATTATGAAATGATAAAGTAAATTATTATTATGGAAATGAATGATAATAAGGATGAATAAGAAGGATAATAATGGAAAGATCTCACGGTTTCCAGGTTTCCTCTTGACAATTCCTTAATTGTTGGCAGTTTTGATGTCCGATTATGTCAGCTGTTATTAACAATGATTCAGCAATCACACTGGGTAACCAAATCTTTGCACAACACAAATATCTTCATTTACTGGTGAATTCTTGATATGTATTGCGTATTTAAACTGGCTTGTCGACGTCTTATGCCGGTACACAATTATTATTATAAATCCACTATCCTTCGGTGTTATAATGATGGCCGAGAATTTCTGCTAGTGTTCTTGATTAGGTACACAGCATTATTTACTCTCAAGAACCACAAATATGTCCAGAAAGAGTTGTGGGAATATTGTGCACGGCGATGACCTTGCGTAACCTCTTGCGTCCTTTGTTCTTGTTCTCTTCACGAACTGATGTTTGGTTCATTAAAGGTGAAAAAGGACCATATGGTGGCGTCCATTGCCCTGTCGAGGTGTCGAAAGGATATCTGGGCGTAGAATAGAAAGACTGTAATCCACTATTAACTTTATTACGTGAAGTTATTAGAACAAGTTTAACAAGTAGTTACACGCGACCACTGTCAATTAATCAACGCGACCGCCGAGTTCGTAATCAAGTTATTGTCACTTGTCGGCGTGCTCCCCTCCGCCGTATCACGCGCGAACCGGTTGGTCCGCGCGACCAACTTCAAATTGCCGCCTAATGTTGATAGCGACTGTGTCGCTAACAGTCAGAATAACGACTAATTTGTGAGTAACTCACGTCAAACTCGATGCTCGGATTACTGTATTGCGAAAAACCAAATTAAATTTGAATTTCGCGGGCAGACCCATATAATCAACCTTAAGTGTTGATAAATAAATATGAAACTAATATATACTCGTACTATAACTAAATATACTATAACTATACTTACTAACTTGTGAGAAATATTCTGGAATTTCAATTTAGAAAGTTACGCCCATTCCCCACAAAGGTTTTTTTCATATTCAAATTCAAAATCATATATTTCACGTAGGCCAACTTGTGGCTCTTATGACAAGTCAGGAATCTACCACCGGTTCGGAAAGCTGATTCTGCTGGGAAGATTTTCAGACATTCTTGATGCCTCATAAATTAGAAAAGAATATATTTTTGTCTATACTCTATGCCGGTAAACTCTTAATATTTGCCATAAAATAGTTCAGAAATCTGCTTCGTTTCATCTCCCCATATGTTATCTGTGGTGTGAACTGATACAAACTGTCAATTTGCCCATTAATCTCTAAAGTTAATGCTATCCTTTTCGTAATGCTCCCTGCCGTAAAGGATAATATAGTTGAGCGATTTTGTATGAAATGTCTAAGCAAAGCACGGTTTCCACAGTCGGATATCCCGCTCGCTGCTCACCTACACGGAGGAAGAAAAGAACAATACTCGCCGCCACCACCACAAGAGCAAGAGCAAGATAATGAAAAGCAAGAAGAGCAAGAAACACAAGCACGCGGGCAAGAAAAACAAGTTCATCCTGAAGCTGGTGCGCTCCGCCGCCAATCATACGGAGGAACACCTGGAGGTGGACGTGTACTGCCGCCACCGGCAGCTGTTCCCCAACAACAGCTTCGTGCGCGACCTGGTCGCCGTGCTCAACGACAAGGATATCAAGGTTACTGGCGATAGGTGCACGACTAGGGGCCTCTTTCACCACCTTCTGATAAGTCTCGGAAAGCTTATTCGCATATTTTGTCTTTGTCACTTGACATAATGTAAGAAAGTGACAAAATTTACGGTTAGGCTATCTAACTCTTGTCAGCAGGTGGTGAAACATGCCCTAACTCTCCTTCGCTCATGAAACCGTTGCCCACTTCAGTCTCTCATTCACTCACTAAACCCACTATTGACGCCAGTCTTTCGTACAGTCAGTATCCTTTCAATTTACTCACGCCAGTCTCATTCACTCATTAAACTGTCACTTGCTGACTTTTTACTCACTAAACCCACTACTGACGCCAGTCTTTCATTCACTCAGTATCCTCTCAATTTGCACACGACACTCTCATTTACTCATTAAATTCAAATTCAAAATTCAAAATTCAAATTCAAAATTATTTATTTCATGTAGGCCAACCTGTGGCTCTTATGACACGTCAAGATTCTACCACCGGTTCGGAAAGCGGATTCTGCTGAGAAGAGCCGACAAGAAACTCAGCAGTTGCTCTTTTCAAAATAATCATTTTACAATAATAATATGTAGCTATTACATTGTAATACGTTTTTATACTATCTTTTAAACTCACCATTGCCCACTTCAGTCTCTCATTCACTCACTAAACCCACTACTGACGTCAGTCTTTCATTCACTCAGTATCCTCACAATTTGCACACGCCAATCTTTCATTCACTCACTAAACTGTCCATTCCCTCACACGATTCTCTCATTCACTCATTAAACTGCCACTTGCTGACTTCTTTCACTCATTAAACTCACCATTGCCCACTTCAGTCTCTCATTCACTCACTAAAGCAGTGGGTTTAGTGAGTGAATGAGACTGACGCCAGTCTTTCAGTCACTCAGTAACTTACCACTCTAACCTTCATTCACTCTTTAAACTTACCATTGCCCACTTCAGTCTCTAATTCACTTATGAAACTCAATTCGCTCATGACATTCTCTCATTTCACTCAGTGTTTCAAGTCAGTTTCTCATCCATTCATTAAACTCCTATTTTGCTTTCGTAAGTCTCTCATTCACTCATTAAATCCTATTATACATCATTCACTCACTCAAACCGATAACTCATCCCTTGTAATATTGTCATGCCCACTCCTAACATAAGCTTTACGCTTTGTTGGAGGGGAGAGGGGAATATTAGTTATAAAATAAATTAGCATCTCCACCCACTCGTCAGGTGATCAACAACGGGCGAGTGTTCGAGCACAACCGCGTGTCGGAGCTAGTGAGCGCCGCGCCCGCCGCCGCCGCAACGCCGCCGCACGCGCCCGCGCACGACATCGAGCCACTGGAGGTCGGTGTATAGTCCTCCGAGAAACAAACTCCGTGAACTTAGGGTTCTTGTGCACTTCCTCGTATTCGATTCCTTTTCGTGATTCGTGAAAATACGATTACAGGTGGTCTGCATACATACGGGTGCCGCCGGCGGGAATGGGACTACTTTGTGTCTGCCCGTCTTAACATGAATTGAATTTTAGTACTTTTTTTTGGAAAGGGGGTTTGCCGGGTTCTCTGAAGACCATTCTGGTTGCAGCATCAGGTCGAAGTTATTTTTTTAGGGTTCCGTACCCAAAGGGTATCAACGGGACCCTATTACTAAGCCTACGCTGTCCGTCCGTCCGTCCGTCCGTCTGTCAGCGGGCTGTATCTCGTAAACCGTAATAGATAGAGAGATGAAATTTTCACATATTATGTATTGCCGCTATAACAACAAATAATAAAAATTAAATTAAATTAAAAAAATTAAATTAAAATATTTCCATGGGTACATGAAAATATTTTAATTTAATTTTTTTTTAACGGAACCCTAAAAGAGCGAGGCCCGACTCGCACTTGGCCGATTTTTTTTTAAATTTATTTGGAAAACATACAGCTTAAATAAATAAAATATAGCTAATACAATAATGATATCACTGGAGCCAGTTAAGTTTCCACGTTTTGGTAAAATACTATATTTTGGGTGGGAGTCCATCCTAAACTTTTAGTAAACAAAAATATGATAATAATATAATAATATTAAAAAGATAAATAAACATGTACCATAAACGAGATGGGTCCACTCCTGTCATCAAGCCTTGTATTATGTGCATTTCTTGATGGCAGAGACGAACCCCCCACACTTATATTTAAATTGGTCTACTTTGAATTATTTCTTATTATACGTATCACAAGCTCGAACGATGAATCTGTGGCACGTGGAAGTACAAACATGTTACTTTTACGTGACTTACACTTATTGACCGAGCGAAGCGAGGTCTCTGAGTTTACTAGAGCGATTTGCACTTGTCCGTCCGTCCGTCCGTCCGTCCGTCTGTCAGAGCCTTATAACTTTTGAATTACTGAACGTAATTACTTCAAATTTAGATATAATATGTAAACCGATGGCCTCCAGCCGAAAATGGCTTAAAAAGTTATAAAAATCTTTATTTCAGGGGGGCTCTCATAGAAGCGAATGCGAAGTAAAATAATTTTTTTGCGATTCATAGGGTTTCTCTGTATCATTTTAAAGACAATTTGGAACAGAGTACAAACGTATTTTTTTTTATTTTTTTCCTAAAATTGACGAAATGGGGGGCTTCCAAAGTGGCGATTTAATACGCTCGCTTGAAGACGCTCCCTGGGAAAATTTTCTATATATTTTCAAGTTGTACTTATTTTCTTACTTCACTTGTATCCTGTACTTGAACAACAAATACTAAAATTATATGAATATTATAAAGAAACGAGATTATTTAATTTTTAATGAGCATCAGTAAATTTCACATAGCTTCACAATAATGCTAATAGATGGCGCAGTCATTAACTATTCCATTGAACTAGGAGTTACGACTACGATTTATCCCAAAAACAGTTTTGCGTCGACCATTATTATTTAGGTACATAATATAATAACATATTATTCAATTAAAATTATTCTTTAGTTAAATATCATTTTGTATATTTTCTATTCGCGTCGATAGATGACGATTTGATACAGATGCCCCTAACCCGTTTTCACTCGTTAGTACCTACATAATAATTCAATGTTTTCACTGACGTTCCCTAACCTTTACGGGCTACCTATGATAAGTTAGGTGATGATTACTGTCAACTTCTTTATCACGATCCTGTACGGGACATCTAAAAGGACATTGGGACGGATGTTAGGACTTAGGATTGTGTTTTGGAGCTACCTACGTAAAGAGACTCCTACATAGGGGATGATTTAGGTATGTTTGGTGAAAACGGGCATAATAATAATGTCAGTATTGGTCGTCACGTATCGATTGAATGAGGGATACCTACTGTTACCGCGAGGTCTCAGTTCGGGGCGAACCACTAGTTTAATTTAGGTACATAATATTTTATTTTATTTAGAAGATAAGGACTATCGATCAATCCGTTGATAATTTTATATAAAAATATTTGATCTTTATGTTCCCTCCTTTTTTGTAAAGTTTCTATTTTACTTGTATTAAATGAACTAAATCTTTTGTTCAAACATTTTATAAATTTGCGTTGAATATTCTCTAGCATGGCCACATAAACTGCATACTGAGGGTTCCAAGCAGTGGAAGCATGCTCCAAATGGGATCTGACAATTGAATTATACAGAAGGATTAAGGTTTTTGGGTTTTTGAAATCAGTCGTTTGCCAGAGAACAAACCTGAGCATTTTATATGCTTTATTATTATGAATTAATTGTCATTTAACGAATATACTGGCACGCGTGAAGCACTTAATCGAGTAATCGTATGCCAAAAATGCCTTACATCATTTCGGAAAAGAGCTGATACTCTTACACTGCTGGACCGATATTAACTAAACATAGCTAAGAACCACCGCAAGGAAACTGGCTTTCAAATGAAAAAAACCGCATCAAAATCGATCCATCCGTTTGAGAGCTACACAGACACACACACAGACATCGATGTCAAACTTACAACACCCCTCCTTTTGCGTCAGGGTTAAAAATGGCAATGATATTCACATTTGAATCACATAGTATTTTGATGATCTTCCAGCTAAAGCCTCAAAAGAAACGCAAGCATAAGAAATCCAAGCACGTCCTCCAGCCTGTTCACTTGCTATCCAACGATGCGACCGACGCCAACGCGATCGACAAACCCGACGCGATAGAGGCCATAGACAAGCTGGACGCGGATACTGTAGACAAGCTAGACGCAACCGAAGAACCTGTGGAGAAGAAGATCATCATCGAAGACTTTATAGAGGTGAAACCCAGCACCACCCAGCGAGCGGTGAAGAAGCGGAAGCGCGTCCGACCCCGCGACCCCGCGCCGCTGACCGACCCCCCACCGCGGCACACGTGAGTGTAACGATTATGCCCATTGCTGGACAAAATTCTCTTGCTGGGATTCGATACTCAATTGTTGTCCAACGATCGTAACTGACCGACCCGCGACCCACCCATCCCTCAATTGAATGGTTCGAAGCTGAAAAAATGAACTTCATGAACTGGGCCATTATGGTTTCAGGGGGTTTATTCCAATTATGTTGGGCCACTATTATACACAACTATTTCAAATTTCATGTTGATAGCTTTAATAGTTACTGAAATATTCGACTGTGACAGACCGACGGACGGACGGACGGAGAAAGTCTCACCATAAGGGTTCCATTTTTACCATTTTGGTACGGAACCCTAAAAATGATGACTGCGAATTGTACGGTTTCGACATAGACCGTACACCTTCCCTTAATTGAATGCCCCAATTCAAATGTAGCGTAAGTATGTCACACATTCTTTAAACATTTCTGTGGTGTCGTGTGACGCGGGTTGTTACATTCCCTCAAATATGGTTGAGCGAAGCAACGGGTCATGCGTCATGCTCGTGAACGGGTGCCGCCGGCGGGAATGGGCCTACTTTCTGTCTGCCCGTCTTAATATGTATTGAATAATTGTATGTGTAGTATTCATTTGTGAAACTTCCCCTCTTTGTGGAGACACTAGATACATAGCATAATACCTTTTGTATTGTAAACTTGTTTAAAAAAGACCCATCGACGATTCAAAAGCATTTGTCATCATCATCATCATCAATAGCCTATAACAGTCCACTGCTGGACTAAAGGCCTCTCCCAAGGGGAGGGTTTGCCCATAATCACCACGCGGGGCAGACGGGTTGGTGATCGCAGTAGATGGCAGTAGTAGCACAGAGGACGCTGCTGCCCGTTCTCCGCTATACTCCCTTAGTCGCCTCGTACGACACCCGCGGGAAGAGCAGGGGTGGTGACAACTGTATTCTGATCTGCCGTCACCACACGGCACATAATGGCCCAGTTCGTGTCTATTTTTCCGGCGAACTAAGAACCTTGTTTGAAGTCTGTTAATAAAGTAAAAGAGTATTTATTTGTTTGTTTGTGTGGTGTTCCACAGAGCGCAGTGGGAGGACGACTCCCTGCGGGTGGCGGCGGGCTCCTCGCTGGAGGACGCGCCCATGGTGAGCGCGCCCGTCGTGAGCGCGCCCGTCGTGGGCGCGCCCGCGGCGCCCACCGTGAGCGCGGAGCAGCCCGCGCCCGACAGCGATGAGCAGTGGCCCGTGGGTGAGTGTGACGTGCCGTTTGTTACGTATCTTGCAGCGACATCTATGGTGAGAGCTTGGAACTATGAAGCGACAGCTCTGTCACGCTGACAACCCGTGCCGTTCTAGTTCACCTATATTCTAAGAGATGGCGTTGTCACATATCTTTCAATGTAAGAAATGCCTACCAGATATAAAATATGCGAAAATGTATCTCACAGCGACATTAGAAATTGGTCCGAGTATCGAGTCCGATCGATACTCGGGCTAATTTCTTAAACTGGACACTTTCAAGTAAAGATTTTTATATAAACTTGTCAAGATGATACTGCCATTGGCGCGATTAGAATGCCATAAGCCTACTTTGTCGTATTAGTTTACAAATTGCGAAAAAACAAATTAACAAGTGACCTTGCAACTCGCAAGATTAAGACAAATCCAGATTCACTAATATAATAATATTATTATTATGCAACGATAATGACTTTATTTGGAAATAATTATAAAATAGGTTTTTATGACGTGCCATAAGAGCCACAGGTTAGCCTACATGAAATAAATAATTTGATTGAATATCAGCAAAAGTCTTCGAAAAATATCATCATCATCATCATTAGCAACCCATCAACGGCTCACTTCTGAGCGCAGGTCTCCTCTCAGAGAAGGGTTATAGGCCATAGTCCACCACGCTGGCCCAATGCGAATTGGCGGACTTCACACACCTTCAAAAAAATCGGCCAAGTGCGAGTCGGGCCTCGCTCTTTTAGGGTTCCGTTAAAAAAATTAAATTAAAATATTTCCATGTACCCATTGAAATATTTTAATTTAATTTTTTTAATTTAATTTAATTTTTATTATTTGTTGTTATAGCGGCAATAGAAATACATAATATGTGAAAATTTCATCTGTCTATCTATTACGGTTTACGAGATACAGCCCGCTGACAGACGGACGGACGGACGGACGGACGGACGGACGGACAGCGTAGGCTTAGTAATAGGGTCCCGTTGGTACCCTTTGGGTACGGAACCCTAAAAACTATGAAGAACTTTTAGATGTGCAGGTTTCCTCACAATGTTTTCCTTCACCGTTGAAGCAAGTGATATTTAATTTGCTTAAACGCACTTGACTCCGAAAAGTCAGAGGTGCGTACCCGGGATCGAACCTGCGACCCCCAGAATATGAGTTCACAGTCCTAACTGCTAGATTATCACTGCTTCCGAAAAATATGTAACGATCTAATATGCGGGTTGTTACGTTCCCTCAAATATGGTTGAACGAAGCAATGCAAATGGCTGGGTCATGCGTCATGCTCGTGAACGGGTGCCACCAGCGGCAATGGGGCTACTTTCTGTCTGCCCGTCTTGACATGTGTTGAATTATAATTAGATATAATTACGTATGCTTTTGCGGAACTTCCCCTCATAGTGGAAACTCTGCATACATAGCATAATATATATATAAGTATATTGTAAAAGTATTTTGAAAAGAGCAACCGCCGAGTTTCTTGCTGGTTCTTCTCGGCAGGAAGGGCATTCCGAACCAGTGGTAGATTCATTGACGATTCAAAAGTACTTGTAAAAGTTTATTTGAATAAAAAACATTTCTATTCTATTCTATTCTATTCTTCATAATGTTCTCGAAGGTGTGTGAAGTCCGCCAATTCGCATTGGGTCAGCGTGGTGGACTATGGCCTGTAACCCTTCTCTGAGAGGAGACCTGCGCTAAGTAGTGAGCCGTTCATGGATTGTTGATGATGATGAAAAAATTATGATTATTTTGAGAAGAGCAACTACTGAGTTTCTTGCCGGCTCTTCTCAGCATAATCCGCTTTCCGAACCGGCGGTAGAGTCATGACGTGTCATGAGAGCCACAGGTTGGCCTACGTGAAATAAATAATTTTGATTTTTTTTTGAATATCAGGAAAACCCGCCACCTCCCATGGCCCCTCCAACCTCGCGGTTATAAGGGCCGAAGCACTGGGAGGGCGCCCGGTACTTGCTCTTGGCGTGTTCCCGGTGCGCCGTCTTGACTCCCTACAAGTTCTTTTTTCAGGATTATCAGGAAAAGTCTTCGAAAAATTTGTAATGGTATAAGATGTGGTGTGTGTTTCCAGCGGAGTCCCGTTTCCGCAGCAACAGGTCGCGACACGGGCGGCGCCGCGACCCGCACGCCGTGCCCGTGCTGGCGGCGCCGCAGCGCGCCGAGCCGCCGCAGCGCGCGCCCGTCAAGGTGGTGATGCGCAGCAACCTCACCTTCAACCTCGGAGACGAGTTCTTCCGCTGGCGGCAGCGCGCCGCCGGCGACGTCGCGTGAGTCACATTACTGGTTTACACCAAACCATTTTTAGGGTTCCGTAGTAAACAAGGATGATGGTTGTTGGGGTCCCAAGGTGTTGGAATGGCGACCCCGCTCCGGGAAACGCAGTGTTGGCAGGCCCCCCACCAGGTGGACCGACGACATCAAACGAGTCGCAGGGAACCGCTGGATTCAAGCGGCGCAAGACCGATGCCTGTGGAAGTCCATGCAGGAGACCTTTGTCCAGCAGTGGACGTCTATAGGTTGATAAAGAAGAAGAAGTAAACAAGGAACCCTTATAGTTTCACCATGTCCGTCCGTCTGTCTGTCCGTCCGCGGTTTAGCTCAGAGACTATTGGTACTAGAAATCTATAATTTGACAAGGGTATGAATATTAATCACGTCAACAAAGTAGTGAAATAAAATTGTGAAAAATAATTTTTTTAGGGTACCTCCCCTACATGTAAAGTGGGGATAATTTTTTTTTTCTCGTCTACCCCACAGTGTGGGGTGCCGTTGAATAGGTCTTTCAAAAATATTGTGGGAATACCATTTTTTAATTCAAGGATCTGTTTGTGAAATATGATATTTTAAAGTGCTAAATTTTATTTCCCCTCTGTGTCATTTAGCTGGCAAGCTCGATCAGCAATAATATTTGTGACTTGCAACTACGGAACCCTGCACTGCGCGTGGCCCGACACGCACTTGACCTGTTTGTTTGATGCGAAATATCTATAGCGGCGGGTCAGACGGACTGTGTGTATGTAGTATGTATGTATGTATGTATGTAGTACGCAACCGTGTTGTTTACTACGGTACACGTAACGTGTCTTATGGCTGATTTACACAGGTTTAGTAGTTTAGTAGTTAGTATCTTTAGTAAATATTTAGTGGTTTAGTACGTGTGTGTACGTAACGACCAATTTAGTAACAAGTCATATCAATTTTTTTTATCATCTACAGTCTACACCGACGAGCTAGTTGGGCTAACATTATAATCGTCTTTGTAGCAATCTGCTCGGCGAGCTGGTGATACCGACGGACACCTCCAAATACGAACCGACCACCAGCGCGGAGGCTGACGACGCGGACGACACGCAGACACGCGCACAGACACAGGTACAGACACACGCGCGCAAGACTGACACAAAAGACGCGAACACCATCGAGAGCGATGTGGAAACAGAGTTGAACACACGCAGCGATAGCGAGGGCAGGAATAGAGAGAACGGGAACGAGATGAGGAATGGAGAGAAGGAGTTGAATGGAGAGGGGAGTGGGAGGGACGATCTGTTGACGGGGAAGGGGAGGAGTAGAGTCGCTGAGGGGTCATCGTCGGAGAGTGGGGGAGAGGAGTGAGTTACAGACATTTCACGTCTAAATGAAGTCTCAAAAAGGTCTCTGTTTCCGAGACGACAAGTGTTTCTTAATCTTCTACTTAAAGATATTTTTATTATTAAAGGTGAAATTATGTTTTGATTTCAAAATTGGACAACGACAAACCGATTTTATTAATTTTTATTATTTTTTTTGACGAAATTTTATAATTTCTTGCATAATATTATGAAATCTTTAGATTGAAATCTAGTGTTTAAATTGTTTAGGATCACTTATTGAAAAGGATTTTTTGTAAAACTACGTGTAATTATAAAAGTTAGTTTTTTGTATAATTAAGTAGGTATATGTTGCACTTGGGAGTATTACGCAAGCTTTACTTAGAAACTATGCCGTCCTGTTGTACTCTACGCGTTACAGTAACATCGGTTCAGCATCACCTCACACATTGTCGATATTCATTAGTGATGTAGGAGACAAAGACTTGCAAGACCACACTTGATTTACACACCCTTATGTGAAGTGAACGATGCGTCCAACGAACTATAATGCATAGAACAGAAGTTTCTTACAAAGGTGTTGTCCAAAATTGGTTTTTTAAATTTGAATTTAATGAACTAGGATGATTTTAATGTAGTTGGATAGAGATCCAAAAACGCTTCTATCAAAATAATTTACAGATTCTTTTAAAGCCTCCGAAAATAAGAAAAATATTTTTTGTTTTGACTCCATATTCCTAGTTCCATGTTGGAATCATTTAACGACCTTTGCTTGTGATTACATACCGGTTTAAAAAAAACTTGAAAATATCATTTGTCTATGTAAGTTGTCAATGTCAGGTGATTGTCAGGAATTGCAGGAATTTCATTTTCGACAATTGTCATAGATTATCGAATGTCGATTATTTTAGATAGTAAAGCCCGTAGTCGTAATTCCTAGTTCCATGGTAAAGCCAAAAAAAAAAGACAAGATTACCTATTTCCTAGTGCCATGGTTCAAAATGATATTTAGGTGACAGTACCCGGTGCCAGATCAATAGATTAGAAAAAGTTTTTAGTGTTGCCATCCATCAAAAAAATATTTTTTACAAACGATATTTTTCAAAATTAATTTTAAAAAACCAAGGATTCTTAAATTATTATTTTTATGGCGTTTAATTTAATTTATTTATCTCTTTCACGTGATGGCAGTTTGGTTCAAGTTCATGGACACTCGGAATAAAAAACCACTGAACTGGGACATGTCTTTTCCGCCCCACAATGAATGTGTGAGTGCCATTGCCATGTTTCAATCATTCGCCAATTATTTTCTGTACTGAAGATTACGTTTTTGACGGTTATTGTTATGAATTATGACACCCTTTCACAGCGCAGTACGTCATTTGGTAATACATTTCTGCGAGCTCGTCGTACTAACGCGACAAAAATAATGTGCTCCCGACCGAATCCTGTCACGGTGGCCAACCTCCTCAGAGAATAGCGCGAGAGATATTATAGTGCACAAGTGTGTGCGTAAACACAGGTGTACTCTATTCCCTCGCTCTCATAGTCCGATGGGATGGAAATCACGACCGGAGAGATCAGGCGCAGGACCGGCTTTACGTGCTCTCCGAGGCACGTGGGTGACACACCGCCGACTTCCTAACTCCGGGCCGGTACTGTGAATTTCTTGACAGAATAACGCAATACATTGTATTAGCCCGACCCGGGAATCGAACCCGGGACCTCGTTGTCCGCAGTCGAACTGCTAACCACTAGACCGACGAGGCAGTTAACGCGACGATACTGCGTAGTCGGCCTTTAAAGGCTTACTAAAAGGACCTAACGCGGCCTCGACTATTGCGCTTCTATGAGTTAGAGTTCGATGAATGCATCACAAATTCTATTATGGAAAGAGGGTGTGGCTTGCTGTTACCATTTCGAATTTTCGATTCTAAAGCACTAGAAGTTTATTTGAAAAAAAAAAATCTATTCTATTCTATTCTATTCTATTAGGACGAAGTAACGCAAGGGGCTGAAACCGACTGTTAGCTTTATAGTATAATGACATTAGGTGCTCAATTTGACATTAAGGTAGAGATTTGTAGAACTAGTGCTAGAGTTAAGAGTTGATTGTAAATTAAACATGCCTCTCGACCAATTCGCTGTCATTAAATTGTTAAAATAAACAGTAAATTCGGCTAATTAATGGGCCGTAAAAAAAATAGCCCCAATTAGCTGACCATAAATCACAAATGTGATCAATTTGCCGGCCACAAATTACAAATAGGACCAATAAGTTGATTACAAATCACAAAAGTGAACAAATCACAAATGACAAATAGGATCAATTTGTTGACCACAAATCACAAAATGTTGTCACATATCTTACACTTAATATAGTGACTGACCAAGTATTTGTAAATTTTAAAATTGAACCAAGAAATCGGTCTGGGGGCAAAACGTAGATTTGTACATACTCGTAGGTTTTCTTTATTTTAAATGTATGTGTTTTTATTATTATCAAAAATCCACTGTCTAATAAATGTATGTACTTATGTATTTTTTTGTGTATTTTTGTATTATACAAATCGCAAATCACTTAATATTACCTACTATTTGGAGAGTTGCAATAAAATGTTAAGACTGAAATATTGGTTTCATTTCGGTCTCGCTTATGATTATTTTCCCACCAAAAAACGATTTACCCTCATTCATCATCATCATCATCAGCAACCCATCAACGGCTCACTACTGAGCGAGGTCTCCTCTCAGAGAAGGGTTATAGGCCGTAGTCCACCACGCTGGCCCAATGCGAATTGGCGGACTTCACACACCTTCGAGAACATTATGGAGAACTCTCAGGTGTGCAGGTTTCCTCACGATGTTTTCCTTCACCGTTGAAGCAAGTGATATTTAATTGCTTAAACGCATTTGACTCCGAAAAGTCAGAGGTGTGTACCCGGGATCGAACCTGCGACCCCCCTGAATTGGAGACCACAGTCCTAACCACTAAGCTGACACTACTTCACCCTCCCTTTTACCCTCATTAGTATCTACTATAGAAATATAGAGTTAAACCAGGCCAGCCGCATTATAGGTATAAAGCTACAAATACCCGGCGTCGTCCGTCCGGACGGGCCAACTCAATGGGCTAACGCAGTGCGAAGGGATACGAGTTACGCGATAGAAAGGGAGGCAACTTGTAGGTGAATATGAGTTATGACTGTAGGTAGGTTAGCGCTGTGCGACCCGAATTGCACTTTATTGTGTAGTAGCAAGAGTCTACACCTGTACTATTATGTATTCAATGGTTAAACTTAAAATAAATCTAAGATTAAAGTTCAAAAACTATGGAGAATTTGATGCAAACATCCGTTATAGTGGTATTGTTCGTAAAAAATTTAGCCTATGTTACCCGAACCATCATAACGAATCGATTGACACCTCATCGAAATCGGCTCAGTAATTTATTCGCTACGGTGCGCGGTGAAACATTCGTAATTAGTCACATACATACATGCACACTGCTAAAATCATAACCTTCTTTTTATCTTTGACGCGGGTAAAAATGGCTTTGTTTTGAAAAACCTGTATTACAAACACAAAATCATTCGCTGCGGAAAAACAACTCTTAAAATTCTATGCTGTATTTTATTTGTTCAGTTCTTTGAACTATGCCTACACATTGCAATTTCACCTTCGGGACTCGGTAAACTCACATAATGAGCTAATGTATTGAAAACTAGTAGATCGCGAGGGTGCGCGGCGTGCTAAAGCGAACCGCAGTTTTTCTGCTTATCAAGTAGACCCTCAGGTCCTGATCATCTTTTGCCAATAATATTTACTTAATATAAAAAAATCTTTTTTAAAAAAGCCGACTTCCAACTCCCGCGCCACTACCTATACAAAGTAAAAAAAAAGTATATAATTTGTCGTTGATATTTTAAAAACGGCTCCACCGATTTCGATAAAGTTATAGATATATGGAACCACCTGGAGAGTGTAACCTTTCAAACAAAAAATAATTTTCCAAATCGGTTCAGGCGTCTGAGTAATCGGTGCTCGTATATAACTATATAAAAAAAAGATTCCGACGAATTTATAACCTCCTCCTTTTTGGAAGTCGGTTGAAAACCACTCTTCATCTTTTATTCTCCGAAATAGACACGTCTATGGTGTGGCTGCCATCTTGAATCCGCCATTTTGTATATTTTTCAGCTCACTGCCGATTGGAGGAGGCTTCGAGTATTTTTTGTTTGAGCACCCCCTAGCTATCTTTATTACCCTGACCTTGCTCCTCAGCCGTCAAATCCTCAATCGTTAGCTCTCTCCATCTTTTTCCTCCAAATGAAATATTGTCCTGTAGGTAGGTACTATACAAATCATCGGCGAAAAAAATTTTTTTCATACATTACAGAAGGGGTTCAACGAGTGAGTGAATCAGCTTGAGCAGCTATAATATAATATACAGGGTGGGCCAGGCCATATTCCATAAAAAAAATTGCGGAAATTGTCAAGTGAACAATCTAAAAAAAAATTTATATCCACCTCGCCTGGCCCACCCTGTATAGTAAAAGAAAAAATAAAACGCAAACTAGTTACAAAAATATGTAGATGTATTAACAAAATTATGTACCTAACCTAAATAATCCTAATTGCGAATAGGAACATTCGAGGAACCGTTCCAGGTAGGTAATATTCCTGAAAAAACTAACCAACAAAACATAAACTTTGTAAATAACTTAAAAAAAAAATTGTTAGGTAGGTACGTTTATTTGAAGACTCGGGTTGTGCCTAAATAGACTTACTACTTAGGTGCAACCCTAACTCCACTACTAATTCCT
This sequence comes from Oeneis ivallda, assembly GCA_029955525.1. Taxonomy (NCBI): domain Eukaryota; kingdom Metazoa; phylum Arthropoda; class Insecta; order Lepidoptera; family Nymphalidae; genus Oeneis; species Oeneis ivallda. Next base: position 298,674 of record JARPMR010000028.1, read on the forward strand.
TGATTGGAACTTTTGAAGTAGATTCAACCCGTCCGCTTCAAGTTGGCTGTCGACGACCGTTACTAAATGACGTCATACTGTACCGTTGACAAAAAATATTTTTTACTGTTACCACGACTGAACGGGAGTTTTTTTTGTGACAATGTTTTTTATGGCAACGACGTGTTGAATGTCAAAGGGAGTGATTTTTAATTTCTTATTTTCCTCTTCGAAGAAAGTCATTAATTAAAGTAATAAATAGTCCGCGCTATGCAAAACTCTTCCTTTTTATCTACTCATCGTAGATAACACGCGAACAGTATTAACCAAACAAAAATAAATAACTAAATAAACTAAAACAAAAAAAAACGTAACAAACAAAAAGGATTGTGTGGTTTTATGAAACCACGGTAAAAGTGAAACTTTTTTTCACATTATAGACATTTATACACATAAATGAGTAATAGTCTATACACTACACGGTCAGCTGCTGCGAAATATAGGCGCCGCCATATTGGCCTTGGCTGCTCTGACGTCACCGTCACGCGACATGCAACACACAGACGAAAAAGTTTGAGACGACAAAAAAAAAACAATGTATTGACAATCGTGAGCGGTACGTTGCTATCTGTACAAAATGATTCCGACCTGAGGTGCGGTGCGGGGTAGCGGCCAACTTGAAGCGGCCGGGTAGCAAGTACAGTAACGCGTTAGCACGCAAAGCATTTCAACAAATTTTCTTAGAATTAATAAAAACTGAAATAAGAAAACATCTTAGAGCTACTAGCTATGTGTTCAAACACTTTAAATGTGAAACTCGAAAAGTTTTTTTTTTAATAGAAAATATACAAGATACTTGCTGTTTTCAAAACAATAATAAAAAAGTTATATTTAGGCTGGAACCACATATGTGCGCATTGATTCGCATTTTGTCCTAAAAGTGTCATTTTGCATGGATTGGATGGATACGACTCCATACAAAATGACACTTATGTGGACAAAATGCGAATTGACGCGCACAGGTGTGATTGCAGCCTTATAGCGTAGTTACAGATAAAAGTCCACGCCGGCCGAATCATCTTTTTATGACATTTCCAGTGGCTATTAAACAATCTAAAGTTTCCAACTAAGGCTGGAACCACATCTGTGCGCATCGATTCGCATTTGTCCATACAAAACTGTCATTTTTCTTAGTCGTGTACGAATCAAATCGACTTTTCGATGGAACTCGACTACACTATAAAAAATGACAGTTTTGTATGAACAAAATGCGCACAGATGTGGTTCCAGCCTAAGAAAGCCGCCGCGTTTCCTAACACAAAATGGCGGGTTTGTCAGTTCTAATTAGCTACTGTGATAGAGAATAATCCTACACATGAGAACTTCCGGCAGGAAATATGACACATCGCGTATGGTCTACCCCCACACGTCATCCCAGCGCAGGCAGCCCTCGCCGCCCCCGTCTCCCTCCTCCCCCGCCACCCCCCTGGCCAAGTGCGAGCCGGCCAGCACCCTGTCGGCGGTGTGGGGGGAGGGGGAGAGCGGGGGGTCCAGCCCCGTGTCCCGGGTGGGGAAGGAATCGCGTCCGGCCGAGTTGCGGAGTTGCTGAAACAAACCGAACACGAAATTCTTACTCTATTTTTTTTTATTCACTTTATTGCACAAAAATAGTACAAAGGACTTAAGGATGATTATACAGGTCTGCCCGCGAAATTCAAATTTAATTTGGTTTTTCGCAATTTGTAAACTAATACGAAAAACTACAGTAGGTAGTTACTACAGTAGTAGTAGTTGTAGGCTAATGGCATTCTAATTGCGACAATGGCAGTATCATCTTCACAGGTTTACATAAAAATCTTTACTTGAAAGTGTCCAGTTTAAGAAATTAATCAAAATACTGACTAATTTGTGAGTAACTCACGTCCAACTGGGTATTTTGATTAATTTCTCACTATGTGACAGTGAGTGAGACAACAGAAGACCAGCTGACTGTATTTTTCTCGCTCGGTTACACTCGGCGGTCCCGAGTTCACCCGATCGAGCCTTTCACCTCAGCGCGTGACGGATCAGCCTAACTTACTACCCACGTAAAAATGGGTGTGCGGTGCGCCAGAAGAAGTTTTCACTTCAAAAATGTGCTTCTTTCTATTCAATATTTTTACAGATAATTCTTGATTAGCTACACATACGTACCTTACAGTATTATCTCGGACTTTATTTACTCGTTTATGTTTTCCCAATAGATATTTTACTTAAAATAGAAAATTGCAATGGAATGCAAGTGAAAAGAGCTTTAAAAAAGTTCTTTCACAATAATTATAAATAGTGCCACTACCTACTTACTAAGCATATATAATAAAATATGTATAATATAGTATAGACTACTTAATGTTATATAATATTACTAGCTGACCCAGCGAACTTCGTACCGCCAACTTATCTATATAAATAAAACAAATAAACTATCCCAATCCAAAAAAACTATCCTATCTTTCAAGTTAGACAAAATTACAGATAGTTACGAAGTTTGATAAAAATCGGTTAAGTAGTTTAGGAGTCCATCGCGGACAAACAACGTGACACGTAATTTATATATATTAAGAAAGATAATATTAAAAGAATTACTTAAGACTACACCAGCATACAAACCCTACGTGGTTTTGGCTGGGAGGTAGAGGATTAATTTTAAGATAACCTTTTTTAATAAATACTAGCTTTTGCCCGCGGCTTCGCTCACGTTAAGTTCGATTTTTCAAACCCTTATTTTACCCCTTTAGAGGTTGAATTTTCAAAAATGGTTTCTTAGCGGTTGGTTAGCTCACGTTAAGTTAGACTTTTATTGGTAAAAGCTTTTGCCCGCGGCTTCGCTCACATTAAGTTCGATTTTTCAAACCCCTATTTTACCCCCTTAGAGGTTGAATTTTCAAAAATGGTTTCTTAGCGGTTGGTTAGCTCACGTTAAGTTACGTTAAGTAAAATTTCAGCCCGATCCGTCCAGTGGTTAGAGCTGTGCGTTGATAGACCAGTCAGTCAGTCAGTCAGTCAGTCAGTCACCTTTGCCTTTTATATATTTAGATGAAAGCTAAAGTACCAAGTTTGATGGATATTACTTGAAAATTAACTTAATAATCTGGACTTTTATACAAATTTTCATCCCCTATTTGAAATCTTTGGGGGTGGAATTTTCAAAATTTGCGAAACACGTATTTCTTATTTTTTTATCGAAAGCCCAAAAATTCATGTTTCATGGATAGTACATGAAAAATAATTTGATAAATGACGGACTTTTATACAAACTTTCAACCCCCATTTAACCCTCTTGGGGTTGGAATTTTCAAAAATCCTTTCTTAGCGGACGTCTACGTCATAATAATTACTATCTGTGTGCAAAATTTCAGCCCGATCCGTCCAGTGGTTAGAGCTGTGCGTTGATAGACCAGTCAGTCAGTCAGTCAGTCAGTCAGTCAGTCAGTCACCTTTGCCTTTTATATATTTAGATTATTTAAAAAAAATATTACCCGCCGCCGCTCTCCCTCCAGCGCCACTGTCCGCAGCAGACGGCGCGCGGCGCGCAGCAGCGCCTGCAGCTGTGGCTCCGACAGCCGAGCCAGCTGCGCCGGGCTGACGTGCGGCAGGCGCAGGTCTGCGGGGCACCGTCTTAGTTTATCTAAAACCGGCCAAGTGCGTGTCGGGCCACACGCAGTGTAGGGTTTTTTTTTATTTATTTAATTAGGAAGCCAACGGTTTACAATGATTATTATAATATAGTTACATAATATAGTTATTTTTTATGAAATATCATTGTATACACACTTAAAGGCTAACACAACATGCATTATTAAGTACATTATATCAACACTAGGACATTCCCTGCTTACAACCTAAGTTTATATATAGGGTATATATAGGGTTCTTAGTACTTAGCCGTGACAGTTTTCCTTTAAAATTCATTATATATACTACTGCTGTGAATTTGAAAAATGGTGTTTCCACACCCACAATATTTTTGAAATACCTATTCAACGACACCCCACACTATGGGATAGTCGAGAAAAAAAAATTCATCCCCACTTTACATGTAGGGGAGGTACCCTAAAAAAAATTATTTTTCAAAATTTTATTTCACCACTTGGTCGGCGTGATTGATAATAGGTCTTTACCTATGAAATTGCCGTTTTGTATGCAATAAGTGAAAGTACTTATTTTTTCAAACTTTTTTATTTCTTTTATTCGAAGTAATCACCCATGCAATCGACGCATCTTTGCCAACGCATTGGCAGTTTATTGATGCCCTTCTTGTAAAAATCAGCTGGACGGGAGGCAACAAACTCTCCAAAGGCATTTTGTACTGCCTCTCGGGAATTGAATTTTTTACCCACAAAAAGTTGTCTAAATTTTGGAAAAAGTAATAGACGGTAGGTGCAAGGTCTGGTGAGTATGGGGGATGAGGGAGAGCTTCCAACCCCAGCTCTTGCAGCTTGGAGACTGTCTGTTGCGCAGTATGGGGTCGCGCGTTGTCGTGAAGGAGCAGTGGGGACGACCGATTGACCAAAGCTGGTTGCAGATGTGCAAGCTTCTCCATCATTCTCTCCAGTTCTTCACAGTACACATCTGCATTAATGCTCATGCCGTTTTGTAAAAAGCTGTGGTGAATCACACCCGCACTAGACCACCAAACAGTGACCATCACCTTTTTAGGGCATTGCTTTGGTGCTGAACCAAGGTCTAACCAACTTGCTAAGCGCTTTCGATTGTCGAACAGAATCCATTTTTCGTCGCACGTAACAATTCGTTTCAAAATTCCTTCATTTCTTTGCCTGTTGAGCAGCGCAAGGCAGGTTTCGACGCGTACGTTGCGCTGGTGATCGTTAAGGTCGTGGGGCACCCATCTATCAAGCTTTCTTACCTTGCCAATTTGTCGCAAATGGATCAATATTGTTTTGATGCTTACATCAAAAGCTGCTGCTAGCTCAGCTGTAGATTGAGTTTCGTCAGCTTCCACAATCGCCTTTAATTCATTATTGTTAACCAAAGTCTCCGGACGACCACGAGCTTCATTTTTCAAGTCAAAATTTCCAGAACGGAACCGGGAAAACCAATAACGGGTTGTGCGATCGTTTATACAGTTCTCTCCGTAAACGTTTTTGATGTTACGGGCCGTTTGTGTCGCGTTGGTGCCATGACGGAACTCATAATATTCAATAATTACACGAATTTTTAAAGTATCCATTATGACGAAAAATGTTCAAATGTAATGAAAATACAACGCTAATCAAAAAACAAAAGACTGAGTTTGTAAATAGAATGTCATGGTTTTAAAACAAAATTAATTTGAATTTAGAATACAGAGCCTTTACAAACTTTTTTTTATTTGAAATGACCAGTACTGAAGAAAGGCAATTTCATAGGTAAAGACCTAATATTTATACCCTTGTCAAATTACAGATTTCTAGTACCATTCTATAGTAGACAATTTTGTGGGGACTGGAATTCACACGTAAGCAAAAACAAGTCGCCTGCGTGCGATACTAAAATTCAAAAATTCAAAATTATTTATTTCACGTAGGCCAACCTGTGGCTCTTATGACAAGTCATGACTCTACCACCGGTTCGGAAAGCGGATTCCGCTGAGAAGAACCGGCAAGGAACTCAGCAGTTGCTGTTTATATATGTATATAAAGAGCATGCATATGTCTTATTTATGTCTGCAACATCTACCGGGTTTATCTGTAGGCATGTTTTTTACACCATTAGTTGCCGTAGTCCAGGGTAGATATAATTATTGAAAACAAAAAAATATATAGTAGGATGAAACAAATTGGAAAAGGAAGAGAATGCAACAAAAATGAAAGGAAAAATAAATTACGGGCGATCTGAGGTCGGGAAGTGGGGGGAGGGGGGGTTAAGGGTAAAAAACGGTTTATCTCGATTTCCGGAAAAACTACAAGTCCTATGGAAAAAAGTTAAATATCAAAGTTGTAGGTAATAAAAAGATCTACAACTTTTGTATTTAGACTTTTTTCAGATTACCTCAAAATGTATGTGAAAAATTCAAATAACCAAGTGTTTGGTTTTTTATTTTTATCTTTTACAAAAAAAAATATTTTTTCACGAAATTTGGTGAAAACTTACATTTTTATGTCCCAAACACACTGTAATTTTTCTGATTTAAAATATTAATTTTTTCACCTTTTTTTTGACTAAATATTGAAAGAGCACCTAATTTTCAATCGAAAATTCTCCCGTCAAAATATCTGCTTTTTTAATAAAAGTCGGTGAGCTTTTTGTTCGTTGAAATCTGTACTTTCTGATGGTGTAAAAAAAAATACATTACTATGGTAAATGCTCTCAGAAAATGCAGAAACGAAATACGAAATAACAGGTAGTAAGGCCCAGACCCTCCTAGCCCTTTCATTTCGGTGGTTTAAGTTAATCTAGAATATTTTTGCATAGCTCCCCCCTTATGCGTTTAGAACATACGTAATAGTGGCCTCTAGGTGTTCATTGTGTATGGAAGTGCGCCGATTGCCTGCTTGTTCCCCAAAAAAACGTTTGTTTCTTTCATTTCTTTTCATTTCCGTGTATAGATATAACTTGTCTTGCAATGAGCTAGTATACTTAATTAAATACTAATGAATGAGATATTGGTAATATGTTTATTTGTGTAGTATTCCTTATATCCTATAGTAAATACTTTTTAGTTATGCTAATTTTTACCCTTGGTTTTCATTTCGGTGGATTTGGTGGCCTAAGCTGGCCACCGAAGTGATAAAAAACCCACCGAAATGATAAAAATTCTCATTTCGGTGAGCTTTTATCATTTCGGTGTATAATAGTTTCATTTCGGTGAAAATCCGGATCAACACGTAAATTTTTCAAAATATTTGTTTAATTTTATAGTATGTATATAATATATGAAAATTTTAATAGGAGGACGCTTTATTACCGATACTGTGAAACAACTTTTTTATTTTAGTCTGTCTGTCTGATTGTCTGTGCGCGCATTACGTGAAAACTACCCAACGGATTTTAATACAATTTGGTATAGTAGGTAGCTGATACTCCGAGTCAACATATAACATATAAGATAATAGATTTTATCCTCATAAACAATAAGGTTCCTCCGGGATAGAAGATGAAAATTTTTGTCTATTTTACTCCATAACTCCGTGAAAGTAAAAAGATTATCAAATTAGATAAGGTGTATGGTTGAGGTTAGCGTTTGCTCAGTAGAAAAGTAATATGTTGTCTGTCTGTATACGTTTTCGGTGCATTTTAATTTCGGTGGACACATTATTTCATTTCGGTAGTTAGTTATTTCATTTCGGTGAACGAATGTTTCATTTCGGTGGCATCCAAATTTCAAACACGAATTTACATAGGTTAAATAGGATATAATTTTATGGCATTACATAAGAGCATAACCTATATGAAGAAGCATAATATACTACAGCTTAAATTAAAAAAAAAACTTATAATACGAAAGTTCACCGAAATGAAAGAAAAAAACCACTTTGTTGAAATTGACCCATTAAGTACTATACCTATCAACACTAGGACAGGACATTACCTGCTTACGACATATGTTTATATAAAAAAAAATAGTAGGTATGCTAAATTACGAAAAATATCCGCATTTTTCACATAATATACAACATCACTCGATATATTTTTTCTCACCTCCGGGCGGAAAGCGTCAATTTTCCTCCCGCTGCGCTAAACGAAAATGTCTCTTTCCGCCTCCGTCGAGGAGAAAAATAGTATACACACCACGGGCAGTAAATAAGAAAGCCTCAGATCACATGTTTATTGACCTCGGCTTCGCCTCGGACAACAATTACATGTGATCTGAGACATTTCTTATTTTACTGCCCTAGATGTGTAATATACTATTCCTCATGAAATCATTTCCATTCCGCGACCAGACAAATTGCCACTGATTTTCCTTTTCCTTTCTAGCCTGAGCATGCAAAGTCTTCGCCTCGGGGCTTAGATGCTCCATGATAAAAACTCCAATTTTTCCGCCTGCGAACCCAAGGTGCGAGGTATTGAGTCTATCAGCCTTGGTTTTATTTTTATTGAATTTTATTATGCTAGCGTAAAACTGGTCTCTTATAATTGGACTATAAAACTTCACCAAAACAGTTCTAGGACGAGGGGAATCTTTATTGAGTTTCGCAATCCGGGTACATTTCAAAATTTGACCTTATTATTATTTTATACGTATTATCATTTTATTTCACTGTATTATTAGTGGCGTACAATCAAAGTATATTCATTCATTCATTCATTCATACACTTTTCAAAATAATCATTTTACAATATTATTAAACAGCTATTACACAGCTCGCCCGAGCTGTGTAATAGCTGTATAATAAATGCAATTTAATAATGTTTAAAAAGCTGTGCCCACAGCTATTACACTGTAACAAGTTTGTTATATTACTATCTTGTGGGCAGCCGCAGCCGGATGCCGCCGATTTAATCTAAGTATGCAACTTTGTTAGGATAGAATAGAATATAATATTTCCACAATGAGGTGAGGTTCAAAAAAAGCGAAGGTAAGTACTACAATTCAATTCATGTTAAGACGGGCAGACATAAAGCAGCCCCATTCCCGCCGGCGGCATTCGATCACGGGCATGACGCACGATCTAGCCGTTGTTTCGTTCGACCATATTATCTTTTTAATTAATGATGATAATCAAAAATTAGAATTCTCAATCTTCCGAAAAACTTTAAAGAACAAATTATATAAACCCAAACTTAAAAAATTCTTTTTGGAGCAACCTGTATAGTACTTATACTAGTGGTTCGCCCCGAACTGAGACCTCGCGGTAACGGTATCCCATGATTATTCATTCAATCGATACATGATAACCAAAACTGACATTATTATTATGCCCGTTTTCACCAAACATACCTAAATCATCCCCTAAGTAGGAGTCTCTTAACGTAGGTAGCTCCTAAATACAATCCTAAGTCCTAACATCCGTCCCAATATCCTTTTAGGTGTCCCGTACAGGATCGTGATAAATAAGTTGACAGAAAACATCAATCACCTAACTTATAGGTAGCCCGTAAAGGTTAGGGAACGTTAGTGAAAACATTGAATTATTATGTAGGTACTAACGAGTGAAACCGGGTTACGGGCATCTGTACAAATCGTCATCTATCGACGCGAATAGAAAATATACAATATTTAACTAAAATTTAACTAAAAAATAATTTTAATTGAATAATATGGTACAAATTATTGTATTATAATAAGTAACTAAATAATAATGGTCGACGCAAAACTGTTTTTGGGATAGGTCGTTAGTCGTAACTCGTAGTTCTATGGGAATAGTTACTGACTGCGCCATCTATTAGCATTATTGTGAAGCTATGTTGATGCGATATGAATTACTGATGTACATTAAAAATTAAATAATCTCGTTTCTTTATAATATTCATATAATTTTAGTATTTGTTGTTCAAGTACAGGATATAAGTGACCTAAAAACATAAAATCAGTTTGAAAATCCATAGCGGATTTTCCTAGAGAGCGTCTTCAAGCGAGCGTATAAAATCGCCACTTTGAAAGCCCCCCATTTCGTCAATTTTAAGGGAAAAATTAAAAAAAAAATATTTTTGTACTCAGTTCAAAATTATCTTTAAAATGATACGTAACAATTTTATGTAACGCGATATTTTTTTTTTTACTTCGCATTCGCTTCTATGAGAGCCCCCCTGAAATAAAGATTTTTATAAAGCCCCCCTGAAATAAAGATTTTTATAACTTTTTAAGCCATTTTCGGCTGGAGGCCATCGGTTTACATATTATATCTAAATTTGAAGTAATTACGTTCAGTAATTCAAAAGTTATAAGGCTCTGACAGACGGACGGACGGACGGACGGACAAGTGCAAATCGCTCTAGATAACTCAGAGACCTCGCTTCGCTCGGTCAAATATTTACACTTACGGATTACTGCAACCGGTTTCGCTGGCAACGATGTCACGATGTTGAATTGGTCATGCGTTGAGCTAAAAGTTTTATTAACTACCTACTGGCCTAAATTTATTATACACCTACATATTTCATAAAATAATTATTTTAGTTTAATAAGATAATATGTATATTAATATACCATATGTATATTAATTACAGTACCGTCTGGGAGTTCGTACTGGATTGACGTGTATTAAGTTTGTACCTACGATTACCTGCGCAACAGTACTCGTATTGCTTGTGTTGTTTGCCTTAAGTGCTAATTTGGACTTTATTCCTAACGCGCAAGATGTCACATACCTGTGTAGCCTGCAAGTCCGCCTTGGAAACGAAGGAGTTAGTAAAATGTTCCGTTTGTACCTCAACTTATCATTACTTGTGTGTGGGCATGACAAAGGATAACTACGCTAAGCTTTCTACGTCATACAAATCCTCCTGGAAATGTCCTGCATGCAAAGTGGCGAGTAAAAAGGGGTCTCAAAATGCGGACGGTACTCCGGTCAAGGGCACTGATCCAGATTACGCCATTGACTGCGGTCAAAGCAAACACTCTCCGGACTTTCAGTCCTTGAAAAATGACTTATTAGGATGTATAGCTAAATCACAGGAGGAGCAACGTCAGGCCTTAATAAACCTAATTACAGAAAAATTCCAGGCCGTACAGAGCTCGTTGGATGTCTTCTCTAAAGACTTAAATCTCATGAAGAAGGAGATTTCGGAGTTAAAGAATACACTATCTGCGAAAGTTGAAGAGTTGGATAGTCGTGTTTCTGACCTCGAGTTGAAGTTGCCGCAAATAGAGGGTATTAAGTCAGATTTTAATGAACTCAAGGAGAAGGTGAGTAACATTATGGAATTTAACTTAAAGAATGAACAGTGGGTCCGGCGCTCGAACATACAAATAAACGGTATTCCGCAGAAGAAAGATGAGGACCTTGTCAAGGTCATCACAAACCTGGCGGTTAAGAGCGGGTATCAATTGGACCCGTCGAGGGATATAGATTTTGTCACTAGAGTTGCGGTAAGGAATGACATCGACAACTCAAAACCTAAGCCGATTATCATAAAACTGTTATCGAGATACAAAAAGGATGACTTCCTAGCGTGCCTACGCCGCCTCAAGGACCTGAGAGCATCGGATATTGGTTTTCCAGGCAATCAAAGTCGTGTTTATATCAACGACCACCTTTCAAGCTATAATAAAATGCTCCTACAAAAAGCCAAACTCAAGGCGAAGGAAAAAAATTATACCTATTGTTGGGTGAGGAACTGCACAATCATGGTTCGTCAAAATGACAAATCTAAAATTTTACATATTACTTCAGAAGATTCGTTAAAAAAAATTGTTTAGGTAATAACCATACAGTGAAAGGTGTTTCCTATCTACTAGGTGTTGGTTTGAAACTATCGTTTAGTACTCAGTGTAAAAAAAATCCGTATTTATTTTCTGTGTTCCGTTTGTTCTGGTATCATGAGTTTTCGATACACCTAAGCTTTGAGTTAGGGTTTACAATCCATGTCATAATTTATTGTCTTGTAGGTATTCAAGTATTAAATAAACTTGCAAAATTGTGGGTGTATAAATACTCAGTCACTAACACTGACTGCATATCTTTTATCTGTTATCACGATCACATATGTTACAGAAAGCTGATGCAATGTGCGATATCCATTGCTGGCCCAGCTTGCGTAGTCCTGCGTGAGAAAGCGCCTTCAGCGGAAATGTACTGTAATGTACTAAGGTTAAACAATCATGTAACATTCATATTTAATTTGGTTCTGGTCATGGTAAGTTACATTGTTTTGAAAGTTTTTTGCTCGAAAGTATCATACTCGTTCGTAGTTATCACCGATTTTTGTTTTAACTTACAAATTACGAATGGGACACCAATTTCTTTATACACAACAGTAATCGGGACTAACAAAATGGGGTTTTTCGACTATAAAAGTCAATCATTGACGAGTATTGTTTTTCTTAAATTAATAAAAACAATTGACTATTGCTTTTTAATCATTTTATCTATTACTCTAAGAATTGTTACTATTAATAGTATGTTTCCAATTTTTGTAAGATGTGACTTAAGATGTTTAATGCACTACTACCATAAATCTATATTCTACTGCGAACGTTTAATAATATGTTATAGCAACAAACTTTATCTTATTTTGATAACATCTAATATTGTATCAAGCGTTTTGTTTACGAAATATTCACGATTAATATTAAACCTAATTTTAAACAGTGTTAATTAGTCTCTTTTACCAGAACGTTCGCGGTTTACGAACAAAAACGACTGGTTTTCTGAAAAATCTACTAAAAAACGATTACGACGTAGTATGTTTAAGTGAAACGTGGCTACTGCCGGGAATAAACGACGCAGAATTATTCGATTCACGCTATAATGTATATAGAACTGATCGCGACTATGACCGAGTTGGATTGACCATGGGAGGCGGTACCCTTATCGCGGTACACCGTACACTTACTACCAATATATTTAATATGCATCCACTGCCAGTATTCCCAGATACCGAAATCACCCAGATAAACATATCATTAAGCCGCGGGCCTACATTTAAAAATCTCCGATTATTTTGTTGCTACTTTCCTCAAAACCCACATCAACTCTGGTCACAACAGCAATTTTTCGAGTATCTTTCAGACCTGACCATTAATAATCCTACAGACGAGTTCTTGGTGGTGGGCGATTTTAATATAAGGAACGCCGAATGGCAATCCAACTCAGGTGATATAAATTATAATATAGTGAATACTACTGCTGATCAATTAACTTCGCAACTTTATTCATTTCTATGTTTTACTAGTTGGATGCAATTTAATGGTGTTAATAACGTTAATAATAGGTGTTTGGACTTGGTTATATCTAATTCCCACTGTGCAGTAGTCAGAGCGGAGCCATTATCATTACCGGAAGATAAACATCATCCTGCCCTCCATGTAACAGTCGACATCCAAAACTTACAACCTAGCCTACGTCCTCCTCCCCGCCTGGTTCGTCGTTTTTATACAGCAGATTACAGTGCCATTAACGAAGAGTTATCGAAAATAGACTGGGTTGAGCGCCTCGGTAATAGAAGCATCATCGACGCAGTTGATGAATTTTATCACATAGTCAATCTGATAATTGACAAGTTCATTCCTTCTAAGTTAGTGATGAAAAATACTAGGTATCCATGCTGGTACTCACGCCATCTTATTAAGATTGTAAATAAAAAAAATAGAATTCACAAAAAATGGAAAATATACGGCAGGCAATCGGACTACATCCAATTTGCAGAGATCCGGCGTGAATTCAAATACACTGAGGCTTCGTGTTACAATTTATATATTGAACGTGCAGAAGGTAATATTTCACTTAATTCTAAAAGTTTTTGGTCGTTTATACAATCTAAATATAACGTTAACAGTATACCAGATAGTTTATACTTAGATGATCAAAATGCACATGATGGGCAACATATAGCTGACCTCTTTAACAATTTTTTCGAATCTGTTTTTGTAAAGCGCTCAAACCTTAAATTCAAATCTGATGCCAGTGAATCTCCACAAGCCCTCATTGGATACGTTGGGATAGATGTTGACACTGTTAAAAAGCATTTATCCGCTCTTGATGTCACCAAGGGAAGTGGCCCTGATGGTCTACATCCTTTATTCCTTAAAAGATGTAGCAATCAATTATCTGTGCCTCTAACGCTTTTATTCCAAAGTTCCTTGCGATCCGGTGTTTTGCCTAACACTTGGAAACGTTCTATAATCGTCCCCATTCATAAAAACGGGGATAAGCATAATGTAAGAAACTACCGTGGTATTTCTAAATTATCTATCATCCCCAAACTCTTTGAAAAAATCATATACGACAAGTTATTCCCGGCAGTACGCCCGCTTTTAACGCAGTCTCAACATGGTTTCATAAACAAACGCTCCACAGAAACCAACCTCTGTGAATTGCTAGACGTTACCTTGGATGCGATGGATAATGGTTTCCAGGTTGACGTCGTGTATACCGATTACTCCAAGGCTTTCGATAAAATATCGCATGATATTTTAATTGCCAAACTGGAGACGATCGGTATACACGGTGACCTCCTGAGGTGGCTCGTATCCTACTTACGTGAGCGAACCCAAGCAGTGGCAGTCAAAGGGTATACTTCCACCTTTATACCCATAACGTCTGGTGTCCCCCAGGGCTCCCACCTCGGACCTCTACTATTTAATATTTTTATAAATGATGTTAAAAATAGTATTAAAAACTCTCATCTACTTTTGTATGCAGATGACACAAAAATTTTCAATATAATAAGAACTGAAAAAGACTGTTTAGGCTTACAGGAAGATTTAAATCGAATAAGTGAATATTGTAAAGTTAATGGACTAGATTTAAATATAGATAAATGCTGCACTATTTCCTTTTCTAGAAAAAAAATTAATGCACTCTTTCATAATTATTTCTTACTTGGCAAAAAATTGCGTAGGGTTGATGAGGTGAGAGACCTGGGTATCCAACTAGACAGGCAATTAATTTTTGATCAGCATCTGAACAAAATCAAAAATAAAGCATATAAAATGCTCGGGTTTGTTCTCCGGCAAACGACTGATTTCAAAAACCCAAAAACCCTAATCCTTTTGTATAATTCAATTGTCAGATCCCATTTGGAGCATGCTTCCACTGCTTGGAACCCTCAGTATGCAGTTTACGTGGACATGCTAGAGAATATTCAGCGCAAATTCATAAAATGTTTGAACAAAAGATTTAGTTCATTTAATACAAGTAAAATAGAAACTTTACAAATAAGGAGGGAACATAAAGATCAAATATTTTTATATAAAATTATCAACGGATTGATCGATAGTCCTTATCTTCTAAATAAAATAAAATATTGTGTACCTAAATTAAATAAGCGTAAGTCACGTAAAAGTAACATGTTTGTACTTCCACGTGCCAGAACCAATTATAGTCATAACAGATTCATCGTTCGAGCTTGTGATACGTATAATAAGAAATATTTCAAAGTAGACCAATTTAAATATAAGTGTGGGGGGTTCGTCTCTGCCATCAAGAAATGCACATAATACAAGGCTTGATGGCAGGAGTGGACCCATCTCGTTTATGGTACATGTTTATTTATCTTTTATTATTATAATATTTTTGTTTACTAAAAGTTTAGGATGGACTCCCACCCAAAATATTGTATTTTACCAAAACGTGGAAACTTAACTGGCTCCAGTGATATAATTATTGTATTAGCTATATTTTATTTATTTAAGCTGTATGTTTTCCAAATAAATGAAAAAAAAAAAAAAAAATATTCAGTGCACAGTAAAACCGCCTGTGGTTTTTGTGGCACTGTATATAAAAACTCCCATGTACAAAAAAAAAAATACAGAAAGATGCGGCTTTAATTGGACTGTCTGGAAATGCAATAAAGTCGATTTCGCAAAAAGTGTAGTTATTTAATTTTCCAACTACAGTGACGATATTTGAGGGAACGTCATCTTTATTTTTTTGTCAAAAAATTCAAAAAAAGCATGTGTCGGTACCAACTAGGTAAGTACTAAATTATTGTGAAAAATATTCTGTAAATAAATAGTAAATATATATGTCCACCGACGCGTCCGAGCTGTCCGCCTCGTGCGCCCGCTCCCGCGCCCGCTCCCGCCGACAGCGAGCTGTCACAAGTAGCGTCGCTCACCCTCGGGCACGGAGAGGTCGAGCTGCGAGGAGTGCGGCGCCACGTGCGCGCCGCGCATGAACTCGCCCTCGCTGTCCACCGACGCGTCCGAGCTGTCCGCCTCGTGCGCCCGCTCCCGCGCCCGCTCCCGCCGACAGCGAGCTGTCACAAGTAGCGTCGCTCACCCTCGGGCACGGAGAGGTCGAGCTGCGAGGAGTGCGGCGCCACGTGCGCGCCGCGCATGAACTCGCCCTCGCTGTCCACTGACGCGTCCGAGCTGTCCGCCTCGTGCGCCCGCTCCCGCGCCCGCTCCCGCCGACAGCGAGCTGTCACAAGTAGCGTCGCTCACCCTCGGGCACGGAGAGGTCGAGCTGCGAGGAGTGCGGCGCCACGTGCGCGCCGCGCATGAACTCGCCCTCGCTGTCCACCGACGCGTCCGAGCTGTCCGCCTCGTGCGCCCGCTCCCGCGCCCGCTCCCGCCGACAGCGAGCTGTCACAAGTAGCGTCGCTCACCCTCGGGCACGGAGAGGTCGAGCTGCGAGGAGTGCGGCGCCACGTGCGCGCCGCGCATGAACTCGCCCTCGCTGTCCACTGACGCGTCCGAGCTGTCCGCCTCGTGCGCCCGCTCCCGCGCCCGCTCCCGCCGACAGCGAGCTGTCACAAGTAGCGTCGCTCACCCTCGGGCACGGAGAGGTCGAGCTGCGAGGAGTGCGGCGCCACGTGCGCGCCGCGCATGAACTCGCCCTCGCTGTCCACTGACGCGTCCGAGCTGTCCGCCTCGTGCGCCCGCTCCCGCCGACAGCGAGCTGTCACAAGTAGCGTCGCTCACCCTCGGGCACGGAGAGGTCGAGCTGCGAGGAGTGCGGCGCCACGTGCGCGCCGCGCATGAACTCGCCCTCGCTGTCCACCGACGCGTCCGAGCTGTCCGCCTCGTGCGCCCGCTCCCGCGCCCGCTCCCGCCGACAGCGAGCTGTCACAAGTAGCGTCGCTCACCCTCGGGCACGGAGAGGTCGAGCTGCGAGGAGTGCGGCGCCCTTTGAGTAATAAACCAACACAGGAGAAGAATTGACGCGCGTACCCCTCTGTAAGTTGGGTATGAGCAGTGGTCCTACCCGTTATATAAAACTGTTTGACTCGAGTCACGCGCCTGTCAACTACGTATGGTTAGCGGGGAATGAGCTCCGCTATAAATGCCGAATATGAGAGTATTTTCTTCTAAAAAAATATTTAAAACATCCAGTTTACTAAAGGATAACATTTATTTACTTCTGATGTATTATTTTATCCAAATAATGCAATACTTATGCAGAAAACTTAAGAAAACTGTCGATCTGAAAATGTTGCTACTTAATCGTACATGAAATAATTTGGGGAAAATATTGAAAATTAATCTTCCTACTTACTATTCGTTTAGGACATTTATCTTGAACTGCATTATAAATTGATCCCATAGAATTAAAATCACGATAGAACAGGAAGGGGTGAACGACTAATTTATAAGCTTTAAGTAAAATATGACTAGATATATAAATACGAACTTTGATCGTCTGTGGGATTATCAAATAATGATAAAAAATTCTTTCTATAAAACCGACTTTAAACGCCACTACAAAGTATAAAACAATTTTAATTTGTACATGTATGTTGAAGTCGGGCGGGCCTAAATATAAATGATGAAACTAATGCGCGACGCTAGCCCAACTTTGCCCGATCGGCGTATGAAGTCGGTTTTTTAAAGATATTTTTTTTACATTATTATTTTAAGCTTTTTTGTGTATATCTCTGATCGTGAGCAATTTGCTCTTAATCATTGAGTTCCTTCCTCCATCACCGAAGATATGAATCATCTTCTCTTCACCTTTTAAATAGGCCCAACCTTATTATGCTTTCTTTCAAAAAAAATTGAAATCGGTTCAGATTTGACGTAGTTATGGAGTAACATCTAACATTATATCAACAAAAATTTATATGGGAACCACCTCTGAAGTATGCCCTACTAAACAAAAAAAAATTATCAAATTCCATTCATTATTTGGCGGAATAATTGGGTAACAAATATACAAAAAATTCAAATTGAGAACCTCCTCCTTTTTTGAAGTCGGTTAAAATGATTGCATTATTATAACGATCGCAATGGTGTCTGATTGGCTGGTACTCTCCCACTATTGTTTAAAATGCATTGATGCAGCTAGAGCTCCATAAACTCAGCGAATTCATAAAATTAGTTTTTTTACTCAATTATTTCAAAATTTATAGGTATATATTTCCATATAGCCAGTGTGATATGATTTTCTAAATATATAAAATGAAAAGGTGACTGACTCACTGATTTATCAACGCATATCTACTATGACGTAGGCATCCGCTAAGAAAGGATTTTTACAAATATAATACAAAAAATAATGAAAACGAGACTAAAAAATTGTTTAATAATAATGATAAGTTCTACGTAAGTCTTTCTTACTCGAAAATTAGGACTTTAATTTTATGAAGTCGGCCACACCGCAATAAAATTAGGGCTGGACAGCAAGATTTCATATGTCGATATTGGTGGGGGGATTGTATAAATTATTTATACCGAGATATTTTTATCGTCTTACTAATGGTTCATTGACGAAAAAAAATATTTAAATTCTATACATATTTGGTTCATTAAAACTTGGCAATTGAATTAAAGTACCCATACTTCTTATTCATCCCGCTAGGTTTACCGGAAAGCTAAATAGCTTGGCGGTGTTTTATTACAGATGGGGTGGCCACTATAGCCATGGCGGCAGCCTAGCATTACAAACAAATATACACTTCGTTCAGATGAAGTAGATGAAAAAAATAAGCCTTCCAAGTAAAGTATGTAGGTACAAGTTTTAACTTACCAATCATAACTTTAAATAAATTTTTTTTTTAGGGTTCAGTTTTTCCTTTTTATGTTTCCTCCATACTGGACTGAGAGAATATTATTCAACGCTGGAAAACGATCTTGTAAATCGAAAAAGTGAACTTTAAACCAGAGCCAATAACGTTTTAAAAAATCATAACAGCTCATAATAAGCTATCAGGAGCAGATTTTTTTCAAAAAGCATATTTTTTAATGTAACACATCAGATGATACTAATTATATAATTCTAAAGTAGAATTACTTTAGTTTCATACATTAGTTTTATATCAATTTCGACTAATAGTTATTCAATTTCAAGAAGCAATGTTGCTGTAACTTGGTATTTGATACATATGAAACCACGAAATAACTCTAAACTCTGAAATGCTAATTATGCTGTATTTATTTTTAAGGAAACATGATGTAGTCCTAACAGTTTGTACTTAATATACTTTTTAGAAATAGATACATCGTAAATTTCGCTTTAAACATAAATAAAACAATGATGTTTCATTAAAAATGCTGTATGTTTATTTAAACAAGATTACTTAAAAAATCAATGTGTTCAATATTAATACCCACTACGTATTCAAATAAAAATTAAATGTCTCTCAACTTAATAAACAATATTATTAAAAATCTATGACAAAGTACAGCACTCCCTGGTGGCTTATAACCTTAAATCATAACTAAACAGCTGCTCTAAGGTGATATACTGTGGTACCTACAGCATGCTTTCAGCATGAGATTGAGAGTATAGTGACGGAGTAAATACCTTGGTATCTACAAAATCTGTTAATAATCAGATAATCCTAAGTCCTTACAGTAGGTACACCTAAGTGCACTGCACTGCTAAAAAGTATTGATAATTTTTTTGAAGTATCTGTATAATATTGAAAAATAGATGGTGTCTTAGTATTTACAGCATTTTTGAGTACGTTGAAAAATATGAATAACAAAAAATATAATATAAACATGTAGAGAAGGTCAACATAGTATCTTAGAAAAATAATGTCATAGGAAAACGAAAATCCGACAATCCGACGCAGTATCTTTTTCTTCCAAATATATAAAAAAGTAATTTTGTTATTTTTCGAAATAAGCTAGATCGCTTTCCAGCGTCAATATAGTCCAAAGTTTCTAGCTGTATCTTTACGCAAGTACTAAAAGCCTACAAAGAGTCAATCTAATAGCAAAGGCATATTATGACTAAAATAACGACAAGAACCTCGTTTCCTAGCGCTTCTATATACCTACCATGTTAAAGATCTCGAACAAAAAAATTTACTCTCGAATAAAGTAACTCTGTTGTAAATAAATATTAGAAAAACTTATCGAAAGTCGATAATCGATAGTGTCAAATCCCTAAAATGCTTACACAAAATGATGCGATTGTTTCATGTAATGATAGAGCGTCCCTGTGTGTGAATGTGATAGTGTGCATATACTTTAAGGTAGTGTTTGCTAATTATATTGTGTGCGTGCATAGCGACGTGATGGAAAAATGCAAATGTAGTAAGCAAGTTTTCATGTGTGCTACCTCGCCCCCCACCGTATTTGACAGACTTTTTTGCAAATAAATTAGGCGTCAATTCCTCTCCATTGCTGGTTTATTACTCAAAGGCGGCGCCACGTGCGCGCCGCGCATGAACTCGCCCTCGCTGTCCACTGACGCGTCCGAGCTGTCCGCCTCGTGCGCCCGCTCCCGCGCCCGCTCCCGCCGACAGCGAGCTGTCACAAGTAGCGTCGCTCACCCTCGGGCACGGAGAGGTCGAGCTGCGAGGAGTGCGGCGCCACGTGCGCGCCGCGCATGAACTCGCCCTCGCTGTCCACCGACGCGTCCGAGCTGTCCGCCTCGTGCGCCCGCTCCCGCGCCCGCTCCCGCCGACAGCGAGCTGTCACAAGTAGCGTCGCTCACCCTCGGGCACGGAGAGGTCGAGCTGCGAGGAGTGCGGCGCCACGTGCGCGCCGCGCATGAACTCGCCCTCGCTGTCCACCGACGCGTCCGAGCTGTCCGCCTCGTGCGCCCGCTCCCGCGCCCGCTCCCGCCGACAGCGAGCTGTCACAAGTAGCGTCGCTCACCCTCGGGCACGGAGAGGTCGAGCTGCGAGGAGTGCGGCGCCACGTGCGCGCCGCGCATGAACTCGCCCTCGCTGTCCACCGACGCGTCCGAGCTGTCCGCCTCGTGCGCCCGCTCCCGCGCCCGCTCCCGCCGACAGCGAGCTGTCACAAGTAGCGTCGCTCACCCTCGGGCACGGAGAGGTCGAGCTGCGAGGAGTGCGGCGCCACGTGCGCGCCGCGCATGAACTCGCCCTCGCTGTCCACCGACGCTTCCGAGCTGTCCGCCTCGTGCGCCCGCTCCCGCGCCCGCTCCCGCCGACAGCGAGCTGTCACAAGTAGCGTCGCTCACCCTCGGGCACGGAGAGGTCGAGCTGCGAGGAGTGCGGCGCCACGTGCGCGCCGCGCATGAACTCGCCCTCGCTGTCCACCGACGCGTCCGAGCTGTCCGCCTCGTGCGCCCGCTCCCGCGCCCGCTCCCGCCGACAGCGAGCTGTCACAAGTAGCGTCGCTCACCCTCGGGCACGGAGAGGTCGAGCTGCGAGGAGTGCGGCGCCACGTGCGCGCCGCGCATGAACTCGCCCTCGCTGTCCACTGACGCGTCCGAGCTGTCCGCCTCTTGCGCCCGCTCCCGCTCCCGCCGACAGCGAGCTGTCACAAGTAGCGTCGCTCACCCTCGGGCACGGAGAGGTCGAGCTGCGAGGAGTGCGGCGCCACGTGCGCGCCGCGCATGAACTCGCCCTCGCTGTCCACCGACGCGTCCGAGCTGTCCGCCTCGTGCGCCCGCTCCCGCGCCCGCTTCCGCCGACAGCGAGCTGTCACAAGTAGCGTCGCTCACCCTCGGGCACGGAGAGGTCGAGCTGCGAGGAGTGCGGCGCCACGTGCGCGCCGCGCATGAACTCGCCCTCGCTGTCCACCGACGCGTCCGAGCTGATCGCCTCGTGCGCCCGCTCCCGCGCCCGCTCCCGCCGACAGCGAGCTGTCACAAGTAGCGTCGCTCACCCTCGGGCACGGAGAGGCCGAGCTGCGAGGAGTGCGGCGCCACGTGCGCGCCGCGCATGAACTCGCCCTCGCTGTCCACTGACGCGTCCGAGCTGTCCGCCTCGTGCGCCCGCTCCCGCGCCCGCTCCCGCCGACAGCGAGCTGTCACAAGTAGCGTCGCTCACCCTCGGGCACGGAGAGGTCGAGCTGCGAGGAGTGCGGCGCCACGTGCGCGCCGCGCATGAACTCGCCCTCGCTGTCCACTGACGCGTCCGAGCTGTCCGCCTCGTGCGCCCGCTCCCGCGCCCGCTCCCGCCGACAGCGAGCTGTCACAAGTAGAGTCGCTCACCCTCGGGCACGGAGAGGTCGAGCTGCGAGGAGTGCGGCGCCACGTGCGCGCCGCGCATGAACTCGCCCTCGCTGTCCACCGACGCGTCCGAGCTGTCCGCCTCGTGCGCCCGCTCCCGCGCCCGCTCCAGCCGACAGCGAGCTGTCACAAGTAGCGTCGCTCACCCTCGGGCACGGAGAGGTCGAGCTGCGAGGAGTGCGGCGCCACGTGCGCGCCGCGCATGAACTCGCCCTCGCTGTCCACTGACGCGTCCGAGCTGTCCGCCTCGTGCGCCCGCTCCCGCGCCCGCTCCCGCCGACAGCGAGCTGTCACAAGTAGCGTCGCTCACCCTCGGGCACGGAGAGGTCGAGCTGCGAGGAGTGCGGCGCCACGTGCGCGCCGCGCATGAACTCGCCCTCGCTGTCCACCGACGCGTCCGAGCTGTCCGCCTCGTGCGCCCGCTCCCGCGCCCGCTCCCGCCGACAGCGAGCTGTCACAAGTAGCGTCGCTCACCCTCGGGCACGGAGAGGTCGAGCTGCGAGGAGTGCGGCGCCACGTGCGCGCCGCGCATGAACTCGCCCTCGCTGTCCACCGACGCGTCCGAGCTGTCCGCCTCGTGCGCCCGCTCCCGCGCCCGCTCCCGCCGACAGCGAGCTGTCACAAGTAGCGTCGCTCACCCTCGGGCACGGAGAGGTCGAGCTGCGAGGAGTGCGGCGCCACGTGCGCGCCGCGCATGAACTCGCCCTCGCTGTCCACTGACGCGTCCGAGCTGTCCGCCTCGTGCGCCCGCTCCCGCGCCCGCTCCCGCCGACAGCGAGCTGTCACAAGTAGCGTCGCTCACCCTCGGGCACGGAGAGGTCGAGCTGCGAGGAGTGCGGCGCCACGTGCGCGCCGCGCATGAACTCGCCCTCGCTGTCCACTGACGCGTCCGAGCTGTCCGCCTCGTGCGCCCGCTCCCGCTCCCGCTCCCGCTCCCGCGCCCGCTCCCGCCGACAGCGAGCTGTCACAAGTAGCGTCGCTCACCCTCGGGCACGGAGAGGTCGAGCTGCGAGGAGTGCGGCGCCACGTGCGCGCCGCGCATGAACTCGCCCTCGCTGTCCACCGACGCGTCCGAGCTGTCCGCCTCGTGCGCCCGCTCCCGCGCCCGCTCCCGCCGACAGCGAGCTGTCACAAGTAGCGTCGCTCACCCTCGGGCACGGAGAGGTTGAGCTGCGAGGAGTGCGGCGCCACGTGCGCGCCGCGCATGAACTCGCCCTCGCTGTCCACCGACGCGTCCGAGCTGTCCGCCTCGTGCGCCCGCTCCCGCGCCCGCTCCCGCCGACAGCGAGCTGTCACAAGTAGCGCCGCTCACCCTCGGGCACGGAGAGGTCGAGCTGCGAGGAGTGCGGCGCCACGTGCGCGCCGCGCATGAACTCGCCCTCGCTGTCCACCGACGCGTCCGAGCTGTCCGCCTCGTGCGCCCGCTCCCGCGCCCGCTCCCGCCGACAGCGAGCTGTTACAAGTAGCGTCGCTCACCCTCGGGCACGGAGAGGTCGAGCTGCGAGGAGTGCGGCGCCACGTGCGCGCCGCGCATGAACTCGCCCTCGCTGTCCCCCGACGCGTCCGAGCTGTCCGCCTCGTGCGCCCGCTCCCGCTCCCGCTCCCGCCGACAGCGAGCTGTCACAAGTAGCGTCGCTCACCCTCGGGCACGGAGAGGTCGAGCTGCGAGGAGTGCGGCGCCACGTCCGCGCCGCGCATGAACTCACCCTCGGACGCGCCAGGGGACAATGAGGGCGAGTTGACACAACTTTAACTCGCCCTCGCTGTCCCCCGACGCGTCCGAGCTGTCCGCCTCGTGCGCCCGCTCCCGCTCCCGCTCCCGCCGACAGCGAGCTGTCACAAGTAGCGTCGCTCACCCTCGGGCACGGAGAGGTCGAGCTGCGAGGAGTGCGGCGCCACGTGCGCGCCGCGCATGAACTCGCCCTCGCTGTCCACTGACGCGTCCGAGCTGTCCGCCTCGTGCGCCCGCTCCCGCGCCCGCTCCCGCCGACAGCGAGCTGTCACAAGTAGCGTCGCTCACCCTCGGGCACGGAGAGGTCGAGCTGCGAGGAGTGCGGCGCCACGTGCGCGCCGCGCATGAACTCGCCCTCGCTGTCCACTGACGCGTCCGAGCTGTCCGCCTCGTGCGCCCGCTCCCGCTCCCGCTCCCGCCGACAGCGAGCTGTCACAAGTAGCGTCGCTCACCCTCGGGCACGGAGAGGTCGAGCTGCGAGGAGTGCGTCGCCACGTGCGCGCCGCGCATGAACTCGCCCTCGCTGTCCACTGACGCGCCCGAGCTGTCCGCCTCGTGCGCCCGCTCCCGCTCCCGCCGACAGCGAGCTGTCACAAGTAGCGTCGCTCACCCTCGGGCACGGAGAGGTCGAGCTGCGAGGAGTGCGGCGCCACGTGCGCGCCGCGCATGAACTCGCCCTCGCTGTCCACTGACGCGTCCGAGCTGTCCGCCTCGTGCGCCCGCTCCCGCGCCCGCTCCCGCCGACAGCGAGCTGTCACAAGTAGCGTCGCTCACCCTCGGGCACGGAGAGGTCGAGCTGCGAGGAGTGCGGCGCCACGTGCGCGCCGCGCATGAACTCGCCCTCGCTGTCCACTGACGCGTCCGAGCTGTCCGCCTCGTGCGCCCGCTCCCGCTCCCGCTCCCGCCGACAGCGAGCTGTCACAAGTAGCGTCGCTCACCCTCGGGCACGGAGAGGTCGAGCTGCGAGGAGTGCGTCGCCACGTGCGCGCCGCGCATGAACTCGCCCTCGCTGTCCACTGACGCGCCCGAGCTGTCCGCCTCGTGCGCCCGCTCCCGCTCCCGCCGACAGCGAGCTGTCACAAGTAGCGTCGCTCACCCTCGGGCACGGAGAGGTCGAGCTGCGAGGAGTGCGGCGCCACGTGCGCGCCGCGCATGAACTCGCCCTCGCTGTCCACCGACGCGTCCGAGCTGTCCGCCTCGTGCGCCCGCTCCCGCGCCCGCTCCCGCCGACAGCGAGCTGTCACAAGTAGCGTCGCTCACCCTCGGGCACGGAGAGGCCGAGCTGCGAGGAGTGCGGCGCCACGTGCGCGCCGCGCATGAACTCGCCCTCGCTGTCCACTGACGCGTCCGAGCTGTCCGCCTCGTGCGCCCGCTCCCGCGCCCGCTCCCGCCGACAGCGAGCTGTCACAAGTAGCGTCGCTCACCCTCGGGCACGGAGAGGTCGAGCTGCGAGGAGTGCGGCGCCACGTGCGCGCCGCGCATGAACTCGCCCTCGCTGTCCACTGACGCGTCCGAGCTGTCCGCCTCGTGCGCCCGCTCCCGCGCCCGCTCCCGCGCCCGCTCCCGCCGACAGCGAGCTGTCACAAGTAGCGTCGCTCACCCTCGGGCACGGAGAGGTCGAGCTGCGAGGAGTGCGGCGCCACGTGCGCGCCGCGCATGAACTCGCCCTCGCTGTCCACTGACGCGTCCGAGCTGTCCGCCTCGTGCGCCCGCTCCCGCGCCCGCTCCCGCCGACAGCGAGCTGTCACAAGTAGCGTCGCTCACCCTCGGGCACGGAGAGGTCGAGCTGCGAGGAGTGCGGCGCCACGTGCGCGCCGCGCATGAACTCGCCCTCGCTGTCCACCGACGCGTCCGAGCTGTCCGCCTCGTGCGCCCGCTCCCGCGCCCGCTCCCGCCGACAGCGAGCTGTCACAAGTAGCGTCGCTCACCCTCGGGCACGGAGAGGTCGAGCTGCGAGGAGTGCGGCGCCACGTGCGCGCCGCGCATGAACTCGCCCTCGCTGTCCACCGACGCGTCCGAGCTGTCCGCCTCGTGCGCCCGCTCCCGCGCCCGCTCCCGCCGACAGCGAGCTGTCACAAGTAGCGTCGCTCACCCTCGGGCACGGAGAGGTCGAGCTGCGAGGAGTGCGGCGCCACGTGCGCGCCGCGCATGAACTCGCCCTCGCTGTCCACTGACGCGTCCGAGCTGTCCGCCTCGTGCGCCCGCTCCCGCTCCCGCTCCCGCTCCCGCGCCCGCTCCCGCCGACAGCGAGCTGTCACAAGTAGCGTCGCTCACCCTCGGGCACGGAGAGGTCGAGCTGCGAGGAGTGCGGCGCCACGTGCGCGCCGCGCATGAACTCGCCCTCGCTGTCCACCGACGCGTCCGAGCTGTCCGCCTCGTGCGCCCGCTCCCGCGCCCGCTCCCGCCGACAGCGAGCTGTCACAAGTAGCGTCGCTCACCCTCGGGCACGGAGAGGTTGAGCTGCGAGGAGTGCGGCGCCACGTGCGCGCCGCGCATGAACTCGCCCTCGCTGTCCACCGACGCGTCCGAGCTGTCCGCCTCGTGCGCCCGCTCCCGCGCCCGCTCCCGCCGACAGCGAGCTGTCACAAGTAGCGCCGCTCACCCTCGGGCACGGAGAGGTCGAGCTGCGAGGAGTGCGGCGCCACGTGCGCGCCGCGCATGAACTCGCCCTCGCTGTCCACTGACGCGTCCGAGCTGTCCGCCTCTTGCGCCCGCTCCCGCTCCCGCCGACAGCGAGCTGTCACAAGTAGCGTCGCTCACCCTCGGGCACGGAGAGGTCGAGCTGCGAGGAGTGCGGCGCCACGTGCGCGCCGCGCATGAACTCGCCCTCGCTGTCCACCGACGCGTCCGAGCTGTCCGCCTCGTGCGCCCGCTCCCGCGCCCGCTCCCGCCGACAGCGAGCTGTCACAAGTAGCATCGCTCACCCTCGGGCACGGAAAGGTCGAGCTGCGAGGAGTGCGGCGCCACGTGCGCGCCGCGCATGAACTCGCCCTCGCTGTCCACCGACGCGTCCGAGCTGTCCGCCTCGTGCGCCCGCTCCCGCGCCCGCTCCCGCCGACAGCGAGCTGTCACAAGTAGCGTCGCTCACCCTCGGGCACGGAGAGGTCGAGCTGCGAGGAGTGCGGCGCCACGTGCGCGCCGCGCATGAACTCGCCCTCGCTGTCCACCGACGCGTCCGAGCTGTCCGCCTCGTGCGCCCGCTCCCGCGCCCGCTCCCGCCGACAGCGAGCTGTTACAAGTAGCGTCGCTCACCCTCGGGCACGGAGAGGTCGAGCTGCGAGGAGTGCGGCGCCACGTGCGCGCCGCGCATGAACTCGCCCTCGCTGTCCCCCGACGCGTCCGAGCTGTCCGCCTCGTGCGCCCGCTCCCGCTCCCGCTCCCGCCGACAGCGAGCTGTCACAAGTAGCGTCGCTCACCCTCGGGCACGGAGAGGTCGAGCTGCGAGGAGTGCGGCGCCACGTCCGCGCCGCGCATGAACTCACCCTCGGACGCGCCAGGGGACAATGAGGGCGAGTTGACACAACTTGAACTCGCCCTCGCTGTCCCCCGACGCGTCCGAGCTGTCCGCCTCGTGCGCCCGCTCCCGCTCCCGCTCCCGCCGACAGCGAGCTGTCACAAGTAGCGTCGCTCACCCTCGGGCACGGAGAGGTCGAGCTGCGAGGAGTGCGGCGCCACGTGCGCGCCGCGCATGAACTCGCCCTCGCTGTCCACTGACGCGTCCGAGCTGTCCGCCTCGTGCGCCCGCTCCCGCGCCCGCTCCCGCCGACAGCGAGCTGTCACAAGTAGCGTCGCTCACCCTCGGGCACGGAGAGGTCGAGCTGCGAGGAGTGCGGCGCCACGTGCGCGCCGCGCATGAACTCGCCCTCGCTGTCCACTGACGCGTCCGAGCTGTCCGCCTCGTGCGCCCGCTCCCGCTCCCGCTCCCGCTCCCGCGCCCGCTCCCGCCGACAGCGAGCTGTCACAAGTAGCGTCGCTCACCCTCGGGCACGGAGAGGTCGAGCTGCGAGGAGTGCGGCGCCACGTGCGCGCCGCGCATGAACTCGCCCTCGCTGTCCACCGACGCGTCCGAGCTGTCCGCCTCGTGCGCCCGCTCCCGCGCCCGCTCCCGCCGACAGCGAGCTGTCACAAGTAGCGTCGCTCACCCTCGGGCACGGAGAGGTTGAGCTGCGAGGAGTGCGGCGCCACGTGCGCGCCGCGCATGAACTCGCCCTCGCTGTCCACCGACGCGTCCGAGCTGTCCGCCTCGTGCGCCCGCTCCCGCGCCCGCTCCCGCCGACAGCGAGCTGTCACAAGTAGCGTCGCTCACCCTCGGGCACGGAGAGGTTGAGCTGCGAGGAGTGCGGCGCCACGTGCGCGCCGCGCATGAACTCGCCCTCGCTGTCCACCGACGCGTCCGAGCTGTCCGCCTCGTGCGCCCGCTCCCGCGCCCGCTCCCGCCGACAGCGAGCTGTCACAAGTAGCGCCGCTCACCCTCGGGCACGGAGAGGTCGAGCTGCGAGGAGTGCGGCGCCACGTGCGCGCCGCGCATGAACTCGCCCTCGCTGTCCACTGACGCGTCCGAGCTGTCCGCCTCTTGCGCCCGCTCCCGCTCCCGCCGACAGCGAGCTGTCACAAGTAGCGTCGCTCACCCTCGGGCACGGAGAGGTCGAGCTGCGAGGAGTGCGGCGCCACGTGCGCGCCGCGCATGAACTCGCCCTCGCTGTCCACCGACGCGTCCGAGCTGTCCGCCTCGTGCGCCCGCTCCCGCGCCCGCTCCCGCCGACAGCGAGCTGTCACAAGTAGCATCGCTCACCCTCGGGCACGGAAAGGTCGAGCTGCGAGGAGTGCGGCGCCACGTGCGCGCCGCGCATGAACTCGCCCTCGCTGTCCACCGACGCGTCCGAGCTGTCCGCCTCGTGCGCCCGCTCCCGCGCCCGCTCCCGCCGACAGCGAGCTGTCACAAGTAGCGTCGCTCACCCTCGGGCACGGAGAGGTCGAGCTGCGAGGAGTGCGGCGCCACGTGCGCGCCGCGCATGAACTCGCCCTCGCTGTCCACCGACGCGTCCGAGCTGTCCGCCTCGTGCGCCCGCTCCCGCGCCCGCTCCCGCCGACAGCGAGCTGTTACAAGTAGCGTCGCTCACCCTCGGGCACGGAGAGGTCGAGCTGCGAGGAGTGCGGCGCCACGTGCGCGCCGCGCATGAACTCGCCCTCGCTGTCCCCCGACGCGTCCGAGCTGTCCGCCTCGTGCGCCCGCTCCCGCTCCCGCTCCCGCCGACAGCGAGCTGTCACAAGTAGCGTCGCTCACCCTCGGGCACGGAGAGGTCGAGCTGCGAGGAGTGCGGCGCCACGTCCGCGCCGCGCATGAACTCACCCTCGGACGCGCCAGGGGACAATGAGGGCGAGTTGACACAACTTGAACTCGCCCTCGCTGTCCCCCGACGCGTCCGAGCTGTCCGCCTCGTGCGCCCGCTCCCGCTCCCGCTCCCGCCGACAGCGAGCTGTCACAAGTAGCGTCGCTCACCCTCGGGCACGGAGAGGTCGAGCTGCGAGGAGTGCGGCGCCACGTGCGCGCCGCGCATGAACTCGCCCTCGCTGTCCACTGACGCGTCCGAGCTGTCCGCCTCGTGCGCCCGCTCCCGCGCCCGCTCCCGCGCCCGCTCCCGCGCCCGCTCCCGCGCCCGCTCCCGCCGACAGCGAGCTGTCACAAGTAGCGTCGCTCACCCTCGGGCACGGAGAGGTCGAGCTGCGAGTAGTGCGGCGCCACGTCCGCGCCGCGCATGAACTCGCCTTCGGACGCGCCGGGGGACAATGAGGGCGAGTTGACACAACTTGAACTCGCCCTCGCTGTCCCCCGACGCGTCCGAGCTGTCCGCCTCGTGCGCCCGCTCCCGCTCCCGCTCCCGCCGACAGCGAGCTGTCACAAGTAGCGTCGCTCACCCTCGGGCACGGAGAGGTCGAGCTGCGAGGAGTGCGTCGCCACGTGCGCGCCGCGCATGAACTCGCCCTCGCTGTCCACTGACGCGCCCGAGCTGTCCGCCTCGTGCGCCCGCTCCCGCTCCCGCCGACAGCGAGCTGTCACAAGTAGCGTCGCTCACCCTCGGGCACGGAGAGGTCGAGCTGAAAGGAGTGCGGCGCCACGTGCGCGCCGCGCATGAACTCGCCCTCGCTGTCCACTGACGCGCCCGAGCTGTCCGCCTCGTGCGCCCGCTCCCGCTCCCGCCGACAGCGAGCTGTCACAAGTAGCGTCGCTCACCCTCGGGCACGGAGAGGTCGAGCTGCGAGGAGTGCGGCGCCACGTGCGCGCCGCGCATGAACTCGCCCTCGCTGTCCACCGACGCGTCCGAGCTGTCCGCCTCGTGCGCCCGCTCCCGCGCCCGCTCCCGCCGACAGCGAGCTGTCACAAGTAGCGTCGCTCACCCTCGGGCACGGAGAGGTCGAGCTGCGAGGAGTGCGGCGCCACGTGCGCGCCGCGCATGAACTCGCCCTCGCTGTCCACTGACGCGTCCGAGCTGTCCGCCTCGTGAGCCCGCTCCCGCTCCAACTCCCGCTCCCGCTCCTGCTCCCACTCTCGCTCCCGCTCCTGCCAACAGCGAGTTGTTACGCGAGATAGTGAAAAGACGTCCAAAAAGAACTTTGCTCTTGTGCGTTGTGGAGTCAACGTATGCTGAGGATCTCCGGTGTCAGAGTGAAACGTACGGTTTGTCGTCTACAGTTGTACGTCTTTCCTGTTGTTGAAATTGTCTTTTTTCTCGAGGAATGCATGTATACTGAGGTAAAGGTAATAAAAGTGTTTCATATAACATCATGTCTTATAACTGTAACATTTAAAATCCGCTTTAATTCTATCGCAAGCCGCAGAGGGCGAGTGCGATCTCGGTCAAAGAGCGAAATGTTTCATTTACAACAGTACAGGTTAGCGTCTCACAGCATCGTCCAGGGCTGGCGGCGCAGCAGACGTGCTCTCGTCGCCGGCGGGACCCGGCCCGGCCGGGCAGCGCGCCGGCAGCTCCCAGCCCAGGTCACCCACAGCGCAGTCGGCTTCTGTGGACAGAACAGAAGTGTCACCCACCACCAGCACCACACTGAAGCCCCGACCGGCAACGATCGCCACACTGAAGTATTTTGTAGACAATTTAGACAATCTTCCGGCGGAGTTGTAATAGAGCAAGATCCCAGTGCCGCCAGACCTAAGTTATTTTCTCAGCCATGATTTGTGTACGATAGAGAAGTGTTCGAATGTCCTTTCAGTCTATGCGTACCAGCTAGCTTGTGCCGGCGGCCAATTTCCTGATACGAGTTGCTAAATGTAGGTAAAAACTAGACTAACTTAACTTAAATTCTCAGGGCTGATTTTGATACATGTTTTAAAGAATATTGTAAAAATTAATAAACTGATACTGCCAGACGCTTACCGCCGCGCCGGCGGTAACTTTTGCCAGACGCTTTGAAGCTCCCAAAAAAATAATTTAAGTTAACTTATATTCTCAGTTCTAATTTTTATACATGATACTCAGAGAACTATTGCTTTATCTTATTTTGATAACATCTAATATTGTATCAAGCGTTTTGTTTACGAAATATTCACGATTAATATTAAACCTAATTTTAAACAGTGTTAATTAGTCTCTTTTACCAGAACGTTCGCGGTTTACGAACAAAAACGACTGGTTTTCTGAAAAATCTACTAAAAAACGATTACGACGTAGTATGTTTAAGTGAAACGTGGCTACTGCCGGGAATTAACGACGCAGAATTATTCGATTCACGCTATAATGTATATAGAACTGATCGCGACTATGACCGAGTTGGATTGACCATGGGAGGCGGTACCCTTATCGCGGTACACCGTACACTTACTACCAATATATTTAATATGCATCCACTGCCAGTATTCCCAGATACCGAAATCACCCAGATAAACATATCATTAAGCCGCGGGCCTACATTTAAAAATCTCCGATTATTTTGTTGCTACTTTCCTCAAAACCCACATCAACTCTGGTCACAACAGCAATTTTTCGAGTATCTTTCAGACCTGACCATTAATAACCCTACAGACGAGTTCTTGGTGGTGGGCGATTTTAATATAAGGAACGCCGAATGGCAATCCAACTCAGGTGATATAAATTATAATATACTGAATACTACTGCTGATCAATTAACTTCGCAACTTTATTCATTTCTATGTTTTACTAGTTGGATGCAATTTAATGGTGTTAATAACGTTAATAATAGGTGTTTGGACTTGGTTATATCTAATTCCCACTGTGCAGTAGTCAGAGCGGAGCCATTATCATTACCGGAAGATAAACATCATCCTGCCCTCCATGTAACAGTCGACATCCAAAACTTACAACCTAGCCTACGTCCTCCTCCCCGTCTGGTTCGTCGTTTTTATACAGCAGATTACAGTGCCATTAACGAAGAGTTATCGAAAATAGACTGGGTTGAGCGCCTCGGTAATAGAAGCATCATCGACGCAGTTGATGAATTTTATCACATAGTCAATCTGATAATTGACAAGTTCATTCCTTCTAAGTTAGTGATGAAAAATACTAGGTATCCATGCTGGTACTCACGCCATCTTATAAAGATTGTAAATAAAAAAAAAGAATTCACAAAAAATGGAAAATATACGGCAGGCAGTCGGACTACATCCAATTTGCAGAGATCCGGCGTGAATTCAAATACACTGAGGCTTCGTGTTACAATTTATATATTGAACGTGCAGAAGGTAATATTTCACTTAATTCTAAAAGTTTTTGGTCGTTTATAAAATCTAAATATAACGTTAACAGTATACCAGATAGTTTATACTTAGATGATCAAAATGCACATGATGGGCAACATATAGCTGACCTCTTTAACAATTTTTTCGAATCTGTTTTTGTAAAGCGCTCAAACCTTAAATTCAAATCTGATGCCAGTGAATCTCCACAAGCCCTCATTGGATACGTTGGGATAGATGTTGACACTGTTAAAAAGCATTTATCCGCTCTTGATGTCACCAAGGGAAGTGACCCTGATGGTCTACATCCTTTATTCCTTAAAAGATGTAGCAATCAATTATCTGTGCCTCTAACGCTTTTATTCCAAAGTTCCTTGCGATCCGGTGTTTTGCCTAACACTTGGAAACGTTCTATAATCGTCCCCATTCATAAAAACGGGGATAAGCATAATGTAAGAAACTACCGTGGTATTTCTAAATTATCTATCATCCCCAAACTCTTTGAAAAAATCATATACGACAAGTTATTCCCGGCAGTACGCCCGCTTTTAACGCAGTCTCAACATGGTTTCATAAACAAACGCTCCACAGAAACCAACCTCTGTGAATTGCTAGATGTTACCTTGGATGCGATGGATAATGGTTTCCAGGTTGACGTCGTGTATACCGATTACTCCAAGGCTTTCGATAAAATATCGCATGATATTTTAATTGCCAAACTGGAGACGATCGGTATACACGGTGACCTCCTGAGGTGGCTCGTATCCTACTTACGTGAGCGAACCCAAGCAGTGGCAGTCATACTTCCACCTTTATACCCATAACGTCTGGTGTCCCCCAGGGCTCCCACCTCGGACCTCTACTATTTAATATTTTTATAAATGATGTTAAAAATAGTATTAAAAACTCTCATCTACTTTTATATGCAGATGACACAAAAATTTTCAATATAATAAGAACTGAAAAAGACTGTTTAGGCTTACAGGAAGATTTAAATCGAATAAGTGAATATTGTAAAGTTAATGGACTAGATTTAAATATAGATAAATGCTGCACTATTTCCTTTTCTAGAAAAAAAATTAATGCACTCTTTCATAATTATTTCTTACTTGGCAAAAAATTGCGTAGGGTTGATGAGGTGAGAGACCTGGGTATCCAACTAGACAGGCAATTAATTTTTGATCAGCATCTAAACAAAATCAAAAATAAAGCATATAAAATGCTCGGGTTTGTTCTCCGGCAAACGACTGATTTCAAAAACCCAAAAACCCTAATCCTTTTGTATAATTCAATTGTCAGATCCCATTTGGAGCATGCTTTCACTGCTTGGAACCCTCAGTATGCAGTTTACGTGGATATGCTAGAGAATATTCAACGCAAATTCATAAAATGTTTGAACAAAAGATTTAGTTCATTTAATACAAGTAAAATAGAAACTTTACAAATAAGGAGGGAACATAAAGATCAAATATTTTTATATAAAATTATCAACGGATTGATCGATAGTCCTTATCTTCTAAATAAAATAAAATATTGTGTACCTAAATTAAATAAGCGTAAGTCACGTAAAAGTAACATGTTTGTACTTCCACGTGCCAGAACCAATTATAGTCATAACAGATTCATCGTTCGAGCTTGTGATACGTATAATAAGAAATATTTCAAAGTAGACCAATTTAAATATAAGTGTGGGGGGTTCGTCTCTGCCATCAAGAAATGCACAATATAATACAAGGCTTGATGGCAGGAGTGGACCCATCTCGTT
Source organism: Oeneis ivallda (assembly GCA_029955525.1). Taxonomy (NCBI): domain Eukaryota; kingdom Metazoa; phylum Arthropoda; class Insecta; order Lepidoptera; family Nymphalidae; genus Oeneis; species Oeneis ivallda. Next base: position 332,822 of record JARPMR010000028.1, read on the forward strand.
TAAGGTACATGTTTATTTATCTTTTATTATTATAATATTTTTGTTTACTGAAAGTTTAGGATGGACTCCCACCCAAAATATTGTATTTTACCAAAACGTGGAAACTTAACTGGCTCCAGTGATATAATTATTGTATTAGCTATATTTTATTTATTTAAGCTGTATGTTTTCCAAATAAATAAATAAAAAAAAAAAATTATCTCCTGTAAGCTGCCAGACCTATTGGAGGGGTCAAACATCCCCCCATACACACATTATGCGTCCCTACGAGTATGAGTGCGAGAGTGATTTGATGGTTTTATAATGAGTAATTTGATGGTTTTATAATACATATTTATACATACAATACATCATTAGCAGCCCATCAACGGCTTACTACTGAGCGCAGGTCTCCTCTAATCTAAGCTCTAAAGAGACTCGATAAAATACTAGTGGTTCGCCCCGAACTGAGACCTCGCGGTAACGGTTTCCCATAATTAATTATTCATTCAATAGATACATGACGATCAAAATTGACATTATTATTATGCCCGTTTTTACCAACCATACCTAAATCATCCCCTAAGTAGAAGTCTTTTAACGTAGGTAGCCCCTAAATAAAATCCTAACATCCCAATGTCATTTTCACCTTTAGTTGTCCCGTAGAGGTTCGAAATAACAAAGTTGACAGAAAGTGTCACCTAACTTAACATAGGTAGCCCGTAAAAGTAATGGAACTGTAGTGAAATCAGGCATCAATTTGTAGGTAAGTGCCTACTTAGGTATACTTTTTTTGGAACATTAAAATTATATTATTTGTACACAGCGACATCTATCGACACGATCAGAAAACATGCAAAAAACATACCGCAAACTGAAGTTTTATTGATGTTTGATATTTAACTAAATAATAATTTTAATTGATAAATATGTTATTGTGTGTATTAGTACTTGTCATACAAAATAATAACAGTTTACATAAAGCTGCGTTTCCAATATGAGATCAGAGCGCTATCTATAGACATCATTGTGAAGTTCTGTTAAAAATACTGCAGCTCATTAAAAGTTAAATAATTTAGAGTCCTTATTCTTCTTCTTCTTCTTCTTCTTTATCAAACTATAGACGTCCACTGCTGGACAAAGGTCTCCTGCATGGACTTCCACAGGCTTCGGTCTTGCGCCGCTTGATTCCAGCGGCTCCCTGCGACTCGTTTGATGTCGTCGGTCCACCTGGTGGGGGGTCTGCCAACACTGCGTTTCCCGGTGCGGGGTCGCCACTCCAACACCTTGGGACCCCAACGACCATCAGTTCTTCGAACTATGTGCCCCGCCCATTTCCACTTCAGTTTCGCGACACGCTAAGCTATGTCGGTGACTTTGGTTCTCCTACGAATCTCCTCATTTCTGATTTGATCTCATAGTTCATAGTTCATAGTTCTTTATTGCATTTCACATGTAACAGGTAGGTACATATACACATGAGACCCTGTGAGGGTATAGCAAACAAAAAATATTACATTTAAAGATACATACACAGGAAATAAAACTAGTGGTTCGCCCCGAACTGAGACCTCGCGGTAACGGTTTCCCATAATTGACGATCAAAATTGACATTATTATTATGCCCGTTTTCACCAACCATACCTAAATCATCCCATTTGTAGAAGTCTCTTTACATAGGTAGCCCCTAAATACAATTCTAACATCCCAATGTCATTTTCACCTTTAGTTGTCCCGTAGAGGTTCGTAATAACAAAGTTGACAGAAAGTGTCAACTAACTTAACATAGGTAGCCCGTAAAGGTTAGGGAACTGTTATAGTGAAATCCTCAAGGCCTCAATCAAACTTAGGTATAGTTTTTTGGAACATTCAAATTAAATTACTTGTACACAGCGTCAACTATTGACACGATCAGAAATATGTAAAAACAAACTGCAACGTGAAGTTTTATTGATGTTTGCTAAATGACTAAATAATAATCTTAATTGAATAATAGGTATGTTACATAAAGCTGCATTTGCTATATGAGATGAGAGCGCCATCTATTGACATCATTGTGAAGTTCTGTTGTTGCTGCTCATTAAAAGTTAAATAATTTAGTTTCCTTATTACATTTATCTAATTTTAGTATTTGTTGTTCAAGTACATGATATTACGCTAAAATTGTAAAACTTTCAAGCCCCAGCTTTCAATGGTTATTCCGTTCTGAGGTCAAATATAATCTCCACTTTGAAAGCCCCCCATTTCGTCAATTTTAGGAAAAAATTTTTAAAAAAAATACTTTTGTACTCTGTTCCAAATTATCTTTAAAATGAGGTACTGTAAACCTATGAAACGCAAAATTTTTTTTTTTTCTTCGCATTCGCTTCTATGAGAGCCCCCCTGAAATAAAGATTTTTATAACTTTTTAAGCCATTTTCGGCTGGAGGCCATCGGTTTACATATTATATCTAAAATTGAAGTAATTTCGTTCAGTAATTCAGAAGTTATAAGGCTCTGACAGACGGACGGACGGACGGACGGACGGACGGACGGACGGACGGACGGACGGACAAGTGCAAATTCACTCAAGTAGACTCAAAGACCTTCGCTTCGCTCGGTCGATAAAATAAAATAATCTCAGAGTAAGTATGTAATAGTTACTCTGAGAAAATAATACAATGTCAATGTCAGTTAAAAGCTGGTTAAAAGTAGTTAAGTTCAAATTTCAATTAAAATATTAATAAATCCCAAAAAGTCATGTTAATTACAATAATAAAAAGTTTATTACAGTCTTTACATAATATTAATTATTATTTTATTAAATTAAAGAAAAAGTTAAAAGAAAAAAGAAATAATAATTTATAATAAGTGATCAAACGAACTTACCTGAAGTGAAGTTCGATCATTATTATATGAGTTGCTTCATCCGAAGATATAGATATTACAAAGGTAGTCACTCCAGTCGCCAGAGATAAGTCCGCGTATTTTACTGTTATACCCTACCCTAAAAATAAATCACCTTGGCAGCACCGTCTTAATTTTGCTCATTATTTTTAGAGATGTATACCTACGGTTCAAAACTTTTTTATTTGGGCAGTCAGGGAGGGTGGGTAATTATATCTTCGGATGAAGCAACTCATATAATAATGATCGAACTTCACTTCAGGTAAGTTCGTTTGATCACTTATTATATTTCTTTGCTTCATCCTTCGATATAGATATTACAAAGGTAGTTGTTTAGAGTAAAAAGTTTTGATAAACATGTACGCAATACAGATTTTGTAAATCGTGTATTTTTAATCACTTTCTTATGGAAATACTAATTAATTTGCTTGCATACACTTTAACAATATTAAAATTTATTTATGATATTATTATCATAATATTATTTAATACTATAAATTAGAATATATTTATTTTTATGATTAGGTATAATTCATAAATTGATTCACTATTAGATGTGTTAACGCAATTATTATTAAGACCTGTCTTGGCAGGGTCTGGCATAATCTCCCTCATCCGCCATGGATCTAACATCTAAGCAGCGAAAGAATGAGTTCGATGTGTTAGTCCAGCCTGCCGTTTTTCTAATTTCCTCAACGCTCGCCTGAGCGTGACGCGCTGTGCGCTTGTGTCAACGCTGCTCCCTGATACCGTTTACTTAATCCACCTGCTGATCGATTGAAGTTCGGCCTTTTTGTAAGGCTTCTTGTAGGTAAATAGCAGGTTATTTGTCCCCTCAGATCTTATATTTTTAGTTCTGGAAATATAGTGTGTGGAGGGGTGTAGCAGGGCAGATGCTCAGATTTTCTTGAAAGTAAGGTAGGAAGAGAGAGAGAGAATAGGCTTGGTATCTGCCGCAGCGTATGTTTTTTTTTTAATTTACCGTTATTCTAATTTGAACCCCGATTTCGAAAGTAATATTGCTTTCCAATTTAATTGATGGAAGAGTTTGTAGTCTATGAGCAGTGCAAATTGCTAGTATACTGAAAAGTTTCTTAGTGATTTTTTCTAAAGATGAGTGACTATAAGGGAACCAATTTTTAATATAGTTTAAAACAAGTTGAGGGACCCAAGTACGGAAGTAATAGGGTTTGGTTGATCTTAACTTATAGACACCTTTGAGGAGACGTTTTACGCTCGCTCCAGAAACAATGCTGTTTCTTAGCATAAATTATATTGAAATTCGATAAGGGTTCAAACTCCGTAACAAACGCTGTAAGAGAAGATACCTAATGCTGGTCTTTGACGGTTTAAATACATTTTTATTATTTAATTTACACAACTGCCACCGAAACTTGAGTGTGGTATTATATTGTTTTAAAATACTGTCAGAGAATGATGTTAACATTAGTGACGCTGAGTCTGGGTCGGTGCCTTGTTTTAAGGGAGAGAGAGAGAGAGAGAGAGAGAGAGAGAGAGTCCGGAGAGTCTCGCGACACCCAGGGTAAGTTACTTGTGCAAGGAATGGTGAAATGAGATTGCAATAAGTATTAATGAGGATTAACATTAAGTAGTATCCGAAACTACCAAGCTTTGTAGGAGAGAGTACCACGCTTGTGGTAACCAATTTGAAAAAACTAGGATTCCGTTTGCCTCGTTATCAATGATTTTCCTCAGACACTTTAAAATTAAAGAAAAAGGAGGAAACAAAAATCATAGAAAAATATAAAAGCCCCACATAGCGTAAATGCATCGACAGATAAAGCGTCCGGGTCTTGTTGTCAAGGCACGGATTTTTTAAATTTAGTATTGTTATTCAAGCAAAAACGGACTTAAAGCCTAGGTATCTCAAATAGGTTATAACTTCTTTTATGACCTTGATTAAAACACCTGGAGTCACTGATAAGACGAACAGCCTAACATTAGGTTTAGGCATCAAGAAAATAAAACTCGGAACTAATAGCTCCTATTTGTAATAAATTATTATTAATAACAACCCACATATTAAGCTGGTAAGCTGTTATCCTGCGCCGCAGTGTTACGCCCCCCCCCCCCCCCAGTTCATGACGAGTACCGACGAGGCGCTCGCCAGTTTTCCTGGTTGCGGGCTGGTCGAGTACCCGTACATAGTTAGGTAAGAACATAACGTATATTGTCTCGCAGACAATAATTTGTAACTAATGTACATATATATTCACGATTACACATTTTCTACACAATTGTCATAAGGATATGGCTCATAACTAGCTCGCAGCTAGTAAGGTTATCACAATTACCAATTTTCTTTTGTGGAGTCACAGCTTTAGCAGCTTTAGGATATGGCTCATGAGTAGCTCGCAGCTAGTTATGTAATCGCAATCGACTCGCAGTCAACGATTTGTTTAAGGAATCACAGCTTTAGTATGTGATTTATGAATAGCTCGCAGCAAGTTATGTTATCGCAATTGATTCGCAGTTAATCCCTTTTTATTGTGGTGTTACAGCTTTAGGATTTGACTCATTAGTAGCTCGCAGTTAAGAAGTCACATCTTTAGGATATGAACCATAAGTAGCTCGCAGCTAGTTATGTTATCGCAATTGACTCGCAGTCAATCCCGATTTGTTTGAGGAGTCACAGCTGTAGGATTTGACTCATGAGTAGCTCGCAGCTAGGAAGTCACATCTTTAGGATATGAACCATAAGTAGCTCGCAGCTAGTTATGTTATCGCAATTGACTCGCAGTCAACCCCGATTTGTTTGTGGAGTCATAGCTGTAGGATTTGACTCATGAGTAGCTCGCAGTTAGGAAGTCACATCTTTAGGATATGAACCATAAGTAGCTCGCAGCTAGTTATGTTATCGCAATTGACTCGCAGTCAATCCCGATTTTTTTTCTTGTGGAGTCACAGCTTTAGGATTTCACTCATGAGTAGCTCGCTCGCAGCTAGTTATGTTATCGTAATTGACTCGCAGTCAATCCTGATTTGTTTGTGGAGTCACAGCTTTAGAATATGACTCATGAGTGGCTCACAGCTAGTTATATTATCGCAATTGACTCGCAGCCAATTCCAATTTGTTTGTGGAGTCATGGCTTTAGTATATGACTGATGATTAGCTCGCAGTTAATCATGTTATTGCAATAGGTTCGCAGTCAATCCCTGTTTGTTGTTTTTTAGTTTCTCGGATAAAGCCAATCCAAATAAAGTTTTGTCTCCTTCCGAATCTTATAGCACTTCTTGTTGAGTTGAGGCATTAAGAGTTTAATGCTGCTTTGAGTGATTCCGAAGTTTGAATCACATAGGATCCTGCAGCCATCTTCCTGCTTTTTTTTTTTTTTTTTTTTTTAATATACAGGATGTCCCCTTTCATAGAAAGGGTCCTTTTTAGCTATTCCTATTATAATCATTTATAAAATTCTTTTTAAAATTTTTAAATCCGTACTACTTAATCTAAGAAAGGTGTGGTCATGCTTCAAAGCTCGGAGCCCGGAGTGCGCAAAATAGGAGAATCATTCCGGCTTTTGCCAGGAGCAGAGCGATGCGATTTATATGCAAGTGCCATCTATATATGCTCACGATATAAGAGGCACTATGCATCTCTATCGGTCGCTCTGTTCCTGGCAATAGCTACTCTCGCTATTTTGCTTGCGTACTCCAGGAACGCATCTCTGCCAGAGGCCTCGCCCAGTATGGTGGGCACGGAGTCTCTGCACAGTTTCATCCGCAATTCTTGCTGTAGGTCCTCCCGGGCCGCTTCGTGTTGAGGACAGTCCATCAGAAGATGTATAATCGATTCTGATACACTGTCGTCGCACACGCAACCCGGGTGGTCCTTGCGTTTGAACCTATGCAGGTACTCCGCAAACCCTCCATGACCAGTCAACACCTGGGAAAGCACCATATTGTGGTCGATCTTTTTGACCACGCGATGTGCAAAAAGCACATCCGGCAGAAAGACCTTTGTGGTGCCCGCGGTTTCTTCGGACGTATACCTCCGGTTCCACTCTTCAAGCGACTCCTCACGGAGCAGTCGCCTGACGAACGAAACCGGGCACCGGTCATAGTCTGGTTTCCTCCTTAAGCCTAGAGCCGCCTCTTTCGCGAGCTCATCGGCTCTTTCATTTCCCTCCAACCCCGCATGCGCTTTCACCCAGAACAAGGAAAGTTCCTTGTTCTGAGTGCGACATATTTTTAAATTGTCGACAATGCGTGCGACTAATGGGTGGAGGGATTTGCGCCCGACCACCGACTCAAGAGATGATCTTGAGTCGGTGTATATGCCGATGGAAGCTTCCGAGCGCTTCGTCGCGAGAGAGGCAGCCCTATCCAGGGCAAGGAGCTCAGCCTGGTAGACCGAGCAGTGCGCACTTAACTTTAGCTTGACGGCTTTGGTTTCGGCCTCGTGATTCCATATGGAAAGCGAGGCCCCCACCTTGCCGTAAATTTTACTGCCATCAGTAAAGATGCGCACTGCTTGAGTGTTGTTGTTCTCAAGGTCTTCTCGGTCCACCAGGCTGGTAAACCGCAGGCACGTCTGTTCCGCCGGGTGTGGTCGCCCACAATATGGTACCTTCCCCTCCATCTCCCTATCAAGGAGTACTCGCTGAGACACTCCCCTTTTGGCCTCGTACAATGCCGAGGCCTCTCGGATCCTAAGATCCAAGGGGAGTATCCCAGCCAGTATCAATGCCGAGTTTAGGGAGACGGTTCGGTAGGACTTGGTCATCTTCAGCGCGAAGCCCCTTTGGAGTGCACCCAAACGCTTCCGCACTCCGAGCTTTGAAGCGGCAGGTGCCCAGGCACAGGCAGCGTACAGGACTATTGGCTCCACCACCGCAGTATAAATCGTTTTTATGACTTGGGGATGGAGGCCCCAGCTCACCTTGGCGGCTCTCGACAGCTGCTTGTAGAGTCCTTGAACTCTCATGCAAGTGTTACTTACATGAGAGTTGAAGGTCAGCTTGCTGTCGATCGTGAGCCCAAGGATCTTGATTTCGCTGGACAGACCAATGCTGGTCCCACCCATGGTCAGTTGCGGGGAGTCGTACTTCAGCTTATTGGTTAGCACCATCGCCTTTGTTTTGTGAGGTGCAAACCTCAGCTTGTTTCTTACTCCCCACTCCTGAACATAAGCGAGAGCGGCATTGGCCCTTCGCGAGACCTCCAGCCCCGTGTCGCCGTCGAAGACGAGGACAACATCGTCGGCAAAAGCCTGACAATATTCTCCCCGCCTTCCCAGGCCCTGCAGTAGTGGATCCAATAAGAGGTTCCACAGGACGGGACCCCCGATGGAGCCCTGAACACAGCCTTTGGTGGTATTGCGCGTGTGCTCTGCTCCCGCGTACCTCACTCTGACCTTCCGATCTCGAAGATAGCTGTCGATCACCCTGCGGATGTTAACAGGACAGTTTTCCTCAGCCAGTCTGACTCTAATAGCTGGCCACCAGGCGCTATCGAAGGCCCCCTCTATGTCCAACGAGACCACAGTTATAAGTCGCTTCTCTTTGAGCTTCCTGTAAATGCGGTCCATTAGGACATAGAGGGCATCTTGCGTGCTTCTCTGGGGCATGAAGCCATACTGGCAAGTACTAATCCCGGGCAGGATGTGCCATTTAATTCGATTGACAACCATCTTTTCGAGAATCTTGCCTAGAACGGGTAACAGTCCGATTGGACGATAGGCCTTGGGGTTGGTGTAGTCCTCCTTGGCTGGTTTTCGGAGGACTATCACGGTGGCTTCCTTCCATAAAATCGGAAAGTGACCCAGTTCCAGACATTTGTTGGCCAGAGTGAGGAACGCGTCGGGATTTCGCGATATGGCGTGCTGGCATATGTCGGCGGTGAGACCATCCGACCCGGGGGCTTTCTTGGGGCCGAAGCTCGAGGCAGCGTCGCTCAATTCGACAGCGGTAAACGGTGGATCCAAATTTTCATTTGGTGTCCACTCGTTCACTTGTTCAGCGGCGCGCCTCGTACGCTGATGGTCCGCGTTGTCCTCAGCACCAAGATCCCCCGGGTAGAATATCCCCGCCAGCAATGCTGCCGATTCGCTAGGGCCATAGGTTTTACCGTTTTGTACGAGTGGGAGATCCTCTCTCCTCACTGCGGTTCTACCTATGACCCTGTATATCCCATCCCATAGTCCCTCCCTGTCCTGACGCTCACAGAAAACCTTCCAGCTGGCTATCTGTGCTCTTTTAGCATGCGATTCATAGTTTTCCTTGGCTTGCAGATACTCACGCACGACTCTGTTTCGACGGACCGGGGCGGCGCAGCGGATGCGCCGCCTCTTGGTGTTGACTTCGCGTTTCATCGCGGCGAGCTCATCATTCCACCAGGGTAGACTAAGGCGTTCCGTACTTTTCCTGATTGGCATGCTTGCTTCGCAGGCCGCCACTATTGTCTTTGTATAAGATTCAACACATTTATCAAGATCGACTATGGTGTCGATCTTCCCTATGTCTCCGATTTTGATGAAATTTTCTGCTTGCAACTGGGTGAGCTTCGATCGAAACTCGTCCCAGTTTGCCTTTTTTGTGTTGAATCGCCGCGTGGTCCTAGTTATTATCACATGGTCTTCTTTTTTCAGGTTTATACGGAACGTAATAGTGTTGTGATCCGAGCTCGTCACGCCGTCATCCACCATCCAGTCCGCCACCAACAAGAGCGCGTCCGGGGAGCACGCCGTAACATCGACACAACTAGAGTACCTTTTGGTGCCTCTAATTGTGTCGAAGGTAGGGACGTTCCCCCGGTTGAGTATCTGCAAGTCAAGCTCTTCAAGAGCCCCAAAGAACTCCTCCCCTCTTCTGTCCGTTTTTGTGCTGCCCCACCAGGTATTCCAGGCGTTCGCGTCACCTCCCACCACAACGTAGCGAGAGCCCATGCTCGTGACCGCCGCCACTAGCTGATCCAGGTATGGCTCTATCGGTTGATCTGGCTCGAAGTAGAATGAGACGACGCACATCTCCCAGGCACCCTTTCCAATTCTCACCACCACAATGTTGTTGGTGGTAAGTTTGGAGTCCAGAGTTACGGTCATGTCACTGTCAAACACCACGATTGCGGCCTTGACATGACCGCTACTCCGGTTGGCGCATTGGAAGACGCGCGCGCCCCTGTAATCTCGCATCGAACCCGATCCTCCAACATAAGGCTCCTGGACCAAGGCCAGGGCTACCTTTTTATTGGTGGCCTCGAGCATGAGCTCCTGTGTGGCGAGTTGCTTGCGTTGTAAATTCGCCTGGAACACCCGGTAGGGCCTCACAGCGGTTCCGGTCTCGCCCAGGGCAACTTTAGCAATAAGCTACCGTTGCCCTGGCCAAGGCCTCCCACTTGCGGCGGACCACGCATTCCGGGGCGAACGCGTTATGTGTCGCGTCCAACCCGGCCTGCGTACAGTTGCAGCAAGAGGGAGGAACTGCGGCCTGCCACTTGCATCTTCCTGCTTAGGTGTTTCATGGCCTGCACCCTGTTTTCACTCTCTTTTAATAGTAGGCCCATTCCTTTACTAACGGCCGTGATACTCAGGACGAGTAAGTAGTCTTTGTCGCATCCCCTTTTTTAATATAAAGAGCCATATGGTTGGCATGAATATTTTCACCATACTTCGGGGAAACATGCGTCGATTTCCCAAGCGCCGAGTGTAATTTTGAGTCAATTTCGAGTTGACCGACTTTTATAAAGTAGCTTTGAACCCTTTGTCAAAATGACCATTCAGTATCTGGATTAACTGTACCTACTAGACTCGGCGTCAGCTTGATTTTCTTCGGTGTTTACGTATGACGCCAAAAAAAAAACAAAGCTCACATTGTTCACACCAATGCCAACTGGGTCTAGTTAACTTATTTAAGTGAGGGTATTGGATGCCTCTCTTTCAATTAATATAACTCATTACCGTCGTAGTGTCGACACGAACATTGCACAGTTGTTTAAGTTACGAGCAAGACTTTCAAACCGAGGAAAATGGCCATTATTTCTTCCAAATATTTAATATCTTCTATAATATCTAATAATATGCTACTTGCTCTGCTTGTTCATCTACCATTGCTTTTAATTTTACGTGTTTCGTAACAATTAGTGTTTTCAGATAAATCGAAGAAAAGGTGGGTAGTTAGTTCCCTTACGCTTCGCTAGGCTCGTCTTGGCAGGGACACTACCGTCTCTCCAGATAAATAATATTATATTTTTGTTTACAAGTAGGTACTCGAATATAGTTAACGGCTGGGCAAGCTACTAAAGCCCCGTTGAGCGAATGTTACGAGCATAGTTAAGTGAATTCGTGAATTTTATTACATTTTTCGAATGTATAATATGATATGTAGAAATAATAATGATAAATTACCTAAATAAATCCGAGACTCTTGGGGGGTAGGTACTAAGTTAATTCAATCGTGATTGATGACAAGTTGTAACAATAGTGTTACCATAATAATCGTTATAGTTGTGTTTTAATTTTTATTAATTTTCATAATAAAACACTTCCGCAAGTATTTGCAGAGTAGGTAACGTAATATTTAATTCAGAATATTTACGTTTTCTCTGATACCTCGTAATCGATGAAGACTCACAGTAAACCTCGATACAAAAGGTGTACCGTTTTTATGTTAATGCAAAAACAATAATATAGTAGGCTATGTGGCGATACGTAAGCGCAAACAAGAGATCGTTTGAACACAGAAAAGAGCTCGTACCTTTTCCTTCGATGATGATGATGATGATCATTTCAGCCGATGAACAATACTGCAATCACACTATCCTACAATATCACTCGATCTTCTGCACTTCTGGTTAAATTATTAAGTGCGGCGCGCCGAGCGCGTGCGGTCCTTATCTCGCGCGAAAAAGTAATGAGCAAAATTAAGACGGTGCTGCCAAGGTGATTTATTTTTAGGGTAGGGTATAATAAGTGATCAAACGAACTTACCTGAAGTGAAGTTCGATCATTATTATATGAGTTGCTTCATCCGAAGATATAGATATTACAAAGGTAGTCACTCCAGTCGCCAGAGATAAGTCCGCGTATTTTACAGTTATACCCTACCCTAAAAATAAATCACCTTGGCAGCACCGTCTTAATTTTGCTCATTATTTTTAGAGATGTATACCTACGGTTCAAAACTTTTTTATTTGGGCAGTCAGGGAGGGTGGGTAATTATATCTTCGGATGAAGCAACTCATATAATAATGATCGAACTTCACTTCAGGTAAGTTCGTTTGATCACTTATTATATTTCTTTGCTTCATCCTTCGATATAGATATTACAAAGGTAGTTGTTTAGAGTAAAAAGTTTTGATAAACATGTACGCAATACAGATTTTGTAAATCGTGTATTTTTAATCACTTTCTTATGGAAATACTAATTAATTTGCTTGCATACACTTTAACAATATTAAAATTTATTTATGATATTATTATCATAATATTATTTAATACTATAAATTAGAATATATTTATTTTTATGATTAGGTATAATTCATAAATTGATTCACTATTAGATGTGTTAACGCAATTATTATTAAGACCTGTCTTGGCAGGGTCTGGCATAATCTCCCTCATCCGCCATGGATCTAACATCTAAGCAGCGAAAGAATGAGTTCGATGTGTTAGTCCAGCCTGCCGTTTTTCTAATTTCCTCAACGCTCGCCTGAGCGTGAGGCGCTGTGCGCTTGTGTCAACGCTGCTCCCTGATACCGTTTACTTAATCCACCTGCTGATCGATTGAAGTTCGGCCTTTTTGTAAGGCTTCTTGTAGGTAAATAGCAGGTTATTTGTCCCCTCAGATCTTATATAGTGTGTGGAGGGGTGTAGCAGGGCAGATGCTCAGATTTTCTTGAAAGTAAGGTAGGAAGAGAGAGAGAGAAAATAGGCTTGGTATCTGCCGCAGCGTATGTTTTTTTTTTTTTTTTAATTTACCGTTATTCTAATTTGAACCCCGATTTCGAAAGTAATATTGCTTTCCAATTTAATTTATGGAAGAGTTTGTAGTCTATGAGCAGTGCAAATTGCTAGTATACTGAAAAGTTTCTTAGTGATTTTTTCTAAAGATGAGTGACTATAAGGGAACCAATTTTTAATATAGTTTAAAACAAGTTGAGGGACCCAAGTACGGAAGTAATAGGGTTTGGTTGATCTTAACTTATAGACACCTTTGAGGAGACGTTTTACGCTCGCTCCAGAAACAATGCTGTTTCTTAGCATAAATTATATTGAAATTCGATAAGGGTTCAAACTCCGTAACAAACGCTGTAAGAGAAGATACCTAATGCTGGTCTTTGACGGTTTAAATACATTTTTATTATTTAATTTACACAACTGCCACCGAAACTTGAGTGTGGTATTATATTGTTTTAAAATACTGTCAGAGAATGATGTTAACATTAGTGACGCTGAGTCTGGGTCGGTGCCTTGTTTTAAGGGAGAGAGAGAGAGAGAGAGAGAGAGAGAGAGAGTCCGGAGAGTCTCGCGACACCCAGGGTAAGTTACTTGTGCAAGGAATGGTGAAATGAGATTGCAATAAGTATTAATGAGGATTAACATTAAGTAGTATCCGAAACTACCAAGCTTTGTAGGAGAGAGTACCACGCTTGTGGTAACCAATTTGAAAAAACTAGGATTCCGTTTGCCTCGTTATCAATGATTTTCCTCAGACACTTTAAAATTAAAGAAAAAGGAGGAAACAAAAATCATAGAAAAATATAAAAGCCCCACATAGCGTAAATGAATCGACAGATAAAGCGTCCGGGTCTTGTTGTCAAGGCACGGATTTTTTAAATTTAGTATTGTTATTCAAGCAAAAACGGACTTAAAGCCTAGGTATCTCAAATAGGTTATAACTTCTTTTATGACCTTGATTAAAACACCTGGAGTCACTGATAAGACGAACAGCCTAACATTAGGTTTAGGCATCAAGAAAATAAAACTCGGAACTAATAGCTCCTATTTGTAATAAATTATTATTAATAACAACCCACATATTAAGCTGGTAAGCTGTTATCCTGCGCCGCAGTGTTACGCCCCCCCCCCCCCAGTTCTTGACGAGTACCGACGAGGCGCTCGCCAGATTTCCTGGTTGCGGGCTGGTCGAGTACCCGTACATAGTTAGGTAAGAACATAACGTATATTGTCTCGCAGACAATAATTTGTAACTAATGTACATATATATTCATGATTACACATTTTCTACACAATTGTCATAAGGATATGGCTCATAACTAGCTCGCAGCTAGTAAGGTTATCACAATTACCAATTTTCTTTTGTGGAGTCACAGCTTTAGCAGCTTTAGGATATGGCTCATGAGTAGCTCGCAGCTAGTTATGTAATCGCAATCGACTCGCAGTCAACGATTTGTTTAAGGAATCACAGCTTTAGTATGTGATTTATGAATAGCTCGCAGCAAGTTATGTTATCGCAATTGATTCGCAGTTAATCCCTTTTTATTGTGGTGTTACAGCTTTAGGATTTGACTCATGAGTAGCTCGCAGCTAAGAAGTCACATCTTTAGGATATGAACCATAAGTAGCTCGCAGCTAGTTATGTTATCGCAATTGACTCGCAGTCAATCCCGATTTGTTTGAGGAGTCACAGCTGTAGGATTTGACTCATGAGTAGCTCGCAGCTAGGAAGTCACATCTTTAGGATATGAACCATAAGTAGCTCGCAGCTAGTTATGTTATCGCAATTGACTCGCAGTCAATCCCGATTTGTTTGAGGAGTCACAGCTGTAGGATTTGACTCATGAGTAGCTCGCAGTTAGGAAGTCACATCTTTAGGATATGAACCATAAGTAGCTCGCAGCTAGTTATGTTATCGCAATTGACTCGCAGTCAATCCCGATTTTTTTTCTTGTGGAGTCACAGCTTTAGGATTTCACTCATGAGTAGCTCGCTCGCAGCTAGTTATGTTATCGTAATTGACTCGCAGTCAATCCTGATTTGTTTGTGGAGTCACAGCTTTAGAATATGACTCATGAGTGGCTCACAGCTAGTTATATTATCGCAATTGACTCGCAGCCAATTCCAATTTGTTTGTGGAGTCATGGCTTTAGTATATGACTGATGATTAGCTCGCAGTTAATCATGTTATTGCAATAGGTTCGCTCCCTGTTTGTTGTTTTTTAGTTTCTCGGATAAAGCCAATCCAAATAAAGTTTTGTCTCCTTCCGAATCTTATAGCACTTCTTGTTGAGTTGAGGCATTAAGAGTTTAATGCTGCTTTGAGTGATTCCGAAGTTTGAATCACATAGGATCCTGCAGCCATCTTCCTGCTTAGGTGTTTCATGGCCTGCACCCTGTTTTCACTCTCTTTTAATAGTAGGCCCATTCCTTTACTAACGGCCGTGATACTCAGGACGAGTAAGTAGTCTTTGTCGCATCCCCTTTTTTAATATAAAGAGCCATATGGTTGGCATGAATATTTTCACCATACTTCGGGGAAACATGCGTCGATTTCCCAAGCGCCGAGTGTAATTTTGAGTCAATTTCGAGTTGACCGACTTTTATAAAGTAGCTTTGAACCCTTTGTCAAAATGACCATTCAGTATCTGGATTAACTGTACCTACTAGACTCGGCGTCGGCTTGATTTTCTTCCGTGTTTACGTATGACGCCAAAAAAAAACAAAGCTCACATTGTTCACACCAATGCCAACTGGGTCTAGTTAACTTATTTAAGTGAGGGTATTGGATGCCTCTCTTTCAATTAATATAACTCATTACCGTCGTAGTGTCGACACGAACATTGCACAGTTGTTTAAGTTACGAGCAAGACTTTCAAACCGAGGAAAATGGCCATTATTTCTTCCAAATATTTAATATCTTCTATAATATCTAATAATATGCTACTTGCTCTGCTTGTTCATCTACCATTGCTTTTAATTTTACGTGTTTCGTAACAATTAGTGTTTTCAGATAAATCGAAGAAAAGGTGGGTAGTTAGTTCCCTTACGCTTCGCTAGGCTCGTCTTGGCAGGGACACTACCGTCTCTCCAGATAAATAATATTATATTTTTGTTTACAAGTAGGTACTCGAATATAGTTAACGGCTGGGCAAGCTACTAAAGCCCCGTTGAGCGAATGTTACGAGCATAGTTGAGTGAATTCGTGAATTTTATTACATTTTTCGAATGTATAATATGATATGTAGAAATAATAATGATAAATTACCTAAATAAATCCGAGACTCTTGGGGGGTAGGTACTAAGTTAATTCAATCGTGATTGATGACAAGTTGTAACAATAGTGTTACAATAATAATCGTTATAGTTGTGTTTTAATTTTTATTAATTTTCATAATAAAACACTTCCGCAAGTATTTGCAGAGTAGGTAACGTAATATTTAATTCAGAATATTTACGTTTTCTCTGATACCTCGTAATCGATGAAGACTCACAGTAAACCTCGATACAAAAGGTGTACCGTTTTTATGTTAATGCAAAAACAATAATATAGTAGGCTATGTGGCGATACGTAAGCGCAAACAAGAGATCGTTTGAACACAGAAAAGAGCTCGTACCTTTTCCTTCGATGATGATGATGATGATCATTTCAGCCGATGAACAATACTGCAATCACACTATCCTACAATATCACTCGATCTTCTGCACTTCTGGTTAAATTATTAAGTGCGGCGCGCCGAGCGCGTGCGGTCCTTCTCTCGCGCGAAAAAGTAATGAGCAAAATTAAGACGGTGCTGCCAAGGTGATTTATTTTTTAGGGTAGGGTATAACTGTAAAATACGCGGACTTATCTCTGGCGACTGGAGTGACTACCTTTGTAATATCTATATCGAAGGATGAAGCAAAGAAATATAACTGTAAAATACGCGGACTTATCTCTGGCGACTGGAGTGACTACCTTTGTAATATCTATATCGAAGGATGAAGCAAAGAAATATAATGTCAGTAAAAAGGTAGTTGAGTACAAAAATGTCTAATCAATATTTGTAAATCCTAAATGTCTTTTGAGTATCTCGCAGAGATATACCGAGCATTGCTCTCTCCATCGCTCGCTGGGTGACCCTGAGCCTTCTTATGAGGCCCATAGTTAGCGACCAAGTCTCGGATCCGTAAGTCATCACTGGCAACACGCACTGTTTGAAGACTTGAGTCTTCAGGCACTGAGGAATTTTGGACGAGAAGACATCTCGGAGCTTCCCGAACGCTGCCCAGCCGAGTTGGATTCGGCGGTTAATCTCTTTCTCGAAATTGGACCTACCTAGCTAGACTGTATGTCCCAGGTATATATACTCGTCTACAATTTCGAGCGCAGAGTTCTCAACGATTACTGGGTGGAGCGGAGCATGAGCATTGGACATGATTTTCGTCTTGCTCATGTTTATTTTCAGGCCCACCTGTTGAGAAACCCTGCTGAGATCATTGAGCATTGTATTGAGATCTCTCAGAGTCTCTGCCATGACTACTATGTCATCGGCAAATCGCAGGTGAGTGATGTACTCGCCGTTTATGTTGATGCCAAGTCCGTTCCAATCCAGAAGCTTAAAGACGTCCTCCAACGCAGCGGTAAATAGCTTCGGGGAGATTACATCTCCCTGTCGCAAGTGGATTGGTCTCGTAGTCTGGTCCTGTATACGTACTGACATAGTGGCGTTTTCGTACAAGCACTTCAACACTTGGATATACCGGTAGTCAATCCGGCATCTCTGCAGCGACCTCAATACAGCCCAAGTTTCCACCGAATCAAAGGCTTTCTCATAGTCCACAAACGCTAAGCAAAGTGGCCGGTTATACTCTTCCGTCTTCTGTATAACCTGCCGCAGCGTATGAATGTGATCTATGGTACCAAAGCCTTTTCGGAATCCGGCTTGTTCGGGAGGCTGGAAGTCGTCAAACCTACGAGCGAGACGATTCGTAATGACTCTCGAGAACAACTTGTAAACATGACTCAGCAGCGAGATGGGTCTATAATTCTTCAGCAAGGTATTATCACCCTTTTTGAAGAACAGGACCACCACGCTCCTGTGCCATGCTTCCGGCGTTATACCCTCGTGAATGACGGAATTGAACAATCGCTGAAAGATCTTAAGTACCGGTTTTCCACCCGCTTTCAGGAGTTCCGCAGTGATTCCGGTCATCACCTGGCGCCTTGTTGTTCTTGAGCTGTTTAAGAGCCATTCTAATCTCGTATAGGCTGACGTCCGGGATATCTTCGGTAGAGTCCTTATTAAATTTATCTAAGTAATTTTAGTATTTGTTGTTCAAGTACATGATATAACAATAATATAACAATAATTATAAAAGTTTCAAGCCCGGCCTTTCAACGCTTAATCCGTTCTGAGGTCAAATATAATCTCCACTGTGAAAGCCCCCCATTTTGTCAATTTTATGGAAAAAATTTAAAAAAAATACTTTTGTACTCTGTTCTAAATTATCTTTAAAATGATATACCGCAATCCTATGTAACGCTATAAAAAATAGTTTACTTCGCATTCGCTTCTATGAGAGCCCCCCTGAAATAAAGATTTTTATAACTTTTTAAAACATTTTCGGCTGGAGGCCATCTGTTTACATATAATATCTAAAATTGAAGTAATTACGTTCAGTAATTCAGAATTTATAAGGCTCTGACAGGCGGACGGACGGACAAGTGCAAATTCACTCAAGTAGACTCAGAGACCTTCGCTTGTCTCGGTCAACTATATACTAAACACTCACGAAAGTGCGCACACTCGCATTGCGCAATAAAATAAAGTAAGTATGAGAGTGAGACCGACACGTATAGATAACTAGCTTATGCCCGCGACTTTGTTCGTGTGGATTTAGTTTTTCAAATCCCACAGGTACTCTTCAATTTTCCGGAATAAAAAGTAGCCTATGTCACTTTCCAGGCCCTTCACTATAGGTACTTCTGTATAAAATCACGTCAATCCGTAGCTCTATTGCGGCGTGATTGAAGGACAAACCAACAAACAAAGACACTTCTGCATTTATAATATTCGTATGATTAAGTATATGATACTAGCTGATGTGATGCTGAAGCAGTGACAACCTAGTGAAGCAGTGATAGCTTAGTGGTTTGGACTGTGGTCTCCTATTTGGGAGTCGCAGGTTCGATCCCGGCTCCTCTGACTTCTCGAAGTCAAGTGCATTTGAGCAATTAAATATCACTCGCTTCAACGGTGAAGGAAAACATTGTGAGGAAACCTGCACACCTGAGAGTTTTTAAGGACAAACCAACAAACCAACAAACACACTTTCGCATTTATACTTAATTAATATTAGTATGATGATGATATTATCTCTCACACATTTAAACGAGTGAACCATGTTCTAGCGCTCATACATATTATTATTTATTATTATAAGCCTAGTTATAGTGAAATATCACTCACTATAACTCATCCCATTTCCGGGCAAAGGCCTCCCCTAGTCTCTTCCATACTTTAGTGTTAGAGGTGTTTCTGTGCCAAAGAGGGCCTGCAAACTCTACAATATCGTCTCTCCATCTACACATTGGTCTTCCTCTTTTTCTTATATTATAACTAGCTGATGCCCGCGACTTCGTCCGCATGTATTTAGTTTTTAAAAATCCCGCGGGAACTCTTTCATTATCCGAGATAAATAGTAGCTCTCCCGGTCTGAGGAACCACTACTATATCCATTACTATACCCATGAAAAAAATCGCATCAATCCGCTGTTCTGTTGCGACGTGATTGAAGGACAAACCAACAAACAAACACACTTTCGCATTTATAATATCAGTAGTGCTTTATTATAACACTTTTTATAATTGTCAAATTTTTTACCATACTTAACCAAAGACAAAATTACATTTAGCTGTCATTTACGTTTTGTTATTCCACTGTCATTTGCGTTTTGTTATTCCATGTCAGATGCGTTTTTGACCACGTTTTATAGTGACTTGACGGAAACTTGGTCGAACGGGATAAAAAGTATCCTATGTCCGTCTCCTGGTTCTAAGCTACCTCTCCACCAATTTTCAGCCAAATCGGTTCATCCGTTCTTGAGTTATAAATAGTGTAGCTAACACCACTTTCTTTTATATATATAGATATGACCAATCTGTAATTTCTGTAGTCCATCTATTGTTCTTTCTTCTCATAACATGGCCCGCCCAGTTCCACTTGTTTTTCATGGCCATGGATATTGCATCTTTAGTTTGAAGCTTGTGTTTTATTTCCTGTTTTGAATATTTATCAATCTGACGGATATTCAAAATAGATCTTTACATTTTTTCTTTGTGCAACTTTTATTCTAACTGCAGCTTTCTTAGTTAAGGCCCAAGTTTGAGAACCATAGGTAAGTATCGGAATTATGCAGGAGTTAAACATTTTTCCTTTCCATGTAAGCTTAATGTTTTTATTTTTAAATATATATTTTAAGGACCAATATCTCTTCCAAGCGTTTTCTATTCTTTTATCTATTTCTTGTTGCATATTATTATCATTGCCTAGAGTCAACGTTTGTCCTAAATATATGAAGTTCTTTACACTTTCCATTTTTTTATCATTGATGTTAATATTAAGTTCTCTACTTTCACTTGACATAACTTTAGTTTTTGTCTCATTCATTTCTAGTTCCCCAATTCTGCAGTGCTTGTTTAGATCTGTAACCATTTGTTGCAACTGCGCTTCTGACGAACCAATTAAAATTATGTCATCTGCAAATCTAAGATTTGTTAAATATCTTCCGTTAATTTTTATACCATAATTTTCCCATTTCATTTGCTTAAATACTTCTTCTAGAATACAATTGAACAGCTTAGGCGATGCGGGATCGCCTTGTTTTATACCTCTACATATATTGAAATATTCTCCAGGTTTTTCCAACACTACTCTAGCTTTACTGTTTTTATATATAATTTGTAATATTTTTACATATTTTTCTTGTGCGCCTGTTTTATAAGAGCCTCCCATAGGTATTTAAATTCAATAGAATCAAAGGCTTTATTGAAGTCTATAAATGCCAGGTATATTGGTATATTATATTCCTTTGCTTTCTCTATCAATTGGTTCATAGTATGAAGATGATCAGTTGTTGTAAAACCTGTTCTAAAACCTGCCTGCTCTATGGATTGCTGTTCCTCTAAAGCATTTGAAATTCATTTTAACAATATTTTTGAAAAAACTTTGTAAATGTTTGAAATAATACTTATTGGTCGATAATTATTTATTTGTGAGGGATCCCCTTTTTTATATAAGAGAATTATATCAGTTTGTGTCCATTGAGTTGGTATAATTTCGGATTCTAGTATAATATCATTGAAAATGTTTTGTAACGGTTTTGTAATTTCTTCAATTCCTATTTTTAAAAGTTCTGCATTTACATAGTCTGGTCCTGGAGATTTTCCATTATTCAAAGACATTATAGCGGCATATATTTCCTCTTTAAGAATAGCAGGAACTGTTCCACATTCACTTATTAATTGTGACACAGAAGCCTGAGACTCCAACAACTGCGGTGCACATTTTGAACTGTACAACTGTTTGTAGAAGTTTGTAGCTGTACATAGTATGTCGAATCTATTTGTGTGCAGTTTATTTGTTTGATACAAACAAATAAAACACATACAAAATGTTTGGCATCCAGCTCTTCCCATCATTAAATAGTTTTCGCTCTATTTTTCGTATGGAACCTGTTTCTTTTAGTTGCAAGTAGATAATTTGATTCTCAAAATCATTGATATCCTTCCGTATTGCTTTTTTTGTTCTTTTATTTATTATTTTAAATTCCTTGGTTTGCAATTCTGTTTTTGGCCCATTATTAAGAAGACTTCTTTGCTCAATCAGCTGTTTAGTATGGTCCGAAAGCTTCATTTCTTTTTTAATTTCTGTAGGTAGAGTCTTTTTTGCGTTACTTGTAATAATTTGAATAAGGCTGTCATATTTCTGTTGTAAATTTAAATCGTTTTGCCAGGACATAAAATTTTCATTTAACAATTCGGTATATAATTTATTGTGTATTATGCTTCGGAAAATATTAGGTTTAGGTGCACTTATATTTCTCTTCTTTCTTTCTGGTTTTATATTCAGTTGGCAACGAATGAGTCTGTGATCAGTATAAAAGTTGAACTTGTTTAGAACGTCAATGTCTTTAAAGAGATGTAAATGCTTTGAAATTACGAAGTGTATTTCATTCTTATATTTTTGGTCCGGAGACTGCCAAGTCCATTTTCTGTTATTTCTTTTTTTTAAATATGTATTCACAATTTTTAAATTATGTTCCAAAAGAAACTCTATTAATAATTTTCCTCGTTCATTTGTTTGCCCATATCTATATGGGCCTAAGTTATTGCGGTATGTTTTCATATCTGTTCGGATTTTACTATTAAAATCTCCCAAAATTATGATATATTCTCATACATATAGGGACGCTTAATTTGTGTCTGGCGGGATGTTTGACCCCTCCTGTAGGTCTGGCAGCTTACAGAATATATTGCAATAGTTCCCTGAGTAACATGTATAAAAATCAGAACTGAGAATATAAGTTAACTTAAATTAAGTATTTTTTTGGGAGCTTCAAAGCGTCTGGCAAAAGTTACCGCCAGCGGTAAGCGTCTGGCAGTATTAATTTATTAATTTTTAGGGTTCCGTACCCAAAGGGTACCAACGGGACCCTATTACTAAGCCTACGCTGTCCGTCCGTCCGTCCGTCCGTCCGTCCGTCCGTCCGTCCGTCCGTCCGTCTGTCAGCGGGCTGTATCTCGTAAACGGTAATAGGTAGACAGATGAAATTTTCACATATTATGTATTTCTATTGCCGCTATAACAACAAATAATAAAAATTGAATTAAATAAAAAAAATTAAATTTTTTTTTAATTTTATTTAATGTTTTTTAACGGAACCCTAAAAGAGCGAGGCCCGACTCGCACTTGGCCGATTTTTTACAATATTCTTTAAAACATATATCAAAATCAGCCCTGAGAATTTAAGTTAAGTTAGTCTAGGTTTTACCTACCTTTAGCAACTGGTATCAGGAAATTGGCCGCCGGCACAAGCTAGCTGGTACGCATAGACTGAAAGGACATTCGAACACTTCTCTATCGTACCGAAATCATGACTGAGAAAATAACTTAGGTCTGGCGGCACTGGGATCTTGGACCATAATGTAGATGAGTCTTTCGAGTGTAGCCTTGGTACAGATCAAGGCTCTACACTCGAAAGACTCATCTACATCTACAGTCACAGAATACATGATAGAACGATAGACGAACTTCCAAAATGATTCAAATAAATAGCAACGCTACGTTAGCCCACTGAGTTGGCCCGTCGGACAGACGACGCCGGGTAGGTACTTTTGTAGCTTTATACCTAAAAAATGCGGAGTGCGCCTGGTCATGGTTATAAGTAGGTCTAACAATAACAAGTGCAAATTAAAAAAAATATTTTTAAATGCAAGCTTTTAGTAGCTACATCATTAGACTCTGGATATCATCTAGGATGAGATGACCTGTTATGACGAATTAAACGAGCCCAAACTCGATGGGGTTACGTCGTTTTATTACAGTATTCGTTTATGTCGACCCCTGAGAAACCGATTTTGACCCCAAAAGGTCGATATCGACCGCTTTGGAAATCCCTGAGAGTCCAGCCTATGTGACCTAGACCATAATTCATCAACACCAGCTCAGTAGTTTTGGCACTGCAATGGAACATACCTACGTAAATTGTCACATACTTATTAATTAATATAAATTTCGACGACCTCCCTGGCGCAGTGGTGAGTGCTGTTGTCTTATAACTGGGAGGTCTCGGGTTTGATTCCCGGCGGGGTCAATCTGGAAATTTATAATTTCTGAATTGTCTCTGGTCTGGTCTGGTGGAAGGCTTTCGTTGACCGTGGCTAGTTACCACCCTACCGTCAAAGACGCGCCGCCAAGGAACATATATTACTGAAGCGCGCCGCCAAGCGATTTAGCGTTCCGGCACGAAGGCGTGTAGAAACCGATTAGGGGTATAGGTTGAATGTTCACTGCCATACCCCTTCCAAGTTTGCCCGCTACCATCTTAGACTGCATCGTCACTTACCATCAAGTGAGATCGCAGTCAAGGACTAGCTTGTCATCGAATAAAATATTATATAAGGCCACATACCTCCAGAGCATATCACCTGCGTCACTTGCCCCGCCCCCACCCTCGGCCTCAAATACCCTGGATCGGGAACATCCTCGCAGTAGTAGTACTCGTTCCCCCACTCCGCAACTCCCGTAGCCCCATCGAAATCGGCGCAGCCGTATCGCTCAGGGTATGTATCGGCCTCTTTCACATCGTTCTCTTGTTGGATGCGACTGAGTCTGACCAACTGTTGAAGTCTTTAAATCAAACCGAAAATATAATTAATCACCATAGCAAGGAAAAATATAGTTAATTTTTTTCTTTGAAAAGAAGTGTAAATTAAAAATTTAAAACACCCCCGACATATGAATCTATGGCCGGACTATGTACGATATACTTGAAATGCTGTTACCCTGTTTTCTGCTCCATCATCAGATCCTCCTTGACTCTAGATCATCATTTATCTAATTCTAACACCTACTCAATGAGATCATTTTATCAGCCCAAACACACTATATCTGCTGTAAGTTGCTGAGGAGTTGGGTATCCCGCAGACTACTTGATGCTGCAGCATCAGCTCAAAGTTGACATGCCTTGGAAATAATCCGAAGTAGCAGTTCACCAAATTTCAAATCAATCGCACCAGACCCTTTAATCAAGTAGGAAATGAGCTGATGATCTTCAAACGCCGAAGCAGATCTGAGATCTTCATAAATTATAGCTAAGATCCATCTCGATTACATTAGCTTTCGAATAGAAAAAACCGCATCAAAATCAGTCCTTCAGTCAGTACACAGATAGGACGACCTCCAGCTCGCTGGGTGGTGACCTTAAGAAGGTGGCGGGTGGATAAGGAAAGCGGAGGACCGTGTTTGGTGGCGCTCTCTCGAGAAGGCCTATGTCCAGCAGTGGACGTATACAGGCTGATGAAGGCATTAGGGTCCCGTTGGCACCCTTTGTGATTAAAAAGCAGTGATAGCCTAGTGGTTAGGAGTAGGACTGTGTAGTGTCTCCTACTCGGGGCGTCGCAGGTTCGTTCCCGGGCACGCATCTTTAAGTTTGCGGCAATTCAATATCACATGCTTCAGTGGTGAATAACATCGTGAGAACCTGCACGCCTGAGAGTTCTCTATAATGTTCTCGAAAGTTTGTGGACCGCCAATTCGCATTGGGCCAGCGTGGTGGACTATGGTCTTATCCCTTCTCTGAGAGGAGACCTGCGCTCAGTAGTGAGCCGTTGATGGGTTGCTGATGATGTTGATGACGGGAACCCTAAAAATACTGCTTACCTAAGCGTAGCACTTTTGACTGGTGCTTCTCCGGACAGATTTCCACAGTTCGGGCGCTTGTCTCCTGCGATCAGGGATACCCCGCCAGTGTATTGTTGCGGGTTGGGTCTTGATGTATAGTTATGGTAGGTGCTGCCACCTCGTGGCCAGATGTTGACGGGCTCTAGCCATTCTTGTGAAAACTCATGGTTTCTGAGCATACTTGATGGATTGTAGAAATTTTCTAAAATAATAATTAGTAATAAATTTTAAAAGCATGCTTGTGCTTGATGAAAGTCAGATGGAATGCATGAGCTGGGTTGGAATGCGTTTGCTTAGAAGATGTCTTATGCTCGTTTTGAGCAACGTTCCTAACTTTTGGGCTGCTTAAGCTAATAGTTAGGTGACGCTTTCTGTCAATTTTGTTATCACGAACCTTAGGGAACACCTACAGGAGGAAATGACATTGTATTGTATTGCATTGTTTATTTCTTTGATTGAGGCTTACAAAAGCGCTTACGAATGTCAAAAATGTTACATCATTTAAATATTTAAATTACAAAATCTACAAAAATATTAAATCTAGCACTGGGCAAGGCGTAGCAGGTATGTAGAGGCTGAAGAGGAAAAGGCTCTCATCAGATAACGATTAATGTAATTATGATTAATCAACTTGCGCTACAGTGGTGGTTACAGTACATAATTAATCTTAATCTTAATACTTATATATAAATTACGTGTCACGTTGTTTGTCCGCGATGGACTCTTAAACTACTGAACCGATTTTTATCAAACTTCGTAACTATCTGTAATTTGGTCCAACTTAAAAGATAGGATAGTTTTTTTGGATTGGGATAGTTTATATTTTGTTTTATTTATATAGATAAGTTGGCGGTACGAAGTTCGCTGGGTCAGCTAGTTTAATATAAAAAATTCTTTTTAAACAACCGAATTCAAACTCCCGCTTTACTACATCACACACACACTATACAAAGTATTTAATTTACTGTTGATATTTTAAAAACCGCTCGACCGATTTCGGTAAAATTTATATGGCATCACTTGGGGAGTATACCTACCCTTTCAAACAAAAGAAGAATTTTCCAAATCGGTTCAGGCGCCTTCGAGTAATCCGTGGACATACATAAAAAAAAAGAATCCGACGAATTGATAACCTCCTCCTTTTGTGAAGTCGGCTAAAAATACAATTATTTTATTTTGAACGGTACCCGTGTGACGTCATATTGTAACGGTCGACGACGGCCAACTCGGCCAAATTTATTTATTTATTTAATAGGACAGTCAACGGGTTACAATAAATCATTATAAACTAAACAGAAAGAAAAAACATATTTACTGTAAAATAAAAAAACATAAGTACTGTAGATCCACATAGATCAGTGTTTCTTAACCTGTGGTCCGCGGACCCCTGGGGGTCCGGGAGTATGTGTATGGGGGTCCGAAGTCTTATCTATGGACTGGACCGTCTTATCTATATAGAAATATCATGTGATTCAGCTTTAAAACGTAATTTCAAAGAATCTTCCTTATCAAGTTTTTGGGTGAATTTATATATACATACCTCTGTGCAAAGGCATTCTCTGCTCTTGTATAATATACCAAAAACAAATAAGTACAGAAACAGATTACAATTGGAATCCGATTTGAGATTACAACTTAGTGATAAATTCAACCCAAATATTATTAATTTAGTTGCAAAAAAGCAGCACCAACCTGCACATTGATACAGTACGAGTTGTTTTCAATTTTATGATTTTTTTATTACTAAAATTTTTCCGAAATATGTTCCTGCGTTTTTTTTATCAGGGGGGTCCCTGAAATTGTGCTTGATTTTCTAGGGGTCCGTGGACTGGAAAAGGTTAAGAAACGCTGAGTCATAGATATACTGACACAGCTTGCGAAATAGAAAAAGAAACTAGTTAGTTGGAGAAGAACGAAGAACGTTATTAGGTACGAAGTAATTAGGTATAAGACAGTAATGAAACGTTACCCGATTCCGTTTCTATGAAGGCATCGTTGAGCGGATCAGAGTCGTCTTCATCCTGCCCCTCTATGCTGTAGGTAGCGTTCAGGTTGGCTCTGCGAAATGTTCACTTCAACTTACTACATAGAATAGAATAGAATACAAATATTTTTTACAAGTGCTTTTGAATCGTCGATGAGTCTACCGCTGGTTCGGAATGCCCTTCCTGCCGAGAAGAACCAGCAAGAAACTCGGCGGTTGCTCTTTTTAAAACAAGTTTACAATAGATATATTATGCTATGTATCCAGTGTTTCTTCAATGAGGGGAAGTTCGAAAAATGCATACTACTTACAATTATTCAATACATATTAAGATGGGCAGACAGAAAGTAACCCCATCCCCGCCGGCGGCACCCGTTCACGAGCATGACGCATGACCCAGCCGTTGCTCCGCTCAACCATATTTGAGGGAACGTAACAACCCGCATCACACATCACACCTAATACCTAGATAAATATTAGATACTTACTGTAAAACATCTGCTCTTAATCTAAAACACTACTGAAGGGCTAGGAATTATCATTCGGTTTTCACCCAGATGCTGTAAAAAGGTTTGGGTGTATTCTTACTTCTTCTTCTTTATCAACCGATAGACGTCCACTGCTGAATAAAAATCTCCTGCATGGACTTCCACAAGTTTCCGTCTTTTGCCGCCAAAATCCAGCGGCTCCCTGCGACTCGTTTGATGTCGTCGGTCCACCTAGTGGGGGGTCTGCCATCACTGCGCTTCCCGGTGCGGGGTCGCCACTCCAGAACTTTAGGACACCAACGACCATTACACAACTATAGGTATGCCCCGCTCATTTCAACTTCAGTTTCTCGACTCGCTGAGCTATGTCGGTGACTTTGGTTCTCCTACTTACATCTACTTCTTCTACTATTATTTCTAATAAGCAGCGATAGCCTAGTGATTAAAACTGTGGTTTCCTATCCGGGGGGGTCAAAGGTTCCGTCCCGGGCGCCTCGGATTTTTAATATCACATGCTTCAACGGTGAAGGAAAACATCGTTAAGAAACCTACACGCCTTAGAGGTCCCCAAAATGTTCTCGAAAATATGTGAAGTCAGCCAATTCGCGTTGGGCCAGCGTGGTGGACTATGGCCTATAACCCTATTACTTCTACTTCTTCTACTATTATTTTTAATAGGCAGTAAATATTGAAGATTGACCCAATTACTGAAGACTGATCTTATACTCTACAAAAATCAATCTCTCAATTCCCTTTGAATTACCTCATTTAATGATTAAACCTTACGATAGATCACAACGTAGCTTGCGGGACTAGTTCCCAGACTGTATTTAATCATAGGTGTATGTAATCCGATTTTGTTTTATATAATTCTTAAGTATTAGTTAAGCATTAATATTTTACCTTATGTAGTTAAATAAGTAGAATAGCTGAGGTTTACTTAACGCTTTGAAATAGATATTTGATTTAATATTGTATAAACTTATAATAAGTCTGTCTCACTTACACTCATAGTTTTGATAATGGTGTCTCATTTTAAGCGCCATCTCTTTCATACGCATTGTTTTGTTCTCACTCTAACTACGACTATACCTGTCTCACTCACACTTGTTAATTTTAATACTGTACTCTTCTTTTGGTCAATAAACGATAACGAGTTGCGAGCGCTTGCAAACGAATAAAACTAGCCCGCCCCGGGCCCAGTCACGCATTCCGCTGTCTGTGTTCGCCCCGGGCGGACGCGTCTACATGCTCCCTGAGTGCATACCGGTTAACGAAAATCCTCGCGCCCGATTGTTTGTGTGGAGTGTTGTGCCAGTGCCAGCCGGACTTCAGTGCTCGGACTTAGTGCTACGTTGTGGTTAGGTCTAGTGTAGTTCTAGGTTCCAGGTTCCGTGAGTACACTAGTCTAAGCGCAGAGTAGGTACTCACCCCCGTCACCCAAGGACGGGGACTCAGCTAGGGTTTACACCTTAGGTACACACCTCCCTGCCTCGGCAGGGGGGCCACTTTTAGCTACCGGGTCCACTATGGACCCCTCCCAACCCGCCCCCAGGCCCCGTCAGGGCCCGGCCGAGCCCAAACGTCAAAAACCTAAACTGAATATGCACAGGTTGCTGGCTGACCTCAGGATGAGACAGCCAGATTACCTGTCGCTCTTTTACGAGCCGGAGTCCTGCTTGGACCCGGAACACCCCAACTTCTACCGGGACATCCCGGAGAATTCCTCAGCTATGGAGGAAGACACCGGGGTGTCTCACCCCAAGACCGTAGCCGGGCCTTCAGCCCACCGCCCTCCACCAGTCAAGGAGCCTCCCTCCGAGACCTCCGCGGGGCCCTCAGCCCTCCCAACCCCCCGAACCGAAGTCAACGAGCCTCACTCCGAGACTTCGCCCGCATCTTCAGAAACGGACGACTTTACCAAAGTAGAATCCAAAAGCCAGAAGCGCAAGCTGAAGGCTTCCAAATCTCACGCGAACCCACCCAAAAAGGTAGTAATCGAAACCCCTTTAGTTCCGCCCACCCAGGCGACCACCGTGGAGGAGTCGGAAGACTCCCCCATGGGGGACCCGCCAAGGGAAAAAGTACCACCCCTATACATTAGGGAAAAACTTAGTTGGCAACGCGTGTTGCCCATCTTGGATGCACAAGGCATCCATTTTTCTAGCGCCCGCTCGACCGCCATAGGCATCAGGGTTCAATGCCCAACATCCGACGACCACCGTCGTTTAACTAAGACCCTCAGACAGGAAAACATAGGTTTCCATACTTACGCGCTTCCCGACGAACGCGTCCTACGCGTCGTTATCCGCGGCCTCCCGAAGGAGCTCAACACCGAGCTCATCAAGGCAGACCTCCTCCTCCAGGAACTGCCCGTAATCGAAGTTCATAGGATGTATCATCCTAGAACCAAGAGACCCTATGAGATGGTTCTAGTCTCACTTGAACTTACCCCCGCGGGTAAGAAGATCAACGCGATCACCTCCGTCTGTCGTCTCTCTGGCCTCACCATTGAGAAACCTAACAACCGCGGTAGAATGGGCCAGTGCCACCGCTGCCAGCTCTACGGTCATTCAGCTAGGAACTGCTTTGCCACCCCTAGGTGCGTAAAGTGCTTAGGGGATCACGGTACCTCCGACTGCCCCAGGACGCAGCCGACCGAGGAGCCCCCAAGCTGCGTACTCTGCAAGGCCAAAGGGCATCCCGCGAACTATCAGGGATGCCCCAAAGCCCCAAAGGGTCCCATGCGAAGGGTCAATCCGGTCGGTCGTAAACCTGCCGCCCCCTCCCAACCCGCCCAAACCTTCGTCCCTGCACCGGCCCCAGCCGTCAACGCATGGACCAAACCCCTTCCCAGGTCAAATCCTACTACGGCCGCGCCTACTCAGGCACCCGCGGCCAAACTTCCCACCCAACCAGAGCCTGTAGCGGCACCTAAGCCCGCAGCTATCCCGTCACAGTCAACTCAGTCTTCAGCAGCCACTAGGGCTCCGGAAAAACTTTCGTATAATCAGCCGCATCTGTGCTTTAATAGACATAGAGAAAATGGATGCCTTCATCCAAGATGTTCGCCTAGAAGGGACGCTATCCGCTTTATCCAAACACTGGGAATTTGTCAAATCGATAAATAAAATAGATAAACTAATTAATGGCTAGTACAACCAAAAGTAGGCTAAAACCTCACTCATTGACTGTCGCTTTCTACAATGCAAACGGCCTTATCGATCAAATAGATGAAGTACGTCATTTCGTATGTGCACACCAAATAGATATTCTCCTAGTGCAAGAGACCTTCTTAAAACCTAGTAGAAAAGATCCTAAGATCGCTAATTTCAATCTCATCCGAAACGACAGAACCTCCGCTCTCGGAGGTACTGCAATATACTACAGAAGGGCTCTTCACTGTACTCCTCTCGATCCTCCCATACTTACCAACATGGAAGCCTCTATCTGTCGGGTAAGTATGACCGGCCATCCGACGGTCATACTAGCATCAGTGTATCTCTCCCCTACGAAAGACCTCTTAGAGAGCGACATTCGCGCACTCCTCTCCTTAGGAGACTCCGTCATTCTGGCTGGAGACTTTAATGCCAAACATAGCAGCTGGAACTCCCGCACCCCTAACCAACGTGGACGACAACTCAAAAGACTGACCGACCACCCTGATTTTAATTTCATAGTAATAGCCCCTGACAAACCGACCCGTTACCCAACGACGGAACGACCCACAGACCGACCGGACATACTTGACATAGCGCTTCTGAAGAACATCACCCTTCAGGTGAGTCCTCTAGAGGTGCTATCAGAGCTATGTTCAGACCACCGTCCTGTCCTACTCCAGCTAGGACCTCCAACCAACGCGGACCCACCGACCAAAACAGTCATCGACTTCAAGAAGCTCTCTGAGCATCTTAAGTCCCTAGACTCAGTGCACATCTCCCAAATCCCCGACAGAATAGAGAGCTTAGACGACGCACATGCAGCCTCACTGCACCTGACAGACCATATTCACGACGCCCTCAGCGCCTGTTCCCGGGAAATGCCGAACGGGTTCACCCGCCGGCAACTACCGGACGACGTTAGAGAGCTAATAACCGTTAAAAACGCCCGACGTAGAGCCCATGACGCCTTTCCGACAACCGACAGCCGGAGAGATCTCTGGATAGCCCAGAGGGAGGTTAAGGCTCGCCTTGCCGAACTCCGTGACGAACAATGGGACAGGAAGCTGAGCGAGCTCACGCCATCGCACGTAGCCTACTACAGCCTGGCGAGAGCTCTCAAAGCCGACCCTGTTTCGGCCACTCCACCGCTCTTGCGCCCCGACCAACCGCCCGCCTTTGAGGACATCGATAAGGCCGAATGCTTGGCCGACAGTCTAGAATCACAATGCTCCCCGAGCACTAGCTCCATAGTTAGGTCCCATGTCAAACGAGTCGAGAACAAACTGACAACAACCTTCTCATCTGCCCCCGAGGGCGACCCAATTACACCCACGACTAGCGGCGAAGTTCGTAAAATTATCAAAGACTTACACGCTAAAAAAAGCCCCAGGTCCCGATCGCATTAATAACAAAACACTTAAACTACTCCCCGATCAAATAAATAATAATAAACCTCTTAGTTGTCATTTTTAACACTCTTATGATGGGGTGCTCCTTCCCCGACAGGTGGAAGGAAGCAACGGTTATAGGCATCCCGAAGCCGGGAAAGCCTAGAAACCTCCCCACTAGCTATCGTCCCATTAGTCTGCTCAACACCCTTGGCAAGGTGTATGAGAAAGTTATCCTTAGTCGACTTAGGACCGTCGTCGAGGAGAAGAAACTCCTCAACGACGAGCAATTCGGGTTTCGAGCCCGTCACTCATGTATCCACCAAGCGCACCGCCTCACGGAGCACATCCTCCTCGGTTTCAATAGATTTCAGACGAAAGGTATCCCAACAGGAGCCCTCTTCTTCGACGTAGCCAAAGCCTTCGACAAGGTGTGGCACGCCGGCTTGATCTACAAGCTACTCCATCTAGGCGTCCCCGAAAGACTCGTACGTCTGATACGAGAATATCTCACCAACCGAACCTTCCGTTACCGTCTGGATGGGACTCTTTCCTCTCCTAGACCTATCCGAGCAGGAGTCCCTCAGGGCTCAGTGCTCTCCCCCCTTTTATACGCGCTGTATACCAGCGACATTCCAAGATCTCCACATGTTAGTATAGCTCAGTTCGCGGACGACACCGCCCTTTACTGTTCCCACTTAAAAATCAGTTCAGTTAGAGCTCGCCTCCAAAAGGCGGTCAGTAGCCTAGGCCGCTGGTTCCGCCTTTGGAGGATAGAGGTTAACCCGGAAAAAAGCGCAGCAGTGCTCTTCGAAAAGTCAAAAAACAGATCCCTCGATAAACTTCGCGAGTATGAAATAACCCTCTACGGGCGCCCCATACCCTGGCAAGACAAAGTCAAATACTTAGGTGTAACCTTCGATAGGAGAATGAACTTCGCTGCTCACATACGCAGAGCTCGTAGAAAGGCTGCGTACGTGCTAAGTCGTCTTTACCCCATGATCTGTGCTAAGAGCAAAATGTCCCTCAGACACAAAGTAACACTTTACAAAACGTGCATCCGACCTATTATGACATACGCGTGCGTAGCATTCGCACACGTACCCCACAGTAGATTTAAAAGTTTGCAAGCCCTCCAAAACAAGTTCATGCGCATGGCCACGGGCTCTCCGTGGTTCGTACGCAATGTAGACCTCCATAGAGACCTCGAACTTCCCACACTAGCTCATTATTTTAAACAGCTTTCTAAAAGCTACTTTGAGAAAGCAGTCAGTCACCCTAACCCCTTAGTAGCTCAATCAGCAGCTTACACCCCAGACCGTAATGACCCACCCGACAAACGACGTCCCAAACACGTCCTTTTCGATCCAGACGATCAGACAACGACCGACAACGCTCCTTATCAGGTAGGGCTGCACACTCAAACAACCTCTGCACAGCGTCTTCGCCGGCGAAGACGAGGTCCCCGATTTCTAACGTCACCTGGGCGTGGATCCTTACCACGATCACGGGGACGTACGGACTAACTTAGTCCAGCCACTCCTCCCATTCGTCCCAACGTCATCCTAAGTCGTGGTCCGAGCCTCACAGGAGGCGCCCTTAGGAAGACGTTGCCCCCCGATGTCTTCGAGCCCTAGAGCTCTCTTCAAAACCCCAGGCAGAGCTTCGCGCTTGCCAACCCCCCCGGTGACGCTGTAACGGCCAGTAGGGCCAGCAGCATACACAATCCGAAACTACACACGGCCCAGTCACGCACTTCACTCGCTGACTTGGAAGCGAACGCATCTCCGCTCTACTAGAAGAAAAGGTGTTTTTATTTATCACCTCACCTCACCGCATCTCCTCGCTGTGGTTGGATTATCAATTAAATCCGCCACAGTGCATGGTCCTTCGAGCCGGATTCAACGAGCCAGCCTACCAAGGGAGACCAGCTACCAGTCAACGAAGATCAACGGGCAGTTAGAAGAATCAACCTATAGCCTCGGAACGGGTTCCGCGGGCCGGGAAGATACTTCAGGACAAGAACTGCATCAGTAGTCAGAAGTCAGCGTTAAGACGAAACTGCCAAGCTAACGAAGAGGAATCCACCATCGCTGCGGGTGCATTGAGGCATCACCGCCGAAGACCGCGAGGCTGTTGGGAAGATCGCTTCGCCACGCTGCAGAAGAACTCAAGCGCATCAAGACCACGAAGAGGAATCCACCATCGCTGCGGGAGCATTGAGGCATCACCGCCGAAGACCGCGAGGCCGTTGGGAAGATCGCTTCGTCGCGCTGCGGAAGACCGAAGAGCATCAACCACTACGAAGAGGAATCCACCATCGCTGCGGGTGCATTGAGGCGTCGCTCTGCGTGGCTGCCGAAGACCGCGAGGCCGTTGGGAAGATCGCTTCGACGTGCTGAAGATCTCTAAGCGGTTTACCGCGGCTCCTTTGTTTACCACCTAACGGTGCCAAACGGTAGACAAGGAGTTTAACGCCTAACGGCGGGAGCAGTATACCAGACGGTACTGCCAGCTTGCCTTGATTGGCTATAAGTCTGTAACAGTCTGATCGCGCCAGTACGGTGCAAGCAAGAGGGTGGCCTCCTGGAAGGCACGTTAACGGTGCGGGTATATTCCCCCTCGCACCCGAGCAACACCCTCAAACTTGTACTCTCTGCCGGGCGATTCCCACCTACCTTACCCTATTTTCCATCCCTGGGAGAGCGTGTCTTTCGGGACCCTCAAACAGGACTGCTAGGGCTGCTAGGGAGGTAGGGCTGTAGGGCTATAGGGAAAGTTAGGACCAAGAAGACTGAGGACCTACAAACAAGATGAGCACCATCGAGACCCGAAGCAAGAAGATGCAGCCTAAAGAGAAGGAATCCAGTGGAGAAGAATCTACGAACACGGACACCAGTACTGAAACCACAACTGGTACCGAGCAAACAACAAGTACCGAGAACACAACTGAAACGGAGAGCACGGCAAAAGCCAAGACAAGCTCCACGAGTCAGACGAAGAAAGCCACAGGGTCACGCGCCTCTCAAAATAAACGCGCCGAGCTAGAAGCACGATTAGAGCTAGAAAAGAAAGCCATAGAAAAGGCAAACGCCGAAGCCGCTGCTGCTCGCACTCGACTAGAGCTAGCGCAACTTGCCGACCACTCCGACGGCGAAGATGAAGTCGAACAAATCGAAGCGGATGATCCAGCGACAGCACCATCCAAACAAGACACCGAGCTAAACAAAGGCATCAATATGCTATCAAAGTTAATATCAAAGGCAATGAAGCAGTCGAGTCAAGACACCACACCCAAGAAGCCGCCCGCGTACATGAGCGAACTTCCATTTTTCGACGGGGATCCCATTAATTGGATACCTTTCATAAAGCACTACGAGAGCACTTCATCGTACTTCATTGACATCGAAAATATTTCAAGATTAAGAAAAGCTCTTAAGGGACAAGGAAAAGAAGCTGTCAAATCACTACTGTATACAAGCGCAACGCCGGACAGTATACTCGCAGAACTAGAAAGAAGATTCGGCCAACCAACATATATTATCAAAGGACTGATAGCAGAACTTCATAAGCTACCTCGTATGTCAGAAGACCTTAAAGGCATCGGCGCTTTCGCTAGCGCAGTATTCAACACGGTAGACACCATCAAGCAACTGGATCAACTAGAATACTTATATTCAACAGAAATATCAGATAAGATCATAGAGAAGATGAACACTTTGGTCAGATTCCGATGGCAGGAGTTCAAAGCAAATAGAAAGAGAGAACCGATGTTAAACGTGTTGGCTCAGTTTCTAACGAAAATATCCAACGACTTTGACGAGCCAAGCTTGACCGAAAGAACTCGAGTCAAAGCAGAGAACTCCAAACATCAGTCGTTTAGAAAGGCGAGAGTTCACGTAGCCCAACAAGAAGATAGCGACTCGGACTCAAGTTATGACAGCGAATTTGAAGAAGAAATGCGAGTAGTACTTGCGACGTCAACCACATCGATAGGAGAAAGATGCCCGGTGTGTGAACAAGCTCACGAAATCACCAAATGCGGCAAGTTTAACAATGAAACAATAAAAGATAGATGGGAGACGGTCAAGAAACTCAGGATGTGCTTCAAGTGCTTGAAGAAGAACCACAGACATCTCGTCTGCAAAGCCAAACCATGTGGAAAAGAGGGCTGTGCAAGGAAACATCACGAACTCTTGCACCAAGATAACCCCAAACCAGAAACAAACAAGATAGTCTCAGTAAACCACGTGGGCACCTCGAGAGCATTCTTGAAGATCGTACCAGTGGAACTAAGTGGACCAAAAGGATCAACCACAGTAATGGCTCTATTGGACGAGGACTCTACGGTGACGCTCCTACTGGACGAAATAGCCGACCAAATAGGAGCCACAGGCCCAAGCAGAAGCTTGTTGATAGAAGGAATTGGAGGTCATCAAGTAGAGACAGAACACTCAAAGAACATCAAATTAAGAATAAAAGGCTTATTCGCGAGGAATTACGAGGATATACAAGCACACACCATAAACGAGCTTAACTTGAGATCACAATCCGTGAGGAAAGAAGATATAGAGGATTGCCCTCACCTGATAGACATAGAGGATCAACTCATATACAGTGGATCACCACCCAAACTACTCATAGGCAAGGATAATTGGCACCTTATAGTGACAAGAGACCTGAAAGCTGGCAACCCATCTAAACCAGTGGCATCCCTGACAAGCCTTGGATGGGTACTACACGGTTTCAAAACTCGATCTACGAAACCCGTGCTGTTCATAAATCACGTTTTCGAAAGGAAGAACGAAAACATAGAAGAGTTGATAAAGGATCACTTCAGCCTGGATTCGTTGGGAATAACGCCGAAGAAACCAATAAACGATCCAGAACAACGAGCATTGGCAATCCTGGAGAAAACAACTCATCGGTTACCCGAGGGCCGATTTGAATGTGGACTATTATGGCGAACCGAAAACGAGACTATGCCCGCAAATAAAAACAATGCGTTACGCAGGCTACGAGGCATAGAAAATAAGTTCAAGAAGAACGATGAATTCAAAAGACAATACGGCGAACAGATAAAGAACTTGCTAACAAGTGGATACGCCGAACCAGTCACCCACGAATCTACATCGCCCCGAACTTGGTACTTACCACATTTCGCCGTGACACACCCGCAGAAACAAAAGATAAGAGTTGTATTCGACGCCGCCGAACGAACACAAGGAAAGAGTTTAAACGACGCTCTATTATCCGGCCCCGATTTACTACAATCTCTGTTCGGCGTCTTAATCAGATTCCGCCAAGGTCCCGTCGCCATAGCAGCAGACATAAAGGAAATGTTTTTGAGGATCTTAATCCGCGAGGAAGACCGCGACAGCTTACGGTTCCTATGGAGAGAGAACGAAACCGACAGAGAGCCGAAAGAGTTCAGAATGAAGTCCTTGATCTTCGGAGCAACATCATCACCTTGTTCGGCAATCTATGTTAAGAATAAGAACGCTCAAGACTTCCAAGAGAAATATCCAGAAGCTGTGAATGCGATCGAACGGTGTCACTACATGGACGACTATTTACAGAGCTTCATGACCACCGAAGAAGCAATAAAAACCAGTAGGGAAGTAGACCTCATACACAAGAGTGGAGGCTTCGAACTGAGGGGATGGACGTCCAATCACCCGTCAACAGTAAAAGACCTGGAAAACAACCAACCCAATCATGTACAGATAAGCGACCATAACCAAATTGGGAAAACGCTCGGAATGCTATGGCAAACAAGCAACGACGCGCTTAAGTTCACCATGAACCTACGTAATACACCGGAAGACGTTATTTAGGAGATCAGACCACCAACGAAAAGAGAGGTCGCAAGCGCTGTAATGTCTGTATTTGACCCTTTGGGGTTAGCCACGCCGGTTTTAATACAAGGAAAGACGTTGATTCAACAGCTATGGCGCACCGGCATAGGATGGGACGAATATATACCAGAAGAATACAGAGAACATTGGTCCAAGTGGCTGAAAAGCCTAGAGTGCCTCGAGAAACTCGACATACCAAGGTGTACCGACTCCAAAGACGAGGGGGAGCTGCACACCTTCGTAGACGCTAGTGAGACCATTTACGCTGCGGCAACATATTGGCGAACAACCCATGAAAACGAAACTAAAGTTAAATTGATAGCCGCAAAGGCCAAAGTGGCACCATTGAAACCCACGTCGATACCACGACTAGAACTACAGGCTGCATTGTTGGGCTGCCGTTTGGCCTCCAGTATACAAAATGAAATGGACAACAACATAAAAAGAAAATACTACTGGTCAGACTCCAGAACAGTATTAGCATGGATAAAATCCGACCCACGAACATTCAAAACTTTTGTCGCACATCGATTAGCGGAAATCGAAGACCTCACTAAAGCTTCGGAATGGAGATACGTACCTACAAAACATAACGTCGCCGACGACGCCACCAGAACATCTCCAAAAAACTTTGATATAAATCACAGATGGTTTAACGGACCCGAATTCTTGACTCGAAACACACAAGAATGGCCTAAAGATCACAGCGAACGTCCGCCAATACCGACGGGTGAAGAAAAAGCTCAGATAGTCGCCACCATTCGTCACATAGAAACACCGATACCTAACGTAGAAAAGTTTTCATCCTGGATACGCTTCCTACGAGCAACGGCACGATTCGTACAAAGCGTCGACCTTTTCAAATCTCTCATAAAAAGGACCGACAACGTCACCGCTACGAAACAAATTACGAAAGATAAAGGCTGGAAACCAAACCAGGCGAAGAAAAACGCTAAAGCTAAGCTACCAAAATTGGCCTCAAATCAAACTCCAAAAGTTGATATTAAATTGCCGACTGAATATCTCGTAAAGGCCGAGAAACTAATAATCATCAAAATCCAAAACGACAGCTTCAAAAGGGAAATTCAAAATCTGCGAGAAAACAAACGATTCCACCATGGTTCCCGCCTGAAAAGGCTCACCGCCGTCATGCAAGATGACGTCATGCATTTGGAGACTAGATTATCTGCAACCAGTGACGTAACATCGTCCTACAAAAAACCGATTATAATCGACGGAAAACACGCGATCACCCGACTGATCCTGGAACATTACCATCAAGAGTACAATCATGGCAACCACAACACCGTGATGAATGAAATACGACAAAAATACTACGTTACGTCTCTCCGAAACACCATCAGAATGATAGCAAGAGAATGCCAGTGGTGTAGAATACATAAAGCCATTCCCACCACGGCACCCATAGGAAACTTACCAGCGGAACGCCTAACGCAGAGACAGCACCCATTCACATGCACCGCCGTCGACTACTTTGGCCCAATAATAATAACCGTTGGAAGAAAGACTGACAAGCGCTGGGTAGCTTTATACACGTGTTTGACAACACGCGCAGTGCATCTAGAAATCGCGACATCATTATCAACGGACAACATGATCCTCACGCTGAGAAGAATGATCGCTCGCCGAGGAAAGCCGAAAATCCTGTTCAGCGATAACGAATCGAATTTCGTAAAAGCCGACAACGAGCTCGCCAAAGAATTCGAGAAAATGAAAGATAGAACCGAAGAGAAAGGTATTCAGTGGAAATTTATACCCCCTGGGGCTCCACACATGGGAGGAGCATGGGAGAGATTAGTGCGATCAGTGAAGACCGCATTAGCCGCCACCCTGACTGGACGACATCCTCAAGAAGAAGTGCTACATACTCTATTACTGGAAGCTGAGCATCTTATAAATTCAAGACCAATAACGGAAGTATCCTTGGACCCGGACGATCAAGAGAGTCTAACTCCTAATCACTTTCTCATTGGAAGGTCCAGCGGCGCCTATCGTATGGGTGACTTCACCGACGAAGAGCTTATCGGACCCACCACATGGAAAACCATACAACGACTCACCGACCACTTTTGGAAACGATGGCTCACGGAATATCTACCGATCATAACACCAAGATACCACAATCATAACGACGGATTCATAAATCCTGAAATCGGTGACATCGTAATCATCGTCGATAGCTCACTACCGCGAGGCACGTGGCCCAAAGGCGAAATTGTAAAGACTTACCCTGGCTCAGACGGACGAACACGAATAGTCGACGTCCGCACTACCGCCGGCATCCTGAAAAGACCCGTTTCGCGACTAATAAGAATAGCACAATCTTCTTCCTCAAATTGATGGTGCTCCAGATCCACATCTACGCACGAGGGGGAGAATATTGAAGATTGACCCAATTACTGAAGACTGATCTTATACTCTACAAAAATCAATCTCTCAATTCCCTTTGAATTACCTCATTTAATGATTAAACCTTACGATAGATCACAACGTAGCTTGCGGGACTAGTTCCCAGACTGTATTTAATCATAGGTGTATGTAATCCGATTTTGTTTTATATAATTCTTAAGTATTAGTTAAGCATTAATATTTTACCTTATGTAGTTAAATAAGTAGAATAGCTGAGGTTTACTTAACGCTTTGAAATAGATATTTGATTTAATATTGTATAAACTTATAATAAGTCTGTCTCACTTACACTCATAGTTTTGATAATGTTGTCTCATTTTAAGCGCCATCTCTTTCATACGCATTGTTTTGTTCTCACTCTAACTACGACTATACCTGTCTCACTCACACTTGTTAATTTTAATACTGTACTCTTCTTTTGGTCAATAAACGATAACGAGTTGCGAGCGCTTGCAAACGAATAAAACTAGCCCGCCCCGGGCCCAGTCACGCGGAGTCGTCACGTGTGCCGAGTTGGACGCCCGATAACCCGCGCTAAACTGTGCACGGACCGATATACCCTACGATTGTCTGATGCGTTTGGTTTGAAAACGATACCAGACATCGGCCCGTATCGCACGGTCGCGTTCCGCGATCGCGGTACGGTGGGGACCACCTTCCCCCTGTACGAGCGCCCGGCCTTCCCGTAGGCTGACGGTCGCACGTCGGCACATGTCACCGCACCCGACATGTCCCAGGACCCGGGTCCTGACGGCCAACGAGGCCCGCCTGCCTCCAGAGCCGCGCAACTAATCGCGCGCCATAGATCTCGGTCATCATCATTCGATGCTAGCCGAGATCGCTCGCGCCGACTAGAGGAGCACGGCACACCGCGCGAGAGCGAGAGGCGAGATGCGACCACACGCACCTCCCGCCCGCCGCCCGCTGCGGTACCGCACCCCCAGCGCACCGGCCCCGCTTCCAGCGAGGCCCCACCGCCCCGCACCCCCGCCCCGCAAACACCCGGGACGACCAAAGATGACCCAATGCATCGCGCCTCGACCCTGCCACAACAAGCGCCGGCTCGGACGCATGCAGAATCCCTCGGATTGCCACCGGTTCAGTCCGACACCATCCCCGCCACACCAGGGCAGGCGCTTGACGTGCCTCAAACTGCTAGGCCGGCCAGATCCCCGAAGTCGGACTTGGAGTGCGACATTATCATCACTTCTCGCCTTATTAAGGTAGGAGCGTTGTCGGCGGATCTGCAGAGGATTGTAGTTTCGAGCCTGAACGAACGCCAGCGCCGTCTGGAGGAAGAGGGAGCCAAGACGCCCACAGATGAGGAGATGGAACAAGCGCGACAATATGCAGCGCTTACTCCAATACCCACGACCGCGCCGACCACCTTAAAGCGCCAGCGCACAGAGCTAGAAGTCGCGGAGAGTAACAAGCTCGCACGCACCAAGGACTCAGCTCCGCTCCCGCCACGAGACCCTCGCCTACGCGCCCGCGCCGCAACACGCGTGGTGGCGATGGACGCAGAAGACCTGGACAGCTCACGCCCTCCGGCTGCTGAGCAAGCCTCGCGGCCAAGCACCGCGGACACCGCGCGACCGTCAACGTCGTTCGCCGACGCCGCTAGAACTCCGCGCCAAACACCAAGCCAGCCAAGTAGAGGTGACCCGGCAAGCCAATCCAGCCAGGCCTCTCAGCCAGATCCCTCGGGAGCTCCCGCACCAGCCGCAAAACCCGCTCAACCCAGATACCCACCGCTCATTGTGGAGTCTCTGCCGAATTGGGCGCATCATCTGAAGACCCTCAAAGGCAAGCTAGGCAGATCGCCCAACGCCCGCCCTTTCGGCAAGGGCATAAAATTTTCTCCCAAAGACGACCAGGAGTACCGCCTCATCCAGAGGTATCTCACGGAGCTGGAGAAAACCGAACGGATCTCCTGATTCTCGTACTCGCTGCCCCAGGAGAGGAGTCTCAAGGTGGCCATCCGTGGAGTGCCCGTCGACACGGACCCCGACGAGATCGCAGACGACCTCCGCGACCAGGGTTTCGAGCCGGAACTCGTGCGCCCTATTAAAGCGCGCAAGGGACGCCCTGGCTGCATCTACTTTGCGGTATTGAAGCGCACCCCTAACCTCATACCGGCAATATATAAGGTCTCCGAGCTACTATGCTATGAGGCTTGGAAGGGGAAAAAAGGTCCAGCCCAGTGCCACAGGTGCCAGTTGTTTAGGCATTCGAGCCACAACTGCCACAGGAAGCAAGCCTGCGTGCGCTGTGGAGAGGAACACAGCGCACACGAATGCCCACGCCCACGCGAGGAACCCGCCACCTGCGCTAACTGCGGTGGCCCACTGTAAGGCGGGGTCTTGGGGACGTAATGAAACACCGAATGTTGGATTAATACTAACTTTATTCTAATAGATACACTCTTTATATTTTTACACTCTACATCTCCCTTCCTTTCATAAAAAAAAAATTAGTATGTTATATAATTTTTTTTTTGTTATACAGACTGGTTAAATACATTATTAGCTTAATAATAAAACTTACTCACTAGAATTGAACAATTTTGTACGATTCTTATGAACTATATCTAATTTACCGTTTTTATTAATCTGCACATTTGGTGGCATGTCTTTGACCACTTTGTAAGGACCTAAATAAATACTCTCCATTTTGCTACAATTTTCGTTTTTTATTAGAATTAAATCTCCTGGATTGTACACTATAGGATTAATGCATTTATCATAAACTGATTTTCTTAATTCTTTGCTTTTGACTAAATTTTTCCTTGCTTCTTTTTGCGATAATTGTAACCGATATTTTAATTCACATGGGTAATTTTCGTGATTATAATATAATGGTTCTACCTCTTTAGTATTTAGATTACTAGGAAGTGAACAGATTTTCCCAAATACTAATTCGTAAGGAGTAAATCTAGTTTCAGAATGGACTGAAGTGTTATGTGAAAAACACTAAAAGGGAAGCCATTGGCTCCATGTTTCGGGATGGTTGTCTGTTTGTATACGTAAAAATGAGTTTAGGTGTTTGTGAGAATTTTCCAATGCACCAATGCTTTGATGGTGGTAAGCTGTGGAACTTAAATGATTAATTTTTAAAAGTTTACATACCTCTTTAAACACTGAAGACTGGAATTCCGAACCTCTGTCAGTTCCAATTTCCCGTGGTAACCCGTAGAGAAGTATGAAGCTATTAACTAAAGCTTGAGCTACCTCCTCTGACTTTTAAGAAATTAAAGGATGTGCTACCACATATTTAGTTAGCTCGCATTGCAGCGTGAGTATATATTTGTTACCGTAATTATCTCTATCTAGTGGACCTACCAAATCTAAATAAACCTTCTCAAATGCTGTTGTAGCTGTTCAAGTGATAACCATCGGTTCT
Organism: Oeneis ivallda; assembly: GCA_029955525.1. NCBI lineage: Eukaryota > Metazoa > Arthropoda > Insecta > Lepidoptera > Nymphalidae > Oeneis > Oeneis ivallda. The sequence continues at coordinate 376,758 of JARPMR010000028.1, forward strand.
TTGATACGTACTGCATGTTTTTCTTTTTGACATTTTTCACACTTTTTAACGAATTCTCTAACATCTTTCTGTAATCCTGGCCAGTAAAAATATTTTTTAATATTATTGAACATCCTTCTCATGCCCGCATGGCCACTTGTGGGCAATAGATGGAAGTCGTTCAGGATCACTCTTTTATCATCTTTATTTTCTATTCGTTGTACATCATTTAATATATAAAATCGCGTCGCGCACCTATTTTGTAATGATTTAACTTCACTTGACAATTTTTCAATGAATATTTTATTACTTTTATTTTTTATTATATATAATTTGTCGACGTTTATTTGTTTACAGAGACTATCCAACTCCCTCACAAATGCGGCTCGCGTCAATTGTGATTGGAAAGCAGGATTAATAAAAATTGTCAACTTACTTTCAACATAGCAAAACGCGTTTCTTTCCATAGTAATTTTACGTTGTCTTCTAAGACTTTCTAATTCCTCTTTCTCTATAAATCTAAGTTCTACTGCTTCTCTTGGTTTCGTATGACTTCCAATCACCTTTGGTTGATCAGGCCAACTGTGATTTGAAATCATATCGCAAGGAGCTTGCTGTTGCATTCTTCTCGCCTGTGCCCTAGTAGTTACGTTTATATTGCATTCGCTCATATTTTTTAAATCATCCGACGTAAAAGAAATTCGAGACAAGGCATCTGCAGCTGCATTATCTGAACCCTTTACGTATTCTACAGTAAAATCGTATTCTTCCAATATTAACCTAAACTTCATAAGCCTGCTTGATGGATCTCGCATATTGAATAAGTAGATTAATGGACGATGATCCGTAATAATTTTGAATTTACGACCATATAAGTATGGACGAAAATATTTTACCGCCCAAACTATAGCCAAAAGTTCTTTTTGAATCGTAGGATAATTTTGCTCATTTTTATTTAAAGCTCTGCTAGCATAAGCTACTGGACGACCGTCCGAATTCGATAGTATGGCTCCTATCGCGTAACCCGATGCGTCTGTTTGTACGATAAACTCGTTAGCTTCTGAAAAATCTGGGTATTGCAATACTGGAGGTGAAACTATACAACTTTTCAGAGTTTGAAATGATTTTTGGCAATCTTCATCCCAAATAAAAGAGACATTTTTCCTACACAGTTTATGTAATGGATAAGCTTTTTCCGCAAAATTTGGTATAAATTTCCTATAATAGTTGACAAAGGCTGTGAATCGCTTGACCTCGTCAACAGACTTTGGACAAGGATAATTTTTAACAACTTCTATTTTCCCTGGATCCGGCAAGACACCTTCCTTTGATACTACATGCCCTAAATAATTAATTTCCTTTTTGAAAAATTCGCATTTTGTAGGGTTAAGTTTAAGATTGACTTTGCGTAACCTCTCAAAAACATCTTGTAAATTTTTCGACTTTTCTGCCAAATTCCTTCCGAAAACAATTAAATCATCTTGATAAACTAAGCATTTTTCATATGTAAGACCCGCCATAGCCATTGTCATCATACGAGAAAATGAAGAAGGGCTAGTTTTCAACCCCATAGGCATTCTTGTCAGTTGATAACGTCCCGAAGAAAATGCTGTATATTTTCGGCTGTCTTTCTCAAGTTCAACATTATGAAAGCCTTGGTATAAATCTAAATGACTGAAATAAATACATCCTGACAAAGAATCTAGTATTTCGGCTATGTTTGGGAGAGGGAATTTATCGTCTTGAATACAGTTGTTTAATTTCCTATAATCGATTACTAATCTCCACTTTTTCTCACCAGTAGTGTCAAGCTTTTTTGGAACTAATAACACGGGGCTACTCCATTCACTTGTACTCTCCTCAATAATTCCTTCCTCCAACATTTTTCCTATCTGTCTATCAATTTCTTTCTTCTGAGCGTGAGGTAATCTGTATGGTTTAGAGAATATAGGAGACACATTCGGCTTTAGAGTTATCGAGTGCTTATAAATATTAGTCGTGGCTAATCTATCCCCTGGTAAATAAAATACGTCACTATACTTTGCGCATAGGTTCCCTACAGAAACCTGTTCTTCGTTATTTAGATGGTCTAATTGCAACGATGAAAACAATTTCTTAACACGATCAGCATTCGATTCGCAGTTCGTAAAAGCGCATATTTTATAATCACAAGCTCTATGAATAATCGGTTTGATTTCATTCAGTGTAAAATGATGCTCCGTAGTGTTTAATATTTTTATAGGTATTCTGCCGCATATTGGTTTAACCAGCGAACTTGCTAAGTAAATCCCGTCATTGATATATGACGCGCAGACTACGCACTCATCTGTAAAGTCTGTTTGTATATAGTGAATCGACTCGCACCTCGGTGGTATCTCCAAACGCTTATTGTCTACAGTATAAATTGACAAATTAATTTCATTATTACAAGTAGTCAATGTTATTTTATTTAGATTAAAATTTAATACCGCTTTATATTTTATCAGAAAATCTTGTCCGATGATGCCATTCGCTCTAATTGGCAAGTAATTAAATATATAAAATTTATTCTTCAGTTGATGCCCATTTACATCTAAGTTTAAATAACAATATCCAAGCGTTGTAATCGTACCTCCTACACCTGTTATGGTGATGTTTTCTTTGCAATATGAAATTTGATTTTCTAGAACATGTTTATACTTTATAGCTGAGATCGATGCTCCCGTATCGAGTAACCAATTATATGAATGATTGTTTAAAAGATAAGCTAATTGAACAATTACTATTACATGACAATATTTTAGTCACGAAAAAATTTTTTTTCTGTATTTGTTGGTTCCGGTTTTGCTTCCGGTTCTGATAAAACATTAATATTTTTATTGCTCATCCTTTGATTTCGATTATAATTATTATGATAGTGTGACCTACCTCTGTATGGCCGGCCGCGGGACGAATCCTGCTGCTGGTGTTGGTTGCGAGGCCCATTCCATCCACCGCGCCGCCCGTTATTGTTATAAACTCCTCCCCGCTGAGGCCTACGCTGATGATATGTTTGGTTCGCGTATCCTCGCCGTCCTGTTGTAAAATTCTGCCTGAAACCTCTATTATTATGGTAAATACCAAGAACTTCGCCAAAACTTGCCGACGAAGACATTTCTTCATCTTGTGCCGCCTGAATCGCCTCCTTGAGGGAACTGAAATTTCTAGACGCTATTATAGTGCTCAATCTTCGGTTTCGCAAGCCATCGGCAAATTTTTTTACCGCATGTTGTTCATTTATTGGTTTGAGAAAATTGTAACCTTCGGTATTCCCTTTGGCCTGCGACACCGTGAGATTCACGAACAGATCGGATATTTGTTTGCCGTAGTCTTTTATTGACAAGTCGTTCTGCCTTATTGAGTTAAGTTTGGTCTGGATAGCTGTTGCAGACTTTTGAGGCAATAAAACCCTTTTCATGTCACTCACTAACTCATCCACACCTGGGTAGTCGGGAGACAATTCCAATTTTGCAGATTGTAATAATCTATTTTTTAATACAAAATTAACCAGTTGTCTCCTGCATTCAGGTGCAGTAAGTATGGAATTGTAATATTCGATCCCATCAATTAACTGTTTCGTGTTTGCCTCCTCATCAGTCATGAGGGGCAATAAATTTAACGCCACTTTAATATCGAAAGTAGCCATTGTTATATAATCCTTACTTTTACATACTTTTTAACGTATTTATAAATTAACTCAGAATCGCTACTTGATACTTTGCCATTCTTAATATCGCTTGATATTTGAGACACATAATTAGTATATCTTATAAAAATATTATTTGCTTCACCTAATTTTTTATTCAGTAGACTCTCAGTTCTACGACTTGGACCCACTTTAATCAAGTATACTCTTATTTCTTTAATTTAATTACATAATAATTCTAAAGTAGATGCCATAACTTATAATAACAATAACATAGTATACGCAGTTTATCTCTATCGAATACATTTTATTAATTCTACACTTAAGTATCCATACCGTAATTTGATGCGTGATTATTGTCTCTTCAGTTCAATGCACTTAGAATAATAAAGTATTTGTAGTTTATACACGTAATAGTTCTACACAGGTTTAGGTAAATGGAATAATGTTACTGTATGACACTGCACATAATTTCGAACGAATTCACTTTTAAACTTCCGCACTGACCCTAGGTGATTGCGGAATTGCACGCAGGAACAAACGCCGCAGGGTGTGATGGTGGAATTGTTGATCAATCCACTGAAGATGGCATTTTTTGTACAAGCTGTATGCCGCATATAGTACTCCCAACAACATTACAGTCAACATTATGAGTAAAATAATATTCATGGTGCTAATATGCATCCTAATTTCTTCCACGGATGCCTGGTTTGAACCTCCGGCCGCGTTTTGGGCAATGATAACCTCTTCTTTTGTACTTCCTGCGCCCATTTTCTTGTTTTTAAACCTTGAAACAGTCTTTTAACGGTTTTAACGACGCCGTCCACAGCATAATAATATAACTATTATGACGACTACTATTAACGCAGCTGACATTGCAAAAATCATAAACCAGTCTTTAAAAAAGTTATCAATTTCCAATAGTATTTTATTACTTGATTCACACATGTTCAAATTAAAAACACAATAAACCTATCCGTACTGCGCGGATGGCCCGGATGCCATATAAGGCAGGGTCGCCATGTAAGGCGGGGTCTTGGGGACGTAATGAAACACCGAATGTTGGATTAATACTAACTTTATTCTAATAGATACACTCTTTATATTTTTACACTCTACACCACATCCCGCCAATAATGTATCATGCCCTGTGTTCCGCCGCGAAGCGCGAAACAAACGCGCGGGCACAGTGGCAGCTACCACAGGCGGCGGCGAACCCAGGACCCGGTCGCAAACCCGGACAGAGGACGCCGCTCCAATCCAGCCGGGTGGGTCCAATATTAGGACTCCCGCGAACGACCCGCAAACAAAAACAGACGGGCAAAGGAGAAAGAGGAAACCCAGGTCGAAGAAACCGAATCCCAAGGGAACCTCCACTACATCTACAGCAGCTCCGCCCCCGGCGGCCCCTCAGGGGCGCAAGGAGGACAAGCCGCAGCAGAAACAGCAGCAACCTGGTCCAGGTCCAGCTACACAAATGACGTCGGACGCACGAATGGCCGTTATTGAATCCGCCATTCAGGTCCTGTCCGACGTCCTACAGGCCCTACGTGCGAGTAACGACCCTGCAGTGGTGGTTCTCAGAGGGATGAGCGAACTCCTTAACCTACGCTAGTCCCCTGAGAACCATCTATTGGAACGCCTGCGGTCTCCGCACCAAGAATTCACTCCTGCGCGCGCTCCTTACTGAGCAAGACGTGGACGTGGCACTCATCAGTGAGACATTTTTGAACTCCAAGCAAAAAATGAACTTCCCGGGGTACTACGTTTATCGCCTGGACGATCCCGACGCTGAGCAAAATCGGAAGAGAGGACTTGCGGTGCTGGTTCGTCGCCGAATCACTCACCAAGTTCTACCGCCGAAGACAACGAATTCCATACAAGCCCTCGGTATAGAGCTGCTGATCGGCGACACTCCGCACCGCCTCTACAGCATATATCGACCGCCCTCGGAAAGATTGGTACCCTCGGAGGTATACCAACTCCTGGACTCCAATATCCCCACGGCGTTGGCAGGAGACTGGAATGCCAAGAGTCCCGCGTGGTACTCCAGCCGGACATGTGCCACCGGAAAAGCTCTCCTGCACATCGCCGAAACTCGGGGATACACTGTCACGGGTCCGGACACGCCAACCCATTACCCCTTCAGCGACAACCAATCTCCGGACGTCATTGACATTGTCGTTTCCAAGGGCCTCCGCACTTCACCAGCGCTAGAGGTTCTCTTCGATGCCATGGGATCAGATCACGTTCCCGTCCTGGCGATATTTAACAATGCAGCTGCAAACATCCCCAGGACCACTACCAGACGTGCCATAAACTGGGACGTCTTCGAAAAGAATCTGCACACCGCCAAGATCTCTAGAGCCGCCTCAACACCAGCCCAAGTGGAGTCGTTTGCCGAGGAACTCTCGACAGACATCAGATCAGCCCTGAATAAAGCCACGACTGATCTACCCTCCAGCCGCAAGCCTCCCCTACCACACAAATATAGAGAGCTTATAGACCAGAAGCGAAACCTACGAAGGCAATGGCAATCCACCAGGTGCCCAGTCCTCAAATCACAACTCAACAGGCTGAGCGGCAAAATCAAAAGAGCCCTCAGTGATAAAGCCGCAGAGGACTGGGACGAAACGATCGATTCCGCGGCAGACGACTCGACGTCTCTGCACAGGCTGTGCAGACGCTTTACTGGAACTCCGGAACCCATAAGGCCACTACTGCACCCGGACGGCAACCTGAGGTATCGTGCTGAGGATAGAGCGGGCATCCTCGCCGATCACTTGGAGCAGCAGTTCCAGCCGTTCCCGTCCCTTGACTCTACCCATACAGAAATGGTCGAGAGGCAGGTAGAGGACCACTTCTCTACAGCCCGACCGGAGGAAGGACTACCCATATTTTTCTCGCCGGGCATGGTTAAACGCGCCATCCGGAAATTGAAACTAAGGAAAGCCCCCGGAGGCGATGGCATCACCAATGCCGCTCTCCGCCATCTACCACGACCCGCTATCGTCGCGGTTACAGGCCTGTTCAACGGAGTCCTAAGAACAGGCCACTTCCCCAACGCGTGGAAGTCCGGCGTGGTAATCATGCTTCCCAAGCCCGGCAAAAATGTACTTCGGCCCGAGAGCTACCGCCCTATAACCCTACTTCCGACCATTTCGAAAGTATTCGAAGGCCTACTGCTGGAGAAGCTGGTCCCACACATAACTCCCCGGCCGGACCAGTTTGGCTTCCGAGCTGGACACAGCACGACTCAGCAGCTTGCTCGAGTCCTGCACAGCATCACGGCGGCGTACAACAAGAAGGAGAAGACTGTGGCCGTCTTCTTGGACATGGAGAAGGCGTTTGACCGTGTGTGGCATAGCGGTTTGCTCTACAAGCTCGCCAACACGTCAACGCCTCTCCAAATACAGAGGATAATCCGCTCGTTCTTGGAGGATCGTAGATTCAGAGTGAGGGTGGACACTGAACTCTCCTCCGAGAAACCCATACTGGCGGGCGTACCACAAGGCAGCTGCCTATCGCCTGTGCTGTACGCCCTACACACTGACGACATCCCCTGCTCAGAGAACGTTACCCTGGCCCTGTACGCAGACGACGCTGCCTACGTCGCGTCATCGTTGACCCGGGCCCACGCCGCGGAGAAAATCCAAAAGGCACTGGATCTCCTCCCGCCCTGGCTCCAGAAATGGAGGATGAGTGCCAATCCCAAAAAGACGCAGGCGATCCTCTTTGGCGGCCGCGTCAAAGAACCGCCCCCAGAACTCACTTTGCTGGGCGAGAAGATACCTTGGAGTCCAACAGTCAAGTATCTGGGGCTGACTCTGGACAGCAAACTCTCAATGCGCCCACACATCAAGAGGATCGCCGCCCTCACCAGGGCCTCCACACACGCTCTCCGCCCAATACTCAGCTCTCGGCTCCCGCTACGCACCAAGCTCGGCGTGTACAAGACATATATACGCACCCGACTCACGTACGCGGCCCCCGCGTGGTATGCGTTAGCGAGTGAGCCGTCGAGGAAGACCCTACGAGCCCAACAGTCCATCGCATTACGGAGGATAGTGGACTCCCCTCGATACGTGAGAAACTCCACTATCAGGAGGGATTTACGTATCGAGGAAATCGACGAGTTTATCACCAACCTTACGAAGAAGCTCTTCGAACGGGCTGACAGTTCGTCGCATGACCACCTTCGGCAGATCGCCCCGTGGCACGCCCGCCCTCCAGACCGGAAAGCGTTCCCTCGGGATCTCCTCCCGAGCAGGGACGCCGACCCTGAGGACGACTGAAGCAGAGGTAGACTCAAACTGATCCCGCAAGGGACCACTCCAAGGACCGCGCCGTATTTACGGCGCGCGGAAGATCCCATCCGCAGGGGGCATACCCGCCCTGAACGGATTTCCCCACTTCCCATGGGGGAAGTGTGCGAAGAACCACAAGCGGCCAGTCACGCACTTCACTCGCTGACTTGGAAGCGAACGCATCTCCGCTCTACTAGAAGAAAAGGTGTTTTTATTTATCACCTCACCTCACCGCATCTCCTCGCTGTGGTTGGATTATCAATTAAATCCGCCACAGTAATAGCCTAGTGGTTAAAACTGTGGTCTCCTATCTCCTATCTCCTAATGTTATTGGACAGTGTCCGTTTTAATTAAAATAAATAATAAAAATAAATAAATAAACCCTTCTATGAGAGGAGACCTGCGCTCAGTAGGTACCTAGTGAGCCGTTGATAGGTAGCTGATCACTATTACTTCAGTCTCGTACTCTTACTAAATTCTACTAATCCTACTAAATTATAAATGCGAAAGTTTGTGAGGATGGATTTTTGTTATAAATATATTAGCACTAGTAAGGTAGCCGTGTGGTGACGGCAGATCAGAATACAGTTGTCACCACCCCTCCTCTTCCCGCGGGTGTCGTACGAGGCGACTAAGGGAGTATAACGGAGAACGGGCAGCAGCGTCCTCTGTGCTACTACTGCCATCTACTGCGATCACCAACCCGTCTGCCCCGCGTGGTGATTATGGGCAAACCCTCCCCTTGGGAGAGGCCTTTAGTCCAGCAGTGGACTGTTATTGGCTATTGATGATGATAAGTTAGGTAGCCCTAGTTCGAACTCGTTTAGTTGTTGGTCGACCTCGCTCGCGCAGCTTCACAACAGCCATACGATTGGCAAATGGCAACCACCCATGCATCAACACATTCTCATACCCCATCGCTGTTGTCTGAGGTTCGATTGTATAAAGTAATTCCATTGATCGTAATCGTAATCGATGAAATTAGCGTCAAAGTAAAATAAAGCATAAGAGCATTAAATTAGATCTCGGTTTCGTGTATGCATTCTTATGCGCTTAGGTATGTACGATACGCTCCATAACGCTCCATGTGACTTTAAATCAATGATTACCTACCGAATTGGACGTGAGTTACTCACAAATTAGTCTGTATTTTGATTAATTTCTTAAACTGGTCACTTTCAAGTAAAGATTTTTTGTAAACCTGTGAAGATGATAATTCTACTGGCGCAATTAGAATGCCATAAGCCTACTTTGTCGTATTAGTTTACAAAATAGGGAAAACCAAATTAAATTTGAATTTCGCGGGCAGACTCGTATAATCCACCTAAGGATTATTTTTCTTTGCTTCTAATGTCATCGAAAACGAATACGATCAATGGAATAACTTTTAGACAATAATAGGGTAATTGACTACTTTTAGAAAATCATATTAAATTGTTAATAATGCTATGCTGAAGCTAACAAAACGTATATTTCGGCATAATTTTCAGTATTTTTCATAAAAATCGAGAAATAAATTCAAAAAAATAAATTGCCGCGGAAACGTTCCATTTGTTTACATTCCGTCACAGTTCACACACAGTTCAATGACAATTCCAAAGCCCAAAGGTGGCGTGAACTGTGACGTCATTCGAGATTCAAGAACGTTTTCGATCTCGTGAACATGGCCAGAATTATAGCAATTTTAATTAATGTTTTCTAATTAAATAAAGCTTTATTTTTTAGTTTTGTCGTATGGAATAATGTTTTAGGATGACACCAGATGAAACGATATTTTTAATATAGTCAAATACCCTATTCCTATTGGCAACCTGATTTAACTCGCAAGCCACACATCTACTAATCGATGAAACGGAAAAATTCATTAGGATCCAAAAATAAAACAGACACACACACACACACACACACACACACACACACACACACACACACACACACACACACATACTTACTCAATAAATAAATAAATTAACTACCTATCTACAAACTTGTATAACATGTACTTTTTTACCTTTTTTTTGAATTAATTATGTCAAAATAATATAACTTTAAGAGTATTGTATCCCTGGAAGGAACTACCCTCTGCAACACAGGTTTTCCTAGTACAGAGGGTAGGGACTATATGTATTTTGTAAAAATTTATGGATCAATAAATAAATTATTATTATTATTATTACTAATACCTGTAATGAACAATCTCTCCGAAGGCGTCAGTTACACAAGAAGTTTCTGGAATGCGAGCGGGCAGAAAACATTTGCGATAGCTTTCATTACGACGCGACGTTCGCGACGACCGCGACGTGTGTCGTTGAATCAATTCACTCTCGACTGTATTTCCTTAGGCGTAAAATAAAAAATCGCACAAGATGCGCACAAGTTATTCGAAGATTGGTTTGTGCAACTGTTTTACCCGGGAGTCAGGAGACTCAGGACGTAAAAACGGTTTCACCGTCGCAGAACAGAAATCGGTCTATAGAAACGATTCGTCGTCGCAACTCCCACCCGTAAATAGTAGTTACAGTACCCGGCGATATATATTGCACATCGGCCTTTGGAATAAAACGCTATTTCTATTCTATTGCAAGGAAAGCTAGCCAGAAATTCACGTAGTAATTACTGAAATCTCTTCACAATCGGCGAGCACATCACGTAACATAATTATATAAAAAAAATGCAGTCGAACTGTGAATACAATAGAATAGCGTTTTATTCCAAAGGCCGATGTGCAATATATATCGCCGGGTACTGTAGTACATGTACACAAGAGTACAAGACTAGACCTAAGCTCTAATCTAACAATTAGTTCAAAAAATATCAGTAACTTACGTCTGGTCCACGTGCTTTTTCGAAGAGCCGCCGCCGCCGCGTTCGTGACCCGATGTACCCAGCTTCCAATTTTTCTGCGTCCTATAGAATTCCAGACGATATATTGCTACCAATTTAGTTTTTGATTTACACTCGGACATTTTGAACCTATTTTATGCAAATTTACTAGTTAAAACTCGTGTCTGTTTCGTAAAGAATATTTTTGTTGGTGTTTTGCACAGAATACAATTTACTGACGCGTTTTGGCAGCACAAAAATGACGGTATACCAAAATAAAGACCACAGATCAAATGATTATGTAAAGGCTTCACTCTTGGGCTTCACCATTGGCCATTGAGTATTTATTTACCACTTTCAGCCACTTCGTCACCTGGTCCGTGTTCGTCACCGTCTGCATCGGCAGAGTAATTAACTGCCGTAAACATAGACCATAGACTGACCTACGCTACCTACTTAATATTACATTCTCTTTGCCTACCTAATAACATAGACGAATGATATTTACTACCGTAATAATCACAGGTAATAATTATTACCGATTTCGGTGAAATCATGGAACTAGGAATTACGACGGATGAAATCGTATATTATTAAGCTAGGTTCATATTACTGTGTCGGGGTGTGTCGCGGCGCGACAGAATGCAATCAGCCTCATAGATTTATTATGACTAGATTCACATCAATGTGTTGCATTGTGTTGTGGCGGCGTCTGTCGTGGCGTCAACCGTTCGCGCCCGGTCGCGCCATAGAGGTGGTGGGGGATCTGTCGAGCCACAACACACCACACTGATGTGAATCTAGCAGTACGGCGCGTTACCGCGGTGAATGTAGTTGTTTCCCGTCATTTTATTTTGCTTAATCTGAAATATCGATGGAACCTTTCGTCATCAGTTTCTAAGTCCTGAACGAGAGTGTGAAATGCGCCTTTACTGCCTCTTACTTCATTTATAGGATGAACCCAATATCTCCGTTTCTTTTTCTTTTTTTTAAGAAGAGTTGCCATGATAAGAAATTGTATATCTTCGTCAAAATCACTGTCAGTATCAGATGATTCCAAGAAAAACATTTTACACGTATACACCGCACAACTCACAAATTATTAATGATGTAAAATTGTGCCATATTGCAACACACCACGACACACCAGTATGAACACTACGCGTCACGACACATAGCGCCCCACACGACACAACAATCTGAACTCAGCTTTATAGATCTATCATGTGGAAAGTACATAGAGTAAAAATGTCTATGACTTAAAATGACGAGCGTAGCATAAATTAAACGTTATTCGACTACGCGAGTTTTAAGTCGAGTGACGTGCGATTAAAGCTTACCGCGGCAGTAAAGAAACGCCGCCGGGTTATCCTTTTAACTCAGATTTAGTTGTTGCTTTGAAAGATTTCGTATAAAGCTTCTGTCAAAATTACAAATTTAATCCTGGGTTAAAATTAACCCGGCATCTCTGCAAGCGGGTCTAAATATAATAAATCTATCGATTATAGTAATACTCGCCAGTCGCCACTCGACTACAATAGCACACAACTGGGATTGTTGCTTATGCTTTTAGGTTATTTCAATTGACTCTTTTCCTTCCCCAATGGAGTCTTATTAATCCATTCCAATCTGGTTTCCGTACTGATCATAGTACAACTACTGCCTTAGTCAAGATTACTTAAGATATTCGTTGTGGTATGGATAACCATTGTGTAACAGTGTTGACCTTACTTGACTTTAGGAATGCATAATCAACATTATTGAAGGCATTACGCCTTCAATAATGTTGATTTTGACAATATATTGCTGGCTATATGTAGGTACTTGCTTCTCTTAACATATCTCCTGCAGTGATTGACTGGTTTCATAGTTACTTGTTTGGTCGCCGGCAACGGACACGTGTTGATGATTCTTTCTCCAACTGGTGCTTGATCAATGCCGGTGTACCGCAAGGTGGCGTGTTGTCTGCTATCTTTTTTTCAATTTTCATAAGTTCAGTTGCTCTCCGATTATCTTCTCGCTACCACCTGTATGCTGATGATTTCCAAATTTATGTCCAGGCTGCATTAGCAGATTTACCTAAAACCATTGATTTACTAAATAATGACCTGAACTCAATTGCCGAGTGAAGTAAGTCAGTAATTATTATGGTCTTAAAGTGAATCCATCAAAAACTTAGGCAATTACAATAGGCAGTCAAAAATTGGTCACTCGTATCGATGTGCCCAATTTACCAGAAAAAAACTTAAGTGGCACTCGGGGACTGCAGCGGTAAAGCTATTGCATAGCATTTTTTATCAACTTATGCAATTCTAATATTTATGCAATATTTTTTTGCATAATAAAAATTATACAAATAAAAATTAAAAACACACAAACAAGAAAAGCGAACTTTCACTACCTACTTCGCGAGTGAGATTCGAACCTGCGACATCATCAAAGAAAGCGGTCGCTCGCCCACTGCACCAAATAGAGCTACTTGAGAACCTCTAAAATGTTGAACGCTTACTGAACGACGCACGGTGTTAGGTTTTTTTCGTTACGGAATTTCTTGATTCGGTCACCGCGCTCAAACTGTTTGTCCTAGTTCAAAGCCCGCGATAAAAGCTATGTAATAGCTTAATATTATTTTTGATGGAAAATCCGTGCCATACAGTGACACAGTTAAAATTTAGGCATTATTTTCGACAAATTCTTATCTTGGGCTCCGCAGGTTAGTGAGGTAAGCAGGAAGGTGTTTGCGTCGGTTGGGTCTCTTCGTAGATTGAGTAATTTCTTACCCATACCAACAAAAATTGCGCTTGCACAATCACTCCTTCTACCTTTTCTCGATTACGCGGATACGTGTTATCTTAATATATATGAGGAATTGATAATGGGGTATTTGACTATATTAAAAATATCGTTTCATTTGGTGTCATCCTAAAAGATTATTATCTAAAAACATTATTCCATAGGACAAAACTAAAAAATAAAGTTTTATTTAATTAGAAAACATTAAATAAAATTGCTATAATTCCGGCCATGGTCACGTGATCGAAAATGTTCCGTGATCTCGAATGAAGTCACAGTCCACACCACCTATGTGCTGTGGAATTGTCATTGTTTGAAATCATAGACGAATGATATTTTATACCGTTGAAATGTGAACTGTTACGTCATGAGAGCAAATGGAACGTTTCGGCGGCAATTTATTTTTTTAAATTTATTTCTCGATTTTTATGAAAAATACTGAAAATTATGCCGAAATATACGTTTTGTTAGCTTCAGCATAGCATTATTAACAATTTAAGATGATTTTCTAAAAGTAGTCAAATACCCTATTAAGCTTGAGCGCATTTAAATCTTTGCATAACGTTCATATTTGGATTTCGAAAATATGACCATGTTTCCAAATTTACCGAAAAACTCAAGTGGCGTCCAATTCGCCTTCGCAGGGATACTCATAATATTATTTCTCTTTTGTACATTGTTCTATTCAATCCCACATGTCCTTATCTTAAAGAGCGGTTTGAGTTTCTAGGAGACTTCGTTCTGATAACAACCTTGTCCTAAAAATACCTTCACATAATAGGTACTTCCTTCTGTTCTAAACCCTTTTCTATCGAAGCTTCTCAGCTTTGGAACTCTCTATCGCTTCATATTATAAGCGTGCACAATCACATGCAATATTTAAAAGGCTAGACAAAGCGCACTTCTTTCCTCCCTGAATTAACTAATTTCTACTTTACTATTGCATCTTGGCTTTTATTTTATTGTAGTCTTTTGTATGTATATATATTATATATTTAATATGTGTATGTATGTAGGTATTTATGTATTGTATGTATGCATTGTTGAGTATGTATAAGTGGGTGTATATTATGTTATTATTTGTGTATTTAGGTGTGTGAATGTTGTTATTTCCTCAGAAACTTGCGTGCACCCTTGCTTTCTCTTCGATTACATTATTATTTAACCTTTGCAACGTCGTTTCCTGGTAGAGATCGTTTTTTTGGCGATAAGGCCGCCATTTGTACCACCATGTGTTACTTTTTTAAGTTTATTTTTAGTTTTATTTATTTTATTCTTTTTAATATGGTGTGCAATAAAGTGTATTCATTTCATTTCATTTATTTGCTATAAAATATTTATCCTGTGTTGTCCCAACTGGATTGAAGATAATTTGCGAAATGCAATGCGATTTGTAAAATAAACGGACAAAAATTTAAGCATCTTTAAAAGTACAGTTTCCTTGCAAAATGCAAAAAAATATGGCAATCTGAACCTTTATTAAAACTAGAAAAATCGCCCAAGTGCGAGTCGGGCCTCGCTCTTTTAGGGTTCCGTACATAATATGACCAAATATTTTTTTTTAAAACTAGATACATATTTAGATAACTTAGTTTTTAGAAAGTACTAAATTAGCATAATGTGGGGAAAAATGCTCGTTTGTTTTGGTCACAACAGCTTACAAACCGCATTATAAATCAGTGATTTCAGTAATTTTGTTGTTATTTGTTCATTATTTGTTGTTATTTGTTAGAATTCATTTATTGAATATTATGCTAGATAGTAAAATACTTATACTAGTAAGACACTTTTTGTTAAATTAATGTAATGTAATATCGATTAATTTTAAATTGTATAATATTGTATTTTTATATTGTAAATGACATTCGTAAGAGCTTACACAAGCCTAAACCGAAAAATAAAGATACTGAATTGAATTGAATTGAGTTGTTTAATTTTTTTTTATTTTTGAGATAGACCCCCTAACAAAATTGGTCTAGAACCGACAACTTTGACGCCCCCCCCCCCCCCCCCCCATTTCATCATTTTTGTATCTAAAAAATAATAAAAAATATATTTGAACTCCACTTACTGAGCTCTAGACAACGACACCTCACATGTCAGGGTAAAAAAATAAAATCCTTTGGGTACGGAACCCTAAAAAAAGGCAAAACATAAAAGATAGCCAAAACTAAACGTTTGCTTCATAAGTCGTAGTTCCTAGTTCCATGGTTAGCTTCATTTTCCTAGTGTTCGTGGTCTATGGTTGACATTTGACAATTTAAAATGTCAGTTGCTTTTGACATTTCATTTCGTGCCGCTGCCGTCGTCCGTCCTGTGTTGACTGTTGACTGGCGATCTGGCGATCATGTATTCTAAGAATTTGAATTTATTATTGTGCTCAGTGCTATGCTTATTAGTGAGATCTAATTCACAGACAGTTCACAAACGTTTTGAATACAAATATTCGTTCAAACCGCCTTATTTAGCTCAAAAAGATGGTTCAGTTCCATTCTGGGAGTACGGTGGAAGTAAGTACGATTTTAGTCGATAAATCTATTTAAAATTTACTTTATAACACTTGTACTATCTCAAGTTAGTGTAATTAATGATGTTTTTCTGTTATAAATTTTATTTTTTTATTTAAAATTCAGCTTGTTACGGTATTCGATTCTGACTGAGACACGTCAGTGAAAACTGTCATGTGTGATAGGGATAGCGCTATACGTAACATGATGTGTGCAAGGGAGAAAGAAGCGAATGTCCCTTGCATGCCTTACAATTCCACGACGGCATAATTAGGTATTTACAGGTTTTTGAGTAAATGATCTTTAAGTTTATGAATATGAATTAAAAGTGGTATTCTTATTATTATACACCATGTAAGAATATTTGGTGACTTCGAAAATGTGTTTCTTTTAATACTTTGACAATATTTTATCATAATAATTGCTACTTTTGCTGGAAAAAAGTTACCCAGTACAAACCAAAAACTCTCCAGGCCCTCATCTATACCAATGCAAAAAAATTAAGTCAATCTGTTGCTCTGTTGCTGTATGATTGAAGGACAAACCAACAAATAAACAAACACCCTTTCACATTTATAATATTAGTAAAGGATAATTTTGAAAACCTTATTTTACACTTAAATCCCTGACAATGAGTAATTCTTTATACAACCACAATATAGTAAGTTAATAAGGTAATTAAAATACAATAAAGTTATTCATTAACAACTAAACATTTAAAGTATATAATACCTATTAAATAGTTAATTGTTTAACAAATTACTAATATTTTAGAAAGCAATAGGTACGTACATAAAAATTTCTGCCTGTGATATTGCAATAACTGCCCCTTATTGAGCTCATAATTATGATTAACTAGCTGATGCCCACAACTTTGTCCGCCTGGATTTAGTTTTTAAAATCCCTCAGGAACTCTTTGATTTTCCGGAATGAAAAGTAGCCAATGTCACTCTCCAGGTCCTCAACTATACCCATGCAAAAATAACTTAGATCCATAGCTCTGTTGCATGCTTGAAGAATAAACACTTTCGCATTTATAATTATGCGATTTTGCATTTATATTAATAAAGTATGATTAAACAACAGCATAATCTTCACAAATTTCTACTTTTACTTGATCTTATTACATGGTCCAATCTTCAAAGTGGCTTAACCGATTTTGATGGGATTTTCGTAGGTATTAAGAAATTATACAAGGAGTAACTTAGGTTATATTTTATTCTGGAAATATATTGCCTGATATTGCCTATTTTCATAAAATTAAATTTATTTACTTCATGAAGAGTAACTTGTTACTCTTATGACAATTCATGAATCTACCACTGGTTCAGAAAGCTGATTCTGCTGAAAATAGCCAGTAAGAAACAGCAGTTGCTCTTTAAAAAAAAATGTTACAATATGTAGCTTATCTATCTTGTGAACAACTGAAGCAAATGTGATTGCTTCCAACCAACCTTGTCATTAAGAAATTCTCTAACCTTATAATAACTTCTACATATTAGCTGTGTCTTTACACACTTAGCTTGGGAGGTCCCTAAGCTAAGTTAGATATTTTTATTTATTTATTTATAAGCCTATATCGGACTTAATATAAATTATTTTTAATAGTTTATTGGTGTTTATATTCGCTGGTCCGTGTGCCCTTTGGCAAAGGCCTCCTCCAATCCTTTCCAATCCTTCCTATCTGCTACTCGTCTCATCCATGTTTTTCCTGCTATAGCCTCAATTTCGTCTCGCCATCTCTTGTTTTGTCGCCTCCTCCTTCTCTTTCCCTCTCTGGGGTACCAAACACTGACTGCTTTGCTCCATTTATCCTCACCCCATATGGTGTGGCCAGCCCATCGTTAATTAGAGTTAGATATACATAGTTTCTAATTCAGTTGTACACAATCTAACTAAAATCTAGTTCTGACCCTTTCCACAGGAAGCTTGTATTGTATGTAAGGAGGAGATGGCTGCTAATGCCAGGCGGGTGATCAGTCCTGTGTCAGAAATATTCCACCCAATTCCCCGTGTTTGGACACAGGTTACTGGTGTCCAGGCAACCCACCCCCCTCAAACCTACCTGTAGCTTTCGTAAACCTAATAATGTCCCTTATAAAAAGTTGGATTACGGACGATAGTTTTACGTGATAACATCATACAGAAGCATTGAGGAAAAATTGCATACTTTTATGAATTGAATTATTATCACTGAATTATCATTATTTTGTATAACAAACGAGTTAATTGAAAATTACAATTTTCTCTAGTCACAAGCCAACGCTTGGGCCGATCGTGCCTCTATCGCTTGTTCCGCGCTCTCGCTTGGACGCTTGGGCTCACTGACGCTTGAACGTGACGCTTTTTCGTGCGTGCAGCCGGTGTTCATCGATTTATAAGATGTTATCACGTCAAAAATATCGAAAAAATATATAAAAATATAATATCAAAAATCGACTGCCTCATTGGTCTAGTGGTTAGCTTGTTCGAATGCGGATGACGAGGCCCTGGGTTCGATTCCCGGGTCGGGCCATTATAAAAAATATGCATTGGGTTTTTCTGCCAAAGAAATTCTCAGTACTAGACCGGAGTTAGAAAGTTGGTGGTTAGTCACCCCCGTGCCTGGGAAAGCACGTAAAGTTGTCGGTCCTGCGCCTGATATCTCTCCGGTCGTGTCGGATTTCCGTCCCATCGGACTATGAAAGTGAGGGAATAGAGAATAGAATAGAAATATTTTCTATTCAAATAAACTTTTACAAGTGCTTTTGAATAGTCGATGAATCTACCACTAGTTCAGAATGCCTTTCCTGCCGAGAAGAACCAGCAAGAAACTTGGCACCTGTGTTTGAGCACACACTTGTGCACTATAATATCTCCCGCGCAGATGGCTGATCTCTAAGGTTGGCCGCCGTGATCGGATTCAGTCGGGAGGACATTATTATTATTATAAATGCGAAAGTGTGTTTGTTGGTTTGTCCTTCAGTCACGCCGCAACAGAGCTACGGATCGACGTGATTTTTTGCATGGGTATAGTTGAGGACCTGGAGAGAGTGACATAGGCTACATTTTATCCCTGAAAATCAAAGAGTTATTACATTAACTGAATAATTCATATAATCTGTTTCTTTGATCTTTATCTGTTTTTAATCTTTTCATCCCATTTCTCTAGTTGTATTCATAATAAGTAATTGTAATCTTTACTTATAAACTAAATTATGTAAACTTTTCATACTTTTTCAATAAAACTGATTCAACACTGAAAAATCACAAACTTTTTTTGCACTCAATTGTGCCTTATTTCCTATGCATTAAGAAATACATCTTTAACTCTGCATGCAAAAATCTGTAACAGAGTTAAATATGCATTCTTGGCACTTTATTACTTGTTATTGTTTGCAATTGCGAAAGAAATTAAACTTTAACCTAAGCAAATTAGGTACTAAAATTGCATAGCAATCTTTTAATGTTGTTACAGTAGGCAGTTTAAGTAGGTGATGTATTGATTAAGCGGAAATGTGCTAAATTTGCTTGAGCAAAGAAGTTCTGCCTGTTTTCACCAACCATACCTAAATAATCCCTTATGTATAGGAATCTCTTTCCGTAGGGAGCCCCTAAATACAATCCCTTACCCAATGCCATTTCACCTTTAGGTGTTCCCTTAAGGTTTGTGAAAATGCTGCACCTAACTTAGCTTAGGTAGCCCAAAGAGTTAGAGAATGTTGTCTGTGTCTACACCCATGCAAAAACATCGATTTGTTGCTCCTTTGCCTCATGATTGAAGAACAAACCAATAGAAACTTTAGTACTACCTTAAGCGTTTGAGTGATAGCCACAATAAAGTACGTAATATACATTATCTTGACATCATGTATTTATTGTATAGAACAAGATTAAATGTATTTGTTTGATTAACATCGAATTTTACAAGATTATAATCGCTACTAACATTGTTAACTACCTTTTGCCCGCGACATTGCTTGTGTGTATAGTCTGTTCACAATAACTATGTGCCTGGAAATGGAGGGCGCTGTTGTGCTTATTTACCTCTTTTGTTAGGAGGGCAATACCATAGCCAGCTCGATTCCGTAACTTCGGTATCAAATCACTGCATCAATGTCAAAGTCATAAATTTAGGATCTTCGTTACTAGATACCGCCCTTCCTACAAACAGTAGCTCCATAAATGCGGCATGCATCGTAATATCATAGTTTGTGTGAAAACAACAAACATTAGTTGCTATGAGACTATGTGGGTACGCCAGTTCCGGCGTACTATGAATTGCTGCCATTTCTTAGTACGCTGGCAGTATCTAGTAGGGACTAAGCTACCAATCGTAAATCTATTGTGAAAGTATGGTTTTCGCAGCACGTATCATTGCAACTAGCAATTAGGGATCGATGTAAAACAAAAATATTTTTGACAGTTCATAGGCCAGTAAATAAAGCTATTTTTTTGGGTCAACCTCGCACTAAATTTCCGATCCAATTTTAATTTTTTTTTTAGGTTAAGGGTTACTTACTAACCATGAAAACACAAAATGCTGACAGATCCAGGTGGAGCTTCGACCGCAATCTTAAAGAAAAGTTTTTGACCGATATCTCGGAAACTATCCACTTTAGGGCAAAAGTTATTCAGACCTTTTTTTGTAGAGAATAAAATTTTGCATCTTATATTAAAACTTACCGTTTACGATTTATGGCCCATTTAATGAAACCCACACACACACACACTCACACACACAAACATGCTCGCATGCAACCTTCGAACCTTTTGCAGGCGATATATCGTAAACGGTAACTTTTACAAAAAAGTTTACAGGAAATAAAAGATGCAAGTTTTATTCTTCTACAAAAAAGGTTTGAATAACTTTTGCCCTAAAGTGGATAGTTTCCGAGATATCGGTCAAAAACTTTTCTTTTCTTTTCTTTTTTAGATTGCGATCGAAGCTCCACCTGGATCTGTTATGGTCAGTAAGTAACCCTTAACCTAAAAAAAAATTAAAATTGGATCGGAAATTTAGTGCGAGGTTAAATGCCTTATCTACTGGACTATCAATCTCACTATCGAAAAACCTTTTTGTATGAATTATGCACTGTGAATGCGATTTTGTTTTAAAGTAGATTTTCCTTTCTGGATCTCGAAAAAATTAAGTTAAACTACTTAGGTTTTCACTGAGACTTAACGTATGAGGTGTTAAAGAAGTGACATTAGCGATCCCATAAACTACAAATATATGTATATTATCTGAATAAAATCTATATATATAAAAGAAAGTGGTGTTAGTTACACTATTTATAACTCAAGAACGGATGAACCAATTTGGCTGAAAATTGGTGGAGAGGTAGCTTAGAACCAGGAGACGGACATAGGATACTTAAAAACAGCGGACATTAACAGCGGATTGATGTGATTTTAGGGGGGTAAGGGAGCGCACCTCCATCTAGCGCTCCAAACGTCAACCTCACCTGCCCGCGGTGCCCCCTGCTAGTCTACTGACGAGGCTATGACGACCGACAAATGGCGGTATAACCATTTCATACTGGCTAAACTGAGCAAATGGCTCAGGCCTGTGTCGGGCAGCAGCGACACGGGTGCGATCAGTTTTAGCCCTGCGATGACCAACACGCCTGCCCAGCGTGGTCATTATGGGCAAAACCTTCTATGGATATTCGCACAAGACCATGGCCCCTAGTTCCCGGCGGCCTCGCTATTCCTGACCCTGGCAGCGGTCACGGTAATGGCGGGGCAGGGGGTGCTAAGAATCTCCGGACGGGATTCCGCTGCCAACCCCGACGACTGGACCTGGTGACGTATAACGCACGCACTTTGAGGACCGACGAAAAGATCATCGAGCTGGAAGAAGCAGTGAGCAAGTTGCGTTGGAGTATTATAGGATTGTCTGAAGTCCGAAGAGAGGGGGAGGACTCGATAATCCTTAATTCCGGCAACTTGTTTTACTACCGGGAGGGCGATCAACAGTCCCAGGGTGGTGTCGGGTTCATCGTCCACAAGTCCCTCGTCAACAACATTGTACAAGTCAAAAGTGTGTCGAGTAGGGTAGCGTACCTTATACTCAGAATCACCAAACGGTATTCGCTGAAGGTTATACAGGTCTACGCACCGACATCGACACATTCTGACGAGGAGGTAGAGGCGCTGTATGAGGATATATCAAAAGCCATACACGCCTCTACCACTCATTACAGTGTTGTGATGGGGGATTTCAATGCAAGGCTGGGCGAACGAAGCGGTGCAGAGACGAGAGTGGGGCATTTTGGGTATGGGCGAAGGAACCAAAGGGGCCAAATGCTGGCCGACTTCATGGAGAAGGAGGGCCTATTTATGATGAACTCCTTCTTCAGGAAGCGGCCACACAGAAAATGGACATGGTTGAGTCCCGATGGTTCCACGAGAAATGAGATCGACTTCATTATGTCGACCAAGCGGCATATATTCAATGATGTCTCTGTGATCAATAGGGTGAAAACCGGTAGCGATCACCGGATGGTAAGAGGCACGTTGAATATTAATGTAAAGCTGGAAAGGGCCAGACTGGTGAAGTCCACTCTCTGACCTTCTCGTGCTCATATCCAAAATCCCGAAAACTTCCAACTCGAACTGCAGAACCGATTCGAGTGCCTAGCAGACTGCGTTTCTGTGGACGATCTAAACAACAGGTTCGTGGAAACTGTCCATACTGTGGGGTCTAAATTCTTTAAGACCCATCGCAGGAAAAGAACCGAAAAGTTCTCTGACCATACTCTCAAGCTAATGAAGGAGAGACAAGAGATGAGGCTGCAGTCATCGGCAGACGCGGCTGCCTACCGGCGGATTAATAGGCAGATCTCTAAGGCACAAACTCGCGACCTCCGTGTCTTTAATACCAAGTGTATTAAAGATACCATTGAGCGGAACAAAGGCTCAAAAGTGTTCGCGAGAGATCTGTCTATCGGACAGAGCCAGCTGACGCGGCTGAAAACTGATGACGGCCGTCTCGTCTCTTCTCGACCTGAGGTCTTGGGAGAAGTTGAGAAGTTCTATGCACAGTTATATACCACGACACAAAAACCTGTTGAAGATTTGGCGAAAGATCCCAGAGCCAAACTGACCCGACACTATACCGAAGATATCCCGGACGTCAGCCTATACGAGATTAGAATGGCTCTCAAACAACTTAAGGACAACAAGGCGCCAGGTGATGACGGAATCACTGCGGAACTCCTGAAAGCGGGTGGAAAACCGGTACTTAAGATCTTTCAGCGATTGTTCAATTCCGTCATCCACGAGGGCACAACGCCGGAAGCATGGCACAGGAGCGTGGTGGTTCTGTTCTTCAAAAAGGGAGATAATACCTTGTTGAAGAATTATAGACCCATCTCGTTGTTGAGTCATGTTTATAAGTTGTTCTCGAGAGTCATTACGAATCGTCTCGCTCGTAGGTTCGACGACTTCCAGCCTCCCGAACAAGCCGGATTCCGAAAAGGCTTTGGTACCATAGATCACATTCATACGCTGCGGCAGGTTATACAAAAGACGGAAGAGTATAACCGGCCACTTTGCTTAGCGTTTGTGGACTATGAGAAAGCCTTTGATTCGGTGGAAACTTGGGCTGTGTTGAGGTCGCTGCAGAGATGCCGAATTGACTACCGGTATATCCAAGTGTTGAAGTGCTTGTATGAAAACGCCACAATGTCAGTACGTATACAGGACCAGACTACGAGGCCAATCCACTTGCAGCGTGGAGTGCGACAGGGAGACGTTATCTCCCCGAAGCTCTTTACCGCTGCGTTGGAGGACGTCTTTAAGCTTCTGGATTGGAACGGACTTGGCATCAACATAAACGGCGAGTACATCACTCACCTGCGATTTGCCGATGACATAGTAGTCATGGCAGAGACTCTGAGTGACCTCAATACAATGCTCAACGATCTCAGCAGGGTTTCTCAACAGGTGGGGCTGGAAATGAACATGAGCAAGACGAAAATCATGTCCAATGCTCATGCACCGCTCCACCCAGTAATTGTTGAGAACTCTGCACTCGAAATTGTCGACGAGTATATTTACCTGGGACACACAGTCCAGCTAGGTAGGTCCAATTTCGAGAAAGAGATCAACCGCCGAATCCAACTCGGCTGGGCAGCGTTCGGGAAGCTCCGAGATGTCTTTTCGTCCAAAATTCCTCAGTGCCTGAAGACTAAAGTCTTCGAACAGTGCGTGTTGCCAGTGATGACTTACGGATCCGAGACATGGTCGCTAACTAAGGGCCTCATAAGTAGGCTCAGGACCGCTCAGCGTGCGATGGAAAGAGCTATGCTCGGAGTATCCCTGCGGGATCGAATCAGAAATGAGGAGATCCGTAGGAGAACCAGAGTCACCGACATAGCTCAGCGAGTCGCGATACTGAAGTGGAAATGGGCGGGGCACATAGTTCGAAGAGCTGATGGTCGTTGGGGTCCCAAGGTGCTGGAGTGGCGACCCCGCACCGGGAAGCGCAGTGTTGGCAGACCCCCCACCAGGTGGACCGACGACATCAAGCGAGTCGCAGGGAGCCGCTGGATTCAGGCGGCGCAAGACCGAGGTCTGTGGAAGTCCATGCAAGAGACCTTTGTCCAGCAGTGGACGTCTATCGGTTGATAAAGAAGAAGAAGAAGAAGATGTGATTTTTTGCATGGGTATAGTAATGGATGTAGTAGTGGTTCCTCAGACCGGGAGAGCTACTTTTTATCTCGGATAATGAAAGAGTTCCCGCGGGATTTTTAAAAACTTATTCCATGCGGACGAAGTCGCGGGCATCAGCTAGTAAGTACCTATATTAAAGTGATTTAAGTGTTGAAATAGAAGAAGAAATATGCTCAGCTAGGGAAAAAATACGAGTTTTCTTTGCAGGAATAATAAATATTAAATCAAATAAGTTAAATTTTCAATACACATATTATTAGAAGGCCATATTATTATTGATATATACTATATCCTCTATGCTCTTTGACAGTGTCTCCAACTTGGTTACTATTTACTATAAACTAAAAATGATTATGGAGACATAATTTCAGATAAAAATAAAAATATTAAAATATTGTAAGTAATAATATGTATTTTGATTACATATTATTATTATGTATTGATTAATAACAAGAAAACTACAAATTAATGCCATGAAAAAGTAAACATATTTATTACGCTTATGTAAGTAAACATATTTATTTATGTAATGTCTACTTTGCAAAATATTACAAAATATTTGAAGATTCACATTAGGCATAGACTAACATTTCTGGACGATTCTTTTTTAAACTTATTTTGTAAATAAAATGTCCACAGTTTTGTCGTTAATTGTATTAAAGAATATCTATGCATCATCTCATCAGTTTTTGTACTCACAATAGTAATTACGTATACTTACCTACGTAAAACGAAAACAAAATTATTTGTTATTTTAAAAGAAACCACAGATCATCAATAAATATCAACAGTTATTATATAATGCAGCTAGATATAAAGTGAGTACTAGGCCCCTATAAAATGGTGCCACATGCGAGTATGTCATTTTTAGAGAATCGACGCACTGCTAAGTTTGATAGTTGTCAAGTGGCTTGTGTAGGTTGCCATGTAAAAATCGTAGCGTTAATTCACACTTTGGCCACACACATTCCTATTGTGAACAAACTGTAGTAAGTTTTTTAAAAATCCTACAACAAAATATATACTTCCGCATCCTTATAGTATATGTACATAAACGCAGCACAAAGCAAGATCGACTTGTTTTTGCATGGGTATACCGTATAATGTAGGTGATAGACCTGGAGAGTGAAATAAGCTACTTTTATCCCGGAAAAGCAAAGGGTTAAGATTGTTGTTAATTATACTCCACGCGGATGAAAACATAGTTTTTATAGTTCATCATCCATCATCATCATCATCAGCATCTCATAAACGGCTCACTACTGAGCGCAGGTCTCCTCTCAGAGAAGGGTTCCATACTCCACATACATAGCTTCATAGCTCCACTCCATCTTATTTTATTTATTTATTTATTCGATGACAAGCTAGTCCTTGACTGCGATCTCACCTGATGGTAAGTGACGGTGCAGTCTAAGATGGTAGCGGGCTAACTTGTAAGGGGTACGGCAGTGAACATTCAACCCATACCCCTAATTGGTTTCTACACGCCATAGTGCCGGAACGCTAAATCGCTTGGCGGCACGTCTTTGACGGCAGGGTGGTAACTAGCCGCGGCTAAAGCCACCCACCAGACCAGACCAGAGACCAGAGACAATTCAGAAATTATAAATTCCCAAGTTGACCCCGCCGGGAATCGAACCCGAGACCTCCCAGTTATAAGACAACAGCGCTCACCAGTCACCACTGAGCCAGGGAGGTCGTCAAATTTATTATATTCTCTGTTCTAATTTATTATAATAAGCAGTTAGGGACTAGGGAGAGGGCAGACTGGCTTTTTTTAGCGGCAGTGATTCCGCGTCCGCATGCTTCAGTGGGCACACAACAAACCTATTTAAAAACCAAATACTTACATAAACTTTTTCTGACCTACCACTTCAAATTTGGAATGCCCTTCCGGCTTCCGTTTTTCCAACTGACTATAATTTGGGTACCTTTAAATCAAAAGTGAATATTCATCTTCTAGGCAAGCGCGCTCCATATTAGCCTGCATCTTCACTTACCATCAGGTGAGATTGCAGTCAAGCGCTAGAAAAGCTCGCTATATGGTATAGGTACCATCTTAGACTGCATCGTTACTTACCATCAGCTGAATTCGCTGTATGAATGAATAAAAAAAAAATAGACCTAGGTAAATAAGTCCTCAATATGGTCACCTTATTTTGCAGAAATTAACTTGATAATATTTCTATCATGAATAAAATTTTTATCATTTCTATCTTAGAATAAAAAATATCTAAATACCTACGACCTCAATATGGTCATATTTCCAGCTAATTTTGCAGTAATTAACTTAATAATATGAAATAATTATGCTCAATCGAGGTTTATGTATATTTTACAGGAAAAATAAAACCAGCTCTCTAACTAGCATAGTTTTTTAGGGTTCCGTACCCAAAGGGTACCAACGGGACCCTATTACTAAGCCTACGCTGTCCGTCCGTAATAGATAGACAGATGAAATTTTCACATATTATGTATTTCTATTGCCGCTATAACAACAAATAATAAAAATTAAATTAAATTAAAATATTTCCATGGGTACATGGAAATATTTTTATTTGATTTTTTTAACGGAACCCTAAAAGAGCGAGGCCCGACTCGCACTTGGCCGATTTTTTTTAATCTAATAATCAAGCAACTTACAACTTTAGTTTTAGACAGGCATTATTTATATTCAAAAATGCACTTTAAGTTTTTATTAAGTTTTAAATATTTAAGTAACTGTGTAACTGAGTAAACTGTGTAATTCTAACTATAATTTCTGTAGATTGTATGCATAAATTTTATAACCACTGTGTACACATATTAAGGGTTGTTACCTGGAACCCAAATCTGATTGTTATTGTATTACGTTTATATTTGGTTGCAACCTGTTTTGTGTACCTTTTCAATAAATAAATAAATAAACACCAGTCGCAGCGATCGAGTTGCATTTTTTAGCAGCGGCGTTTCGCGATTTTTAAACGCTGACCTATGCTACTTTTGGCATCGTATCGAACGCTTTTGAGTCGCGAAAACGCCGAGCCCTTATGTACTATTAAATTTATTGGAACGTAGTTCCTTGTTGCGCGGTTCGGAAGGGGGCTAGACGGAAAAAATTAAGGAACCGATACTCGACACTTTTTTGAAACCGACACTTTTTGTTGAATGTGAATTTTGCATTGTGTTCGGTATTTTCGCGGTACAACATTGTGTATAAGTAAATAATTTCTACATGTGGAATTTTTCCCTAATTTTTTATAACTTATAAGTTATAAAATAAAATTGAAAATAGAAAATTCTACGACTGTCGAGCTGGGATTCGAACCATCGACTTTGAACTGTTAAGCGACTGCCGGAGACACTAGGCTACGGAGACCCAATGTTGTACCGCGAAAATACCGAACACAATGTAATCGAAAGGAACTACGTTCCATCCGGGTGTCCCTTGACACCTCTCAAGTTTTTTTTACATTTTACGCTATTTTACTTTGGCGGTCACGGAAGATAATATCTCTTAATATACTTAATAGGTAACTTTTTGTGCTAGAAGTGGGCACGACAACAGTGCAACGGGTGGGGATCGAACCTGCGACCTCTCAGTTTTCAGTCTGCACGTTTAACAGTTGGGCCATGGAGGCTCTAAAGTCTAAACTGAAACTTTGGTGCTCATTATTACGAACGCGGAATGTTTTTCGAAAAAGAATAATTTAAAACCCGTATTTTCTGCAAGATTCCACTCAAGGACGCCGATTGTGGTAGGTGTGAAAACTACTGATAGTAGCACATACAGTTAGTATAACTGCAAACAGTTAAAACAGAACACAACACCAATAAATTATTGTTTTATCAACTCGTATCTGTTATCAATTTGTTCGAAATTTTTACCAGGTTTTCTATAATATGTTTTCTAGCTTCTGTTAAAATGTTTCGACATCTGTTACATAGAAATATTACTAATATTTACGAAGATACTTTGTTCAAAACGTTATAGGATAATAAGTAAAACTGTACGTTATAATACGTTACGTATGTTAAACTAGATGTATGTACGTTATATGCAGGAGAACTTTGTCCAGCAGTGGACGTCTATAGGTTCATAAAGAAGTATGTTACAAATAAGTTGTTTATTAATAAACCCATTTGCAAAAAAAACGGGCGGTTTTAATTTTTTCTCTATCTTTAAAAAAATGCAATAAGAAAGAAGTTTTAATCGTTTGAGTATATTACTGGCACATTGAAAAAGTGTCTAAGTGAAAACTAAGTTTGTTCCAAATTCAAATTTAAGATTTAGTTAATTGCGTATTGTGACGGGAAGTGTTGGAAGATCGACAGATATCTAGAGTTGTATCTAACTTTGAGATAAATCAATTATTGTTGAATTTTATTATTTCCTTGATATTTTTAATTCTTGATAACATTATTTAGCGCTCTCTAAGATGGTTGATAGACGAATAACAGCCAGCAAAATTGTAGTGCTGCTTGAAGAAGGTTGTAGTCAATGTTATGTCTCACAGAGGCTAAGTGTGAGTCGTTCGACTGTCCAGAGAACTTGGCAAAGATATCAAGAGACTGGTTCTATCAGCAGAAGGCCTGGTTCTGGAAGAAAACCGTCCACAGAAGCTTGAGATGACCGCTTCCTTGTCAACCAGGCGTTGAGAAATCGCTAATCTTCTTATGTCGACCTCAAAAAGACTCTCGAGGAAGTGAGAGCTGTGCAAACCAGCCTATGGACGGTCAGTGGGAGGCTTCTCGCACCCAATATACGCAGTCGCCGCCCGGCCCGTGGCCCTAAATTACTCCGGGAGCACAGAGTTGCTAGACTTAGCTTCGCTCGAAATTGTGCGACATGGACTCAAAAGGACTGGGGTAGATTATTTTTCTCCGATGAATCGAGAATATCACTACATGGAGAGGATAGACGTCGCCAAGTACTACAAAGGGCAGGGGAACGTTTTGCAGAAGTTTCTTTTGAAGAATGAAGTTGCCAATGAAATTGCTTATTTGTCTAGGTGCCCGTTTTTTTTTTCCAAAAGAGTGTATTTAAGGGAATTTGAATTTATGTAGCAATTTAAGCAAAGCATAAGCAGTGATAGAATAATGGTTGGGATCTGAGGTTTCCTATTTGGGGGGGGGGGGGGGGGGGGGGCGGCAGGTTCGATTCGTGCCTCTGAACCTGAACGCCTGAGAGTTCTCCATGATGTTCTCGGATGTGCGTGAAGTCCGCCAATTCGCATTGGGCCAGCGTGGTGGGCTATATCTCTGAGAAGGAATGCTCAGGAATCCCAAGTTGTATATACAATGTGTTGACTTATATGCTAGTACAATTTGACATATTATTTTTATCCGACATACAACCTATACCCCACTTAAGGGCTAACTCAACATGCAAATTATTACAAGCCAATATTTAAGAAAAAGGCGATTACTTAGCTTAGAAGATAGTTAGATAGATAGATAGGTAGTTAAAAAGATACACTGTAAATTACACAAAAAAGATACACTAAATTACACAAAAAAAACTTGAGAAGTGTCAAGGGACACCCGGATTGAACGTAGTTCCTTTCGATTAATTTTAGTGAAGGGATTGTAATAAACTAGTGGTGTCATCTAGTATTAAATTGATTAACTACGATGAATTATTTTTAGTTTATTTCTATTGCACTGTTACAAAACCAAAGAGTTACTCTGGTGGAGTTACTGTTTTTTCGCAGATGGCGTTAGTAGTACAATAGCATTTTATCCAATTTATACAATAAAAAATTTGGGAAAAATTTCACATTTAGAAATTATTTAAAATAAAATTGAAAATAGAAAATTCAGTCTGTCGAGCTGGGATTCGAACCATCGACGTTGAACTTATAGGCGACTGCCCTAACCACTAGGCCATGCAGACGCCTTGTTCTAAGGCGAATATACCATCAGATGAGATCGCAGTCAAGGACTATCTTGTCATTGAATAAAAAATATATATTTATATATAATTTATTGTAAAACCGTTCGTCCGATTTCGATAAATTTAAATAGGACCACCTGGAAAGTATACCCTTTCAAACAAAAAAAGAATGTTCCACAAAATTCACATTCAACAAAAAAGTGTCGGTTTCAAAAATGTGTCGAGGGTCGGTTTCCTTAATTTTTTCCGTCTAGCCCCCTTCCGTACCGCGCAATAAGGAACTACGTTCCAAAAGGATTTGATCATACAATTACAAGCATAAAACTATAGAAAATAAGAAAACAAAGCTTCAAACCGAAACAATAATAAAAAAAAAAACAAATGGAACATTCACACACAATACAAAACTAATTTATGATATGACAATTAATAAAATGTAATTTTACGATTAAAATTTAATGCAGATTTCCGAAATAAATCCAAATCGGCTGTTTTAATCTTAATCGAGTTTAAAAAAAATCCAAGTGCGAGTCGGGCCTCGCTCTTTTAGGGTTCCGTATGTGACCAAATCATTTTTTTAAAACCAGACACATATTTAGATGTCTTAGTTCTTAGAAAGTACTAAATTAGCATATTATGGGGAAAAAATGCTCGTTTGTTTTGATCACAACTTACAAACCGTATTATAAATCGGTGTTTTCAGTATTAGTTGTTTAAATACACTATATAATACATAATATACCAAAATTTAAAATTCCTAATTAGTTTAGTTTTTGAGATAGACCCCCTAACAAAATTGGTCTAAAACCGACAACTTTGATGGCCCCCCATTTCTTCATTTTTGTAGCTAAAAAATAAAAAAAATACACATTTGAACTCCACTTAATGAGCTCTAGACGATGACACCCCACATGCCAGGGTAAAAATAATATATGTTCACCGATTAATCGTAGACTCCTGAACCGATTTGGAACATTCTTTTTTTGTTTGAAAGGGTATACTTTCCAGGTGGTCCTATTTAAATTTATCGAAATCGGACGAACGGTTTTACAATAAATTATATATAAATATATATTTTTTATTCAATGACAAGATAGTCCTTGACTGCGATCTCATCTGATGGTAAGTGACGATGCAGTCTAAGATGGTATGGGACTATCTTGGAAGGGGTATGGCAGTGAAAATTTAACCCATCCCCCTAATCGGTTTCTACACGCCATCGCGGCGGAACGCTAAATCGCTTGGCGGCACGTCTTTGACGGTAGGGTGGTAACTAGCCACGGCCAACGAAGGCCTCCCACCAGTTAAATAATATACTTTGTAGTGGCGCGGGTGTTTGTAGTCGGATTTTTAAAAAGAATTTTTAGAACAAAGTTCCTTATCAGACGGTACAGACTTGGCGGATAAGCGAAAAAAGTGTAAGAATTTTTCTGAATTCTGGCTTCAGATTTTTATTTTTTTAGTATTAATCACTACATATTATAAAACAAAGTCCCCCGCCGCGTATGTCTGTCTGTTACAGAAAAGTCCGCGATGGTATACATTATCTATCTTTTAAGGATAGCTTACTATACCCATTTTAACTTCTAAAAAAATGGTCGCATACTATGCGGTAATTGGAAATCTATTTAGACCGATAGAGTATTAATCCTTATCAACTTAAGTATACGTGGTAACTAACCATTAGCATTTCATGCACATTATGCGGATGCGGGTTGTTACGTTCCCTCAAATATGGTTGAGCGAAGCAATGGCTGGGTCATGCGTCATGCTCGTGAACGGGTGCCACCGGCGGCAATGGGGCTACTTTCTGTCTGCCCGTCTTAACATGTGTTGAATTATAATTAGAAATATTTACGTATGCTTTTGTGGAACTTCCCCTCATTGTGGAAACTCTGCATACATAGAATAATATCTATTAAGTATATTGTAAAAGTATTTTGAAAAGAGCAACTGCCGAGTTTCTTGGTTCTTCTCGGCAGCAACGGCATTCCGAACCAGTGGTAGACTCATTGACGATTCAAAAGTACTTGTAAAAGTTTATTTGATTAAAAACATTTCTATTCTATTCTATTCTATTCTATTCTATTATGATAATGCTCTACACCATACAATTTAAATGAATAACTTAGAAGTTATACGCAAAATAAAAACGAACGCGCGCCAAAATAAATACGCGGATTTCAACCCGACGGCGATGACGGGACTCGCTCACGTGATGCGTACAGTGACCACCCCCGCGCCGCGTTGACATTGCTATATTATAAGCCAAGCGATATTTCTTTTATAAGCCTGCGTACTGTTCAATATAACATAAGGAATATTTCCTGGCCCTAGTTGCAAAAGACGAGTGTGGAGGTATAAGTCAGCAGATTGGGATGAGGTGCGTCATTTCTTCGCATGGCAGCAAACGTGTTTATACTCCGTTGATCCGTCGAGCTGCGAAACCTCCATATCCGAGGTCATTCATCAAGCAATGGAGTATTATATACCATTCGCTGATGTATCCCTTGATGGCAAAACCCCAAGATGGTACAACTCTGAATGTGCCCAATCTGAGGCTCGTAAACAGTCGGCATTCGTAGCTTGGGTTGATGCTCGAAGTCGCAAAGCTCCGGACTTGAAATTAAGGAAGAGGGAGTTCAATGTCGCTTCCAACACAAGAGGGTTTTAAAACAAGCTCAATTTAACCGAACCAAACGCATTGGGAACAAAGTAGCTTCTTACCCCAGTGGTAGCAAAGCCTTCTGGTCCCTTGCCAAATCGGTCGAGTCCAACTTCTGCCGCCTATGCTTAAGCCTGACGGATCGCTTGCTTTTACTGCATCTGGAGATGCCCTCCCTCATGTCATCCCCATTTGTGACTCAGTAATGCCTGTGCCACGAATCCATCAGAAGGAGGTTCTCAAAACACTCCGGTCTCTTGATGTGATTAAAGCCAGCGGTCCCGATAGAATCCCAGAAATAGTCTTGCGGAATCGTGCTCTCGAATTATCCCCTGTTTTGACTCGCCTGTATCGTCTCTCTCTCAGTAAAGCTCAAGTTTCTAACTCCTGGAAGTTTTCAAATGTACAGCCTGTTTCTAAAAAAGGTATTCGTGCTGACCCGGCGAACTATAGACCCATCGCTATCACCTCCTTAATATGTAAGGCTATGGAGCGCATATTAAATACCAAGCTCCTGGCATACCTGGAATCTAATGATCTCTCTGACCGTCAATATGGTTTCCGTTCAAAAACGGTCTGTTGGAGATCTACTCGTGTATGCCACACACATTTGGGATGAAGCTGTGGAGAAACACGGAGAGGCCCTCGCTGTCTCTTGATATATCTAAAGCTTTCGACCGGGTCTGGAATGAAAGCCTTCTCAGTAAGCTGCCAGCTTATGGTCTTCCAGGTAGCTTATGCGACTGGATATCTGACTTCTTGAGTGAGCGGTCCTTCCGAGTAGTCATTGATGGCTGCTCTTCGGATCTTATGGCTATCAATGCCGGAGTTCCTCAGGGGTCTGTTCTCTCCGCTACACTCTTTTTGCTGCACATCAATGATCTGCTGATACCAGGCATCCTGAGGTATGCAGATGACAGCACTGTAACGGAGAGATATATGTCCAGTCCGCGCACCAATAGTACTGAGACTAATGTACTCAGAGAGGCGTTGGTAGAACGCGTAAACTCCGGCCTCAAAAAGTCTCCGACTGGGGTGTCGCAAATTTGGTGGAGTTTAACGCTACAAAAACCCAGGCCTGTCTGCTCTCTGCTAAACGAGAGCACCTTGGCTCCCACTTTCCGGAATATATCCACACCGATCACCGACCACATTGATCTCCTAGGTCTGGACATCTCAGCTACCATAAACTTTGGAAGGCCAAGATTGCCGCCAAAAAACTTAGCATCCTTAATAAGGTGAAGCGGTGCCTCACGCCACGACAATTGCTTACGCTATATCAAGCCCAGGTCAGGTCGTGCATGGAGTACTGCAAACACCTGTTTGATGGCTCCGCTAAGTACCAACTTGCGGCACTAGATGCTGTAGATCGTCGAGCTAGGAAACTCATTGGCAAGGACTCACCACTCTTAGCCAAACTTCAGAGCCTCGATCACCGTCGAAAAGTTGCCGGCTTATCGGTGTTTTATAGGATATATTTCGGTGAGTGTTCTCAGGAGCTCTTCGACCTTGTCCCCCGTTCATCTTTTTACCACCGCACTGCAAGATATCGGCAGGGCTTCCATCCCTATATCGTTGATATACCATCCACACGCACGAAGCGGTTCAAGACGTACAATTTGGGTATCTTTAAAGCAAGGGTCATCACTTTTATCAGGTGTGATAGTGGTCATAATGTTTTAATTTTATCTATCCACAGATGCGATAGCGTCGGGCGAGAGCGTGCGGCTGGCGCCGTCGCTGCGCAGCCAGAAGGGCGCCATCTGGACGCGGAACCCCATCAACTTCGACTGGTGGGAGGTGGACGTCATGTTCAAGGTCACCGGGCGCGGCCGCATCGGCGCCGACGGGCTGGTGAGTCCTACCTATCGTTGCTGAGGGTGGTGTAGTGCTGTAGTGTTTGTGTCGCGTCGGGCGAGAGCGTGCGGCTGTTATTACACACAACGTTGTTATTGACAGGCGTTCTGGTACACGACGGCGCGCGGCGACTACGCGGGCGAGGTGTTCGGCTCGTCGGACCGCTGGACGGGGCTGGGCGTCATCTTCGACTCCTTCGACAACGACAACAAGCACAACAACCCCTACGTCATGGCCGTGCTCAACGACGGCACCAAGAGCTTCGACCACAAGAGGTGAGGCGCAGCGCGCTAGGTGGCGCCACCCGTACTGTGCATCGCGCCCTTGGTGTTACCACCCGTTTCAGTGAACACCAGGGAAGAGAGTGGGTTATTGCCATTATCCTTAACCATTTAACCAAGCTATATGGCCCCTGTCCATCAAAAGCAGAATCTATACTTATAATAAAACTGTAACTGGACGATTTCGTGTCTGTTTGTTTGTCCTTCTTTCACGTAAAAACTACCGCACAGATTTCTACAAAATTTTATACCGTGGTAGCTTATTACTCGGGTCAACATCTAGGCTACTTTTTATCCCGGAAAATCAAGGAGTTCCCGAGGGACTTTAAAAACTAAATCCACGCGGACAAAGTCGCGGGCATCAGCTAGTGTCTCAATGCGTTATCCCTTCTACTGCGCGCCGCCATCTTGTGACTTCGCGCCGAACTGCGTCATGTTTACAAGATGGCGGCTTGCAATAAAAAAACCGCTACTTTATCCACCAAATACCTATTTTTCATAAAAAAAGCACAGACAAGTGCCGTGTAATATTTTTTGTCATAGAGTATAGCTATTGTACTTTAATTAGACATAAACACAGATAAAAAATACAAATAAGGTATTTAACAGACTAAAATTGAAGTGAATAGGACGGTCATAGAACCCGCATTGAAATTTTCACTATGAAACTATCACAAGAGATGCGCCGGTGGCACGCTAGATGGCGTTACTAGTACCGTGTTCCGCGCTCTTTACATTACTTCTCAATGCATCGCATACTAGGAAAGTGGTGAGTCAGCAGCGCGCTAGATGGCGCCACTCGTACCGTGCACCGCGCCCTTGAGATTATTTACTTCAATATCGGCCGTAAAGCACCAAATAACAGCATTTGTTGTGCTTTTCCAGCGACGGTTCGCAGCAGCTGCTGTCGGGCTGCCTGCGCGACTTCCGAAACAAGCCTTTCCCGACGCGCGCGCGCATCGAGTACTACCTCAACACGCTCACCGTCTACTTCCACAACGGTGAGTCATCATAATGCTCAAATATGGTTGGTTACGGCTGGGTCATGCGTCATGCTCGTGAAAGGGTGCCACCGGCGGTAATGGGGCTGCTTTCTGTCTGCCCATCTTAACATGTCATTCATCATCGTCAAAAGCAACCCATCAACGGCTCACTACTGAGCGCAGGTCTCCCCTCAGAGAAGGGTTATAGGCCATAGTCCACCATGATGGCCCAATGCGAATTGGTGGACTTCATACACCTTCGAGAACATTATAGAGAACTCTCATATGTGCAGATTTCCTCACGATGTTTTCCTTCACCGTTGAAGCAAGTGATATTTAATTGCTTAAACGCACATGACACCGAAAAGTCAGAGGTGCGTATCGGGCATTGAACCTGCGACCCCCGAGTAGGAGACCACAGTCCTAACCACTAGGCTACCACTGCTCCATGAACTGATCTTAACATGTATTGAATTTAATTAGGTATACTTTTGTGGAACCTCCCCGCATTGTGGAAACACTCCATCCATAGTACCTATTGTAATTTAAACTTGTTTTGAAAAGAGCAACCACCGAGTTTCTTGCTGGTTCTTCTCGGCAGGAAGGGCATTCGAACCAGTGGTAGACATAGATAGTGGATCAACGTTTCAAAAGCCCTTGTAAAAAAGTTTATTTGAATAAAAAGTATTTCTATTCTATTCTATTCTAAAAAAAATGAACACCTGTATCCGCAGGTCTGACCAACAACGAGGCGGACTACGAGCTGTGTTTCCGCGCGGAGAACGTGGTGCTGCCGCGCGGCGGCTACTTCGGCCTGTCCGCCGCCACGGGGGGCCTGGCGGACGACCACGACGTCATCCACCTGCTCACCACCTCGCTGCACACCACGCAGCAGACCAGCGGTGAGGCGCGCAGGTTTCCGCAGGTCTGACCGACGGCGAGGCGGACTGCGAGCTGTTGCCGCGCGGAGAACGTGGCGCTGCCGCGCGGCGGCTACTTCGGCCTGTCCGCCGCCACGGGGGGCCTGGCGGACGACCACGACGACATCCACCTGCTCACCACCTCGCTGCACACCACGCAGCAGACCAGCGGTGAGGCGCGCAGGTTTCCGCAGCACTGACCGACGGCGAGGCGGACTGCGAGCTGTTGCCGCGCGGAGAACGTGGCGCTGCCGCGCGGCGGCTACTTCGGCCTGTCCGCCGCCACGGGGGGCCTGGCGGACGACCACGACGTCATCCACCTGCTCACCACCTCGCTGCACACCACGCAGCAGACCAGCGGTGAGGCGCGCAGGTTTCCGCAGGTCTGACCGACGGCGAGGCGGACTGCGAGCTGTTGCCGCGCGGAGAACGTGGCGC
Organism: Oeneis ivallda; assembly: GCA_029955525.1. Classification (NCBI taxonomy): domain Eukaryota; kingdom Metazoa; phylum Arthropoda; class Insecta; order Lepidoptera; family Nymphalidae; genus Oeneis; species Oeneis ivallda. Next base: position 414,511 of record JARPMR010000028.1, read on the forward strand.
TGCCGCGCGGCGGCTACTTCGGCCTGTCCGCCGCCACGGGGGGCCTGGCGGACGACCACGACGTCATCCACCTGCTCACCACCTCGCTGCACACCACGCAGCAGACCAGCGGTGAGGCGCGCAGGTTTCCGCAGCACTGACCGACGGCGAGGCGGACTGCGAGCTGTTGCCGCGCGGAGAACGTGGCGCTGCCGCGCGGCGGCTACTTCGGCCTGTCCGCCGCCACGGGGGGCCTGGCGGACGACCACGACGTCATCCACCTGCTCACCACCTCGCTGCACACCACGCAGCAGACCAGCGGTGAGGCGCGCAGGTTTCCGCAGCACTGACCGACGGCGAGGCGGACTGCGAGCTGTTGCCGCGCGGAGAACGTGGCGCTGCCGCGCGGCGGCTACTTCGGCCTGTCCGCCGCCACGGGGGGCCTGGCGGACGACCACGACGTCATCCACCTGCTCACCACCTCGCTGCACACCACGCAGCAGACCAGCGGTGAGGCGCGCAGGTTTCCGCAGGTCTGACCGACGGCGAGGCGGACTGCGAGCTGTTGCCGCGCGGAGAACGTGGCGCTGCCGCGCGGCGGCTACTTCGGCCTGTCCGCCGCCACGGGGGGCCTGGCGGACGACCACGACGTCATCCACCTGCTCACCACCTCGCTGCACACCACGCAGCAGACCAGCGGTGAGGCGCGCCGGTTTCCGCAGGTCTGACCTGACTACGAGCTGGGTTGCCGCGCGGAGACCGTTTATTGTTGCACAAACATGACCCATACATAACTTGAATACAACGAGGGGCAAATTCAGTCAGCGCCATCTATTGACCCTTTGGAAAACATTATAAACAACTGTAACACAGATAGGTAGTTGTTGGACACCTGCTTGACAAGTTGGCAGATTCCATAATCTGCCAACTTACTACTACTAAAAACTACTAACTACTTGTAAAAACGAGCAGCGCCATCTAGTACATTTTTAGGTACTAATTTAAAATATAACCTAAACACGCGGGAAGTTTTTATTATTAACATTGTCCCGACTTGTTGAGTTATGTCATATTTGGTCGCTTTGCAGGCGGGCAGCAAATCAGCAGCGCGGAGCAGCAAAAGCTGTCAGCAGAGTACCAGGAGTACCAGAAGAAGTTGGAGCAGCAGAAGGAGGACTATAGGAAGGAGCACCCCAATGAGGTGCGTGGGGTGGGCAGTTACATGGGCCGCCTAAACTTGGGGGTTGTTAGCCGGGGGCAGAGTTGGGCATTATTCGAATAAATTTTTATCTAGATAATTATTCGCATAAAAATTTATTCCCAGTATAATTATTCGTGAATAATTATACTGGGATATAAAATAACGAATATAAATTCGTTATAAAATAACGAATAAAATCACGAATGAATTATTTGGTTGGCGGGCCTACCAGTTAGAAAATGCGAAAATGTATCTTGCTGCGACATTAGAAATTAGTCCGAGTATCGAGTTTGACGTGAGTTACTCACAAATTAGTCGATATTCAAACTAATTTATTAAACTGGACACTTTCAAGTAAAGATTTTTATATAAACCTGTGAAGATGATACTGACATTCGCGCAATTAGAATGCCATAAGCCCACTTTGTCGTATTAGTTTACAAAATGCGAAAAAACAAATTAAATTTGAATTTCGCGGGCAGACACGTATAATCCACCTTAAGTGACCTTGCAACTCGCAAGATTAAGACAAATCCAGATGCACAAGTATCATAATAATATTATTATTATGCAACGATAATGACTTTATTTGGAAATAATTATACAATAGGTTTTCATGACGTGCCATAAGAGCCACAGGTGGCCTACGTGAAATAAATAATTGTGATTTTTTTGACGTGATAACGTCTTATAAATCGATGAACACCGGCTGCATGCACGAAAAAGTGTCACGTTTCGCCTGAGCCTGAGCGTGCAAGCGAGAGCGCGGAACAAGCGATAGAGAAGCACGATCGGCCCAAGCGTTTATAAAGAGCGCCCGCCGCCGCCCGCCAGTCATCAATGTTTCTATAAGACGTTATCACGTAAAACTATCGTCCATAAACCGACTTTCATTCATCATCATCATCATTATCAACCCATCATCGGCTCACTACTGAGCGAGATCTCCTCTCAGAGAAGGGTTATAGGCCATAGTCCACCACGCTGGTCCAATGCGAATTGGTGGACTTCACACACCTTCAAGAACTATGAAGAACTCTAGGGTGTGCAGGTTTCCTCGCGATGTTTTCCTTCACCGTTGAAGCAAGTGATATTTAATTGCTTAAACGCACTTAACTCCGAAAAGTCAGAGGTGCGTACCCGGGATCGAACCTGCGACCCCCTGAATAGGAGAAAACCGACTTTACAGACAACCAATTTATTTATTGACAAAAAAGCGTGGATATAATTCGCTCCAGCGAGTCATGAGACAGTAATGATTAACCTGTACTGTATTGTAATTTTTTTTTGAAAAGATCAACCGCCGAGTTTCTTGCTGGTTCTTCTCGGCAGGAAGGGCATTCCGAACCAGTGGTAGATTCATCGACTATTCAAAAGCACTTGTAAAAAGTTTATTTGAATAAAAAATATTTCTATTCTATTCTATTCTATTTTTTTGTTTGTGTGTGCAGGTCCGCGACAAGGAGGGCGAGTTCGACGATTGGTTCGAGTCGGACGGTCAGCGCGAGCTGCGGCAGATCTTCCAGGGGCTCGGCCAGCTCCAGGACGTGATGCGGGACCTGCACAAGAAGGTGGACGAGGTACGGCTACCGTTGTCTTACTACTACTGCTACTTACTCGAGTCGGACGGGCAGCGCGAGCTGAGGCAGATCTTCCAGGGGCTCGCCCAGATCCAGGACGTGATGCGGGACCTGCACAAGAAGGTGGACGAGGTACGGCTACCGTTGTCTTACTACTACTGCTACTTACTCGAGTCGGACGGTCAGCGCGAGCTGAGGCAGATCTTCCAGGGGCTCGGCCAGCTCCAGGACGTGATGCGGGACCTGCACAAGAAGGTGGACGAGGTACGGCTACCGTTGTCTTACTACTACTGCTACTTACTCGAGTCGGACGGGCAGCGCGAGCTGAGGCAGATCTTCCAGGGGCTCGCCCAGATCCAGGACGTGATGCGGGACCTGCACAAGAAGGTGGACGAGGTACGGCTACCGTTGTCTTACTACTACTGCTACTTACTCGAGTCGGACGGGCAGCGCGAGCTGAGGCAGATCTTCCAGGGGCTCGCCCAGATCCAGGACGTGATGCGGGACCTGCACAAGAAGGTGGACGAGGTACGGCTACCGTTGTCTTACTACTACTGCTACTTACTCGAGTCGGACGGTCAGCGCGAGCTGCGGCAGATCTTCCAGGGGCTCGGCCAGCTCCAGGACGTGATGCGGGACCTGCACAAGAAGGTGGACGAGGTACGGCTACCGTTGTCTTACTACTACTGCTACTTACTCGAGTCGGACGGTCAGCGCGAGCTGCGGCAGATCTTCCAGGGGCTCGGCCAGCTCCAGGACGTGATGCGGGACCTGCACAAGAAGGTGGACGAGGTACGGCTACCGTTGTCTTACTACTACTGCTACTTACTCGAGTCGGACGGTCAGCGCGAGCTGCGGCAGATCTTCCAGGGGCTCGGCCAGCTCCAGGACGTGATGCGGGACCTGCACAAGAAGGTGGACGAGGTACGGCTACCGTTGTCTTACTACTACTGCTACTTACTCGAGTCGGACGGGCAGCGCGAGCTGAGGCAGATCTTCCAGGGGCTCGCCCAGATCCAGGACGTGATGCGGGACCTGCACAAGAAGGTGGACGAGGTACGGCTACCGTTGTCTTACTACTACTGCTACTTACTCGAGTCGGACGGTCAGCGCGAGCTGCGGCAGATCTTCCAGGGGCTCGGCCAGCTCCAGGACGTGATGCGGGACCTGCACAAGAAGGTGGACGAGGTACGGCTACCGTTGTCTTACTACTACTGCTACTTACTCGAGTCGGACGGGCAGCGCGAGCTGAGGCAGATCTTCCAGGGGCTCGCCCAGATCCAGGACGTGATGCGGGACCTGCACAAGAAGGTGGACGAGGTACGGCTACCGTTGTCTTACTACTACTGCTACTTACTCGAGTCGGACGGTCAGCGCGAGCTGAGGCAGATCTTCCAGGGGCTCGCCCAGATCCAGGACGTGATGCGGGACCTGCACAAGAAGGTGGACGAGGTACGGCTACCGTTGTCTTACTACTACTGCTACTTGCTCGAGTCGGACGGGCAGCGCGAGCTGAGGCAGATCTTCCAGGGGCTCGCCCAGATCCAGGACGTGATGCGGGACCTGCACAAGAAGGTGGACGAGGTACGGCTACCGTTGTCTTACTACTACTGCTACTTACTCGAGTCGGACGGGCAGCGCGAGCTGAGGCAGATCTTCCAGGGGCTCGCCCAGATCCAGGACGTGATGCGGGACCTGCACAAGAAGGTGGACGAGGTACGGCTACCGTTGTCTTACTACTACTGCTACTTGCTCGAGTCGGACGGGCAGCGCGAGCTGAGGCAGATCTTCCAGGGGCTCGCCCAGATCCAGGACGTGATGCGGGACCTGCACAAGAAGGTGGACGAGGTACGGCTACCGTTGTCTTACTACTACTGCTACTTACTCGAGTCGGACGGGCAGCGCGAGCTGAGGCAGATCTTCCAGGGGCTCGCCCAGATCCAGGACGTGATGCGGGACCTGCACAAGAAGGTGGACGAGGTACGGCTACCGTTGTCTTACTACTACTGCTACTTACTCGAGTCGGACGGTCAGCGCGAGCTGAGGCAGATCTTCCAGGGGCTCGCCCAGATCCAGGACGTGATGCGGGACCTGCACAAGAAGGTGGACGAGGTACGGCTACCGTTGTCTTACTACTACTGCTACTTGCTCGAGTCGGACGGGCAGCGCGAGCTGAGGCAGATCTTCCAGGGGCTCGCCCAGATCCAGGACGTGATGCGGGACCTGCACAAGAAGGTGGACGAGGTACGGCTACCGTTGTCTTACTACTACTGCTACTTACTCGAGTCGGACGGTCAGCGCGAGCTGAGGCAGATCTTCCAGGGGCTCGCCCAGATCCAGGACGTGATGCGGGACCTGCACAAGAAGGTGGACGAGGTACGGCTACCGTTGTCTTACTACTACTGCTACTTACTCGAGTCGGACGGGCAGCGCGAGCTGAGGCAGATCTTCCAGGGGCTCGCCCAGATCCAGGACGTGATGCGGGACCTGCACAAGAAGGTGGACGAGGTACGGCTACCGTTGTCTTACTACTACTGCTACTTACTCGAGTCGGACGGGCAGCGCGAGCTGAGGCAGATCTTCCAGGGGCTCGCCCAGATCCAGGACGTGATGCGGGACCTGCACAAGAAGGTGGACGAGGTACGGCTACCATTGTTTATACTTCTTCTTGTCAACCGATAGATGTCCGCTGCTGGACAAAGGTCTGCTGCATGGACTTCCACAGGCCTCGGTGTAACGTCGCCTAAATCCAGCGGCTCCCTGCGACTCGTCTGATGTCGTTCTACCTAGTGGGGGGTCTGCCAACACTGCGTTTCCCGCTGCGGGGTCGCCACTCCAGCCAAATAATACAAGGTACTTAATATTCTAAGCATAGTTATACTTACACACAAAAACTTTACAAGTACGATATTATAATAAAATTATCTACCCACATACGAGTAGGTAGTACCTACTTGTATGTGGGTAGATACCTACTAGGTACATTACAATTGGGACCCCAACTACCATCAGCTCTTCAAACTATGTGGTCCGCCCATTTCCACTTCAGTTTCGCGACAGCGAGCGTCATTGAATACAATAGGATAGAATAAAAAGTAGTTCCGAGCCAAGCGAGAAAATCGCAGACTTAAGGTGGTACGATTTCCATACTAATTTATTTTTCCATTTATAATTTCATACTGAAATCACACCCGTCGGCATTTATTTAGATCTTTATTTGCGGTAAAATATATTTATCTGAAGAAAACAATAGAATAATAGCTAAATGAGATCGAAATTTTTGCTAATTTATGTCAGTGTATGAGTGAACGACAACAGTGTCGTACGCTATCGTTCGTTTAGCAGTGTGCGTTTCGACTGCGTTGCACGGAAGTAGATGCGGCGTTGCCAGTTCGCTGATAATACGATGGCAAGCGCTGTTGCCGCTCTTCGTTTTTGCGTTTGACAATGAAATTACACTAGCGGCACGCTATGATGGCCGGTTTGACACATTACACTAGTGATGTGGAATGTCAATTTATTCTCGAACAAAAAACAATTAAGTTTTGTTTTTGTACCTGATTAAATAGGTTTAATAAAACAAAAATGTATATGTTTATTTAATTTATTTGAACGAACTGAATATTTGAATGAAAATGAATATACATACTTTATATGCACACAAGAAACATATGAATACAAAAGATACCAAAAAAGGTGCCACAAAAGGCCATAATTAATCAGATTCGTCCATACTACTATTTTCACTGTCGTCACTGCTATCATCACCTACATTAATAATTATATGTTCGTTTTCTATAATATTATCTATTTTCACATCTCTTTCATAATCTTCCCTTATTAATTTAACAGTTCTATTCACAACCTTTTCCCAGTCTCCTTTAGTCACATGTTCACAAGCTTCTTCTAATAATTTTAGCATTTTTTTTGTGGTAAATGGGGGTTCTGTATTGTGTCTTGCAGCATATCCCTTAATTTGAGCCCACACCAACTCAATCGCATTATACTCACAATGGTAAGGCGGTAACCGTATAACTCTGTGCCCATGTTCTAATGCTATTTCGTCAATGACGTATCGGATCTTGGTTGGTTTGTTTTCTTTTAAAAGACGTACTAATTCCGCTTTTAACATATTCATGTTTGCATCTACACCATTTTTACGAAGCCATGCGACGATATCAGCTTTCTTTTGGGATTGGGCAGGTGGCTTGTCAATTTGCATCGAGTGGTATGGGGCGTTGTCCATAATTATAATAGATGGTTCAGGGAGGCTACACAACATTGAGGTAAACCATTCAGTAAACTTTTCTCCATTCATGTCTTCATGATAGTCTCCAGTGGTTTTTGACGCAAAAGCCATGAGAGAACCTCCGACAAACCCGTTGATGGTTCCGGCGTGACAAATTATAAGTCGCGATCCTTTTCCTACAGGAACTTTGGAAGTAGATGCTGCTGTGTCATCGTTCCAAGAACGGCCTACAGTATGGTTAGCATTAAGCCATGTTTCATCCAAGAACACAACATTTTGCCAATTTTTGATTTCTTTCACTTGCCGTAAAAAAGTATACCTTGCCATCGCTATATCAAATCTTTCCATCAATATTTTGCGTTTGTTACATTTTTTGTATCGAAATCCAATGGTCTTCAAAATCTTCGTTAAAGAACTTTCCCCACCGAAGAATAATCCAGCTTCCTTCAGTGAATGCACCAACTTTTTTCTTGTTGGATACTCCTTCTGTAAATAGTAGCCGTAAACATGTCTTCGGATAGCATCGGCATCAAAGCTATCGATGCCTACGACTGGTTTTGCTCGTTTTCTCTTTTTTGGTGTGTGAAGTTTATTTTCTTCTGTGCCAGTCTCGCCATATTTTTTTTTAGTTATCCGTCTAACAGTTCGTTGTCCAATATTAAGCGCATCAGCTACGCGTTCAACCACTGACGTTATAGGTAAAATTGGCCCTCCATTTTGAGCTTCACGATCGAAATAGTTACGAAGGCGTATTACGAACTCACGTGTCTGACTATTTAGAACAGTTCTCTGCGTACGTTCGGTCATATCGACGAAATCCACAACAAAGGGCTTGAACAGAGTCCAAATTAACGAGCAAGGGTCAACAGTAATGCAGTATCAATATTTGAAATCCAAAGCCAGGTCAAAACTATATCACAATCGCATTGCACTGACAGTTTATACTTTTCGAAGCAACGTCAATTCGAAACTGCTTTGTTTTGCATTGAGCATTGACGCGAGTTTGCCGGAGGTAGTAGTTGTGCTAGCCAGCGATCCTATGTGACGATCGTATTAGATTCCATTTTTAAAAATTTTCAATTTAGAAAACCAAATGCCGAGTTGTGGTATATATCATATAAAAATAAAAATTTTACCTTTTGTATGAAACAGCTGATATTTTTTTGCGATTTCAGAGGTTTGTCCACATAGTGAAAATTGTTCATATTCACAAGTACATTCACCCCTTAAATGGTGCAAACTGATTTTTCTACACTTGTATACATTTTAGAAATCAATTTAATAAATAAATTTTGAGTCCTAAACCTAAAACTACATTCGATAAAATTTATGAATCTCTGCACATCACTATCGTCAATAAAGTAATACAATTATTTCCTTCAAAGTCGTTATCAATTAATACGGAACTTCATGAGCGGACAAACGTCAAACCGGCCATCATAGCGTGCCGCTAGTTTAGAACTTTTAGTTTTCTTTGCATCCTGGTCAGGTATTGCCAACTGTATGAATTTTCGGAAGAATTTAGGGAAATATTCTTTTAAAAACATGAACTATATCGCAGTATTACACTAAGTCTATGATAATGATAAATATACTTGCTTTTAATTGCCTATACTTAGTATTAGCAGTAAAAGTTTTTTGATCGGTTTTACCAAAACCAAATTTTACGTCAACTTATGGATATTAATCATTATTTCATTAATACAGACTTAAAATTATACTAAGGTATTTAAAATGAATCAAAGCTAATAAAATAATTACACGTTTAATGAGCTCGGGCTGTATGGCGCACCCCGAAATAATGTTTAGGCAAAAAATATTTAGGGGTGGCAACCCCGTTACTATGAGTTCGCGCCGCGGTAGTAGTTCTTGTTGTTCAATGTTCCTACTTCGTCTGTGATTACTTGGTAGTGCTAGTGGTTATTGTTGCTTGTTCATCCCATCCAACAAAAATAAATTATGGAGCCACGCACTTCACGAAAGGATTATCTAAAAATCACCAATACTCTGGCCCCCGGCAGGGCCGCGCCGACCCCCCACAGCGCCTGTGTGCGAAACCTATGAATCGCCTCTTTTTTTCACGAATCTTCATGTTTCAACTTATGTTTTTATTATTTTTTAATTTTGACCGAAATAAAATATGTTCTCCAATTTTATATAGTTAGATAACATTTTCCTAAATAGGTAAAACCAGTTCGCTTCCGCTTGCCAATTACTGCGAAAAATAAAACACGAATCAAATTTTTACATACTTTATCTATGATGTTATATCTAATTGTATATATATGCTATTCAAAAAAAAAACAACAAGAGTCTTAAATATGCAAGAATATAAACATACTTAAATTATATTATTTCCACTCTTCTCGCTTTTCTGTTTGCGAAATCCTTAATATTCTCGTGTATGTCTATATGGTCTAATACTTGTATAAAATAAAACGGTCACGTCATCTATCCGCCACATCAAAATCGGTGCAGGCGTGTCGAAGATTAAGAAAAAGACAGACAGAAATTAAAAAAGAAAATGTTTTTTTTTTTTTTGACATTACAAACAGACTAAAGTTGTATTTATTTGTATAGAAAATTACATAAAAAGCACGTACCCGAAGCGTTTTTTGAATCAGATTTTATAACACCTTCATCGATAAAATGACTGGTTTCTGTCTCTAAAGATTCTTTGGAAGTGGATGGGGTAGAGCCGTAAAATATTTACTTATTTTAGTTGTATTTTTATCACGTTCTTCTTCTTGTATTCTTTTTTTTTATCTTGAGTACTATCACTCATCGTGAAAACACGTTAAAACAATCACTAACACACAAACTATATATTGTTTTTAGAGCTAGAACTAATCTTATTATAAAAAATCAATCAAAACCTTGCACACACTTTCGATTGACTGATTGTTCAATTGTGTTGGCACTCTCGTTCCTAGTCGGGGAATCCCCGTGACCCGACCCCGCTTGCGTCGCACGCATCGCATCGGGTTGCGTTCATAATTCATTCAAACAAACTCACGGCGGTTCTATTGATTTTAACGCTGAGCTCGTAAGTAATGTAAACTAAAACCCAAAGCGTAAAATTAAACCACACACGTGAATATTATCTTGGAAGACTTGTACAATAAGCGCATTATAATTATGTTTTGTTATTTACAAGGCGTTGTGCCTATTGTACCTACTTACTTATCGATACTCTACTACAAAGAATATGTTGTTATGTAAGTGTGACCAAAATAATTTCGATGGCGGCGCCTCTTTTGTCTTGGCGCCTGTGTGCGCCGCACACTTCGCACACAGGGGCGGCGCGGCCCTGGCCCCCGGAAAAGTCGCAAACGAGTTCTTGGACAAATGAAACGATATCACGGAGAAAGCAAAAGGTAAATTTTCCACTCTACATTGATAGTAATGGTAGTTTACACATAAATAACTAGTGGTTCGCCCCGAACTGAGACCTCGCGGTAACGGTTTCCCATAATTACTTATTCATTCAATAGATACATGACGATCCAAATTGACATTATTATTATGCCCGTTTTCACCAACCATACCTAAATCATCTCCTTTGTAGAAGTCTCTTTACGTAGGTAGCCCCTAAATACAATCCTAACATCCCAATGTCATTTTCACCTTTAGTTGTCCCGTAGAGGTTTGTAATAACAAAGTTGACAGAAAGTGTCAACTAACTTAACATATGAAGCCCGTAAAGGTTAGGGAACTGTTATAGTGAAATCCTCAAGGCCTCAATCAAACTTAGGTAGATATAGTTTTTTGGAACATTCAAATTAAATTACTTGCACACAGCGTCAACTATCGACACGATCAGAAAACATGTAAAAACAAACTGAAACGTGAAGTTTTATTGATGTTTGCTAAATGACTAAATAATAATTTTAATTGAATATAATATGTTACATTAGCTGCATTTGCTCTATGAGAGCGCCATCTATTGACATCATTGTGAAGTTCTGTTGTTGCTGCTCATTAAAAGTTAAATAATTTAGTTTCCTTATTACATTTATCTAATTTTAGTATTTGTTGTTCAAGTACATGATATTACGCTAAAATTATAAAACTTTCAAGCCCCAGCTTTCAATGGTTATTCCGTTGTGACTTGTGAGGTCAAATATAATCTCCACTTTGAAAGCCCCCCATTTCGTCAATTTTAGGAAAAAAATTAAAAAAAAATACTTTTGTACTCTGTTCCAAATTATCTTTAAAATGACGTACTGTAACCCTATGAAAAGCAAAAATTTTTTTTTTTCTTCGCATTCGCTTCTATGAGAGCCCCCCTGAAATAAAGATTTTTATAACTTTTTAAGCCATTTTCGGCTGGAGGCCATCGGTTTACATATTATATCTAAAATTGAAGTAATTACGTTCAGTAATTCAGAAGTTATAAGGCTCTGACAGACGGACGGACGGACGGACGGACGGACGGACGGACGGACAAGTGCAAATTCACTCAAGTAGACTCAAAGACCTTCGCTTCGCTCGGTCGAAAAACACAATTTCTATTAACAGGTTAGTACCATAATTATTTTTATTAGTATAATGTAAGTGTGTTCTTATTTTCAAAGGTACAAATAATAATAGTTTTTCTTATTGCAGTTCCAGGGCCAGCTGCGGGTTACAAAAATGAACAAATGTTACTTTGTTGGATTTATTTCTCCAACTTACGACATCACTATTTTGAAAATAGAGGGCGATGAAGTTTTTATTGATAACATGATACCAAAACTAGTGAAATTTTATAAAAATTGTGTATTGCCTGAAGTTGTACTTCGAAGAGTCAGCAATAATCAAAGTTGCTTAGATATTTCATTGTGGTAGTTAAATTCAATAAATATATATGAAAAATGTCTCTACTTTTAATAACCCTATAATCATAATAATATAAAAATACTAGTAGGGCGCGTGGGTGCGCGGCCCGCAAGCGGACCGCAGGTTTTCTACTCGTCAAGTAGACTTTCAGGTCCTGATCATTCTCTATCAAAAAACAACTATTCCATCCTGAAACTCCCTGTGATAGACACCTATGAAATTCTTATAGCCGTCATCTTGAATCCACCATTTTGAATTTTTTTTTCAGCTCACTGCCAATTGGATGAGGTTTCGAGTATTTTTTGTTTGAGCAGCCCCCACCTATCTTAAATACCCAGGCCATGCTCCTCACCCATCTTCCAAATCCTCGATCAGCATTACTTTCCATATTTTTTCTCCGAATCGTTTGTCAGGATGAGAATTCTTCTATAAAAACAAATTTTGAAAAGGAACTTTCGTCTTGCATAGTTTGTAAGAAAAAATAAATTCCGCCATCTTGAATTTTTTTCAAATCACCAAAACGCAGACCTTCGGGTTCTGATCATCTTTTTTCCATGAAACCACTCTTTCATCTTTTATACTCTCCGAGATAGACACATATGAAATTGGTAAGGCCGCCATCTTGAATCCGCCATTTTGAATTTTTTTTCAGCTCACTGCCAATTGGATGAGTTGTCGAGTATTTTTTGTTTGAGCACCTCCCACCTATCTTCAATACCCTGGCCGTGCTTCTCACCCACCTTCCAAACCCTCGATCATCATATCTCATCATTAAAATTTGTCAGAATGAGAATTCTTTTATAAAAACAAATTTTGAAAAGGAACCGTATCAAAGTCTTGCATAGTTCTTAGCTTCTAGTCTCTTCAATATTCGCCATATATTTTGTATGAAAAAAAAATTCCGCCATCTTGATTTTTTTTCTACTCATCAAATAGACCTTCGGGTCCTGATCATCTTTTGCCAAAAAAGCACTCTTGCATCTTTTATACTCCCCGAGATAGACACCGTCGAAGTTTGTATGGCCGCCATCTTGAATCCGCCATTTTGAATTTTTTTTCAGCTCACTGCCAATTGGATGAGGTTTCGAGTATTTTTTGTTTGAGCAGCCCCCACCTATCTTAAATACCCAGGCCATGCTCCTCACCCATCTTCCAAATCCTCGATCAGCATTACTTTCCATATTTTTTCTCCGAATCGTTTGTCAGGATGAGAATTCTTCTATAAAAACAAATTTTGAAAAGGAACTTTCGTCTTGCATAGTTTGTAAGAAAAAATAAATTCCGCCATCTTGAATTTTTTTCAAATCACCAAAACGCAGACCTTCGGGTTCTGATCATCTTTTTTCCATGAAACCACTCTTTCATCTTTTATACTCTCCGAGATAGACACATATGAAATTGGTAAGGCCGCCATCTTGAATCCGCCATTTTGAATTTTTTTTCAGCTCACTGCCAATTGGATGAGTTGTCGAGTATTTTTTGTTTGAGCACCTCCCACCTATCTTCAATACCCTGGCCGTGCTTCTCACCCACCTTCCAAACCCTCGATCATCATATCTCATCATTAAAATTTGTCAGAATGAGAATTCTTTTATAAAAACAAATTTTGAAAAGGAACCGTATCAAAGTCTTGCATAGTTCTTAGCTTCTAGTCTCTTCAATATTCGCCATATATTTTGTACTAGCTGATGCCCGCGACTTTGTCCGCGTGGATTTAGTTTTTAAAATCCCTCGTGAACACTTTGATTTTCCGGGATAAAAAGTAGCCTATGTCCTCAACTATAGTACCCATGCAAAAAATCACGTCGATCTGTGGCTCTGTTGTGGCGTGATTGAAGGACAAACCAACAAACAAACACACTTTCGCATTTATAATATTAGTATGATTAGAATATTAAATTGCATAGGAAAACACACGATGTATTACATCCATACCTACTATGTAGTATGTAGGTATAATGATCGTTTGGCAAAATCTGACGCCTTTGAAGTAATTTGACTTTGACAAAATAGGGATATCCACGATGGCTATATGCGATAAAGTACACTTGCCAGCTAAGATGAGCCGTTCATTCAAAGTATCTTGTAGATTCCGGGCTTCAAATTATTTGGGCCTATACTGAAGATCGTGATGTCTATAATTTCTGAACTACGAAATTGACGACCTTGAAATAATTACAGGACAATCTCTAAAGAACCTGCTTTCTAACAAAAAAAGAATGGATTAAATCGGAATACGCCTTAATGAATTACAGCGAAATACACATTTTGACTTTCATCCCCTCTCCCAAGGGAACCGTGCTGAATTTCGGGATAAAAAGTATCCTATATTATACCTCGTAGTATTAACTTAAATCGTGCTAAGTTTCATTTAAATCCGTCCAGTAGTTTCGGCGTGATTCGCGGCCAAGATACAGACAGACAGACAGACAGACAGACAGACAGACAGACAAAAAATTAAAAAAAATGTTTTGGCTTCAGTATCGATTATAGAGTGCCCTCAAATAAAAATTTTCAAAATATCTTCAATGTACAGAATTGGACCTGTTACAGTTTTATTATATTACTAGCTGATGCCCGCGACTTCGTCCGCGTGGATTTAGTTTTTAAAATCCCTCGGGAACACTTTGATTTTCCGGGATAAAAGTAGCCTATGTCACTCTCCAGGTCCTCAATTATACCCATGTAAAAAATCACGTAGATCCGTGGCTCTGTTGCGGCGTGATTGAAGGACAAACCAACAAACAAACACACTTTCGCATTTATAATAGTAGTAAATATGATTAGAATATTAAATTACATAGGAAAACACTGTAATATTACGTTCATACGATGTATTACATCCATACCTACTATGTAGTATGTAGGTATAATGATCGTTTGGCAAAATCTGACGCCTTTGGAGTAGTTTGACTTTGACAAAATATTATCCACGATGGCTATATACGATAAATTACAATTGCCAGCTTAAGATGAGCCGTTCATTCAAAGTATCCTGTAGATTCCGGGGTTCAAGTTATTTGGACCTATACAGAAGATTGTGATGTCTATAATTTCTGAACTACGAAATTGACGACCTTGAAACAATTACAGGACAATCTCTAAAGAACCTGCTTTCTAACAAAAAAAGAATGGATTAAATCGGAATACGTCTTAATGAATTACAGCGAAATACACATTTTGACTTTCATCCCCTCTCCCAAGGGAACCGTGCTGAATTTCGGGATAAAAAGTATCCTATATTATACCTCGTAGTACTAACTTAAATCGTGCCAAGTTTCATTTAAATCCGTCCAGTAGTTTCGGCGTGATGCGCGGCCAAGATACAGACAGACAGACAGACAGACAGACAGACAGACAAAAAATTAAAAAAAAATTGTTTTGGCTTCAGTATCGATTATAGAGTGCCCTCAAACAAAAATTTTCAAAATATCTTCAATGTACAGAATTGGACCTGTTACAGTTTTATTATATTAATAGATGAAAAAAAAATTCCGCCATCTTGATTTTTTTTCTACTCATCAAATAGACCTTCGGGTCCTGATCATCTTTTGCCAAAAAAGCACTCTTGCATCTTTTATACTCCCCGAGATAGACACCGTCGAAGTTTGTATGGCCGCCATCTTGAATCCGCCATTTTGAATTTTTTTTCAACTCACTGGCAATTGGATGCGGTTTCGAATAACATTTGTTCGAGCACCTCCCACCTATCTTCAATACCCTGGCCGTGCTCCTCACCCGTCTCCGAAATCCTCAATCATCAGTTCTCTCCATATTTTTCCTCCGAATGAATTTTCGCCTTCTAAACGAAACCATCAGTGAAAAAAAAATTTCATACAAAATTTTACAAGAGAGGTGATCAATGAGTCAGTGAGTGAGTGAATCAGCACAAGCAGCTATATGTTTGTTGGTTTGTCCTTCAATCACGTCGCAAAAGAGCAACGGATTGATGCGATTTTTTGCATGGGTGTAGTAGTGGGTCCTCAGACCGGGAGAGCTACTTTTTGTCTCGGATAATAAGAGTTCCCGCGGGATTTTTAAAAACTAAATCCATGCGGACGGAGTCACGGGCAACAGCTAGTATAATATAATTTTAAACAATAAATAAAAAAATAAAAAAAGGAATTGGTAAGTCAGGGAATAGAACTCGGTACCTATTTGTAGACGATGTACCTAGAGTCTGAACCAATAGGCCAGCGAGTATTTCTCATAAAGTCTGAAATTAGTAAACACCTTTGTAAACAACACACCTATGAATGTGTGTGTGAAAAGTTCTGCTGCTACCATCGCGTGATTATCGGTACAAATGAAAGTATTTTGACAGTTAAAATACGTCTGAACTGTAGTTGGATACATTATAAATATAACGCTATAATCGGGAACCACATTATTATAAAAAAATATGCACATTTTCATTCATAAAAAAAATAAAATAGTTTTATTACAAAATCAATGCCATCTATTGGCGCTGATGTGCCTAGCTGACCGTATCAAACCACCTTAAATAGGATCACAAGGAACGATTTACGATGTACTAAAAGAGCAATGTACTATATAATTGTCTGATTCCTTGTTTCCCTCTCTTTCGGAATGAAGTAATATAAGAGCAATGTACTATTAGGCATACAGACTAGTTCATTCTCGTTTAGTGTAGGAAATTCATTCCTAAAAGTACTTAATACATATTGAACTACACAAATGGCAGAATGCCGACTTGTCATAAGAGCCTCAGGTTGGCCTTCGTGAAATTATTATTGAGAAGCTTTTTATTCAAAATTCAAAAAAAAAATTCAAAAATATTTATTTCGCGTACAACAGACCAAGTTGGTTGATCTATAAAGTATTTTTAATTACAATAAGTGTAAATTAAAATTTTTACTTTTAAATACCAGCTTTTAGTAGCTACATCATTAGACTCTGGATATCATGTAGGATCAGAGTACTTGTCATGACGAATCAAACGAGCCCAAACTCGATGGGGTTACGTCGTTTTATTACAGAGTTCCGATAGCCATCTTCCGGCTCCATCATCAGATCAGCTCCATGTCACAATAATATTGCATTGTCATCCGATTTACACATAAATGCAAAATTTCAGCTCGATCAGAAACCGGGAAGTGGGTCTAATTCATCTTGCAAGATTTGACCCAAACATACATTGCAAGTTAAATAAAAGCTTGTAAAAATCAGTGTGTATTAATCATAAAAGCCAGTGGGAAAAAATAAATGAACACCACTTATGATAAGTCAAGTTTCTACCGTCTGTCTGTTTGTATGTTCGCAGGTGATCGGCAAGCAATCCAACTCGCTGTCGCTGCTGTCGGCGGTGTACAGCCACGCGCAGGCGCAGGGGCTGCAACCCGCACAACCTGGCCAGCCGCCCGTGCAGGTACCTAGCTCCTACCATTATACTCCTCATCTATTTCTTTTAAAGTACCTTAACCAACCTGAACTTAACGATGAATGCACGGGTCTGCCCGCCAAAAACAATTTAATTTGGTTTTTCGCAATTTGTAAACTAATACGACAAACTAGGCTAATGGCATTCTAATTGCGCCAGTGGAACTATCATCTTCACAGGTCTACATAAAAATCTACTTGAAACTTGAAAGTGACCAGTTTAAGAAATTAGTCAAAATACTGACTAATTTGTGAGTAACTCACGTACAACTCGGTATTTTGATTAATTTCTTAAACTGGTCACTTTCAAGTAAAGATTTTTATGTAAACCTGTGAAGATGATAATTCCACTGGCGCAATTAGAATGCCATAAGCCTAGTTTGTCGTATTAGTTTACAAAATGGGAAAAACCAAATTAAATTTGAATTTCGCGGGCAGACTCGTATAATCCACCTTAACTGATATTCTCCTCTCCCTTCCAAATAAGCATGATACTAATTGTGTAATGTTGCACTATTGTCGTACCCAAAGTGGGTACAATAAGTGCAACGGACGGACAATAGTGGAAATCGAATCGACAACCTATCAGCCCCCCACTCCCCCTTTTAACTGTTGGGCTAATGAGGCGAATTAATTATAAAAATAATAATAATAATAGAACAGAATATTTATTGCACAACAAGAAATATAGGTTGATACACAAGAAAAAGAAAATAAATAATAATTATTTAATAGCAGTGATAGCCTAGTGGTTAGGACTGTGGTCTCCTATTCGGGGGGTCGCAGGTTCGATCCCGGGCACCTCTGACTTTTTGGAGTCAAGTGCGTTTAAGCAATTAAATATCACTTTCGTTGTTCGATAAAACATCGTGATTAAAACTGCACACCTGAGAGTTCTTCATAATGTTCTCGAAGGTGTGTGAAGTCCGCCAATTCGCATTGTGCCAGCGTGGTGGACTATGGCCTATAACCCTTCTCTGAGAGGAGACCTGCGCTCAGTAGTGAGCCGTTGATGGGTTGCTGATGACTACTGCAAGCCTTACTACTATTACAAATGCGAAAGTAAGCTTGTTTGTTGGTTTGTCCTTCAATCAAGCGACGGATTGTCACGTTGGTTCGCGTTGCAGATGCCAGCGTTGCCGATAACTCGCCAAGACTGGGACGTGATGGCCACCAACCACCAGCTCGTCATCAACACCATTGCGGAGCTCAAGTGAGTATATCTATAGAATAGAATAGAATAGAAAACTTTTACAAATTACAGCCCCTCTAGCCAAGTTAGACAGTGCAGTTAACCAAGTTCGTTGTATCTATTCTCTGTCTACGGTCGTTGACGCTTGAAGGTTTGGCTAGAGCTAGACTAGATGGCGCTACAGCTGATCAAAGACAGAAGTGTCTTGATAATATTTCGCGGCATTTTGTATTATAAATGTTTTATTTAGCATTTAAAATGCATAAATTATTCTGTAGTATCTATTAAAATGCACACTATAGTAAATTAGATAATTTAAGCGCCATCTAGTTTGCGATTTTGAAACTCGAACAAGTTACGTACCTTGTAGTTTCAAACTACTACGCGTTCGTTTAAACTTGAGCCCTTGAGAGTAAAGTAATCGACGTAGTCGTAATTCCTAGTTCCATGCCGACAGTACGGACACAGTATAGGATATGCAGTAGTTTGACGCCTTTGATCTAGTGGTACTACGCGTTACAAATTTCCCCTAGCTCTCTCGCGCTTCCCCGCACCGCACCTCAAGTCAGACCCACTTAGTAAACCGCTCGCGAAGCACCGCTTATTAAAAATAAAGTTCAAATTCAAATTCAAATTATTTATTTGCACAGATTGAGTAGTACAATGGTGTTACATTATAATAAAAGTCCTTACAATCTGCCGGATAGGCATGCAAAAATAGTATTAAATAATAATTCTTATTCTAAGTTTACGTATTATATAGGTGGTACAAATCAAGAGCTTTACAATAACAACATTTCATAAAAGTAAGTGCTCCGTAGAATTTCAATTAGGTACTATCGATTTAATTTATTTTATTAGAATGTCAAATATAAAATTTATTTGATTAAAAATGTCAACTTTATTCTAATTTACTTCTATCGATTTTAAATTTATGCTACCTATATGATACCTACGATATTGATTGAATAATATTTTTTCATCATTAAAAATTCCTTAACTGGAACGAAGTTCCTTATTGCGCGTTGCGAAAGGGGGCTAGACGGAAAAAATTAAGACTACTTTGAATGTGAATTTGACATTGTGTTCAATGTTTTCACACTACAATAATAGATCTCCATAGCCTTGTTGTTTAACATCACGGTTAGTTCAGAGCCATCACGCCTAATATTAAAAGTTCAATTTATTAAATTGAACTTTGGATATTAGGAGTTTTGGTAAGTTTGGTAAAAAAATCTAAGAATGTTGTATATCGTAAAGCATTAGAATAATAAACACTTTTTTTTAAATATTTTTTTATTATTTATACCAATTCGAATTCAATATTCATAGTTAAGACAGGTCAGCTAGTACTTAATAAACTAGTGGTTCGCCCCGAACTGAGACCTCGCGGTAACGGTATCCCATGATTATTCATTCAATCGATACATGATAACCAAAACTGACATTATTATTATGCCCGTTTTCACCAAACATACCTAAATCATCCCCTAAGTAGGAGTCTCTTAACGTAGGTAGCTCCTAAATACAATCCTAAGTCCTAACATCCGTCCCAATATCCTTTTAGGTGTCCCGTACAGGATCGTGATAAATAAGTTGACAGAAAACATCAATCACCTAACTTATAGGTAGCCCGTAAAGGTTAGGGAACGTTAGTGAAAACATTGAATTATTTATCAAACATTGAATTTAACTCGTAGTTCCATGGGAATAGTTACTGACTGCGCCATCTATTAGCATTATTGTGAAGCTATGTTGATGCTATATGAATTACTGACGCCCATTAAAAATTAAATAATCTCGTTTCTTTATAATATTCATATAATTTTAGTATTTGTTGTTCAAGTACAGGATATAAGTGACCTAAAAACATAAAATCAGTTTGAAAATCCATAGCGGATTTTTCTAGAGAGCGTCTTCAAGCGAGCGTATAAAATCGCCACTTTGAAAGCCCCCCATTTCGTCAATTTTAAGGGAAAAATTAAAAAAAAATTATTTTTGTACTCAGTTCAAAATTATCTTTAAAATGATACGTAACAATTTTATGTAACGCGATATTTTTTTTTTTACTTCGCATTCGCTTCTATGAGAGCCCCCCTGAAATAAAGATTTTTATAACTTTTTAAGCCATTTTCGGCTGGAGGCCATCGGTTTACATATTATATCTAAATTTGAAGTAATTACGTTCAGTAATTCAAAAGTTATAAGGCTCTGACAGACGGACGGACGGACGGACGGACGGACGGACAAGTGCAAATCGCCCTAGTTAACTCAAAGACCTTCGCTTCGCTCGGTCGATAAAACAATAGATAAACTATTATACTGCATCTTCTTATACTGTGTCTTTACTGTGGGTTTGACTTGAGGTGCGGTGCGGGGAAGCGCGAGGGGTGTAGATTTTCTTTACTCTATGGTGCAGGGCTCAACTTTAAACGAACGCGTAGTAGATATATACTAGAGAATGAATGTGAGTGAGTACATAAACGTAATCAAAACTTAATAAAAAAAAATCTTAAACCTCTGAAAAGTTACAACTTACAAGTATATTTTTTTTTTTAGAAAAAGAATATTAGTCAAATTGAAGTTGACTAATATCCTTCCTATCCCTTCCAACTAAGCGGAAAGCTTGTGCTAGGAGCTTTGAGTAATAAACCAACACAGGAGAAGAATTGACGCGCGTACCCCTCTGTAAGTTGGGTATGACCAGTGGTCATACCCGTTATATAAAACTGTTTGACTCGAGTCACGCGCCTGTCAACTACGTATGGTTAGCGGGGAATGAGCTCCGCTATAAATGCCGAATATGAGAGTATTTTATTCTGAAAAAATATTTAAAAAATCCAGTTTACTAAAGGATAACATTTATTTACTTCTCATGTATTATTTTATCCAAATAATGCAATACTTATGCAGAAAACTTAAGAAAACTGTCGATCTGAAAATGTTGCTACTTAATCGTACATGAAATAATTTGGGGAAAATATTGAAAATTAATCTTCCTACTTACTATTCGTTTAGAGACCTTTTTCATGAACTGCATTATAAATTGATCCCATAGAATTAAAATCACGATAGAATAGGAAGGGGTGAACGACTAATTTATAAGCTTTAAGTAAAATATGACTAGATATATAAATACGAACTTTGATCGTCTGTGGGATTATCAAATAATGATAAAAATTCTTTCTATAAAACCAACTTTAAACGCCACTACAAAGTATAAAACAATTTTAATTTGTACATGTATGTTGAAGTCGGGCGGGCCTAAATATAAATGATGAAACCAATGCGCGACGCTAGCCCAACTTTGCCCGATCGGCGTATGAAGTCAGTTTTTTTAAGATATTTTTTTTACATTATTATTTTAAGCTTTTTAGTGTATATCTCTGATCGCGAGCAATTTGCTCTTAATCATTGAGTTCCTTCCTCCATTACCGAAGATATGAATCACCTTCTCTTCACCTTTTAAATAGGCCCAACCTTATTATGCGTTCTTTCAAAAAAAAATTGAAATCGGTTCAGATTTGACGTAGTTATGGAGTAACATCTAACATTATATCAACAACAATTTATATGGGAACCACCTCTGAAGTATGCCCTACTAAACAAAAAAAAATATCAAATTCCATTCATTATTTGGCGGAATAATTGTAGTAGGGGAGCCCACGATGCTAAATGGGGATTTACTCGAGCGTCGTAAAGACCTATTGGGTTGCAAAGCTTAGATGATAAGAAGAAAAAAATGTTATATGATATATACCTTTACATCGGTGGGGGAAGCGGCTATAGATTTTTAAATATGTAAAAAAAAACTGTTGCATGGACATCCTCGAGCGCGTCAGATATTGATAGCATCAATCCCCTACGTATTGTTAATAATGTACGTATGTTAATCTGATCGTTTGCATGATGCGGGTGGTTGTATGTAAGGGTTGAAAATGAAAAAAAAAAAAATTAATCGAGCGCGTCAGATTTTCTAAGGGAGTGTTAATTGCACCAAAAAAAAAGCTCTCATTCACTAATCTGACAATTTCGATGGGACGCAAACTCGCGGCCATTTTCATAATGTGCAAAAAAAATTCGCCATTTTGAAATACTCAAGCGCGTCAGATTAAGATATATATGGTTCATCTTTATGTCCTAAACGTACTGTCTCATAATCTGACGATTATCTAGAGGGATTCGACTGATCTGACAAAAAAAAATTAGAAAAACGGTTCACCTTAAAGGCCATCCCTGCAACTTACCGCTAATTCCATTCCTGGGCGCTTAAAATTGTACTTATGACATTTTTGAGCTCAAAATATAATTTGTGTGATATTTTATAATTATCGATTGTAAACTATTGATACTTTGCAGCTCCAAAATTAGTTGATTTAAAAAAATCTTAAATAATATTGAATTAAATTCATATGATAATTAATGATTTTATATGTGCCAATATTTTATTATGTGCCAAAGAAGTACAACTTCTAATGCGTGTACATGAGTACACACACCACTTTTTTTTGTATAAAAGTTTAACTAAATAATTTTTTTCAATGAAAAAAATTTTCTATAAATACTTGAGACTGAAGTTAACAGACACTTGACAATTGTTTGATTTTTCTTTAAAAATAAACTAGACATAGAAAATTATTTTTAAAAATCTCATTTATAATTTTTCAGAGCTTCTAAAAATGAAGTTTTTTAATAACATTATCTTACTAAAATTTTTTTGTTAAGAAAATTCTAAAAATTATCAGATGTCTCTCAATTTCAGTATTATAAATATTTAATAAATGAAGTCATATTAGCACTTACTCATCTGTCGATGTACCAGCAACCTCAGTAGACAAAGAATCTACAGTACCATGTGCTTCGGAACACTCTCCAGAATCAGGAGCATGTGTTTCGGAGCTATTTCCCGAAACTTCCGGTGTATTGTCATGTTCCACTACACTTTGATCTTGTAAATACTGAAAGTCTCGCGCTATTTTAATTGCAGTAAATAATTTATAGCATTGTGCGTGATATAAATCATTTAATGATGATTCCATCGAAAATTCGAGGTCATCATATGTTCCTCGAGACTGTCGGAAAACCGGCTTGCTCCGACGATATTCCAAAATATTTAAACATTTTTTTAATGTTTTTACCGTAAATTTTATTGTTTTTTGTGAGGTACTTTCACCGCAACATATTTTAAATTTATATCACTCATATTAAATATTTATAACTTTTAATTCACACAAATAATATTAAAATAACAAAAAAAGCCAAAACGTTGGAAACACGTTGTAAACAGCATGCTACGAACGAGTCTTTATGATCAGCTGTGATGGCGTCATGGCAGCAGAAACCAGAGTGGGGACGGAGTGAGAGAGTAATAGATAGAGAAAGAGTGAGAGAGGAATAGAAACGCGGAGAAGGAAATGTAGGCATCACGCAGCTGCACGCATTTAACTTTATCGACGAATTTTTGTTATTTCGGCTTGCGGAAATCGTCAGATTATATATTTTTCATTATTCTTGAATTATTTCCTTCAAAATAAAAAAAAATTTAGCTACGCTCGAGAATGTCGAGATAACGTTTTTTTTTAACAACTTTGTTGCCCTCCCCTTTCTTTACGTCACTCTCAAATTGTCAGATTAGTGGAATATATACTTTTTAGGATGTAATTAACTCACCCTACCTTAATCTGACGCGCTCGAGAATTTCTGATGGTAAATTTTTTTTTACTAATCTGATCCTGTATCCTTCACGGGCGGCCTTATATATGGGCCTCATGTTTCGTGGAGGTACTTTACCGGGTACAAGGTATCCCCCTGTATATTAATCTGCCGCGCTTTAGTAAATCCCGAAATCCCCGCTTGGGCTCCCCTACTATTGCGTATACAAATACAAAAAAATTCGAATTGAGAACCTCCTCCTTTTTTGAAGTCGGTTAAAATGATTGCATTATTATAACGATCGCAATGGTGTCTGATTGGCTGGTACTCTCCCACTATTGTTTAAAATGCATTGATGCAGCTAGAGCTCCATAAACTCAGCGAATTCATAAAATTAGTTTTTTTACTCAATTATTTCAAAAGTTATAGGTATATATTTCCATATAGCCAGTGTGGTATAATTTTCTAAATATATAAAATGAAAAGGTGACTGACTGACTGATCTATCAACGCACATCTACTATGACGTAGGCATCCGCTAAGAAAGGATTTTTACAAATATAATACAAAAAAATAATGAAAACGAGACTAAAAAATTGTTTAATAATAATGATTAGTTCCACGTAAGTCTTTCTTAGTCGAAAATTAGGACTTTAATTTTATGAAGTCGGCCACACCGCAATAAAATTAGGGCTGGACAGCAAGATTTCATATGTCGATATTGGTGGGGGGATTGTATAAATTATTTATACCGAGATATTTTTATCGTCTTACTAATGGTTCATTGACGAAAAAAAATAATTTAAATTCTATACATATTATTTGGTTCATTAAAACTTGGCAATTGAATTAAAGTACCCATACTTCTTATTCATCCCGCTAGGTTTACCGGAAAGCTAAATAGCTTGGCGGTGTTTTATTACAGATGGGGTGGCCACTATAGCCATGGCGGCAGCCTAGCATTACAAACAAATATACACTTCGTTCAGATGAAGTAGATGAAAAAAATAAGCCTTCCAAGTAAAGTGTGTAGGTACAACTTTTAACTTACCAATCATAACTTTAAATAAATTTTTTTTTTAGGGTTCAGTTTTTACTTTTTATGTTTCCTCCATGCTGGACTGAGAGAATATTATTCAACGCTGGAAAACGATCTTGTAAATCGAAAAAGTGAACTTTAAACCAGAGCCAATAACGTTTTAAAAAATCATAACAGCTCATAATAAGCTATCAGGAGCAGATTTTTTTCAAAAATCATATTTTTTAATGTAACACATCAGATGATACTAATTATATAATTCTAAAGTAGTAGTTTTTCAATTTCAAGAAGCAATATTGCTGTAACTTGGTATTTGAAACATATGAAACCACGAAATAACTCTAAACTCTGAAATGCTGATTATGATGTATCTATTTTTAAGGAAAAATGATGTAGTCCTAACAGTTTGTACTTAATATACTTTTTAGTAATAGATACATCGTAAATTTCGCTTTAAACATAAATAAAACAAATGATGTTTCATTAAAAATGCTGTATGTTTATTTAAACAAGATTACTTAAAAAATCAATGTGTTCAATATTAATACCCACTACGTATTCAAATAAAAATTAAATGTCTCTCAACTTAATAAACAATATTATTAAAAATTATAAAAACCTATGACAAAGTACAGCACTCCCTGGTGGCTTATAATCTTAAATCATAACCAAACAGCTTCTCTAAGGTGATATACTATGGTACCTACAGCATGCTCTCAGCATGAGATTGAAAGTATAGTGACGGAGTAAATATCTTGGTATCTACAAAATCTGTTAATAATCAGATAATCCTAAGTCCTTACAGTAAACCTAAGTGCACTGCACTGCTAAAAAGTATTGATAACTTTTTTGAAGTATCTGTATAATATTGAAAAATAGATTGTGTCTTAGTATTTACAGCATTTTTGAGAACGTTTAAAAATATGAATAACAAAAAATATATACTATAAACATGCAGAGAAGGTCAACATAGTATCTTAGAAAAATAATGTCGTAGGAAAACGAAAATCCAACAATCCGACGCAGTATCTTTTTCTTCCAAATATATAAAAAAGTAATTTTGTTATTTTTCGAAATAAGCTAGATCGCTTTTCATCGTCAATATAGGTCAAAGTTTCTAGCTGTATCTTTACGCAAGTACTAAAAGCCTACAAAGAGTCAGTCTAATAGCAAAGGCATATTATGACTAAAATAACGGCAAGAGCCTCGTTTCCTAGCGCTTCTATATAGGTACCTACCATGTTAAAGATCTCGAACAAAAAAATTTACTCTCGAATAAAGTAACTCTGTTGTAAATAATTGTTAGAAGAACTTATCGAAAGTCGATAATCGATAGTGTCAAACCCCTTAAATGCTTACACATATGATGCGATTGTTTCATGTAATGATAGAGCGTCCCTGTGTGTGAATGTGATTGTGTGCATGTAATTTAAGGTAGTGTTTGCTAATTATATTGTGTGCGTGCATAGCGACGTGATGGAAAAATGCACCTGTAGTAAGCAAGTTTTCATGTGTGCTACCTCGCCCCCCACCGTAATTGACAGACTTTTTTGCAAATAAATTAGGCGTCAATTCCTCTCCATTGCTGGTTTATTACTCAAAGGCTAGGAGTGCAACGGGTGGGATTCGAGCCTGCGGCCTTTCAGTTTTCAGTCCGCACCATTTTAACCGTTGGGCTATTGAGGCTCTAATAATTACTTAGTATTTTTATTTAGTTAAAAATTATATTACTTAGTATTTTTATTTTTATTTAGTTAAAAATTATTACTGCAGAGGTTTCAATTATAACACTGAATTTTTCAGGGGTTTCAAGTACCTATATGTATTATTGAACTTTGCAGAGGTTTCAAGTATATTATTGAACTTTGCAAAGGTTTCAAGTATATTACTGAATTTTGCAGAGGTTTCAATTATAACACTGAATTTTTCAGAGGTTTCAAGTATATTACTGAATTTTGCAGAGGTTTCAAGTATATTATTGAACTTTGCAGAGGTTTCAAGTATATTATTGAACTTTGCAGAGGTTTCATATTATTGACCTTTGCAGAGCTTTTGTAGGTGTCATGCACAATTGATAATGTCTCGTCCGCCAATTTGTGTTGCTATTGCGTCGCTCGTGCATCTCGACAGTTATTTGTGTTTTTACATCATGGCAGTTTTATTTCATAAAATATATATAAATTCTCTGTACCTACTATAATCCGAACGCTCCATTAATCCTAACGGGGGGTAAA
The DNA here is from genome assembly GCA_029955525.1 of Oeneis ivallda. Classification (NCBI taxonomy): domain Eukaryota; kingdom Metazoa; phylum Arthropoda; class Insecta; order Lepidoptera; family Nymphalidae; genus Oeneis; species Oeneis ivallda. The sequence goes on from JARPMR010000028.1 coordinate 441,858, forward strand.
TTTTCGGAGTTCGGATTAAAGAAGTCCTGCTGTAACACTGAATTTTTAGGGTTCCGTACCCAAAGGGTACCAACGGGACCCTATTACTAAGCCTACGCTGTCCGTCCGTCCGTCCGTCCGTCCGTCTGTCAGCGGGCTGTATCTCGTAAACCGTAATAGATAGACAGATGAAATTTTCACATATTATGTATTTCTATTGCCGCTATAACAACAAATAATAAAAATTAAATTAAATTAAAAAAATTAAATTAAAATATTTCCATGGGTACATGGAAATATTTTTATTTAATTTTTTTAACGGAACCCTAAAAGTGTGAGGCCCGACTCGCACTTGGCCGATTTTTCAGAGGTTTCAAGTATATCATTGAACTTTGCAGAGGTTTCAAGTATATAATTGAACTTTGCAGGGGTTTCATCATCGACGTGTCCCGCAAGTCGGACTCGATCCTGCAGGGCGGCGCGGCGGCGGCGGCGGGCGCGGTCAACCCGCAGATCGTCAGCGAGATGCGGGAAGGGCTCAACCAGCTCAAGCAGAGCGTCGCCGGGGTCGCGCAGAGGTATGTACCACCCCACCCGTCACAGATTACAATACAGATTTATTTATTTATTTATAGGTTTGCCAACAGGTACTCGCACAAGAATGACAAAAAAAAAAGAAATTACATGTAAGAAAACATTTCGGGTGTGCACCCAATTACAGGCAAACCGACATGCATCAAATTAAAGTGCAAATGCGGGTTTGCCCTTACAATTACTTACATAATAATAACATAATTAAAAAAAATAATAAAAATATATAATATAACTAGCTGATGCCCGCGACTTTGTCCGCGTGGATTTAGTTTTTAAAGTCCCTCGGGAACTCCTTGATTTTCCGGGATAAAAAGTAGCCTAGATGTTGACCCGAGTAATAAGCTACCACGGTATAAAATTTTGTAGAAATCTGTGCGGTAGTTTTTTACGTGAAAGAAGGACAAACAAACAGACAAACAGACAAAAATTAAATAAAAATCTGTTTTTGGCTCAGTATCGATAGTAAAGCATCCCCCAATTAAAATTTTCAAAATATATTAAATGTACAGAAATCTTCCAGTTACAGTTTTATTATATGTATAATATAATTATCTAACTGCACTTAAATTTAACACAAATTTCAAATTACTATTAATAAGGTCGAAGAAGCATACGAGGCTAAGAAGCAGTTTTAATATATTGAAACAGTGATCTTTTATATTGTCGTAAAGAGAGTGAATGCAAGTCTATTGCATTTGAGTTTTTAGAAAGCTTGTTGTACTCGCGACAAATGTTTTTTATTCAAATAAACTTTTTTACAAGTGTTTTTGAATCGTCGATGAGTCTACCACTGGTTCGGAATGCCCTTCCTGCCCAGAAGAACCAGCAAGAAACTCGGCAGTTACTCTTTTCAAAGCAAGTTTACTATATAATAAATATTATGCTATGCATGCAGTGTTTCCACAATGAGGGGAAGTTCCACAAAAGCATCGCTAATTATAATTCAATAAATGTTAAGACGTTTAGAGAAATTAGAGGTATGCGTTGAATGTATACTGCCTTTCAAGGTAGCTCTCAACCTTCTTAGACTGCATCGTCACTTACCAACAAGTGAGGTCGCAGTCAAGGACTATCTTGTTATCGAATTAAAAAAAGACGAATCTAAAATTGTTATTACTGAACGTCACGCCCATTCCCACAAAGGACATAGTATCTTGAGCCGTAGTTGAGTACTTCAACTTGACGCACAACACGTATGCCATGTGTGATTGAGCCTAAGTATGTCACGCTCTCTTTAAATAATAATAATAATAATAATATATTTTATTTCAGACTTACGTCCATATTTTGTTAGCAACAATTAACTTATACACCTATGTTAGTACAATTTGTGTTAGTAACAATTACTTATTCTACGTTAGTCCTTATAAGCTACCTTAAGCTATTCAGGGCCACCAGCGTACGCGCTGTGGCCTAGTGCCGATGTGCACACCATTCCAGCTCCTCCAGAGAGGGCTGTCCAACTTAGCGGCCAACGTGCTGAGGAGGGCGTTAGTGCTGCTCACAAGCCTGCTCATCATAGACGCGGCACGCTTGCGCATAATCGCGTAGAAGTCATCCACACGAACATCCGCAAACATTGCCGACGCACTGCAGTGTCGAGGCTTCCTTAACACCGCCCTCAGCACGCTGTTGTACTGAACTCGCAGGGCGCTGTAGGTCCGTTGCGTATAGTTTGTCCACAGACTGCACGTGTAAAACGATTGGCAGTAGGCTCTAAACAAAGTAATCTTCACCTGCTTTGTGCAACGTGCAAATCTGCGGGCCAACATGTTGCCTCGAACCGACAACGCCCGGCGCTCCCGTTCAATATCGCTGTCATCATCCAGGCTGTCTGTTACTATATGACCGAGGTACTTAAACTCAGTGACCTGTTTAAGGGGATATCCACATAGTTTAACTGTAGGTTTAAACATGGGTAGTTTATTTTTCCCCCTGAAAACAAGGAACTCACTTTTGTTGGAGTTATAACTGAGTCCATGTACCCCAGCATACTCCTCACAAATTTGTAACAACCGCCTAAGACCACTGATTGATGGGCTCAGCAGAACCATGTCGTCCGCATAACTAATGTTGTTCATACTGACACCGTCAATCGAACACCCGACACCAGCTCTACTGAGCCTCCCAATCAGCTGATTTACGTACAAATTAAACAGCCTAGGTGACGTCAGCCCTCCCTGCCGTACTCCACAACCCAGGCTATACTCTTCGCTTAGCGCATCATCCCATCTCACCACATTTTGCTGGTTACCGTACCAGAACTCGAACAATGCGATTAGCTCAGGTTTTAAGCTAGTTTCCTTCCTAAGCTTTTGCCACATAATTTTGTATGCCACTCGATCAAACGCTTTAGACAGATCCAGAAAGCATGCATACACCGGTGTTTTTCTATCCGTATAGTACCGCACAGTCTGCTTGAGGCACAGTATTGCGCTCTCTGTTGAAAGTTCCGGCCTAAAACCAAACTGCGCATCGTGCACTTGGAAAGATTTACTTAACTGTGCGTCAAGCAGACTGTCGAGGACTTTAGCTGATATTGTTGCTAAGGATATTGGCCTATAGTTGGATCTGTCCGCCGCATCACCCGTCCTATTTTTAATGATGGGCACTACCACTGTTTTCATCATAGCATCTGGTAGGAAACTGTGGCTTACACAAAGATTGAAGAGCAGCTTAAGGACTCTGGCAATGTGCACACCCGCATATCTCAAGTGTTCAACGCTGAGGCCATCGTGTCCTGGTGACTTCCCACGTTTCATGCTTTTAATTGCTTCCTCTACCTCCTTGATAGTGAAACGCAAGGGGCTAATCCCGGAGTTCACGATGTCCCCAACGTCGTCCAATCTGCAATCTATCTTGCCAGGATCCACTTTAAAATGAGCCTTGAACATATTTGCAATGTTTTCACTACCACTTATACCACCCACTTCTGCTGGAAGACGCACCCGAGCATTCAGTCCTTTTGTTTGCCGCCAGAACTCTCCGAAATGCTTCGCCTCGCATGACGTTGCTAATATATCCATTTTAATTTGCTCTACATTGTCCTGGCACCACTTAAGCTTACCCTTGAAAGCCCTGCGTGAGTCTCGCATATCATCATACAAAGCTCCACATGTCGGCCGTCCAGCCCAAACCCAGGACTGAAAGCAGAGACGAGCCTTTGTATGCGCCGGTCTCACATGCCTATTCCACCCTGTGATATATCCTTTTTTATTACGTTTTAAACACTTATGACTGTAACGTGCAGCATCCTGCAAGATAGACGTAATATCTTCATATAATTTCGCTATGACTAAATTATGTTCCGGTTTGTCACACATACTATCACAACAATCCTCCATATCCGCGGGAAAATCAATTAGCCTTAACCTGCTATTACAAATCTCAGCATACAGTTTCATCTGATCACTATCTCTGTGCCCCCAGATCACTTTATTGTCCGCCGTGGACTGAGCTGGCTTTACTTGAGAGCGGACTAAGTTAAATTTACAGTAAACTTCCAGAGGATAGTGATCAGACCATGTCACATTTGTTTTGACATGTATGTTTTCAATATATTTGCTAGCCATACTTGTTGTAAGGCAATGGTCTAACCAACGCGAGCAGCCGTGACTGTCACTAGTATAGGTATATACATCGGTATTATTACATAAAAATTCATAGTCCGCACATATCCACATTTGCTCGCTACAAAACTGAGACAATTCACTGAAAAATAGCTCTCCGGGATGTGCGTTAAAATCGCCCAGCATAAAAACTATACTAAATCCGCAGTCCTCGACAATCGCATTGATTTCACTCAGGCACTCTGTGAACTCAAAAAGATTATCGGTACAGTCGGTAGGCATATAAACCGAGAAAATCAGCATACTATGCTCACGAAACTGGCATTTGATCGCACACAACCTCACGCTATTGCACTTCACTACTGACACGGATGAAAACGTATTTCTGCGCCATAACAGCGCGACGCCTCCGTGGGGACGGCCGCGCAGAATGCCGGCGCTCGTGTCTACAGCCGTTGTACCCGTTGCTTCGAAGTCTTCGTGTACGGTGCCAAGGTATGGAAGGTCAAAATCCATCAGCCAGGTCTCTTGAATAGCGACCACTGACGCTCCCTCGCATAAGCTTCTCACACTGTCAACCGACCGCTTCAGGGACTTACAATTGAAGCTAACTAGCTTCAACGTGTGATATTTATTTTTATCATTAGTTTTGTGCTGGTCCATTAATAGTTCGATCCTTATCTCGATTTACATTGGCCTTTCTTGTATGTCTAAAAAATATATAACGCCTGAAAAATATGCCCTCCGGCCATAATTCTTTATTACTAAATAAAGACAATTTGCTCCTAGGTATCAAAAACTTAAAGGAACTATAGTCCCTGGAAGATTTCATGTTTATCTTTTCTGGTACTATTCTTATCTGAGTCTTTTGTTGTATATATTCCGCCACATCTTGTTCAGTATTTTCCTTTGAGACATTATATATATACAACGGAATTTGTATGTCCGCTGCTTTCAATCTCGAAGTTGGGTCTGTCATCGCCGTACCTCTCTCACCTTTGAAACGTGATGTACGTGCTACTCGACGCCTAACTACACGAACCCACTCCCCTTCACTATCATTCTGCATTCCGCCTTCGTTCAAATCATCCGCTGCCGCCGCAGGTACTGCACTGCGCTGTGACGTCACCTCATCGGCTAATCGATGCGCGAGCGCTTCATTATTCACAGGGCCTTGCATTATAATATCATTTTCGCCACGGACGCTCGCGACACGCACTCCGTTTGGATGATGCATAGGTGCGACAGGGATAGGTGGCTCGGTTACCACCACCGGTGTATCTCCCGGCGTAGATGGTGACTCATGCACTACACCCGTACTCTGCGACATCATCGGTGGCGATGTGACATTCTCTAGGCCGTTCATTAACCCCGACGACCTGCTATTACAATAATAACGTTCATTCATGCAATAACCGCCTCTTTTGGTATTTACATAAGGAGTATATCCTTTTAACTTAGAGGGAGATATCTTTTCACTATCATTGCATTGCATTTCGCCTTTGCATTCCATTTTATACTGTTCAAAATCATTTTTCGTGATAAACTCTTCTTGCTTCTCTTGCAAATCCCTTACCTGCTTCTGTATTACAAGTATATCCTTCAAGAGACGTGTAGCGTCGACGTGGTCAAACGATATCGGCGGCAACTTTTGGAGGTCCTTCGCCACAAAAATTGGGATATCGTCGGGATCAGTACCCTTTATTGCCGCAATTATATCGTCTATATTTTTCTGCTTGCTGTCTTCCCCTTTCCTTTTCACCAACCGCTGTGGGATGGACTCAAAAAGCAGACACTTTGCTTTGAAGATATCTTCCTCATCAAAAGACTGCCGGCAAATAAGAGCCAGGCTCACATTGTTCATTACATCTATTTTATTTTGCACAAAACTAAGCACCTCATTCACCACTAAATTACAGTTGTTACACTTTAGCGTATTCATTATATCGCAAGAGGTCAGCGACCTCTGTCTGACCGCGCGCGCTGTCAGCTGACGACTGACTTTAAACATTTAACATGTCATGATAACACATGAATTAGAAAATACTGATTTTTCGGGGGTATACATGTCACAAGACCCAGACCATTTAATTGAGTCCCTTATCTCTACAATATCACAAATAATTAAAAAACATACTATACAAGTTGTTATAAAAGGTAAATATCGACCACTTACACTAGCGGCACGCTATGATGGCCGGTTTGACGTTTGTCCGCTCATGAAGTTCCGTATTAATTGATAACGACTTTGAAGGAAATAATTGTATTACTTTATTGACGATAGTGATGTGCAGAGATTCATAAATTTTATCGAATGTAGTTTTAGGTTTAGGACTCAAAATTTATTTATTAAATTGATTTCTAAAATGTATACAAGTGTAGAAAAATCAGTTTGCACCATTTAAGGGGTGAATGTACTTGTGAATATGAACAATTTTCACTATGTGGACAAACCTCTGAAATCGCAAAAAAATATCAGCTGTTTCATACAAAAGGTAAAATTTTTATTTTTATATGATATATACCACAACTCGGCATTTGGTTTTCTAAATTGAAAATTTTTAAAAATGGAATCTAATACGATCGTCACATAGGATCGCTGGCTAGCACAACTACTACCTCCGGCAAACTCGCGTCAATGCTCAATGCAAAACAAAGCAGTTTCGAATTGACGTTGCTTCGAAAAGTATAAACTGTCAGTGCAATGCGATTGTGATATAGTTTTGACCTGGCTTTGGATTTCAAATATTGATACTGCATTACTGTTGACCCTTGCTCGTTAATTTGGACTCTGTTCAAGCCCTTTGTTGTGGATTTCGTCGATATGACCGAACGTACGCAGAGAACTGTTCTAAATAGTCAGACACGTGAGTTCGTAATACGCCTTCGTAACTATTTCGATCGTGAAGCTCAAAATGGAGGGCCAATTTTACCTATAACGTCAGTGGTTGAACGCGTAGCTGATGCGCTTAATATTGGACAACGAACTGTTAGACGGATAACTAAAAAAAAATATGGCGAGACTGGCACAGAAGAAAATAAACTTCACACACCAAAAAAGAGAAAACGAGCAAAACCAGTCGTAGGCATCGATAGCTTTGATGCCGATGCTATCCGAAGACATGTTTACGGCTACTATTTACAGAAGGAGTATCCAACAAGAAAAAAGTTGGTGCATTCACTGAAGGAAGCTGGATTATTCTTCGGTGGGGAAAGTTCTTTAACGAAGATTTTGAAGACCATTGGATTTCGATACAAAAAATGTAACAAACGCAAAATATTGATGGAAAGATTTGATATAGCGATGGCAAGGTATACTTTTTTACGGCAAGTGAAAGAAATCAAAAATTGGCAAAATGTTGTGTTCTTGGATGAAACATGGCTTAATGCTAACCATACTGTAGGCCGTTCTTGGAACGATGACACAGCAGCATCTACTTCCAAAGTTCCTGTAGGAAAAGGATCGCGACTTATAATTTGTCACGCCGGAACCATCAACGGGTTTGTCGAAGGTTCTCTCATGGCTTTTGCGTCAAAAACCACTGGAGACTATCATGAAGACATGAATGGAGAAAAGTTTACTGAATGGTTTACCTCAATGTTGTGTAGCCTCCCTGAACCATCTATTATAATTATGGACAACGCCCCATACCACTCGATGCAAATTGACAAGCCACCTGCCCAATCCCAAAAGAAAGCTGATATCGTCGCATGGCTTCGTAAAAATGGCGTAGATGCAAACATGAATATGTTAAAAGCGGAATTAGTACGTCTTTTAAAAGAAAACAAACCAACCAAGATCCGATACGTCATTGACGAAATAGCATTAGAACATGGGCACAGAGTTATACGGTTACCGCCTTACCATTGTGAGTATAATGCGATTGAGTTGGTGTGGGCTCAAATTAAGGGATATGCTGCAAGACACAATACAGAACCCCCATTTACCACAAAAAAAATGCTAAAATTATTAGAAGAAGCTTGTGAACATGTGACTAAAGGAGACTGGGAAAAGGTTGTGAATAGAACTGTTAAATTAATAAGGGAAGATTATGAAAGAGATGTGAAAATAGATAATATTATAGAAAACGAACATATAATTATTAATGTAGGTGATGATAGCAGTGACGACAGTGAAAATAGTAGTATGGACGAATCTGATTAATTATGGCCTTTTGTGGCACCTTTTTTGGTATCTTTTGTATTCATATGTTTCTTGTGTGCATATAAAGTATGTATATTCATTTTCATTCAAATATTCAGTTCGTTCAAATAAATTAAATAAACATATACATTTTTGTTTTATTAAACCTATTTAATCAGGTACAAAAACAAAACTTAATTGTTTTTTGTTCGAGAATAAATTGACATTCCACATCACTATTGTAATGTGTCAAACCGGCCATCATAACGTGCCGCTGGTTTAGACCATGGATAACCCCAGGTTTAGTAAAATGCATACGTAATCGTGATAGGCTCCATAACAAAGCTCTTAGATCCCCTAACAACGAAATCATTCAAACAACATATAAGAGATATAGGAATTTTTGCAACAATTTACTTAAAAAGCTAAAACGACAATATGAACAATCTGAAATTCAAAAAGGCGGTAATAACTCAGCCAAGACCTGGCAGGCAATTAAAAAAATAGCGGATATCTCTGGCAATAAACATTCCCCAAGCGAACTATTAACAGTAGAAAACACGCCCATTAAATCTGTAAATGCAGTGAACTCTTACTTTGCGAATGTTGGTAAAAATCTAGCCGATATTAGATTAAAGTCACCTGTGACTCATAGTAATTTACCGTCCGCCACTAACAACTCCACATATTGCGTCAATTCTTTGGTTTTGTTACCCACAGACGAATCCGAAATTGAAACCTTAATACTTAACCTCAAGAACGATTGTGCCATGGGGTGGGACAATATATCATCTGCGTTACTAAAAAAGATAAGGCATCAAATCATCCCCTTACTCACATATATTTTTAATTTATGCCTAGATAAGGGTAACTTCCCTAAAGCATTAAAAAGAGCTATTATTCACCCCATATTCAAAGGTGGAGACAAAAACATTATTAGTAATTACCGTCCAATTTCTGTCCTACCAGCCTTATCTAAAATTTTTGAAAGGTTAATCTACAATAGACTCAATACATTTTTAAAAAAATTTGAACTAATTTCTGATAACCAGTTTGGTTTTAGAACTGGTAGGTCAACAGAGGATGCGGTGACGAAGCTCGTAGATCTTATTTCGCTGAACCTTGATAGTAAAAAGAAGTGCCTAGCTGTATTTCTAGACCTAGCAAAAGCCTTCGATACCGTTTCTGTTCCTTCTCTCTTAAACAAATTAAATTCGATTGGCATTCGTGGTACACCATTAAAACTTTTTGAGAGCTATCTGACAGATAGAGTCCAGAAGGTTAAAATTGAGGACAATCTTAGTGATGACTTTCCAGTAGACTACGGAGTACCGCAGGGAAGTATCCTCGGACCGACTCTCTTCTTGATCTACATAAATGACCTATGTCAAATCAAGCTGAATAATGGGAAAATATTTGCGTTCGCGGATGACACGGCTATTGTATTTCAGGGAGAAAGTTGGGATGAGGTTTACACACAGGCACAAATAGATCTGCAAACTGTTACACAATGGTTGAAACTCAATCTTCTAACGCTTAATGCAGGAAAGACCAAACACCTCACATTCTCAATTTCAGCCAGAACTAGTTTGCCAAGTAATATAAGTCATACTTTAAAAGTACATACCTGTAATGATTTCCATTCCATAACATGCAACTGTCCTCAGATTGAACGTGTGCAGTGCATTAAATACCTGGGCATAATCCTTGATGAGCACTTGTCCTGGACCCCTCAAATTAACCAATTAACAGGACGTGTTAGAAAGCTTGCATGGGTGTTCAAGAAATTGAGAAATGTAATCGAACCTAATCTTCTTAGGACAATCTATTATGCTTTGTGTCAGTCAATACTTTCTTACTGCATCTCTGTGTGGGGAGGTATTGGCAAAACTCATTTAATTCATCTTGAACGGGCTCAGAGATCAGTTCTCAAAGTAATGCATCATAAACACTATCGTTTTCCCACCCAATTATTGTATGCCATGAGTAAAGTTCTTACAGTTCGTCAATTGTTCCTTTTATCCATTACTATCAAGACACATTCATCTCTGGTTTTTGATCCAGAATTGGAGTCATTGCAGTCGAGTAAACGCAGAAAATATGTCGTTCTTCCGTCATCTCATAAACATCGAACTTCTTTCTTCAAACACCAACATTCATATTTGTCTACCTTTTTATACAATAAGATCAACAAGCAACTTAATATCTACCCAATGACGAAATATTCAGCTAAATCAGCAATGTATTTGTGGCTAATGCAAATGAATTACGAGCAAACTGAAACGATACTACTTCCTTAATTCGCTAAGCAAATGTTTTTAAGTATCATTTACATTCACACTCTGCATACATAATAAAGTAACACGCATTCATACGGCGGCAACACACACACATACACTCACACACACACACACACACACACACACACACACACACACACACACACACACACTCACACACTAAATGTGATAATAATTGTGATAACTTGTGAATTATAGTCTCGGAGGTAGCGGTGGCATCTGCAACACAGTTTTTACTAATGCAGTGCCACCCCTGCCATTTTACTGTAGCTATATTATGTGAACATTAAGATATTTTTAATTGTATATTGTATTGTTAAAAAGCTCTTTGTAAAGTTCTGAATAAAAATTTATTATTATTATATTATTATTATTTCTGTGGTGGTGTCGTGTGGTGCGGGTTGTTACATTCCCTCAAATATGGTTGAGCGAAGCAACGGCTGGGTCATGCGTCATGCTCGTGAACGGGTTCCACCAGCGGGAATGGTGCTACTTTCTGTCTGCTCGTCTTAATATGTGTTGAATTATAATTAGGTATGCTTTTATGGAACTCATTGTGGAAACACTGCATACATAGCATAGTATCTATTGAATTGTAAACTTGTTTTGAAAAGAGCAACCGCCGAGTTTCTTGCTGGTTCTTTTCGGCAGGAAGGGCATTCCAAACCAGTGGTAGACTCATCGACGATTCAAAAGCACTTGTAAAAAAGTTTATTTGAATAAAAAAAAACTTGAGAGGTGTTAAGGGACACCTGGATGGAACGTAGTTCCTTTCGATTAATTAATTTGGCATTGTGTTCGGTATTTTCGCGGTACAATAATGGCTCTCCGTAGCCTTGTGGCTTCTGCAATCGCCTAACAGCCAAAGGTCGATGGTTCGAATCCCAGCCGACCCAATATTGTACCGCGAAAATACCGAACACAATGCCTTCAAAAAAGTGTCGGTTTCAAAAAAGTGTCGATCCGTCTAACCCCCTTCTGAGTTCCGCACCGCGCGATAAGGATAGTTCCTTTCCTTCCGTTCCAAAAACATTTCTATTCTATTCTATTCTATTTCCCCCTCCCCCCAGGATGTCTGCGCCGCCGCCCGCCATGCAGCCGATCTGCCCGACGGTGTCGTGCGTCTCCACCATGACCCTGGTGATGGTGGTCGCCAGCCACCTCGTGCTGATGTTCCTCTACTCCATGTACAAGTATGTATCATCATTCATTCATTCATCAGCAACCCATCAACGGCTCACCACTGAGCGCAGGTCTCCTCTCAGAGAAGGGTTATAGGCCAAAGTCCACCACGCTGGCCCAATGCGAATTGGTGGACTTCACACACCTTCAAGAACATTATGAAGAACTCTCAGGTGTGCAGGTTTCCTCACGATTTTTTCCTTCACCGTTGAAGCAAGTGATATTTAATTGCTTAAACGCAATTGACTCCGAAAAGTCAGAGGTGCCCGGGATCGAACCTGCGACTCCCCGAATAGGAGACCACAGTCCTAACCACTAGGCTATCACTGCTGCTCTGTATATATATAAGTATGTATCACGCTATACCAAACTGTAGGCTGAGGTCTGTAGACCGTACTCTGGCTCTGCTCAACACTCAAGATAGAATTAAAATAAGACAAAAATATATCCAGCACGCCTAGCATGCACGCGCGAGAAAATATTGTCTACGCCTTTTCTCGTATTGGAACGTAGTTCCTTATCGCACGATGCGAAAGGGGGCTAGACGGAAAAAATTAAGACTAAATTGAACCTACACTTTTTTGTAAGTGAATTTGACATTGTGTTCAATATTTTCACACTACAATATTAGATCTCCGTAGCCTTGTGGTTTCTACAGTCGCGTAAAGGTCGATGGTTCGAATCCCAGCTCCACAGACGGAATTTTCTATTTTCTATTTTATTTTAAAAATTTCTACGTGTGGAATTTTGCCCTAATTTTTTTATTTTTATTATTAATTTATTATTAAAAGGAACTTCGTTCCAAGCGAGTGTTCCACGACACTCACGAATTTTTATCTCTATATCTCTATCGAAACTAACACGATTCGTTTCGTTACGTTAAAAGTAGAGCTAAAATTATTTCTCTCTACGAACTCTAACATGGCGACGCAAGTTTCTCGAATTTCGAAGTTTAAAAGAGAGTTATTTCTCGACCTCGTCATTTTTTTTAAAAGTTTCACACATGGAAATAGTAAATTTCCATGTTTTCTGAATTAACGAAATCGGTGTTGCAACATTAGATTATCGTATGGTTTTGTGAAACGGCTACACCGTGCACCGCGGTTTGTCGACGTCTACTGCCACGAGAAAGCCAAGTCTTCGACGAGAAATTAGTCACTCGTCGCGTGCATGTCAGGGTAAACGAGAAATCAGTCTACGTCGACAATATCTCTCTCTCTTCGCGAGATATCACTTCGACGTGTATGCTGGGCCTGCTGACTTAAGTCTATCTCGTTTTAACTCAGTCTTGAGTCTAAGCCGAGTGAAAGTGCCATCTATAGATCCCGCCCAGTTTTGTGTATAACTTGCCTTTTTGTCGATTGTAACATGACTATTGTAATGTTTATGATCTCATTTATGAAAATTAAGATATCAGTCACAAACAATTGTTACAATTATTGTCAAAATAAGAGTCGCAATCATAAAGTGAGAGTCTTCTTCTTCTTTATCAACCTATAGACGTCCACTGCTGGACAAAGGCACGGTAATATTATGTATACAGTATTGTAACTCGGCCGTATCTTTGACATAAATACCTACAGCCGCGCGGTACGTAAACATGCGATAGGGCTGCCCGCCTCCAGCATTTTAATTACATTTGCCTACTTTGTGTTTCCATTTAGTTTTGTGATTGTAAATATACTTTTTTTTATATAAACAAATAAAATACTTTGTGAATTAAATAGGAAGTGTTCAATAAAAATGCGTGTTGTTTTTTGATTGGTAGATTTAATTAAAAAAAACCGGCCAAGTGCGAGTCGGACTCGCACACTGAGGGTTCCGTACTCTAGAAGTAAAAGTAAAACGATAATATTATATAAATTTGCTTATTAATCCTTAACTTTGTTTGTGGAGGTTTATTGTTAATATAAAAAAAAAACTATGCTAGTTAGAGCGTTGGTTTTATTTTTCCTTTAAAATATACATAAACCTCTATTGACCATAATTATTTCTGATTTTTCGATTGGTAAACTTCGAAGATAAGGGGGGGGACGGTATTTTTTTCGACATTTTGCCCGATTATTCAAAAGCTATTATATTTAGAAATAAATAAAAACCTGTTTTAGAATGCACATGAAAAGACCTTTCATATGATATGACTCGGTATAGTTATCTTACTTTGAAATTACCGTATCGTGCGTGATTCATGAACCGCCTATAACTACCTATTTCACTCGTGTCAATCACTTTCCTTTACTCTATTCACTTTATTCATTAATCCAGACATCTTTTTTTCGGGAGATAAAAGGAAATACCTTATCCATTAAAAATACACACATTTTGTACCTACCTACTAGTAAGTAAAATTATTTTAGTCTTACCTTTCAGAGTTTCCAGGTAATTTAAAAAAAGTTATCTCTGGATGCGTTATTGACGAATTCATACAACCAAAAACAGCACAATATATCCTCCTCGTCATATTAAATATGTACTTGAACTTATTTTTAGTTAAAAAATTGCGCAGTTATTGTTAAAAAACATAACACCGTCCGTTCGTCAGTGCGGCACAGTCGCGACTGTCTGCGTACCGAGCGCTTACCGAGATCGAGGCGCGTAGGCATAGCTTGCGCTTCGTCCGTTTGTATGAAGTTGGAATACTGTATACATAATATTACCGTGACAAAGGTCTCCTGCATGGTTTTCCACAGGCTTCGGTCTTGCGCCGCTCGCATCCAGCGGCTCCCTGCGACTCGTTTGATGTCGGTCCACCTGGTGGGGGGTCTGCCAACACTGCGCTTCCCGGTGCGGGGTCGCCACTCCAGCACCTTGGGACCCCAACGACCATCAGCTCTTCGAACTATGTGCCCGCCCATTTCCACTTCAGTTTCGCGACACGCTGAGCTATGTCGATGACTTTGGTTCTCCTACGGATCTCCTCATTTCTGATTTGATCTCGCAGGGATACTCCGAGCATAGCTCTCTCCATCGCTCGCTGAGTGAATGAGAGTCATTGCTATCAAATTAAAATCACAGTCATCAAATTAAAGTTGCGACTCTAATTTGATATTTGTAACTCTTAACTGACAATAGAATCTTATAAGCAGTGATAGCCTAGTGGTAATAGTGGTCTCCTATTCGGGGGGTCGCAGGTTCGATCCCGGGTACCTCTGACTTTTCAGAGTCAAGTGCGTTTAAGCAATTAAATATCACTTGCTTCAACGGTGAAGGAAAACATCGTGAGGAAACCTGAGAGTTCATAATGTTCTCGAAGGTGTGTGAAGTCTACCAATTCGCATTGGGCCAGTGTAGTGGACTATGGCCTATAACCCTTCTCTGAGAGGAGACCTGCGCTCAGTAGTGAGCCGTTGATGGGTTGCTGATGATGATCTGACAATAATTGTTACTCCTACTCTTTTAATATTTTCATAAAATACTTTTTTTCATTATTAAAATTCGTTACTATAATCTTTTAATTTCATAAAATTTATTGTTATTTTTTGTCTGTTTCAGAGAGAGAAAAGAAGCTCAAGCGAAGAAATTCTTCTAAGTGGTGTGTGTATGTGTGTGTGTGTCACTCTGATACTACTTGCGAGCATTGGTGCCGATTCGGTTGTACACCGTCTCCAATCGAAACTTGATTGGTTGAGCTAAATTAGTGTCATCCTTTTCCACTGTTTAGACCAATTAGCCTTCCAGTAGGCATGAAGACTGTTCAAATTCAAATTCAAACTATTTATTTGCCAGATTGAGTACATCTAAGATCTTAAACAATTATAATACACGCACTTCAATCTGCCACAGAGTAGCATGCAAACCAAAAATCAATGAAATTAAGAATTTATCCAATGAAATATCATTCTTGGATTATAAAAAATGTAATTTTTCTATTTTGAGCGAGATTGACATCTATTTCGATAAAATAAAACTATAAAATACACGAATCCACCATGTTGGATTGAACACCAATCAGAGCGATACGTCACATATACTTTCAAACTTTAACAAACTACTATGAAAAACATAGAGGTGACGTCACGAACGACGCCATGACACCATCGAGCGTTTTTGGGTGAAATTTAAAACTTAAAATTGAAATGGCAATTTTATCTATCAAGCCTTTTGAATATCAAGATTTTGTTGAAATAACATAATTTTTCGAAATAGTAGACGCTTCCGAACATCATCCAATAGTTTTTTCAAATTGGTCACCATGCCTATTGGTAGCAAGATAGCTTCAATAGTGCAGCGGTTGAGGCGGTTCAAAACCGAAAGGTCGTTAAACATCCAAATATTAATTTTAGAGATTGCGCACAACAGAATCGGCACAATTTGTTTTTTATACAAAGTTATATTGATGTCGTTGCTAATGAATGAAGGTTTGTTATTGAGTGGAATTATTTAATTAATGAAATTGGTGAAGTGCTCGATTGGCGACCCCCCACACCGGGTCGCGGCGTTGGAAGACCTCCCACTTGCTGGACGGACGATATCTAGCGAGCTGGCAGACGTTGGATACACGCCACACGAGATCGTGTTCTGTAGTCTTTTTTTTTTTATAATTAGTCTAAGGGCCGATTTCACCAACGTAAAATAAATCTTATCCGAGCGTAAATTTGATATTTTGACAGTATTTTCAATACAGAAAATGTCAGACCGCTCAATTTATTTCTCGGTAAAAGTCGACGATAAGTTTTGACGACCTCCCTGGCTCAGTGGTGAGCGCTGTTGTCTTATAACTGGGAGGTTCCGGGTTTGATTCCCGGCGGGGTCAATTTGGCAATTTATAATTTCTGAATTGTCTCTGGTTTGGTCTGGTGGGAGGCTTTGGCCGTGGCTAGTTGCCACACTACCGTCAAAGACGTGCCGCCAAGCGATTTAACGTTCCGGCACGATGGCGTGTAGAAACCAATTAGGGGTATGGGTTGAATGTTCACTGCCATACCCCTTCCAAGTTAGCCCGCTACCATCTTAGACTGCATCGTCACTTACCATCAGGTGAGATCGCAGTCAAAGCTTGTTGTCGAAAAAAAAATAGTTGACGTTGGTGAAATCGGTCATAAAGGTTGTAATTTTTACACTAAAAGTCTTCCGTGGGTTTAAGATTCCTCCTTTGAGAGTCCTTTGAGATTTAAACAATAAAAAAGTGAGGGTGAAAGTAGTAAAAATAATTTTGTTGTCTATTTCACCAAAAACAAAACATCGCCATATTTGAAATTGTTTTCTTCCGACAAAAATCAACGTCTGTCACTGCGAGGCGAAAAAGAATGTATGAGCATTTTTTTATAATTTTTGGATGCTTTTTGAAAAAAAAAAATGGTGTAGAATTACGTAGAATTTTAAATGTTTTTTTGTTTCTTTTTGGATATTTTAAAAAAGTATGTAAAAAGATGAATGTTAGGTTGTGTTATTTGCATTTCTGTATGTGATACTCATATCTGTATTTATTACCTGTATATTATGTACTCGAACCTCTTACGTCATGGGAGGTGGAACTGTTGATATTTTTTTTTCTTTTTTGAATACCTTGTATATATAAGTCTTGGGTTCGATTCGCAGCAGGGCCAACATGCAACCACAGATTTTTTTTATGTTTGATATCGCTAGAAAATATCGACATTTAGCACAAATGTCTATCGTGGTCAACGAACTATAACTGTCAGAACAGAAGTTTCTAACACAGTTCCGCTCAAAACGTAGGCTCAAAACAAACAATGAATGTGTGAGTGCCGTGTAATTATTTTTTGTACTGGTACTGATAATTCGTTGTTGATGGTTATTGTGATGAATTATGACACCCTTTCACAGCGCAGTACGTTATTTTTTAATAATAATTTTCTGCGAGCTCGTCTATTAAAGGCTTACTGAGAATGGCTTATCACCGCGCGACTATAGCGCTTCTAAGCGTTTTATTTCTATGATCGTGGTATTTATTATGGGAATCTATAGTTCTTGCAATACACGAGGGCGACTGACTTATGGTTGTGTGTGTGTCGTATCTGTATAAGTGTGAGCGAGCGCAATGCTCGCGCCTGCCCGCTCCCACCTAGGCTTTGACAGGCACGCACACTTATGCAATGTGCATGTACACGAAGTAACCACGAGTAAAGCTCACTCGCCTTCGTGAATTGCAAAAACTGTAACTCTGATAGTGAAACAAAATAACAAACAAGTGGAGCGATAAAATGTAACTTGGCTGGGCAGCGCGTACAGCTTCCTCTAATGTTTCAACTCTCATGACGTTCTATAGACTACTACTATACTATACTATGTTTTGTCTCAAATCAACTTCGGAACGATTACAACCTTATTTGCTGTTAAAAAAATATCTTGTTCAAATTCAAAATGGCTGTTAAAAAGCTTTGTCTATACCTTGGACAAATTCAAAATGGCTGATAAAAAAACATCTTGTGTATACCTTTTTCAAATTCAAAATGGCCATGGAAAAAATTATAATTTTATTCGCGGCCCAAAATCTCGTTCCATCCATAGATTGCGAAAGCAACGCAAAATTTTTTTTTTATTGTTTTGACACGATTTTTTTGTTAAAAATAAAGCTGGGGTAATTCTTTCCACGTTCATTTTGAACAAGGTATAGGTACGTAGTGCGCGGTTGCAAAAACAACCTTGTGATGCCAAGCCATATCCGCTAACGCCAATGTCACGTGCCTTTTGCAATCTACCGATGCCCATTCTTGGACAGCAAATAAAGTTGGAAATACTTTTATCGTTCATTTAACAAGGCAATACAACGCTATTTTTCGTTAAATACAAAATGTAAAATATTTTCATTCCGAGGATCTGTAATTTTTTCAAAAAGAAAATATGAAATCTGACTGTGTTTTGACAGCCCGTTGCCTCGCTCATTCACTGATTCACGCTCGGCAGATATGGAAACTTTGTTGGTTTCATATTTATATTTTACATATTTAAAAAAATCACAGATTCTCAGGATAAAATATTTTTAGATAAGCATTTCAGCTTATCTTTTAACAAAAAATAACATTGTATACTACTACTACTACCTACTACTACTATTATTAAACTACTTTAGACTATAGAAGTGTTCGTAAGTAGTGTGAGGGGGAATGTGTGTGTGCGGGTGAGTGTGTGTGTGTGTGTGTGTGTGTGTGTGTGTGCATGCAGGAATCTTTGTACATAATACTATAATAAATAATAACAATAAATATTTATATTTTTCTTTTAGTAAATTCTATTATTTGTCACATGTCTGTACGTTTCATTTACCCATTTTACAAATCACTAACTATCGCCCCCGACATCGTCCGAGTAGAGTTGTTTAGAGAATCGCTCATCGTCTAAATGAACTTTGTATACGTTCATCGTATAATAACAATATAAAATAGTAAGTTCGGAGTTCGCTGTGATCTGCAGTTTTAGGAAATGATAAAAACTACGATACTTCATTTATTTTGATTGTATTTATTCGGTAAATAGTAGTTACACGGAGAAATTAACCTCTTGGTGGCACATACAAAAGCCTTAAGAAGCTTTGAGTGTATGAAAAAGTTGGTCTACACTCTAAGGCCTGCTTGCAGAGACGCCGGGTTAGTTAAGTTAACCCAGGAATAAATTTGTAGTCAATTTTGATAGAAGCTTTATACGAAATCTGTCAAATCTGTCTTTTTTAACCCAGAGTTAGCTGCTAACTCTGGGTTAAAAGGATAACTCGACGTTTTTGCAAGCGCGCCTTAGGTACATAATTAGCGAGGGCTCTAGAAGGGGTAGTAGGGGGAGTCTTTGAAGAAGGTGACCGGAATGGTGCGGTAGCTGTTGTGGAAGGCGGCCAGCTGGCGGCGCTCGAACTCGTCCAGCTGGAAGTCGAACACGTGCAGGTTCTCGGCGAGACGCGCGCGCCGCACCGACTTGGGGATCGGCGCCACGCCCAGCTCCAGCTGCAAGCGGCGACACGTCAAATGTGACACGTCATGACTCTACCGCCGGTTCGGAAAGCGGATTGTGCTGAGAAGAGCCGGCAAGAAACTCAGTAGTTGCTCTTTCAAAGTAATCATTTTACAATATTTTATGAAGCTATTAGATACATTGTAATAAGTTTTTTTATACGATCTTGTGGGCTGGATGCCAAGCCGATTTAACACATGCAACTTTGTTAGAATAATATATAATATTTCCACAATGAGGGGAAGTTCAAAAAAAACGTATTCAATTTATGTTAAGACGGCGTCACGTCAGCGACCGCCACCGGACCAGCGCTGGGCGCAGCTCTCCTCTCCGGTGAGGAGGGTTCAGGCGCAGTCCACCGCGCTGGCCCAACGGCAGACTTTATGCACCTTTGAGAACTCGCAGGCGTGCAGATTTCCTCACGATGTTTTCCTTCACCGTTGAAGCGTGTGATATTTAATTACTAAAACGCTCGTATAACTCCGAAAAGTCAGAGGCGTGCCCGGAATCGAACCTGCAACCCTCCGAATAGAAAACCGCAGTCATAACCACTAGGCTAGTACTGCTGACAATCATATTGTAATTGCTATTTAATGATTGGTTACATTTTATTTTGTAAAGAGCAACTGCTGAGTTTGTCGCAGACTCTTCTCAGCAGAATCTGCGTACCGAACCGGTGGTAGAGTCATGACTTTTTCTAAGAGAAGTTGGCATAAATGATAATCTTCGGTACACAGGTACCTAAGTATTCTTTAACCAATTGTTCAAATCTCGTCACTCGCACAGAGTATGCTCGTTTCACTAACCATACCCAAATCATCTCCTAAGTCAGGACCCCCACGAGGTGGACCGAAGGGCCCAGGACAAGCGGCAGAAGATTGTGTTCTGCGACGATCCCTGCCAGAGAATTTTGTCCAGCAGTGGACAACGACGTGCCAATAACGCCACTCACCAGATATCGCAGCACGACCTGTGGCACGGTCTTGTTGTACTTGGCGGCGATGTCCACCAGCAGAGGGTCGTCCACTCGCGGCGGCGGCGCGTCGGGCTTCGCTCTAGCTGGGAAGAGCGACCCGAAGGGCGTGTAGCCCATCACCGCGATGTGGTGGTCGTGGCAGTACTGCCTCAGTTCAGGTTGCTGGAGGTTCAGGTTGGTCTGCGGAACGACAAATGAACTAGTTACTATACCTATGTTTTAATCCTGGGTATGAGCTATCTCTATTCCAAATTACGGCCAAATTGGTTCATGGTGACCCGAATAACTACAGACCAATCTCAATTTTGCCAACTCTCAGCAAGATATTTGAAAAAATAATGCTCAACCAACTGCTTCTACACTTTAATTTAAATAAACTTCTTCACCCTGAGCAGTACGGTTTTACTAAGGGTCGATCAACAACCGATGCAGCCGCAAGGCTATTACAACACATATTCGATGCATGGAATAACTCACAGAATGCCATTGGTATTTTCTGTGATTTATCAAAGGCATTTGATTGCGTTGATCACGAGACCCTTTTGCTTAAACCACTTTAAGGTATTAAAGGTTTTGCACTTAGTCTCATTGCGTTTTATCTCAGTGATCGTGTTCAAAGAGTATGTGTCAATGACGTAAAACCATCCGGATCAGCCTCAGTAATGGGTGTACCCCAGGGTTCTATTCTAGGTCCATTCATGTTTTTGATTTACATAAATGATTTTCCACATTTTGTCCAAAATACTTGCGATATTGTTCTATTTGCAGATGATACGTCTTTGATTTTTAAAGTTGATAGGACGAAAGACAATTTTGACGATTTATATAATGCATTATCTCAAGTTTCTGAATGGTTTACGGCAAATAATTTACTTTTAAATGCTATAAAAACCAAGTGTGTTGAGTTTTTATTGCCTAACACCAGAGCTGTCAGTAATAATTTAAAGATAAATAATGAACCTTTGAAAACTGAGAACTCCACAGTGTTCTTGGGATTAACCCTGGATTCTAAGCTACAGTGGGGCGCACCCATATAGGTAACAACACTTGCTGGCAGGCTTAGCTCTGCTGCTTACGCTGTTAGGAAGATTCGACAGTTAACTGACATAGAAACTGCAAAAATTGTTTATTTTGCATATTTCCATAGTATTATGTCATACGGAATCTTACTATGGGGTAAAGCAGCCGACATTGGAAAAATTTTTGTATTGCAGAAGAGCGCAATTCGCGCAATCTATAATTTAAAACCGCGGGATTCCCTTCGAGAAAAATTTAAGGAAATAGGCATTCTGACAGTAGCTTCACAATATATTTATAACAACATAATATTTGTCAGACAAAATATTTTGAGTTACAAAAAAAAAGAAAGACATTTGTGGGAATGGGCGTGACGTTCTATAATAAAATTCCACAGTTGATCTTAGACTTGCCTTTACACAAGTTAAAGCAATTAAAACTTCTCTCATGGAAAAAGCATATTATACAATTGAAGACTATATAGGTATATATATTAATGACAAAAAAGCGTGGATATATAACTCGCTCCAGCGATTCATGAGACAGTAATAATCAACCTGTGTAACAAAATAATCCTGTGCTATTCAGTGTTTCTACTTTATTTGTGTCTAAGTGATGTCTTAAAATGAGCATTTGAATATTAGGTTTCAATTCGATGCCTTAACATGGGTAGCAAAAGTATGTCACGCACTAAGCTCTTTAAACATTTCTGTGGTGGTGTCGTGTCATGCGGGTTGTTACGTTCCCTCAAATATGGTTGAGCGAAGCAATGGCTGGGTCATGCGTCATGCTCGTGAACGGGTGCCACCGGCGGGAGTGTTTCCACAATGACGAAAGTTCCAAAAATGCATACCGACTAACTTCTATCTTAAAATGGGCAGACATAAAGTAGCCCCATTCCCGCCGGTGGCACCCGTTCACGAGCATGACGCATGACCCAGCCATTGCTTCGCTCAACCATATTTGAGGGAACGTAACAACCCGCATCACACGACACCACTACAGAAATGTTTGAAGAGTGCGTGATATACTTAAATGCTACCCATGTTAAAGCATCGAATTAACTAATATTCAAATGCTCATTTTAAGACATCACTTAGACACAAATAAAGTAGAAACACTGAATAGCACAGGATTATTTTGTTACACAGGTTGATTATTACTGTCTCATGAATCGCTGCAGCGAGTTATATCCACGCTTTTTTGTCATTAATATAGTCTTCAATTGTATAGTATAGTATTATATATTATTATATAGCATAGTATTTACTGTATTGTAAATTTGTTTTGAAAAGAGCAACCGCCGAGTTTCTTGCTGGTTCTTCTCGGCAGGAAAGGCATTCCGAACCAGTGGTAGATTCATCGACTATTCAAAAGCACTTGTAAAAGTTTATTTGAATAAAAAATATTTCTATTCTGTTCTATTCTATTCTATTCGTTGTGGTGTGAAAGAGTAACAAACATCCATCCATTCATCCATCCATATACATCCATTCTCACAAACTTTCGCATTTATAATGTCAGTAAAGGATCAAACCCGCCACCTCCCATGGCCCCGCCAACCTCGCGGTTATATCGAAGCACTGGGAGGGCGCCCGGTACTTGCTCTTGGCGTGTTTCCCGGTGCGCCTTCTTGACTCCGTACAAGTTCTTTTTCTCTCTATACCTTTGTCCCTTAGTCACTCTCCCCCTTCTGGGGCTAGACGTCACTGCACAGGCTTGACTCGCGTCGTCGCTCTGTGGCAGCTGGTCCCTGTTCGCTCCGATCCGCTTCGCCTCTTGTGCCAGTGGTGCGGGCACCCCCGCAGCCGGTTGTAGTTTTCAGACGATGCAACGAGGTTCATATAGTAAACGGGTAACGCTTCCCCGCGATCGATGCCATCCAGCATCTAGTCCTTATAGAGGGGGCATTCCCACAGCGCGTGGTGTCTGTCCAGCTCCTCTTCGGCGCACAATGGGCTCTGGGCATAGCGCCATCCCATGCTGCAGGCGCGCCCGGAAACAGCCATGTCCGATGCAAAGATCACTTTAAACTAGTCTGGTCCGATGCGGATCTGCGAGGTCTCGACTTGGCCAGGCCCAGCCGCTTGCAGATAGATCCTGGCATCCCTCACTTCTATCTGCAGCACGGCCGGCTTCACGTCGCCGCTGGCCCACAGCCGCTCCATCTGCGTCAAGTTGAAGTTGCAGACGCCGACGGACTTGGCCAGGCCCAGCCGCTTGCAGATAGATCCTGGCATCCCTCACCTCTATCTGCAGCACGGCCGGCTTCACGTCGCCGCTGGCCCACAGCCGCTCCATCTGCGTCAAGTTGAAGTTGCAGACGCCGACGGACTTGGCCAGGCCCAGCCGCTTGCAGATAGATCCTGGCATCCCTCACCTCTATCTGCAGCACGGCCGGCTTCACGTCGCCGCTGGCCCACAGCCGCTCCATCTGCGTCAAGTTGAAGTTGCAGACGCCGACGGACTTGGCCAGGCCCAGCCGCTTGCAGATAGATCCTGGCATCCCTCACCTCTATCTGCAGCACGGCCGGCTTCACGTCGCCGCTGGCCCACAGCCGCTCCATCTGCGTCAAGTTGAAGTTGCAGACGCCGACGGACTTGGCCAGGCCCAGCCGCTTGCAGATAGATCCTGGCATCCCTCACCTCTATCTGCAGCACGGCCGGCTTCACGTCGCCTTTGGCCCACAGCCGCTCCATCTGCGTCAAGTTGAAGTTGCAGACGCCGACGGACTTGGCCAGGCCCAGCCGCTTGCAGATAGATCCTGGCATCCCTCACTTCTATCTGCAGCACGGCCGGCTTCACGTCGCCGCTGGCCCACAGCCGCTCCATCTGCGTCAAGTTGAAGTTGCAGACGCCGACGGACTTGGCCAGGCCCAGCCGCTTGGCCTCGGCCATGCCGCGCCAGGTCTCCAGGTAGTCGATGTCCGCGTAGGGCTTGAAAGCCATAGTCTGGAAGTGAATGAAACAAAATTATGCGTTACGAAACAATAAACTACCTATACCTAGCCATTGCAGCTGAATGACGCGGGTAGCGAGGGGGGGGGGGGGGGGACTAGGGGTCGTGCAATAGGTATTCGCCTATCAAACCTCATAATCGAATGATATTTATAAAGTCAAACCTCGAATACGGCCACAAAGTTCTCAGAAATGGCGTGAGATTGCGCTATGGTCCAAATACCTACTGAATACAACATTTTCCCGTAATATTTCATGATCTCATTATTAGAGAAATTGAAATTTTCACAGCTTTAGACTGAGACTGTTCACCTTTATACCTATTCAGTATAAATATTAAAACTTAGTAGGTACCTCAAGCCGTTTATAAGAAAACAGACAAGACAACGGTGCCTTGAAAATTTTTCTTAATCCTAAAAAGGATGAAATATCTACGCCTCTTGTGGATAGCAACCTTTTGTCCCTCTGGCGGTGGAGACGATGAGCTGCTGGAGTGAGGAGACTAAGGCTTTGCGCGCGACATCGTCGGCTGCGATCCACGCTCTGGGGCCTACCTGATCTGAAGGTATGTTGTAGGAAGGTAGGAAGGTAGGAAGGAATGCTGTGAGCTTGATGGCATCCTGCAGCCTGGTGACAACCAGGGCTGGACTTCTTCTTCTCCTACTTTATCAACCGATTGACGACCACTGCTGGACAAAGGTCTCTTGCATGGACTACCACAGGTCTCGGTCTTGCGCCACCTGAATCCAGTGACCCTGTGACTCGCTTGATGTCATCGGTCCGCCTAGTGGAGGTCTGCCAACAGTGCGCTTCCCGGTGCGAGGTCGCCAGTCCAGCACCTTGGGACCCCAACGATCATCAGCTCTTTGAACTGTGTGCCCCGCCAATTTCCACTTCAGTTTCTCGCCTCGCCTTGTCGGTGACTATGATTCTCCTACGGATCTCCTCACTTCTGATGTGATCTCGCAGGGACACTCCCAGCATAGCTCTCCATCGCTCGCCGAGTGTCGCTCAGCCTCCTTATGAGGGTAGTTGGCGAATTGATTCGAATCAGCGACGTATAATACGACGAATAGCGATGCCATAAAAAATATCTGGGTGACCGAGCTTTGCTCGTTTTTTTTTTAGGTAAATCGTGTTTTTTGGTAATTATATATTAAAAAATAATAATAATAAAATTCTTATGGGAAAATATAATTTTCATCTTGGACTCGAACCGGGGTCTTCTGGTTTCGGGACCGTCAATCTTACCTTCGTTACTCTGTGCCGTCAGACTTACCGGCGAGCCATCGGAAATTTATCGATGACGGCGAAATTTACCTTCGTATTCCAATGATATTGTACACGGACAAACGACTTTTTCTTTAAATGTAACCTAGCTAGGTCGATTAGATAGTCCCCGAAGCCCCCTGCATACCAAATTTCATGAAAATCGTTGGAGCTGTTTCCGAGATTCAGATTATATATATTAAATATACAAGAATTGCTCGTTTTAAAGATATTAATTAGATAGATAGATTAGATAATCTCAAAAATTCAAAAACAATGGAATGTTACCAACTATGAACGGTCATACTCGCATCCTGTAATACAAAGTGCTGAGATGTATTCTGAGTCTCTGAGACTGTTTCCACGAAGACGAGCTCTCACCTCGGTGGCGATGGGGTAGTGCATCAGGTACAGGTCCACGTACGTCAGGTTCAGTCTCCGCAGGGACTCCCTCAACCTTGGCACCACTGCATCACACGCGTGCGCATCGTTCCACAGCTGAAGAAAGCAGAATGAAAAAATAACTTAAAGCCTATGAAGAATCCAAATATTTTTGACGTGTTGAACACCGGCTTCACGCACGAAAAAGTGTCACGTTCCGCCTGAGCCTGAGCGTGCAAGCGAGAGCGCGGAACAAGCGATAGAGACGCACGATCGGCCTAAGCGTTGGCAGAGCGCCGGCCGCCGCGCCGGGCCCGCCAGTCATCGCGTGCGCACTGTGGTTAGCGGTCATCAATGTTTCTTTATGTCGTTATCACGTAAAACTATCGTCCGTAAACCGACTTTAGAGACAACCAATTTTTTTTCAAAGTACTTAGATAGGTAGGTACATCATAACCACGAATCGTCACTCACCTAAATTCAAGAATCAAATCATTCAAATTGAGAGTAGACTAGATATACAAAAATACATCATCCGAACCTCCTCTCAGAATGAGGAGTTATAGGTCATAGTCCACCACTCTGGCGAAGTAAGTTAAAAGTTTTCAATGTAGGTTTTTAGATTTCCCCCAGATTTCTACGAAGTTACAGAGTGTAACTTACAGGCAAGTTAATTAACTAACACTATCCCACAACTTGAGCATTTTTGTTGTACACTTTACTGAAAAGCTATCACGCCTATGGATTTGTGCTTTAACATAGTAAAAACTTCATATCCAGATGTGTTATCTGCCAAAAAAAATATAAAGCATTACAAGTACTACTAACGCCATCTGTTAGAAAACCAAAGAGTTAACATCGCTGCAACAGGACTTATTAGATTACCCGTTAGAAAAACTACGGGAGCCCTCACAAAGCTCAGCTTTTTGCTTGTGTCTAGGGCACTATTTTTCAATTCATTTAATTTTTAAAATAAGCCATATCCGTGCGTAAAGATATTTTGACAGTATTTTCAATACAAAAACTGTCAGAACGCTCAATTTATTCTTCGATAAAACGTCACTCGACGTTGGTGAAATCAGCCATAAATAGGTTAGACACTAGATCTAACGGTAGTACCTACCTAAGTAATACCTAAGCGGTAGATTTACTTGACGATTTGAAAGCACTTTGTAAAAGTAGTACCTACCTATATATATATATATATATATATATATATATGTATATTTGAGTAAAAAAATATTCTATTCTATTCTATATAGGTACGTGTACTACGTTAAGAATGGGAGCAGTGATAGCCTAGTGGTTAGGACTGTGGTCTCCTATTCGGGGGGTCGCAGGTTCGATCCCGGGTACGCACCTCTGACTTTTCGGAGTCAAGTGTGTTTAAGCAATTAAATATCACTTGCTTCAACGGTGAAGGAAAACATCGTGCGTGAAGTCCGCCAATTCGCATTGGGCCCGCGTGGTGGACTATGACCTATAAGTCCTATACCTAACCCTTCTCTGAGAGGAGACCTGCGCTCAGTATACTGAGTATAGTGAGCCGTTGATGGGTTGCTAATGATGATGATGATTATAGAATAGAATAGAAGATTTTAATATCGCTTAAGTAGATCACCTTAGTGGTGATGAACAGATCTTCTCTCTTCACCACGCCTTCTGCGATCTTCTTGCTTATTGCCCTTCCCACCTGAAACAAAAAAAATTAAGTGGCACTCGGGGACTGCAGCGGTTTTATCAACTATAATATTTATGCAATATTTTTTTTGCATAATAAAAATTATGCAAAAAATATTAAAAAAAAACAAAAATGAAAAGCGAACTGCAATATTTTTTTTGCATACTAAAAATTATGCAAAAAATATTTTAAAAAAACAAAAAAGAAAAGCGAACTATCACCTATTTCGCGAGTGAGATTCGAACCTGCGACATCATACACCATACGGTAAAGACTTAACAGTTCACTATTGTTCTAAATAAGGTATCTACTAAGCATTTTTACGACTGAATGATATCATCAGCTGATGTGAGGTGATTCCGTGCTATTCACATACAGTGTCTTCACGCTATCGCTTGGCGGCACATCTTGGACGGTGCGATGGTAACTTAGCCACTACTGAAGCCTCTCACCAGACAAAATTTCAATTTCAACATTTCAAACGCAACTACAAAGTAAAAAATATTATTGTACGATACTGGTTACGTAGCACAGCAGGTCTATCGCGTAATTTATTCTCAGTCCATAAAGGACTGCATCAATGTCAAAATATTATGATTTCGGGCTTCTCCTATTGGCCAAAACCATGTTTTGACATTGAAATAGTCCTTTGAGGACATCGACAGGATAAGTTTGTGACAATGTTGCTGCAATCTTGCATTTAGCGCTGTTTCAAAGATAAAATATCAAGTTTGTTTTGTAGTTGGTACAAACTTGATTTTCGGCAGGTCTGTGGAAAAACGTTGTGGTTAGTTTCCTACCCGAGAACTAGACGGCGCTGCACGACGGTTAACTCGCGGGTCGGAAGACACGGCCAGAGTAAAGATAGATAGAGTATGGAAACTACCTATAAACGTTCGAAACGGCTCACTCACACAAACATGCGCATCGACGAGACCAAATACCGGTCCTCAGTACTGACAGCACTGCGAGGTCCGCTAATTGTCTCGTCGATGCGCATGTTTGTGTGAGTGAGGCCGTTTCGAGCGTTTGTAGGTAGTTTCAGTACTGGTTATAATTATACTGTGACACGGCGCCCAGATCATATACAGGCTGACTAACCGATGTTAGTTCATTCTTTCGCACTACTGCGATACCGTGGCAAGTGCTGCTTCCACCTTGATGGGACTATCTCCTGAAATACAGGAGATAGAGACGGCTCGTGTGAACGCCGTCGCCGCCAAGCCCCCTGTATAATATGTCCCACGCTCTTATTTACAAAAAAGCAGCAAATTTGTTGTGTCAATCTTTTATATAATTTGCAATACAAACATCCTGCAAGTATGTTATGCAATATTGCATATACTTTGCAAAACCCAACATAATTCAAATTTGTTGCTCTTGAAAGTTTGAATTAAACTTGCCGCAAGTGCATATACTTGCCATGACAAGTTTGTCACAACCCTTCACTTTTGATGAATCAAATTTGTTACAAGTGAGATGCAAGTTTAAATTGCTATCTGGGATGTTTTGACATTGAAATAGCGTACTTCTTTTCAATAGAAAGCCAAAATACCAAGTTTGATGAATACAAATTGAAAAGTAATTTAAAAATCTTTCCTACAAATTTTCATCCCCTATTAAATGTCTTTGGGGGTGAAATTTTCAAAATTTGCGATTTCTCAATTTTTCATCAAAAGCCCAAAAATCAAAGTTTCATGGATATTACTTGAAAAATTACTTGATAAATGACGGACTTTTATACAAATATTCAACCCCCATTTAACCCTCTTGGGGTTGGAATTTTCAAAAATCCTTTCTTAGCGGACGCCTACGTCATAACTCATAATAGCTATCTATGTTCAAAATTTCAGCCCAATCCGTCCAGTGGTTAGAGCTGTGCGTTGATAGACCAGTCAGTCAGCTTCAAGGGCGGATCCAGGGGGAGGGTCATGGGGGTCATGACCCCCCCCCTGGGCTGAGCGTAATCGAATCATGTTTGAGAAAATTTGTATGTAGGTCTAAGCAGCGCTCCGTGAGCGTATTTTGTAGGTAGATAATAAGATTCAATTGCTCCTTCTTGATCCTTTTCCACTCTTAGGAGGCTCAAAACTTGGCTTAAAGTTTCAATGGCAGAATACCGTCTAACTGGACTCGCGTTTCTTCACGTTCACTAAAAACCCATTGAAGTGGAGGAAGTGAATGACTCGCTTCACTCGCGAAAATCTCGGTTGTGAGTTGATATTGTAGGTACAAATACGGACTTACATAGTGGCGCAGTGCAATGCAAAAATTTTAGGTAGGTACCAACTCCTCAATCTTGATGCTGCTAGGTAGGTACGGCTCACCTAAATGGTGGGAATTCAAAAACGTGATTTTGAATTGATATTGTATAGATACCAAGTATGGACTGCATAATTATGGTCTATTGCAATTTGCAATCGTAAAAAACTTCGCGCTCGCTTCGCTCGCGAGAATCTCGATTCTGCGTTGCCGTTGTAGGTCCAAATATGAACTTACATAGTGGCGCAGTGCAATCGTAAAAATTTTCGCGCTCGCTTCGCTCGCGTGAATGTCTGTTGTGCATTGCTGTAATGGCTATCAAGTATGGACTACATAACTGCGTAGTGGAGCCATCAACTACTGGGCTACGTCATTGAGCTCCAGGTACCAACTCCTCAATTTTGATGCTGCCAGGTAGGTACGGCCCGCCTAAATGGTGGGAATACAGAAACTTGATTTTGAATTCATATTGTATAGATACCAAGTATGGATTGCTTATGGTCTATTGCAATTTGCAATCGTAAAAAATTACGCGCTTTCTTCGCTCGCGAGAATCTCGTTTATGCATTGCTGTTGCAGGTACCAAGTAGGTACTTACATAGCGGCGCAGTGCAGTCGTAAAAAATTTCGCGCTCGCTTCGCTCGCGAAAATGTCGCCTGTAGATTGCTATTGTTAGTGGCGTTGTGCAGTTGTAAAGATATGCTTTGTACCAAGTATTATGGATTACATAGTACAGCCCTAAAGAAGCCCTTTTCCAAGCGGACGAAGTCGCGGCTATCAGCCAGTCGATAATAAAGCCTCCTCTAATTTAAATTTTCAAAATATATTTAGACTGACTTGCACCAAACTGCTTAGTCATGTTTAGTTAAATTTTGTAATGCTGTCACTTTTTGACCATGCTATTTCAGAGTTGACATGAGAAGGACGGGTCTAGAAAATTTAACTAAACATGATTAAGCAGTTTGATGCAAGTCGGCCTTAATGTACAGAATTTGTGCAGTTACATTTTTATTATAAGAATAGAATAGATTATTTTGTCTTAATGTAGGTATAACAATAAAATACTATTTCCTTTTATTTAGATTTTAGCTATCTTGACTTGACCTTGACTATATGACCCCCCCCCCCCCTGACATGAAAGCTGGATCCGCCCTTGGTCACCTTTGCCTTTTATATATTTAGATAAGAATATAAGAATAAGAAGATTTAAGATTAATAAATTTAGTCTTTCATTTGCCCCATTGTGTGCCTCAACACACAGACCCTATAGGAAGTGGATTGGACAGATACAAGACCTGGTCCTCATCGTCGTAGATGCTGGCGGTATCGATGTGGCGGTAACCTTCCTCGATCCCCATCTCCACCGCCTGCTGCACGGAGTCATCCGTCACCGGCACTGGCACCTGCAGTATGATCGACCATATACTATACACTACGCAGTCATACGCACCTATATACCATACCACCACCATAGCAGCACTTCATGAGACACTAATAACTGTTAACTGCATATACAACATAACATTTCAAAAAGAACAACTAACCGTCGAGTTTCTTGCTGGTTCTTTTCGACAGGAAGGGCATTTCGAACCAGTGGTAGAGCCAGACGATTCAAAATCGTTTGTAAAATGTTTATTTGAATGAAAAACATTTCTATGAATAAAAATTCCTTTATTTGCAAGATTGCATGTTTACATTCTATCTCTTATATTCTGTCTATTCTATTTATTGGTAGTTTTGAGCCTACGTTTGATGCGGAACTTTGCTAGAAACTTCTGTTCTGAGCGTTTTACTTCGATGACCACTGATAGACATTTTTGATTGTAAGAATAATAAGTTTCATACCTCCATATACTGTGCTTAAATGGTGTGAATTTGTGATTAGGTACACGTTAAACCTTAACCGTTAACGTTAACGTTTAAAGCAACAAAAGAGAAGTAGCGACTAGCGAAGGCAGTTGGACATTCTATTGTATTGTACACTTGTTATGAAAAGAGCAACCGCCGAGTTTCTTGCTGGTTCTTCTCGACAGGAAGGGCATTCCGAACCAGTGGTAGACTCACCGAGCGACGATTAAAAAGAAACTTGTAAAAAAGTTTATTTGAATAAAAAAACATTTCTATTCTATTCTATTTATTGGTTGTTTTGAGCCTACTACGTTTGGAGCGGAACTTTGCTAGAAAGTTCTGTTCTGAGCGTTATACTTCGATGATCACGATAGACCACTATCGACTAAGTGAGTAACTCACGTCTAACTCGACATTCTGACTAATTTCTTAAACTGGACACTTTCAAATAAGATTTTTATATAAACCTGTGAAGATGATACTGCCATTGGCGCGATTAGAATGCCATAAGCCTACTTTGTCGAATTAGTTTACAAATTACGAAAAACCAGAATTTTGCGGGCAGACCCGTGTAATCATCCTTAAAGCAACGAAACAGAAGTAGCGAAGGCAGTTGGACATTCTTAGTAACTAATAATATTATCGAACTATGTGACTACACATAGTTCGAAGAGCTAACCGGGAAACGCAGTGTTGGCAGACCCTCCACCAGGTGGACCGACGACATTAAACGAGTCGCAGGGAGCCGCTGGATTCAAGCGGCGCAAGACCGCCTGTGGAAGTCCGTGCAGGAGACCTTTGTCCAGCAGTGGACGTCTATAGGTTGATAAAGGAGAAGAAAGAAGAAGAATAATATTATCTCTATGAACTAGCGTCCTTACCTCGTTCTGATCGAATCCCAGCCACGTTCCCAACCCGAACATCGGCATCAGGTTGCCATCGCTCAGGCGCACCGAGGGCGGCCTGCAGGCGGGCAGCGTCTGCGGACATTGCTATAGCATACAGATCAACTACGAAAAAGCGAAGCAACGGCTGGGGTCATGCGTCATGCTCGTGAACGGGTGCCACCGGCGGGAATGGGGCTACTTTATGTCTGCCCGTCTTAAGATAGTTAGTCGGTATGCATTTTTGGAACTTCCCTCATTTTGGAAACACTATAGCATAGTATCTATTGTATTGTAAACTTGTTTTGAAAAGAGCAACCGCCGAGTTTCTTGCTGGTTCTTCTCGGCAGGAAGGGCATTCCGAACCAGTGGTAGATTACCATTAGTGGATATATAGCCTGACGATTCAAATGCACTTGTAAAAAGTTTATTTGAATAAAAAATATTTCAATTCTATTCTATAAATTGGCGCACCCCCGAAGGAACATTATTGTGTATAAGTAAAAAGAAAAAGTATCCTTTATATCGACACTTGAGCTGGAGCATCAGCTACCACTTTATCAGATTTCATTTAAATCTGTTCAGTTTGGCGTGATGCGCGCACAGACAGACAGACAGACAATAATTAAATAAAAATCTGTTTTGGGCTTAGTGTCAGTATACTAATATTATAAATGCGAAAGTTTGTTTGTTGGTTTCGCCGCAACAGAGCCACGTATCGACGTGATTTTTTGCGTGGGTATAGTTGAGTACCTGGAGAGTGACAAAGGCTACTGTTTATCCCGGAAAATCAAAGTGTTCCCGAGGGATTTTAAAACCTAAATCCACGCGGACGAAGTGGCGGGCATCAGCTAGTCGATAATAAAGCAAACCCCGGTTGAAATTTTCAAAATATTATATTCAATGTACAGAAATCGTCCTGTTACAGTTTTATTATTAGTATAGACAAGGTTGTTAACACTGATATAAATGTAGCTACGTTCGTTTTGATAATAATAATAATATTTTTTTGCGGTAAATACCAAGTTTGGTTGGAGACGCGCGTTGTAATAATTTACCGTCCAACTAGACCTGCCAACCGGTTCTAGGCAAACATAAAAATTATAAGTTTGAATAAGTTTTTAGTTTTAAGTTTAAGTTTTAAGTTTTTTGTCCGAAACAACTTTTTTGGCCGAATAGTCTAGATCACGCATACCCTCTTCAAGTTTGTGACAGGATGAAAATAAATCAACTCGTGTATTCGCGTAATATACCTATTAATATTATAGCAGTGATAGCCTAATGGTTAGGACTGTGGTCTCCTATTCGGGGGGTCGCAGGTTCGATCCCGGGTACGCATCTCTGACTTTTCGGAGTCAAGTGCGTTTAAGCAATTAAATATCACTTGCTTCAACGGTGAAGGAATACATCGTGGGGGAACCTGCACACCTGAGAGTTCTTCATAATGTTCTCGAAGGTGTGTGAAGTCCGCCAATTCGCATTTGGCCAGCGTGGTGGACTATGGCCTATAACCCTTCTCTGAGAGGAGACCTGCGCTCAGTAGTGAGCCGTTGATGGGTTGCTAATGATGATGATGATTAATATTATGTTTTTCTGAAAGAGCATGATATTTTCTGTCGAATACATTGAAAATAATCAATATCCGCTATATCGGTAAAACATTTTTGCATTATTTTTTTTTCAGTTTTTACACTTACAAGCTTATTTTGTTCGTTTAATTTTAAACTATCAATTTTTATCGCGCATGACGAGGCTTCAATGTTACCGGCACCCGGAACAATTTAAATGAAAATAATTTACCTAGTACATTTTAGCTGCGTTAGATTTAATAATATTCCTTTAATTTTAGAATTATTTTGGTTTTGATTACGATTTTAGTTTATTTTAATTATCCTACTTGTTTTTTTTGTCCGCGACTTCGTCCGCGTTGATTTAAGTTTTTTAAAAATCCCGTGGGATTAGTCGGGAGCCCTCTGTTTTTCTTCTTCAATGAAGAGAATTGAAGAGCAAAAACCAACTTTCGTACCCTTACTAATATTACAAATGCGAAAGTGTGTTTACTATGCTATCAGACAGCACTAGGAGTCTACCAATGCACAAGTTTAGGAAAAAATTGTTTGAATATTTGATTGACGAATGTTTTTATAGTGTTCGGGAGTTTTTAGATAGTTGTAATATTTGACATATTTGTATTGAAATGTTTTTATTTATTATTTTGATTAAGTACCGGAAAAAATTTTAACTGTTGTATAGGTATTATTTTTTGACATTTATTTAATTTTTTTGACATATAATAATAACATTCCTATATTTGTACACCACAACTTGGTAGGATATGCGCATTCTAAATTGTATATTATAACATCTTGACTGTATCATATTCACAAATTAATAAATGAATTGAATTGAATTGTATGTTGGTTAGTCCTTAAATCACGCAGCAGAATTTTTATGTATAATAAATAATAAATTCGTTTTTTTGCTTTAAACATGGGTTACAAATATGTATATTATCGTTAGTACTCGAAGTGTGAGATAGGCAGTAGACTAAATTTTATCCGGGACAAAGACAGGTTTCCCACGGGACTTCAACCTCCACACGAAGTCACGGGCAAAAGTAAGTAGAAAGTAGTTTATATTCGACGACCTCCCAGGCGCAGTGGTGAGCGCTGTTGTCTTATAACTGGGAGGTCGCGGGTTTGATTCCCGGCGGGGTCAATTTGGGAATTTATAATTTCTGAATTGTCTCTGGTCTGGTGGGAGGCTTTGGCCGTGGCTAGTTACCACCCTACCGTCAAAGACGTGCCGCCGAGCGATTTAGGGTTCCGGCACGATGGCGTGTAGAAACCAATTAGAGGTATGGGTTGAATGTTCACTGCCATACCCCTTCCAAGTTAGCCCGCTACCATCTTTGACTGCATCGTCACTGTTGAGGCCAACGGCTTGGCCAACGAGTCAACACCTGGACTACTAGATTCAGGGGCCCATCAGCTGAACCTGGGTCCAGGGTCGTTGCCCTAAGCGGCCTTTGACCGCGGTCAGATTTGTTCTTAACTTAACCTAATGATGGGGTTGCACTGACCTTCCTTTGCAGCGTTCAATCCTTGTACGGGGCCTGAGATTGTATGATAGTGGTGTGGTATGTGGTGAGTATTGTGAGGTGTAAAGGGTGAACTTCTCAGACCGCTAGGCGCAGCCGGCAGGCGCCAGCTATGGCCTGCTGAAGACGCTAGGCTGGCTGAGCACGGTACACTCGGCTTGTCACTAGTCAGGTTCAAAATCTTGAGCACACACAATTTCGCCGGGCGGATGTCGAACAAGACCGGCGGGTTCCAAAAGGGTTGCGAAATTTGTCGTTTACACGTTAACAAGATGCTTATAGCTAGGTCGACACCTAGGCCGCGTAACGGCGCAACAAAACCGTAAAAAATAAGCTAAATCTAGGCACTTAAAAGCAAAAAAACGGGCGCGAGGCGACGCGAAATTTTCGTGATACGTATTAGCTGTCAAAACGGAACAAAAGGAACTTGCAAATCACACCTCAAAATGGCGGCAAGTTAAAAACGTCATCTGTCAACCTTCATTGCGAGCCAAAGAGAGATTGCTAACGTCACGACCATGGAACTAGGAATTATGGCGCGAACAATCCCCCCGCCCGTGGTCGTAAGGATTTACGTCCACTTACTAGTAAATGGGTAAGCGTGATAAGGAGCAAACGGCTCGCTGCAAGACAGAGTCTCCGACCATTACCTCGGCAACCCTGGGAACCCCATCCGACCCGTAGATCAGCTTAAGAATGCGCCCACGGCGCCAGTATAAAGGCAACAAATTAGGTTCCTTAATCAACACTAGGTCACCAACTTTGGGTGGATCAGATTTGTCAGCCCACTTAACCCGCTGCTGCAAAAGATGCAAATACTCTAGTGACCAACGGTGCCAAAAACTCTGAGTCATCTGTTGCAGCAGCTCAAACCGGGACAAACGTGAGACCTTCACGTCCCTGAAGGGGTATTCGGGTAGAGCGTTAAGGGGCTGACCAATCAGAAAATGACCGGGAGTTAAGACCTCCAGGTCATTTGGGTCAGATGAGAGGGGACAGAGTGGCCGAGAATTGAGTACAGCCTCAATTTTGCAAAACACGGTGGCGAGTTCTTCAAAGGTTAAAACAGTTTCGCCTATAACGCGCCGGAGATGAGTCTTGGCCACCTTAACCACGGCTTCGAATATTCCACCCCAATGAGGGCAAGCTGGGGGGTCAAACTTCCAGGTTACCCCATCTTGGACAATGCTGTACTTAATCTAGTCTTATTGCTAGACAGGAATTCGACAATTTCTTTTAAATATCTATCAGTGCCCTTATAATTGGTGCCGCAATCCGTGCGAATCAGGTCAGGCAATCCTCGACGAGAGACAAATCTACCTAGCGTGGCTACAAAAGCCTCAGTGCTTAAGGCACTCACAAGTTCTAAATGTACCGCCTTGGTAGCGAGACATACAAAAACGCAGAGGTAGGCCTTGAGCGATCTGGCGTTGCGGAGGTTAGAGCTCTTGATGGCAAACGGGCCAGCAAAATCAGTGCCAACCCCAGCAAAGGGTCGAGTGGCTAGAACGCGGTCGGAGGGCAGATCACCCATCATCGGCTGTGAAGTATTAGCCTTCAAGCGGTAACACGGAATACATTTGAAAATGACGTTCCGGATGGTGCGTCTCCCTGCCAGAATCCAAAACTCGCGCTGTAAAATAGCCGAGAGTGCATTACAACCAGCGTGGGCATTTTTAAGATGGTAGTGTGTCACTAGCAATTTGACAAAGGTGCCGTCCTTAGGTAGCAAAAGGGGGTGGCGAGCACCATAGGGCAGATTGGAATTCTTGAGGCGTCCTCCAACGGGTAGCATTCCGTTATTGTCCAAAAAGGGGCTTAGGCGAGCAAGGGGGCCCTTCAAAACTAAACCTCTCTTTAGAGTGTCAATCACGGATGAAAAATGCTCCACCTGAACCACACGCACCCAGTAGTTCCGGGCGTCTTGGCGTTCAAGAGGGGAAAGCACAGGACTCAAATTTTTATTTTCTGAATTCCGCCCATTATGGATAAAACGTCGAATCCAACCGGTAACACCAATTAGTTTATCAAGGGAACTGTAACGGTTCAAAAGAAAGTTCAAGTCGGGGATCTGTTTATCCTCAACCACTCCGACTCTTAAGCCCGGCAATACTTCGGGAGCGGAAAACCTATTTTGAGGCCAAGTCGTCTCAGATCGGGATAGCCAACTTGGATCCCACCAAAGGTGATGGTGGACCAGTGAAGAGGCCTCACAGCCGCGGGAGGCGCAATCGGCCGGGTTCAGTTCTCCGGGTACGTGTCTCCAAATCACCGGTACTGCAGAGCTCTGAATTTGGGAGACCCGATTCGCAACAAAGACCTCTAAGTTGTGAGGCGCGGCTCGTAGCCAGCAAAGGACAATCTCACTGTCCGTCCAAGCATAAACGTCGGTCAGATCGACCACAGATGCCAAAGAGGAGCGGACGTGGTTCAAGAGGCGTACCAGAAGGGCGGCGCCAGACAATTCTAATTTCGGGATAGTTAACCGTGACCGAATAGGGGCCACCTTGCTTTTTGCCAAGACGAGATGCGTCGCGACCTCACCGGCGACATCGACAGTCCTCAAATATACCACGGCGGCGTATCCTCGTTCGGAGGCGTCGCAAAACCCGTGGAGGCTGGCATGACACCTTCCTGTTGGTAGGAAGCGTCGAGGCATGGAAATTCGGTTAACTTCAGGAAGTGAAGACACAAGGGAGTTCCACTCCTTCAATAACTTCCCAGGGAGTGGTTCGTCCCAACCGAGATCAGCAATCCAAAGTTTCTGGAGGAAACATTTAGCCAAAAATATTACGGGAGTGATCCATCCATTGGGATCGAAAGTGCGAGCAACTGTAGACAATACGGAACGCTTAGTCCAGACCTTAGGAGGTGGGTCTAATTTGACCCGGTAGGTGAAAACGTCTTGGACGGGCTGGTACTGTATTCCAAGGACCGTCAGCAAATTGGGATTTTCGGGATTTTCAAAAATATGAGGATCCTGCTGATCCTTTCCCGGAAGATCCTTCAAGACGTGAGGGGAGTTGGACAGCCACTTGCCCAACTCATAACCTCCGGACTTCAGTATTGCAATTAATTCATCGCGAAGAATCAGAGCTTCCTCAACGCTCGAGGCTCCCGTGCAAATATCGTCCATATAGACTGACTATTCCAAGGTGGCTGATGCGCGAGGGTAATTCAGTCGCTCCCGGTTAGCTAGTTCTAACAAGGTCCTGATAGCAATATAGGGGCTTGACTTGAGTCCATAGGTCGTGGTGTTCAATTCAAAGACACGCATTGGCTCATTAGGATTTTCGCGCCACAGAATCATTTGGTATCTCCGATCATCGCGATGTACCATCGACTGTCTAAACATCATCTTGATGTCAGCTACGAAAACAATTTGATGCCGGCGGAAATGCGTGAGGACATCGGAGATATCCTTGATCAGCTTAGGACCGGAGTGCAAGCATTGGTTCAATGTCACCCCGTTGGATGTGGCCGCGGAGCCGTCAAAAACCACTCGAATCTTCCCCCAGGGGTCTTCAAGACGGCATGGTGGGGTAAGAAGTAGTGCTCGTGTGCGCGCCAATCAAAATTGGATGGTGACATATGCCCCAGGCCCTCGTACTCGCGCATAAATTCAACGTACTTGGAGCGGAAGGTGGGGTCGCGCCGCATGCGCCGTTCCATAGACAAGAGCCTCTTTTCCGCCAAGGCCCGCGATTGACCAAGCGGGGGGCGAGAAGCGAGAAAGGGCAAGCGAGTTACAAATCGCCCATCAACACGGCGGCCTGTGTTGTTTTGATAAAACAACTCACATTCAAGGTCAAGAGGGTCAACTCGTGCGGCATGCGGCGGCTCCTCAACTTCCCAAAAGCGCTGGACCACGTCCGACAGCGTCAAGCCGGCTGCTTGGAATTGGTCCAGCACCGGTAGGTCCGAAGACCATAGCACGGGTCCAAAAAAGCTAGAACCGAATATAGTGGACATGGCACATAGGCCGTCCTTCTGCAAAACCCTAATTTCCCCTGACAAGACCAGGCCCAACACGTCGGAACCCAACAAAAGGTCCGTAGGACCGGGTTCAGTCCAGTGGGGGTCAGCTGGGTTTAGGCCTGATGCACAGGACACCGCAGCGTCAGTTATTCGGACCTGTGGTAGGGGACCTAAGATATTGTCAAGGACTGACACCTTGACCAAGACCCTAAGATTGCCCGTAACGGGGCCAAACATTAATTCCGCTTCCCCGGTAGGAGTCGAGGGCTCTATACCCCCGATACCTATCACCCGTCCTGTTCGAGGACTCCAAGGGAGCCCTAGCTCACCCACCAAACGAGAAGAAGCAATACAGCGCTGTGAACCCGAATCCAAAAGGGCGCGAACGATTAAAAATTCACCCTTCGGGTTGAATACCTTCACTGAGACAGTCGGCAAAAGAATGGTCTGACAGACAGACTGCCGGAGATTCAAGGTCTCAGGAGAAGTTGCTGTGGTGGGGGCTAGGGCGGCAACTACCTATTGGTGGTTGTCCTCATCAAACCGGTCCTCTAACCGGGGAATCTCATATTGAGACTCAGGGGGAACCTCCAAAGGTGAGTGGGACGGACCTCCATTTGGGTAAACCCATGTGTCATCTCGTGGCGGCAGCACGGGCCTAGTCATACTGGCTGAGGTCGGTAGGCCGTAGTAAGGCTGTCGACCCGCTCGAGGTGGGCGGCGTTCGAGGCGTGGCCACTCATGAAGCGGAGGTGAATAGCGGGCAGGCCGAACCGTAGACGGAGCCGCCACAAATCTCCCATCAGAACGTCGAGGGGGCTTGGCGCCCCCCTCACGGGGGGTGAAGCCCCCATAGGCGGGGTCGAAATCCGGACGCGTCGGGATTCATGGCCCTGATCAGGAGACCGACGCAAGTAATCCGGGGAGCGACCGGTAAGAGCGCCCCCGCCCGTGCGGGGCGCGCCCTCACTCTCCACCCGGCGGCCAACACCATTCTTGTTGGCGCACAAAATCTCCAGGTGGTTACCCCTACAAATTGGGCATGGCCGTTGCTGTTGGCAGTCCCGTTGCATGTGAGCTCCCAGACAACTATAGCACCAGTGGCGGTCTCTTGCAATGCCCCTCCGATCCTTGATCCGCTTAGAGAGAAACTGGGGGCAAGAAAGCACCCGGTGGCCTGGACGCCTGCAATAGTTACAGGGGGCAGGTTCAGTGGCAGCAAGTCCAGTGTAAACGGGCATTGGTCTCCGGTCGGAGGCCCTTTTACCAGGGACGCCATTGTGACCCTTTTCCTTCCTCAGCTGGGCAGGCCGCTCTGGGGTCCTTGAAGGACCAGCAATACCGGAGTTATCAGCCTGCCGGCACTCTTCCTCAAGGAACTTTAAAATGTCCGAAAAGGGGGGCAGGTAGCTGGCCCCGTCCCCACCATACCTTTGCTCAAAACGCAGTTTCAACTCGGGAGGTAGGCGGGACAACACAATGTGTAATAAAAGGAAGGACCACTGGTCCACGGGAAGCTCTAAACGCTTAAGAGCGTTGCAGGCTACAATCAGTGGATTTAAGAGTGATTCTCTTAAATGGGACACCCCAGAGACACGTGGCAGCGCTAGAATTTGTGCCACGTGTGTGTCTGCTAACCGGCGCACGTTGGCATACCGCCGAGTCAGTAGTTCCCGCGCGGTGGTATAACTCTCCTCGGAGAGGTCTAGGTGGCTAACTAAACCCAGAGCCTCTCCCTGCAGGGAAGAGAGTAGATAGGCCAGTTTCTGGCAAGGAGACAGGTCTCTTCTCGCGTCCACCAGGCTATCAAAGAGGCTGAGAAAGCCTAGCCACTCGCTCAGGTTGCCAGAAAAGTGGGGCAAGTTTATTGTTGGCAACTTGCCCTGTAACGCAGGCTGCGTGGTGGGTCTGGTGGGAGACTCAAGAATAGAGCTCATTCTCGCCTCCTTCTTGAGCCTCGCGGCCTCCTCCACCAGACCGTCTGTCAGCTCAAAAAACTGTTCGTAGTCCCGCACCGAGGACTCCAGCGATTCCGGAGGTAGCTCCAATGCCATGAGGTCTCGGAAGGCCCCTTCGACGACTGCCTGCCTGGTCCGCACCTGCTCGCACCGCTGGAGCAGTGCGGATGCCCGGTCCTCCCGGCCTACCAAGGCGTTGGCTGTAGCAGCCCAACGCAGCTCTGATTGAATTTGCACGCTCAATTTTTTGTGGGCTGCCATCTTAGGTAGGTACAAAACAACTTAAATAAAGGTAGTTACAGCAAATAGATAAAAAAATCAAAACAAAGTTATTTGTTACAAGTTATGTTTCAAACTTCAACCAAACAAATTAATAATCAAACAAGAATTACCCACTTTAAACACAAACAAATTACTACTTAAATACTATTTATTAAGAATACAAGAATTATTAACTTTAAAACAAGAATTATTTATTTTAAATACATCAAACAACTACTTTGTT
The DNA here is from genome assembly GCA_029955525.1 of Oeneis ivallda. Taxonomy (NCBI): domain Eukaryota; kingdom Metazoa; phylum Arthropoda; class Insecta; order Lepidoptera; family Nymphalidae; genus Oeneis; species Oeneis ivallda. Next base: position 484,347 of record JARPMR010000028.1, read on the forward strand.
ACCTAACCACGAGGGGTTTTAGTAAACAAACAAAGTATTTGTTGGTTAAAAGTTCTAAAAGATACAAATTAAGCTATCAATAATTTATGTTAAGTCAATCAATAACATAAATTAAGATAAAAGAAAATTTAAGTTTTTAATTACCCGTACTAAGCCACTAGACTCATACTAGAACCTACAAATTACAAATTGGCTTGGTAAGATTTTTTAACAATTATCCAATTATATTAAGTTTATTTATTACAATCTACATCTAACTGTTGGCCAGTTACGGGCCACAAACAACAATTAGATACTATTGATTATTAATCAACAAAATTTAACAAAACAAAATCTCAATAATTGCAATCACTATACAGGCCTACATGTGACAAGGTAGGCTATGTACTAGTAACTCAATAAGCCTGTGTATTAATAAGTTATAAGGTCCATTAATTTACAATAAATGAGTTAACCCTAGAACGGCCAAGTTAAGTCACAGTAATGCCAAATCTGTCCGCGGAATCAATTTAACCACGTTCTGCTACCAATTGTTGAGGCCAACGGCTTGGCCAACGAGTCAACACCTGGACTACTAGATTCAGGGGCCCATCAGCTGAACCTGAGTCCAGGGTCGTTGCCCTAAGCGGCCTTTGACCGCGGTCAGATTTGTTCTTAACTTAACCTAATGATGGGGTTGCACTGACCTTCCTTTGCAGCGTTCAATCCTTGTACGGGGCCTGAGATTGTATGATAGTGGTGTGGTATGTGGTGAGTATTGTGAGGTGTAAAGGGTGAACTTCTCAGACCGCTAGGCGCAGCCGGCAGGCGCCAGCTATGGCCTGCTGAAGACGCTAGGCTGGCTGAGCACGGTACACTCGGCTTGTCACTAGTCAGGTTCAAAATCTTGAGCACACACAATTTCGCCGGGCGGATGTCGAACAAGACCGGCGGGTTCCAAAAGGGTTGCGAAATTTGTCGTTTACACGTTAACAAGATGCTTATAGCTAGGTCGACACCTAGGCCGCGTAACGGCGCAACAAAACCGTAAAAAATAAGCTAAATCTAGGCACTTAAAAGCAAAAAAACGGGCGCGAGGCGACGCGAAATTTTCGTGATACGTATTAGCTGTCAAAACGGAACAAAAGGAACTTGCAAATCACACCTCAAAATGGCGGCAAGTTAAAAACGTCATCTGTCAACCTTCATTGCGAGCCAAAGAGAGATTGCTAACGTCACGACCATGGAACTAGGAATTATGGCGCGAACAGTCACTTACCATCAGGTTAGATCGCAGTCAAGGACTAGCTTGTCATTGAATAAAAAAAAAAAATAGTAAGGGTAGAATGTATAGATAAAGCAAGAGGTAAAACAACTTACATGTCCGGACGCAGCCGCAAATAAAAGCGCGAAAGAAATATAAAGCCACATTACTATAGCTCAGGTGTTGGACTGCTTGATGACCCGCTCGTTTGAGGTCAGACGATCGACTGGCGCCTGGCGAGTCTTGCTTGACCCTCGTTTAATAACCTTAGTTATCTACCTATTAAGAGAAAAAACTTTCGAGCGCTCCCCACACACACGAACGGACGCTTGGAGGCCGTTAAAAAATTGATTTGTAGTCTTCTTCTTTATCAACCTACTAGCTCATGCCCATGACTTCGTCTGCGTGGATTTAGTTTTTGAATTCCCTCGGGATATCTTTGATTTTCCGGGATAAAAAGTAGCCTTTGTCACTCTCGAGGTCCTCAACTATACCCCTGCAAAAAATCAAGTCAATCCGTTGCTCTGTTGCGGCGTATTGAAGGACAAACCAACAAACAAACTTTGCATTTATAATATTACTAAGGATTAGTAAGATAAGTAGTCTATTTGGGTTAAGACTATCTCGAACTGTATATTATATGACTGTCGTGTAATTAACATAATATTATACTTCATGGCTTCGTACTCAAGGTTATAGACTTGGTAGTATACGCAAACGTAGTGGTTACCGTTCACTTTATTGAGATTTATATATATTTTTTTAAAAATAGGGTAGGTTGATATAATATCGTCCCCGCGCCGCACAGCCAGGTACCTCATTCGCTTTTTAGTGCGCTACCGTTCCACCACGCCCTCGCCTAATTTAATTTTAAAGTGTTATTTAAAGTGATATTTAAAACGTGAAAAAGTAAACAAATAATATTTTTATAATGCCCAAACCTAAGGGTGATAAATGTGAATGTATTTAAAGCAAAAATTAAGAAGTTTGAAATGAAATTACAATCAGTCGGATGATTCTGACACAACGTCGATTCCACATAAATTCCAAAATGCACCGTTGGGTTATCAAGGTAAGATTGATTATTAAGTAATAATAATTGTGCTATGGTTTATTGGTGCTCGAGAAATTAGTGTCTTGGGTATTGTACATTGGGATTGTTTCTTCACTATACGAGTTGGCTATTACACGATATTATTAACCCTAATGTAGGGACACAGTATTGTGGACAGTTCGTGCTTTTGCATTGGGGCTGTTTCTTACTGTTTATTATACTCGTGATAGCTAATAAACCTGAGTGAAAGTGTTTTCTTATAAAACACACAGTATTGTGGAAAGTTCGTGCTTTTGCATTGGGGCTGTTTCTTACTGTTTATTAAACTCGTTATAGCGAATATACCTGAGTGAAAGTGTTTTCTTATAAAACACACAGTATTGTGGACAGTTCGTGCTTTTGCATTGGGGCTGTTTCTTACTGTTTATTAAACTCGTGTCATGATTTTATAAAAAAGACTGTGTTAAATGAATTTTTGAAGTGGCAATTCTTTCAGTGTGGCAATACTTGTTTATGTTGGTAATTTGTTAGTTGTTGGCAAACATGGTTGCGTTGGCCAATCAGGAATAAGCACGTGTAGCCCCGACAAAATGACGCAGAGTGGGAAAAATGGGGGGGATAAAGCGAGTGCCGGATGGTCGAGAGCGGAGGACAGTTAGTTAGTGATTTATCTTTGAATAGCTCGGTTAAAAATGGGCAAAAGTATCGATATTTGTGACAACTTCAGAAGTGACAATATGAACCCACTGGTAGGTATGTAAGAAGTGATTACTTTGTAGGAAATGTTATACCTTCAAAATAGTTGTGAATAATTATTTTTCGAATAGCTAAGATTATAGTATTTTATATGGAATTAATGGTGTTAATTTAGTGATAAGTTGTTGAAAGGCTTTGTCCTTTACAATAATTTTATTAAGACTACAGTGATTCTATCATATCACTTGGAACAGCTGGCCAAGGCTACTCTTTGGTACTGTTTTCCTGTGATATTGTTAGCATTGCGACACCCATCATTAATTTCGGGTAGGTCAATTTTCATATTGGATTATATCCCGTATGATCATGACGAAAAGCTATGTTGACATATCAGTTTGGATCATTTGGTCAAAGCGACTCTTTGATAATGTATCCTTGCTATATTCAACATTTGGAGAAATAGTCTTTCTTATGTTATGAGAACTCGATACATTTAGAAGATGTTAAAAGGGTTGAAGGTATGACATCAATTATGAATCATTTATGTAGTACCCACATTATATAATTTTCATAGTTTAATTTTGCCGGTGTTAAGTTAAGGCAGATAATATTAATACAGTTGCGAACTCGATGAACAGTTTATAAACAGTGTGGGGTAGATAAGGATAGCGAGTGAATATAAATCTGTGAGATTTAACAAAGTTTATTCTATATTGGACTAAGTGTGAATGAATGAATGAATGAAATTTTATTCACAAAAATGCAGGTACAACATGATTGTAAGTGTGTTCATATGTATCCAGGTTACTATAATAGTGAAGTTATGTAAGTCCTTAATTCATTTATTTATTTTAAGTTTTAACCATGTGTGTTAATGCCATTCGTTTCAACTGACTAAAAATGTAATGTGCAATCAAATTCAAGATTTGTAATTTTCGTCATGTTTTATTTGGAGGGTAAAATGAAATAATGAGTTGAGTGAAAATGATAGTTTGTGGCAGCCAAAGTTTGATAGATATGTTTAATTCTAAGCCTTCTTACTTGAAAGGCATAGTTTGACTATGAGTTGAGTCAAAATGATAGTTTTAGTTTTAGACGGTAACTATGATGTTACCTACTGTATTAGACCATGTGTGTCTGTAGATGGTAACTATGTATGTTACCTACTGTATTAGACCAGTGCGTCTATAGGTGGTAAATAAGTATTTTACCTACTGTATTGGACCATGTGTGTCTGTTGATGGTAACTATGTATGTTACCTACTGTATTGGACCAGTGCGTCTATAGGCGGTAAATAAGTATTTTACCTACTGTATTGGACCATGTGTGTCTGTTGATGGTAACTATGTATGTTACCTACTGTATTGGACCGGTGCGTCCATAGACATTCGAACATTGGCCAAGTGTGCCGTGGATTTCAAAGAAGTGATAAATTTTATTTGGCGGACTACGGGTGTCCTAAAGATAAGTGAGTGTCAAGTTATACATGAAATGAAATGAAATCGTTTAGTTGCTAAATGTGAGTAGTAAAGCGAAACTAATATATTGTAATAATATTTTCTTTCATATTTTGCCATATTATGCATGGCGTGCAAATTCTCAGTTAAGTATCAGTAAGTATATTGAAAAACAATAAAATATGTCATACATATTTTGATAGTTAAACTTTATGATAGTTTTATATCCACTTTTTCTCGGTTCACGATACTAGTGTGCATCCCAGGAAGATAAGTTGTATAATTTCAAACAGCACTGAAATATGTTCTCTATTTGAGAAATTTAATTCTAAAAAGTTATATGGTCCACTTTATTGACAGAATAAATTTATCTTGGCACATTGCAGGTATTAAAAATATTTCCGTAAAAAAAAAGGAGACCTACTACTACTTTAATAGTTTTCATATCATAGACCTTTATTTCAATATTTTTATATTTTTATAATATTTAAGGAAATATTGGTAAATTTAAGTATCGTGTACGTGATGCAAACTATGCCACACGTTTTCCGCCATGATTTCATTGTCTTCCTAAGATTCAATTCTTAATTTGGATCTACCCTCCTAGTAGAATAAAATCAGAACCAAGCCGAAATCGAGAATGATTATCATTATTGGACATGAGTGAATCTCTTTTAAAGGGTTCTGCTGTTTTATTTTTTTAACCAACTTCTTTTAGTATATATTTTTTTCCAAACTTTAAAATTACCGTAATTTTCCTAAATACAGTAATTAGCCTGAAAAAATTGAATAAACCTAATTGGGATAAATAATAGTGGTTTAGAGGTGGACAAAGTGTAACAGTGAATTATATCTTAAGTAATTTATTAGCAATCATTTAAATGATACGAAGGTAAGAAAGCCTGTGACACGATTTAGGGCAAAATGCCCAATGATACGAATTAGAGTAGACTACTCAGATTGGCAAGATTGTCCTTTGATGATAAACTTAAGATCACCTGTATGATTGTAAATATTTGTCAATATAATAGAGAGTTTTACCTACCAATAAAACTTACCTATTATTTTTCCTGAGATATCCGGAATCCATGTTGAGTTAAGCGTTTCCGTTTTTCGTATATTCTGACTTAGCGATACCCTCGCTTCCGGTCCCCACCGTGTATCCGTGTCCAATATGGCGACGCCGCGGGATCGCGGTTGAGGCCATCTTATTTTCTCATTATAAGCGTAAGTACCAGGTAGGAATTATGTGGATTCCGGATATCTCAGGAAAAATAATAGGTAAGTTTTATTGGTAGGTAAAACTCTCTATTATTTGTTCCGTCTTCGATATCCGGAATCCATGTTGAGTGATGTGTTTGATTTCTCCTGGTACTATTTTGTTGATGCTATAATGTGTTCAAAAATGCTATGGCATGCAAAAAGAAATAATTACGTATTAGATGACTAAACTTCTATAGCCAGAATTGATTGATCTTCTTACCGATGTAATGTTGAAACCACCAAAAGCAACGTTATAAAGTGAGAGACCTCGCCACTGACCGTGAAGCCCACGGGAGCACAGGTGTCGAGGCTTCTCAACCGTTTAAGACACAAGGAAGATCACTTTCCTGGTAATGTTTGGTAATGTATATCTGATGTATCCGTGATAACATAATTCATGGGATTTCTCTTCGACTGAATTAGAGTCGTCTGCATCAGATTTTCTAGCCACCATTCTAGTTCGACACACCTCTTTCGGTAAACGCATGGGTTTGAGAGGATGTTGACGCAGACAACTGCTGTGACGTCAATGAATGGCTCGGCACTGCAACCTTTCCCGGTGGGTGATGAAGGTCGCAAAGTTGAGAAAACCCTAAGAGGACAGGGCCTGCTTAAGGGTCCAACTGCCAGTTGCTAGAAAGGATATTAGACGCAATTTCTTATATCCATCAAGGGACGGGGACAACATGGCTATTGGCTAGGCTTTTCGTCAGTGGACTCCTCACTGCGAGCGAGGACTCGCCGCTGCGCTCGCGATCATTTACATATCTTAGGTATTTCCTATAAACTGAACAAAATCAAAGGATTCAGTATACTAAACTCATCTTAAAACTTGTTAGGGTGCTGTGTCTTTCCAACTAGATTGTCCAAATTGAGCAGTATCTGTTTTGCAAACAAAGGCCAAATGTAATAATGTGGCATTACCAAACATTATTATATTATAATTTATGATCACCATAAACCATCATTTGCTCCGTGTCAATCTTTGGTAAAGCAAGATCAAGCCTCTCTATCCGACGCAAGCAGAAGTAAATGGCAGTACGTTTTGAAGCCAAGTCTATCCGGCACCAATCAATTAAGCCTCCTAAAATATGCTTCTGGACCTCCGGTTTGAGTGCTACACTTAAGTCTGTCTTCATCAGTATTATTGGAAGAGCTGGTATCTGATATAGTTTCTGCATTTCAAAATATTTGAACATATCAACCCTTCCATAGGTTGAGTGGTGCTTACAGCCAGCCCGGGTTTTAGTTCCAGTGACAGAGAAAGGCATTGTGAGCAAAGGCTTTCTCGTTCTATGAATCTGTTGACACGTATTTCGAAGCAAATATGAGCCGTGTGTAAGCAAACAGATCTACACTGGTATTCCCCACGTTCAAAACCTGACCTACGTCGTTGGTGGTTTCGGAATATGTATTGCAGGGGGGCTGGGGGATGAATATCAGCAGATGTCGACTGTATTGCTGCACTGTTCGACAGTGAAACCATCCTTGGCGAATAATAGACGTGGCAAAGTTGTGTCTCCCATTAGGAACTAGGCCTGTCTGAGAGACTAACTGCCTTTCTACTAATTCTGTAATGCCATGTGTAGTGTGGAGCATTTTACTGTATCATTATGATGATGATGATGACGTATCCGTTAACGGCGGTCTTGGCTAGGGTCGGTTATGTGAGCAAATATGGCTCGCGAAACCAAATTTCGTTTTCAAATACTGTTGCACGGTGCACAGTGTAACTGTGCCCGACCTATTATACGTGTAGAGGTAGGAGGTCCTGGGCTGGGTCTGGCGTTTGGCGTCGAGGTCCCTTAGACGTTCCTCAAAGGATGCCATCGCCTCACCTACTGACTTGCGCCACTCTTGCCACTGCAACGCAAGTTCCTCCCACCTCTCACTAGGTGTATGCCAAGAAATGAGATGGTGCTTCAATACGTCTTTGTACCGTAAGAATTTACTAACAATTTTTTTTTTCTTTTAACTCGGAGTAAAAAACGGCCTTAGAAAGTCTGGAGTCATCCATACGAACAACATGTCCACACCACCACTTTATGTCTCCTTTATATCATATATTCAGTATTAATCTGACATGCATTGCTTAACATGATTTGCCGGGACATGCAAGCAGATATTTTTGTTGCTAGGTTCGACATTACCAGCTGATGACTCGCATAAATATTTTGACCATTCGCAGCTCGGTCGTTATATATCAATGGACGCCAGTATTCTAACTCCTTAGCGGCTATGTATTACACCATACAGAGTATACTTAGGCAAAGTTGTCCCCTCATTAGGAACTAGGCCTGTCTGAGGGACCAACTGCCTTTCGACTGTTCTTGTAATGCCACAGTCTCTCATTAGAAATTAGTACTGAATGAGAGACCCACTTTCGTTTTGAAAGTGATGCTGAAGTACACTGTGTAGTGTAAAGTACTTTAGCACCCCGATTCTACACCCTTCGACAACCTACCGTTTCAATACGATCAGGCACCTATCGACCTCGTATCGAAAATGTGCAATTCAGAACGTTCGGTTAGAGGACTCGACATGGACTACGTTATCGATCGACAAGATAACATTAAAATACACTTGCACTTAAAAGATTGTTTACTTTACCAAAATTTTAGTTATTGTTTTTTAATGTCAATATACCTATAATATAGTAAACATTTGCATACCAAAAAATATCTGTCATGACTTTTTTTTTATACAAAAACAGTAAACAGCTTGATGGAATCAAGAAATCAAACAAAATGTTCGTTGCTTCATTTTGGTTGGTATTTCGACAATTTCACTGTCAATATTGAACTGAAAATAGATCTTATCATACGATAACAAACCGAATCGATCGATAAATATGTCATCGTAAGGTTCCGAATCGGGGCGCTGCTCCGACAAGGACTCCGCGTTGCGTTTTGTGTCCCACATGCCGAGAAACTCAATGCATTGCGTCGGAGCCAGCATGGCAAAGTTGTGTCAACCCCATTAGGAACTTGGCCTGTCTGAGGGACTAACTTTTGGTTCCGACAGAGATTTTGAATTAACTCGTTTATCCCAGGCAACTCCTAGAAATCCAAAATATAGAAACATAATCCATATTATATATAATATAGAATAGAAATCTATACAATGGATATAGGTGTCGAGTCGGAACCAATACAGGTGTCGAATTTGCTCGCTCATGCTAGGAGTTTCAACAGTTTCAAGTTTCAAAGTCAACATCAAAATGTTACCTGTACTTGAAACTACACACAGGATTGAATGGCGAGCGGGTAAGAGCTGTTTGCCAAGAGAATTCATCCAAATTGTACTGTCCAATCCGTAGTGGACGCGAATGGTTTTGTTGTTGATAAAAATCCAAGGATGGTCAGTTAATTATGGCAGTAGGTACTTAGGTTTGATTCATCTTCCAATCTGGCTGGTCCGACTTAGGAATAGGAAGGAACCAAAAAGAACGTGAAAAAAAAAAATAGTAGCTTGGACTGTATTTTTTCTGTTCTAGTATTTCTACCTTTATCCTATAAATTCTCGATCTGTGTGGTTATGTCGTGATAATTAAGATTCCACGCTTAGATTATTCTCACGGAAGTTCCGTGAATGTCTCCCGATATATTAAAATCACTAGACAACCGCCTTGAAATGTTCGTTAACTTGGCGGTAAATTGTGAATAAAATTTCTTACCCTCTTAGCTGTCACGATTATTGCTCGCCCCCCCTCTATTTTTAAATAACGTCGAATTGCCTCGTTATTAAAAAAGGGTTGTGAACTAAGAGGGATTTTATATGAAATATTTCAATGAAAATTAGGAGTAATCTGAAAATATCGTTATTATTTCTGTGGACTTAATATAATCGAAATAATGAAACGCATAATTTCGATTAATTTATCTGAGACTTCTCCACCTTAGTCAGGCGGTGATTGCAAAGTGAATTCTTATTACAAAATATATTCACCACGTTGTTTATCAAGAAGGCTTCTTGTTGACCAGAAAAAATAAAAATTGAACTTACCGATTTGTAAAATACAAACCACTTCTGGATATATCATCAGACTCTATGCGTAGTTTCGCTACCTTCTGATTCCTTCTCGCTGCTCCTGCTCGCTGATGAACTGCCCGAAAATCCATTTTCCTGCCTCTTCTTTCCTCTACGAACTTGAGCTTCTTCTGTGCACGTGGGGTTCATTTACGCGTAACCGAAATTTCCCCGTGATAGAAAATATGCACTATTAACACTAATACTGTATATTTTTAACACTTTGATTGCAATATTTTTTGCCAAGAGAGACGGATTAACGAAATAATCTTAGATTTGACGCGCACGCGGCGTAACTACACAACGCTATGAGCTCAAAATGGCAGCGGTCTCCTACTGCTGTTCGTTATTCTCCATCGCAGAAGCGAGGGATTCTTATTCTTGATATAAATCTTAACACTTGATATACTTTTATATAATATATCAATCACTATATTTAGGATTAATAAGAACTTTTTAGAAACACGTCCGAACAATACGAAAAACGACGCTATAATGAGAAAATAAGATGGCCTCAACCGCGATCCCGCGGCGTCGCCATATTGGACACGGATACACGGTGGGGACCGGAAGCGAGGGTATCGCTAAGTCAGAATATACGAAAAACGGAAACGCTTAACTCAACATGGATTCCGGATATCGAAGACGGAACAAGTAATAATTGTTCTTAATTGGCCGCGAGGGCAAGAAGGGCTTAAACTTTAATCATAATATGAAAAGGCAAGACTGTCAAAAATCAGATGAAATTAAGAGTACTTTCTTCATTATTAGGTGGTCGTGTAGCTTTTTGATCAGCATTTACGGGTAGGATACGCGATTGGTTGACCGCGTGCATTTTATGTTGCGTTGTTTTGTAGGACTTACCAATATTTTTTAAAATAAATATATTAATATGAAGTTATTATTGAACGAAATAAATATACCTTCGGGTCGTTTAAGTTGGTATATATATATATATAAAAAAAAAAAGTTTGAAGAATCACGTCTATGTTATATACTTTGCTTTATAATAATGCGTTTGTATGAATAATCGCGTAAGTAGGGTTCAAAAAAAGAGAAAACAGACAAAAAGAGGGTTATTTTTAAATTCTTTGCAATCGGGAATTTGACAGTTTATAATAGATATACATGTACAAGATAAGTTATCTAAGTAAGATCAGTATGTTTTTGAAGATAACTTTTTTGATGAATCTTTATTTACTTACTCACTTTTTAGAAAATTTTATTGCGTACCTACTTGATTACAGAGTATGGTAGGTACATGCAATATTTTATTCATAAGAACTTGACTTGATGAACTGAGAAACGGGAAATCGCAATTAATACGTGGAGTGTTTTAAATAATAATACATATTATTATTTTATTTTGTATATAACTCCAGTAGCAAGCTTTGGTAGCAAATATGTTAGTGACATATAGTGCTTTTGAGAATTACCTAATATTTCATTATGAATATTTGTAATAATAAGTTGATGAATATGATGAATATGAACTTTTCTTTGATAAAGAATGTTATAATAAATATATTCTAATGAACTGTTTCTTTGTGAGTTGATGAAACATTTGTGTTTTGAGGATATTCATTACGGGTACGATAGGCGGGGTATATTGACGAGGTTTTAATCATGAATTATTGATTATTATTTATAATTCTTGTAAATCAATTTGGTGATCGATTTACCAATTTATTGCGATGAAAATTACGATTATTCTTTGGGAAAATAAATAAACAGTTGTATCGTATACATATTATGATGATTAATGACAGATTGAAACTGAAGAAACATACGAGTAGGTTAAAATACACGTACGAAGGTAAACTGGAGCAAAATATTGTGCAATACTTGGAATTATATCTAATGTTATTTTGTCTTATTCTTAAAATTATCTTGTCTTGATTTAGATCTACTCGTATTTAACTGTGCTAATGGCATTAAAAAAATACTTTATTAGTGGCATTCTTAAACCTTTCTTAGAGAAAGTTAATGTGTGTGTTTATGAACTATTTAATGAAAGTGCCCACAAGTTGACGCATATTTAAAAATTTTCCAGCATTGGTTCTACAAAGATAGGCAAGCAGATTATTTATTTATTTATAAATAAATATTTCAACGCATTGAACGTCAACTTGCGCCTGTAGTAGAAATTTAAAAGATAATATTTTAAAAAGAAACTCTTCATGGAAGTTTTGAACGATAATATCATTAATTTTATAAATACTTAATTTGAATTTAAATTGGATTTGAATTGAATTTGAATATATTTATATTATTTTTATTATTTATGTACAAGAAAAAAAAATCTCTTAAAATCTATTATCAGATGAATTGGACAAAGGTGAAGCTTATCTCTATGTGGAGATTTCTTTCATCTTGCTCAAAAGTGAGAGGTGAAATTAAAAAGTGGTGCATGGGTATAAAATGTACATCCTTATATAATAATATACTATAATAATATATTAGCAAAAAGCTGAGCTTTGTGAGGGCTCGCGTAGTTTTTCTAACGGTTATTAAGTTCCGTTGCAGCGATGTTAAACTCTTTGGTTTTCTAACAGATGTACATGGTAGTACAATAACATTCTATCCAATGAAGTTAAATTTTTTTTAAATAAATTATATAATAAACCATAAATACGCAAAAATACATAAATATTTTCATAAACATTTTTATAAAAATTATAATTCTATACAGTACATTAAGAAAGATAGCGCTGCTTCACTTTAAATTTGAAAGTGTGTATTGACTGTCTTTAATATGCTGAGGTAGTGAGTTTCATAGGCAATAATGCGGTGAACGAAAGATTTTTCTGAACATTTCCAATCTGATTTAGTAATTGGTATGGTAAAAAGAGAGTTTCGCTGACAACAAGCATAAAATTATAGAAATGAAGGAATGGTGATTTTGAGAGGTCGTTCGTCAGGTACATTACAAATCGATAGGGACGGATATAGTTAGATTGTCTAGGTATTTTTAAAGGATCTAGCAATCAAGTTCAGTGTTGATTAGTAGCTAGAAATTTTGAGATCACCTGCGAATAAAAATATATATATATTGCGACTGCTTGAAACAGAGATGAACGTCATTAGTAATATTAGGAATGGATTCTCAGAATTCGAACCGTTTACCATTAACGAAAAAATTAATTGCTTTGATTGCCGATTATTTAGTTATTTTAATACAAATTAGTGATTGTTTATTTTAGATTTATATAGATATATTATTTTCTTGTTGACTATATTTTTTGGATGAATAATAAATTTTATATTATTTAAATTACTATTTAGATGACTGTGAATGTTTTTTTTTTAAATATTTGATAATGAATGTTTTATAAATAAGCAATTTTAAGATGAAAACATTGTTTAAAGAAATGAATAACATAATTATTTGATACAAGTTCTGGGTTGTAGCCAGTAAATCTATCAGGTAAAACATTTTTTTTGAAAAGACAAATTATTGCGTGATATTTTTATAAATTCGTAGACTGCAATACTCGATAATACAGAACTGATGGCACCGCATTCACGAATGTGGTGGTGGGATAAACTACTTTTTTAGGATAAATAAGAGATAATTTGATATTATTGGAATTTGCTTAAAGTAGACCAAACCAAGGTGAAGTAAGTTTGCTTTCGAAGTGAGTGAGTCACTTAATTGATTTCCGATTTCAAGATGGTATTTAAGTGAATAGTCAGTATACCATATTCAGTAACATGATTGAAAAGAAACAGCATAATAGTAATAAAAAAATGACTTAATTAGTAAATATTTGTTGCGGTATTTTTACTGGTTCTTCCCGCTAGGTTGCGGTATTTCGAACCAGAACTTTTAATTTAAAACTTAAAAATTTAAGTACTTAATATTATTGTCTAATTGACTAGACAGAGATTATGAATGCAGAGTTTAGTTTGTAATTGACAGATAGTTAAAAGAAATTGTTAACTTTAACTAAAAAATATGTTGAGGTTAATAGAACGAATAAAGATTTGAATGAAATGAAAAGGTTTAGGGTTGAATTTGTGAATAAATTAAAATTTTGAATTTTTAGTCTTGAGATATTTAGTCTGAAGATTGGATTTTGAGTGAGACAATGACATTTTTATAATAAAATGATAAGGATTGAATGAGTTGGGTTAACCTCGCTCCTAAAATATCTTAGAGACTGTGCTGGCTAAGCTACGATGAGTAGTTGTTTCACGTAGCACGAGATAGTTCTTAGATAGGTCTAAACCTCTCGTTAGAGAGTTTATGTTCTGTGGTTCTAAAGTTTCTATAACTATAAGTGTAGTGTGTAATATGAAATTGGTGTTAATAGGGTAATGCTAGAGTAATTCTTAATATTAAAATAATGATCAAGCTTAGTAAAGATAATTAGTTTCGAATCTGATTCACAATAAAATAAGTCCAGTGAGAATTACGACCGAATGTCATGATCAAAAATTAGGTTATACATATACAAAAGGATGATCAATTTAGTTGAAATGTAGTGTGGGTATATTAACAAAAAAATTATGGATATTATTTTATGTTGTTATTCTAATGCATGTTGATAATACAGTGTTGAAGTGCAACATTCCAGCTAAACGGTTTTGTGTATGATATAGATATATAGATATATCTATATCTATGTATGTAAGGTATGCGGTTACCAGATTTTTAGTAGGGTACGTGCGCCGGAGGCTGCACGATATCGGATGGCCGAATGTCATGATTTTATAAAAAAGACTGTGTTAAATGAATTTTTGAAGTGGCAATTCTTTCAGTGTGGCAACACTTGTTTATGTTGGTAATTTGTTAGTTGTTGGCAAACATGGTTGCGTTGGCCAATCAGGAATAAGCACGTGTAGCCCCGACAAAATGACGCAGAGTGGGAAAAATGGGGGGGATAAAGAGAGTGCCGGATGGTCGAGAGCGGAGGACAGTTAGTTAGTGATTTATCTTTGAATAGCTCGGTTAAAAATGGGCAAAAGTATCGATATTTGTGACACTTGTGATAGCGAATAAACCCGAGTGAATATGTGTTTTATTATAAAACACACAGTATTGTGGACAGTTCGTGCTTTTGCATTGGGGCTGTTTCTTACTGTTTATTAAACTCGTGATAGCGAATAAACCTTATTGAAAGTGTTTTCTTGCGAAACACACAGTCTGTGGACAGTTCTTACTTTTTGTATTGGGGCTGTTTCTTACTGTTTATTAGTCAGTTTGTAGGCAGTAATTGCTATTGTATTGGGACTGCTTCTTACCACAGATATATGATTAAGTCTGTTTTGACTATGAGACACAGTATCCGGAGTATGAGAAGTATTAAAATCAGCTCATCGTTTATTGTTTACTTACCCTTTTTTCTGAATTCTATTTTTCACATGTATTTTACATGTTGATTTCGGACAGTTAAATTATGAATGTCGAAAATAAAACGACGCTAAATTAGAATGTTAGCCAGATTTGTTGTTTTATTGGTATCTGCCTGGCCTGCTGTTGAGTACAGTTGTTTTTATACAAAACTTTCTGCAAAGGTGTCTTGTACTAATAATCTTAGTTTAAAAATTTTAATAATTACGAAAATTTCATACGAAATCCATTGAAACTTTAGTTTGAATGGTGGGTTCGTACTATTGACCAACCAGTATATAAAATTATTATAATAATTGATAACTATGGCCTGGAAATTCTCTTTGATGTCTCAACGACTGGGTAGGGATATTACCTGTGGAAATCAGAGAGCTAATGGAGTGACGATGAAAATAAATGACATAATAATTATTTGAAAATAGCTCTTTTTACTCGTATAAAAATATTTGTCAGAGGACTGTGTGACACCCAGATCCTCCTTCGTAATGATAATTTTGTACGTTAATCGAATAGGAGGTTATTCAGTTTCCACATTTGACCAATGATGACGTCATGGCTATCTCAGACGGAGATTCAGAACAACAGGAGCCGGAACTGAACCCAAATTCAAACCCCGGTATGCGGTACACCGAATGCAGTTCTATATAATCAGGGAGCTGCGCCGAACCTTTCTCCGGAGCCTATTGGAATACCTACAGCAGAAAACTTTGGACTTGAGAGTGAGTTAAAAGATATTCTTGATATAGAACCATAGTTGGTTCTATCTGATGTTATCAATAGTCAGATAAAATCATTTTTATCCAAATATTACATATATTATGACCTAAAAGATTTGGCTATTAGATTACAACATTGGACCACGATGGGTCAACAATGGAACAGCTTAAGTAGCTAAATGAAAATTTTTTAACTTCTGAAATTTCCAAATTGATAAATCTAATATTGAAAAACGCAATGAAGCAATAGGAAACAAACAAGTTAAAACGTCTTCGGCTATTAGTTATTTAGGAGAAGCACAAGAGAGAAATACTTCATTGTTCAAACTATTGACAAAAGCCGTAAATAAATTACACTAGCGGCACGCTATGATGGCCGGTTTGACGTTTGTCCGCTCATGAAGTTCCGTATTAATTGATAACGACTTTGAAGGAAATAATTGTATTACTTTATTGACGATAGTGATGTGCAGAGATTCATAAATTTTATCGAATGTAGTTTTAGGTTTAGGACTCAAAATTTATTTATTAAATTGATTTCTAAAATGTATACAAGTGTAGAAAAATCAGTTTGCACCATTTAAGGGGTGAATGTACTTGTGAATATGAACAATTTTCACTATGTGGACAAACCTCTGAAATCGCAAAAAAATATCAGCTGTTTCATACAAAAGGTAAAATTTTTATTTTTATATGATATATACCACAACTCGGCATTTGGTTTTCTAAATTGAAAATTTTTAAAAATGGAATCTAATACGATCGTCACATAGGATCGCTGGCTAGCACAACTACTACCTCCGGCAAACTCGCGTCAATGCTCAATGCAAAACAAAGCAGTTTCGAATTGACGTTGCTTCGAAAAGTATAAACTGTCAGTGCAATGCGATTGTGATATAGTTTTGACCTGGCTTTGGATTTCAAATATTGATACTGCATTACTGTTGACCCTTGCTCGTTAATTTGGACTCTGTTCAAGCCCTTTGTTGTGGATTTCGTCGATATGACCGAACGTACGCAGAGAACTGTTTTAAATAGTCAGACACGTGAGTTCGTAATACGCCTTCGTAACTATTTCGATCGTGAAGCTCAAAATGGAGGGCCAATTTTACCTATAACGTCAGTGGTTGAACGCGTAGCTGATGCGCTTAATATTGGACAACGAACTGTTAGACGGATAACTAAAAAAAAATATGGCGAGACTGGCACAGAAGAAAATAAACTTCACACACCAAAAAAGAGAAAACGAGCAAAACCAGTCGTAGGCATCGATAGCTTTGATGCCGATGCTATCCGAAGACATGTTTACGGCTACTATTTACAGAAGGAGTATCCAACAAGAAAAAAGTTGGTGCATTCACTGAAGGAAGCTGGATTATTCTTCGGTGGGGAAAGTTCTTTAACGAAGATTTTGAAGACCATTGGATTTCGATACAAAAAATGTAACAAACGCAAAATATTGATGGAAAGATTTGATATAGCGATGGCAAGGTATACTTTTTTACGGCAAGTGAAAGAAATCAAAAATTGGCAAAATGTTGTGTTCTTGGATGAAACATGGCTTAATGCTAACCATACTGTAGGCCGTTCTTGGAACGATGACACAGCAGCATCTACTTCCAAAGTTCCTGTAGGAAAAGGATCGCGACTTATAATTTGTCACGCCGGAACCATCAACGGGTTTGTCGAAGGTTCTCTCATGGCTTTTGCGTCAAAAACCACTGGAGACTATCATGAAGACATGAATGGAGAAAAGTTTACTGAATGGTTTACCTCAATGTTGTGTAGCCTCCCTGAACCATCTATTATAATTATGGACAACGCCCCATACCACTCGATGCAAATTGACAAGCCACCTGCCCAATCCCAAAAGAAAGCTGATATCGTCGCATGGCTTCGTAAAAATGGCGTAGATGCAAACATGAATATGTTAAAAGCGGAATTAGTACGTCTTTTAAAAGAAAACAAACCAACCAAGATCCGATACGTCATTGACGAAATAGCATTAGAACATGGGCACAGAGTTATACGGTTACCGCCTTACCATTGTGAGTATAATGCGATTGAGTTGGTGTGGGCTCAAATTAAGGGATATGCTGCAAGACACAATACAGAACCCCAATTTACCACAAAAAAAATGCTAAAATTATTAGAAGAAGCTTGTGAACATGTGACTAAAGGAGACTGGGAAAAGGTTGTGAATAGAACTGTTAAATTAATAAGGGAAGATTATGAAAGAGATGTGAAAATAGATAATATTATAGAAAACGAACATATAATTATTAATGTAGGTGATGATAGCAGTGACGACAGTGAAAATAGTAGTATGGACGAATCTGATTAATTATGGCCTTTTGTGGCACCTTTTTTGGTATCTTTTGTATTCATATGTTTCTTGTGTGCATATAAAGTATGTATATTCATTTTCATTCAAATATTCAGTTCGTTCAAATAAATTAAATAAACATATACATTTTTGTTTTATTAAACCTATTTAATCAGGTACAAAAACAAAACTTAATTGTTTTTTGTTCGAGAATAAATTGACATTCCACATCACTATTGTAATGTGTCAAACCGGCCATCATAGCGTGCCGCTAGTGTAGGAATTATTAGGAAGATATTTCCAAATAAGAAGATCTCGCGAAACACAACACAAGATACAACACCAAATTCTACAAGAAATTTAAAGGGTCAGGGTTGGCTAGCAGGCCAATGGGACCCACAAGGACAAAAGACCCTGCGATGACCTCAACACATATTCGGCGAGACTACTCCTCGATAGTCCTGGAATCAACAGCAACGAACGAGCTAAAAACGTCGTTAATTATAGTTAATATCGTTATTAACGTCGTTAAAACTTGCTGACAGGCTGTCCTTATTCTATAAGGAATGGTATATGATCGCTAATGACCCTACGGTTCTTTCATACATCAAATGTTTCAAAATTCCTTTTTTCACGAACACCATCCCTAACAGTACCTCCTAGCAACCGTGTATAAAAATGTAATCTTTATAACAAAGGGTACTTTTATGTAATTTTATGGATTCTATCAGTAATTTTACTAGCTGGCGCTATTTCAAAATCTGAAGCTCGATCTGACCAATATTTATCGAATGTTTTTTGCAATACTTAAGCCAAATGAAAAGATGCGCTTTATTTAAAACTTAAAATTGTTAAAAATAAAACATCAATGAACACACAATAAAGAGTCATTTCTAGATGAAAGACTCAATAACTTTGCTAAAAATTATTTATTTTATTTATTTAATTTGAATCACTAAATACATGTGAAACATACATTTATTATAAAACGATAATGGTTACAGTAGTAGGTATAAAACTGTCGCGCAACGCTTACAATCAAGATTAAGTTTTAGTAATAAAATTATATAATTAATAACATTATGTGCACAATATATTTATAACACACATACTTTTTATTAAACACAAATGAGGATAAAATTATCCACTATCCATCCAGGTTCCAGTTTGATGAATTTATCATTAAATTTAAGTTTTTACCTTTCGGCTTAAATACTGCTCTTTTTGTAAATATACTTAAAACACTACTTTTGTGTTCACTAAAGTATGAAACCAGTAGTAAAATTATTGAGAACATGTGGACAAATACTCACTATAATAATTATATTATTATACATATACCATATTTGTAGTGTTGGAAACGACTAATATGAAACATGTTATCAAAACTTACAAGAAACCACAAAGTTTCTTACGAACCTGGGTTTCTTTTTAAAAAAAAAAATGATAAAAGTAATAATTTTAATCTATCTAAAACTTTAGATTTTAATATAGTAGACACAGGTCAACAGAAAGTTTTATGTCTTCGCTTCATATAAAATGTGCTCTTCGGAGAACTTTGAAAAAGATCAAGAATCTAGGCGTACGCATCAAGATATTGAATAGCAACTTGCAGTAATCTGCTCTATACGCTTAAAGACAAATTATACTCAAGTTTGGTTCTTCAAACATTGATTTATGTGGATAATAATATCTGTCAAAGATACATCTCATAGCACAGAGACCCAGATGCGAACGCAGTAGGAATATACTTTTACGATATCATGATCTAACCTTTACTATTAAATGCATTTGCATTTTCTCTATAAGTAACTTAGATTTTAAAATCGTTACGTAAAATTATTTCTGATAATACCAAGGGTATAATTATTTATTGTTCTACACTGGGCTATCTAGCCATGGTATCCACTATTTAAAAATCTTTTAATGTCAGAAATGTTGATGTTGATGATAGGGGCTGGATGATTGACCTTATCAAACGATCAACAATCAGGGTGCTCAATATTTTACATTAAATTTATATTGGTCAACTATACAGTTGATCAATCATAGTATATACATATCCTAATCAGATCCTAAATCTTTAAACTATTTCTAAAAAAAAAAAAACAAAAAAAAAAATTGTTACGCTTACTGCACAAAAAGTGCAAACATTATCAAAAATAAAAGTGTGTAATATCAGTGTGTTTTCATCTGATATCATATTAAAACTCCTAGATTAAAACTGTTAGTCATTCCATTTTTTAAATAAAAACCAGAGATTTCGCCTGGAAAAACATTGCATATCTTTACTAAACCACTTCGCTTCGGGAAAATGGAGACTCCATAATATTTCTTACTTAAAAAAAAAAAAACATACTCATTAATTGGACGGTTTACAAATTTTATCACGTTGTACCTATATAAAATACCTTGAACCAAACTGGAATTTATACTTCCATATCTCCCCCATCATTGGGCATGCTACCACATCTGCTGCGCAAAGGTTAAATGTTTCAGTGGATCATAATATGAAAACTACTGCAGGCTGAAGCTTAATAAGTTCCCATACTTTTGCTAGCTTTTATAATCGGCCTATCAATGCCCGAAATGATTTATTTAGCTATTATGAATGATTCAATAAAAACAAATTGTTGTTTGATAACCCATAGTCATTGTATGATTTTTGTTATATTATTAACAAAATATTTACATATATATATAAAAACAAAAAAAAAAAACAACTTAACCAATACATCTTCTCATATTTTACGAATCTTAGCTCTAAAAGTCTACCAAGTCTATAACCTTGAGTACGAAGCCATGAAGTATAATTAATGATTAAACGAACTTACCTGTAAGTGAAGTTCTATCATAATTATACGAAGGCTTCGTACGAAGAGGTTATAACCCTCCCACCCTCACGTTATGCGTTTACCCTTAATCGTAAAATATGAGGTGGTGTATTAGCTGAACTCTAAACTAAATGAGGTACCTAGCTGTACGGCGCAGGGACGATATTATATCAACCTACCCTATTTTTAAAAAAATATATATAAATCTCAATAAAGTGAACGGTAACCACTACGTATGCGTATACTACCAAGTCTATAACCTCTTCGTACGAAGCCTTCGTATAATTATGATAGAACTTCACTTACAGGTAAGTTCGTTTAATCATTAATTATTTTAATTTACAATAACAAATTTTGATGTCAATAATTAAGATAAAAACTATTTGGTTGTGGTCCAACTTAAAAGATAGGATAGTTTTTATCTTTTTTTCGTTTTATCTTGATTACAGATAGTGACGAAGTTTGATCAAAATCGGTTTAGTAGTTTTCGAGTTTATCCTGAACATATTATATCGTGACACGAGATTTTCATATATATAGATCCCCTTCCCTCCGGATATCTGAGGAGTTCAGACGTGCCAAGACAAACAGCGATATTTGATTTATTTGTTTATAAATAATATTTTAATAGTTTTAATACGAAATAAATAATAGGAGTGCATAAACCACTAGCCAATTCGACGCATCGTTTCATAGCCGTCAGCCACACACTGAGTGAGTCATACCACGTCATACCACATTATGCATACAATTGCAACTTATATCCGCTAGCTGTGTGTATCATTGTATTATTACACGCCGATTCTGATTGGAGAAAGCAGGACGACACTATTTCTCATTATTACGCCCTGCAACCGGTTTCTTCAAGTGGTACTTAGCTCATCGCGTCGCGTCGTGCGTAACTACTCCTAACCTCTTCTGTCAGCCTGGTATTTTTGCCATCTAACTATGCCGCTAAGTAGAAGCCCTCCTCGAGGGAATGCACCTACTACATCTCGTCGCTCACCTGAGATCGCTTCGGCCTATGAAAGAACTCCAAGTTTTCGCATTAAACGCAAGCGTCCGGAGGACTTAAGCGCTGAATTACATAGTTTCATGACAGAAATGAGAAATTTATTGTCAGAATTTAAGACGGAACAAGATACGAAATTTAATAAAATGTACACAAAAATGGAGGAAGTATTAAAACAAAATTCCGAACTGCGAACCTCAGTGGACTTTTTATCAAATACCTGCGACAGTCTTAAAACGCATATTGACGCACTAGAATCGGAAAGAAAAAACTCCCTCCAACAACTTCAGTAAATGTCAAACAAAATTGAATCTTATGAACGGCAAATAAGGTCTACGTGTTTGGAAATTAGAAACATACCTCAGACTAACTCCGAAACTAAGGAGAATTTAATCAACATTGTGATGAGCATCAGCAGAAAAATTAACGTTGACATGCAACCACACGAAATAAGAGACATTTTTCGTTTGAATTCTCGAGACCCTAACCGGAAAACAATAATTGTTGATTTAACAAGTGTCCTCCTTAAAGAAAAAATTATTAAAATGTATAGAGCCCACCACAAGCGACAATCATTTGATACCGAGTTTCTAAAATTAGGGGGCACTGTGAAACCAATTTTTATCTCCGAAAATTTAACGTCAAATATGAAAAAAGTTTTCTTTTTGGCCCGTGACTTTGCAAACACAAATGATTATCGTTATTGCTGGATTTCGAACGGTAAAGTGTTCCTACGTAGGAGAGAGGGAGAGAGGCACATTCGTATAACTGACGAATCTGGACTTTTGAAACTTAAAGAAACGGCGTGACTATCGAACTCTAAATTATATAACTCAATGGCTGGGTTTAGTGTAATCAAGCCTGTTAATTGTTTTTTCTTGGCAGTATTTTATAATTTTGTTTTAA
This sequence comes from Oeneis ivallda, assembly GCA_029955525.1. Classification (NCBI taxonomy): domain Eukaryota; kingdom Metazoa; phylum Arthropoda; class Insecta; order Lepidoptera; family Nymphalidae; genus Oeneis; species Oeneis ivallda. Next base: position 507,240 of record JARPMR010000028.1, read on the forward strand.
TCTTAGAAAATTGTAATAATTTTTCAGCTATGTATATAAATCGTACTATTCCAAATAATTTAACACTACAGTACACATACATTCACTCACAATACTCAAACTACCCACAAACCACACAAATTATGGCAACAATTTTGCGATGTTTTCTGTGTTTTACAGATTAACGATCGTTGTCTTAACTTTATACCTGTCGTAATTTATTTTATAATTATTCGTTTGAGTTCAATGACTTCTTACAATGTTTCTCATAATAAATGGAAATTTTTGGTTGTTATTACTAAACTATTTGAGGGTGATTTGTTGAGATTTGGACATGATTTTTACGCTCATGTGTTATATACTTTATTATTTAATGGATGACATCAGCCTTATTATGAAGGATATAGAACAAGTAACCACTTCGAGATCCTTAGTGTGCTCCCCCGAAGACACTGTACTGCACGTAAATAAGCCGAACGAATTTTTCAAAGTTATGCATGTCAATATACGTAGTATAAACTGCAACTTTAATAGCCTTTTAGTCTTGTTACATAGAATTAAACACCGGCTAGATTTAATAGTGTTATCAGAATGTTGGCTTAGTAAGTCCCCATTTATTCCTCCTTTGGAAGGATTTATTGCCCACGCTTCATCGTATAACAACCAAAATGAAGGTATTGTTGTTTATATACGGTCTGAGATTAATTACACAATAGAATCTACTGATGTCACCGATGCTAACAGTTTAGTTGTAAAATTATCAAACTCTCTTGTTGTAATGGCAATTTACCGTTCTCCATCTCATAAAAACACTAAACCTTTTATTAATAGCCTGGACTCTATGATGAAGCTTTATAGTTCCTACAAAAATGCAATAATCGTTGGGGATTTAAATATCAACATTGCAACTGGTAATTGTGATTCATCTACTGATGACAGTATGCTTGCTGCGCATGGAATGCTTCCCGCCCATAATTTACCCACTAGGCTCAACAACTGTCTAGACCATATAATGTTCAGATCCACAAATCCTGTGACCACTTTGGTCTTAGACTCCTACATTACTGATCATGCACCTATTATTTTTTATTGTGATACCAAAATTAGAGCTCAAATTTCTATTCGCAAATCTCTGAAATTAGATATCCTAGGTGTGGTTAACTATTTGGAAAAATCAGATTTTTCCCCGATTCATAGTTCTTCTGATCCTAACAAAGCAACTGATTTGCTTGTCACTACACTTATGGAAGCTATAAAAGTCAATAGTCACTTTGTGGTCATTCCCAATAAAAATAGAATTATTAAACCGTGGATTACACCTGGCCTCCTCAGGTGCATTCGACATAGAGACAATTTGTACAGAAAGTCAAAAAAACAACAGGATAATTTAGTTCTTAAAGCTATTTTCATTCGCTACCGCAACTATTGTAATAATCTCCTTAAGAAAGTGAAACAAGAGTATGAGCGTTGTGAGTTTCAGAAGGCCAAAAATAACCCAAGAAAAACTTGGGACTTAATAAAGAAAGTCGCTAATCTCAAACAGAAAGAGTCTAGCTCTTCTGAGTTGCTAAATCTGTGCAGTCATCCAATTGATTCTGTTGATACAGTAAACAGCTTTTTCTCCAGTATAGGAAAAAATCTTGCACAGAGTATCATTGTACCACCTGAAGACTCACTAAATGATTTCTGTCCTCCCACTCGCAGTGGCTTGAATGCAATGTCTTTACTTACGGTTGAATCTATTGAAATTGAAGATGCAATCCGTAATCTTAAAGACAATTGTGCCGTTGGCTGGGACGGTATCCCCACTTCAGTTGTTAAAGCCGGTGCACACGTTATTATACCTATATTGCAACACATATTCAATTTATGCATTTCCCTAGGAATTTTTCCTCGTGCCTTTAAAAAGGCTGTTGTGCACCCTATTTATAAGAGTGGAGACAGAGGCAGTGTCACAAACTATAGACCCATTTCCGTACTCACAACTCTGTCAAAAATATTTGAAAAGATTCTTAACAAGAGACTTTTAAGTTACATCAATCATAACGATATATTATCAGAAAACCAATTTGGATTCCGCAGTGAAAAATCAACGGAAGATGCAGTATTAAAACTTTCACAAATCATTCTAAAAAATATTGATAATAAATTAAAATCTGTTGCCATTTATCTTGACCTTTCTAAAGCATTTGACACTGTCTCTGTTCCCAAGTTGCTCAATAAGCTCGAGAAGATATGTGTTAGAGGTTTGGCTTTTAATATTTTTGAAAGCTATTTAACTGATCGTACCCAGTGCGTAAAAATAGGTAACTTCCTAAGCAAAGAGGCCCCAATTAATTACGGTGTCCCACAGGGTAGTGTCCTTGGGCCTACCCTTTTTCTCATTTACATAAACGAGTTGTGTACCATAAACCTACCTAACTGTAAGATTATCATGTATGCGGATGATACAGTACTCCTTACCCATGGGAAAAACTGGCAAGAAGCGCGAAATCGCTCTGAATCTTCTTTAAGATCCGTGCTGATATGGCTAAAACTGAATTTGCTAACTCTTAAAAAACAAAATTTATTACTTTTGCATCTTCTTCACCCTCACAAGCTCCACCCTCTTTTATCATACGAGCCCACTGTTGTCTCAATATCGATGCTTGTAACTGTCCACTCTTGGAGCGCTCACTAAGCACCAAATACCTAGGTGTAACTATGGACGGTGCTATGACGTGGAACCAACATATAGATTCATTGGTGTCTCGACTGAGGAAACTTATCTTTGTCTTTAAGCGACTGAGGAATGTGGTTGACTTGGCTTGCTTAAAGACAGTTTACTACTCCTTGGCTTAATCGATTCTGTCGTACTGCATTGCCTGTTGGGGTGGCTCAGGAAAAACGGCAATGCTGAGAATTGAAAGGGCGCAGAGATCAGTATTAAAGGTCATGTGCAATAAACCCATATTTTTTCCTACTGTCGATCTTTATGCATACACTAAGGTCTAAACAGTGAGACAATTGTTTATTTTGTGCACAATTCTACGTAAACACCTTGAGCTACCCTATGACCCAAAAATTTGCTCCAAACGCAGATCCTACATGGTATGTGCAATGGAATCGATTCGAACGGCAATCTCAAGGCGCCATTACCCGTTTTTAAGCTGTTTGCTGTACAACAGAATCAATAAATTATTAAATATCTACCATTTAACAAGTAATTTATGTAAATCTAAATGTTTCAAATGGCTAAAATCACTCTCCTATGAAGAGACCGAAAGACTTTTATACACACTCAAATAGTACAATAATACTCAAACGCATTCACTCACTCACACACACATACACACACGAACGCACCCACACACACACACACTCACACAAACGCACACACACACACACATTCACACACACACACACTCTCTCACACTTCCTGCATGCTGTAAATTTAATTTAATATTATATAAATGGATAAATTGAATCGTGTTAATATTTCCGTATATATAAATAATTAAGTCTCGGAGGTGGGCGTGACGACTGGAACGCAGTTTAAACTTTTCCAGTCGTCAACGTTCATAGATTTTAAGCACCTATGTAATCAAAGAAAGGAAATAAATAATTTCAATTTCAATTTCAATAGATAGATGTCAGACGTTTATAACTGCTGGATAAAGTTTTCTTGAATTGACCTCCACAGAGCTCGGTTTTGCGCCGCCTGCATCCAGCGGTTCCCTGCGTCTGATGTCGTCGTTCACCTAGTAGTAGGGTCTGCCAACACTCCGTTTTGTGGTGCCGGGTCGCAAGTCCAGCACTGATGGTCGTTGGAGTCCCAATGGGGACCATCAATTCTTCTTCATATTTTCTGGATAGTTGAGGACTTGGGGAGTGACAATAGGCTGACCTTTTATCCCTTTTTAAGTCGCGAGCAAAAGATAGTTTGTTAATTACATTGTTAATTGTTTTCTTTCAACAGATCCTCCTCCTCGATCCTCGCTCACCATCTGTCTAACACCTACTCATTGAAACCACTCTAATGTACCCAAACACACTAAATATATCTGCTGTAAGTTGCTGAGGAGTTGGGTATCCTGCAGACTACTTGATGCTGCAGCATAAGCTCAAGGTATGGTACTATGCCTTGACAATAAGGGTCAATTTCAACAAAGTGGCTTTTTTCTTTCATTTCGGTGAAATTCCGTATATTAAGTTTTTTAATATAAGCTGTAGTATATTATACTTCTTGATATTGGTTATCCTCTTATGTAATGCCGTCAAATTTGGAAGCCACTGAAATGAAACATTAACAACAACTCATTGCAAGACAATTAGTTAAGTATACTATACACGGAAATTAAAAGAAATGTAGGTACCTACATCCCGTGTCCCCACTCACCGATATGACATACCTACTTATAATTTTTGGGGGCACAACATAGACTATTTACTATCGTAAGGGGCACATAAGCAAGCGGGGCACGCGGTGATAAACTTAGTCATCGAAATTAAAGGACTTTCTGGGACACTGCACTACCGATTTCATAATATTATGCCGCGTAAATTTTGCTGCTGAGAAATCCACCCTAATCAGAAGTAACAAAGTACACCAAATTTCAATTCAATAGCACCTGTGAAAGTTTGTAAGTCAAGTAGGAAATCAATTAGGAAACGAGCTGATGATCTTCAAACGCCTGAGCAGATCTTCATAAATTATTATAGCTAAGATCCACCTCGATTATTTTAGCTTTCAAAGCACCCCTCTTTTTTTGCCGGGGGTTAAAAGTAATATATTTTTGTTCACGTTATAGTATTCATATGACTCAGGCGATGTAAAGGTTCTGTCAGACACAGCCAGGCAACCAGAATGGCAAGTCAAAGGTTCCAGTGCAACTTCACCCAAGTCGACAGCAAAAGAACAGAAAAGAGCAACTGCTGAGTTTGTTGTTTTGGAATAAATAAGTTTGAATGAGAATTTTGAGAGACCTTGTGGCGCATAGCTTCATTGCGACCTTCTTGGTGGTTTCGCATAGATGTGCATTTAGCTATTAAAGACCTGTGTAGAACTTTGACCATTCAACCTCTAAATTATAATACGTCTATGGTGTAGACGATCCAGGTTCGATCCCAGGTACGCACCTCTGACTTTTCGGAGTCAAGTGCGTTTAAGCAATTAAATATCACTTGCTACAACGGTGAAGGAAAACATCGTGAGGAAACCTGCACACCTGAGAGTTCTTCATAATGTTCTTGAAGGTGTGTGAAGTCCGCCAATTCGCATTGGGCCAGCGTGGTGGACTATGGCCTATAGCCCTTCTCTTAGAGGAGACCTGCGCTCAGTAGTGAGCCGTTGATGGGTTGCTAATGATGATGGTGTAGAAGCTTATTGTGTCATGATTTTAATTTATTAATAAGAGAAAGATAAGATATTGTTTTGATTTTATTTGATCGAGTGTCATGATTTTCAATTAAATAAGATAATATTTGACCTAAATTGTATAGCATGAAACTGGAAATAAGGAAATAGTTACGAATAGAATTTAATTTGACTTGAAAATATATTAAAACGGAAATGTTAGCTGATTGGTTGAATGGAAGGGGAAATTGTAATCATTGGTCCATTTTGTTAGTCTAAAAATATAAAAGGGAAATGTAAATTAGTTTAAAGTTAGTTCTCGTTGAGCGTTGGAGCTGACTGTGGCTCCATAAGTGTTTTCGATATTTACGTTTATAGTCTAATAAAAGATGTGCTGTCGTGGAGTTTCTTTGCCCTTTCTTCTCCACGACTATAGCACCTTGCGAAACGGGCAGTAGAGTCATTTTTATAATAAACGGATCTATACTGAACAACCTAAATAAATACAGATAATATTGATGAAAGAGTTTTCTTTACAATTGTTACATTGGTCTTTACCACGGTCGCTCGTGCTGGCATGTCAGAGCAAAGGTCAGAGCATAAGCTCTGGCCTCGGTTTTAACACGATTCACCTCCATAGTTCGCCTTTTTCTTGTACCTTCTCTTTGCTATTACCTATTGTTGTGTGTGGAGAATTATATTGCATCGAAGTCTACGGCGTTTCATTCCTATCTAGAATTAGCTACAGTTAGGCTAGATGGGGTAAACTAGCAGCTTCAACCTCTCTTCACTCGAAAAAAAATTGGCAGTCATAGGGACTGCCGATAGAAGTGAAATCTAGATTTGCTTAAAAACAAATATAAAATAAATATAAAAATAATTTAAAAAAAGCGCACTGTCACGTTTCGTGAGTGAGATTCGAACCTGCGACATCATACATGTGAGGAAGGCGACTTCTGGCCGACCGCGCCATACATGCTTGAAAATCTTTAAAATCTTGTACGCTTACTGAAATCTCCACGTGACGATGGTGACGGTGACGATTTCGCGAAATCAGTATTTTTTTGCTCACCCAAAAAAGTGCTCAACGTGCCTAAAGAAGTTTTCACTTCAAAAACAAACAAAAAAACAATAGTCACGGCGTTTCCACTTTATTTTCAATTATCAAGGGTGGATTACTCCTTCTCGAAGGGGTAGTAAGGGTGGTCTCGCCACTTGTACTGAGGGATAGTTCGGTACCCCTTGTCATAGCTCTTCAGCTGCTCTTTATCCTCGGCCGACAGCTGGAAGTCGAAGATGTCCACGTTCTGTTCTATACGCCTCTTCGTCACCGACTTGGGCAGAGGCACCACGCCCAGTTCCACCTGCAAGAAAGCACCATTGGAAAACTTAACTAACTAGTGGTTCGCCCCGAACTGAGACCTCGCTGTAACGGTATCCCATAATTATTCATTCAATCGATACATGACGACCAAAACTGACATTATTATTATTAAGCCCGTTTTCACCAAACATACCTAAATCATCCCATAAGTAGTCATCCCATAAGTAGGAGTCTCTTTACATAGGTAGCCCCTAAATACAATCCTAAGTCCTAACATCCGTCCCAATGTCCTTTTAGGTGCCCCGTACAGGTTCGTGATAACGAAGTTGACAGAAAGCATCACCTAACTTATCATAGGTAGCCCTGAAAGGTTAGGGACGTTAGTGAAAACATTGAATTATTATGTAGTATGTACTAAACTAACGAGTGAAAACGGGCATCTGTACAAATCGTCATCTATATCGACACGAATAGAAAATATACAAAATGTAGTAATGTAGAAAAACAACTTGACTTTGACAGCTGCGAATTTCTCTTCATAATAAAGAATAAAATAAAGTAAATAATTATGTAATATGGCTCATTTCTATTTAATGTAATTCTACATTAAATCTTACATCTATATAAATAAATAAAACATAATAATAAAACGAGTAAATATTAATAAGTTTCACATGAAAAATTGCAACCAAGAGGAAATCTGTCAACAGCTGTCAGCTACAAAAATTGCGATTTATTTACTGTTTACATCTATATTTCCATAATATTTTGATGCCATACGTTTGCCTGTGGTTTGTGGACTTAATTTCGTATAATATTAAATAATATGTCGTGGCTCAATCTGAACCAGAGGATAAGTAGCTTGAAAGGGCAGATAACGAACTTTACTACAGAAGTTTTATTTGAAGATCCACGCAGGATAATGAGGCAGTATCTTCTGTAAAGGAATCCTCGGTAAAGAAGCTCGAAGACAAATGCCTTAACCAAGTTAAATTGTGAAGTGTGTAGTGTGAATTTTAAGCTGCTATTTTGTATTTTTTCTTATTTTTAGGTTTTTTTTGTATATAATATTAGTCATATATGTTGTTGTGGCGCCGAGCCACTGTTCTAGGTTGAGACAGCCGGGGTTTTTTTTATGTCGCAGGATAGCGTGCGTTGTGAGCAGTGTTCCCAGCCTCGGTATTTTAAAAATAGTAAAGGTTTGAAAATTCATGTAGGTAGAGTTCACAAATCATCATTTGCATCATCGATACCTCCCATTTCATGTTCTTCCCTTCCAATTAAAGGACTTGATGGTAACCTTTGGGAATCATTAAGTACTTTTAAGAATTCCATTCCATTAATCAGACGCATTCCTCGAGGATCACGCCATTCAGTTTCATGTTCTCTAAAAAAAACTATAGATAATGTCATCTCTCATAACACCTGTCGTAGCTGGGAGCTCCTGCTCACTTTCGCGTACCGCACGCTACACGCGGATAAGAGTCAAAACCTCTCCCTTACACAGAAAATAAAAAATAACTGCACTATAAATGACAGCAATATTTACAATACTACCATACAGTTAAATCCACTACACGTAACACATACACAATCTCATCAATATCTGAAACATAATTATGATAAAAAAAAATTATTGAAAATAAAATAAGCGACGGCGACCTTAAGGGAGCGGCTCGACTTTTATTCTCCAGTGACACAATTGCCCCTGATACAGCGGAGACTCTGGAAGCACTGCGTTCTAAACACCCATCTCCTTCTCCTGATTCCTCTTTTCCAGACCCACCGACAAATAACGATTTTCTTTTTCAGGCCACTACAAATGACGTGCTGGGAGCTCTGATGTCTTTCAGAAGTGGTTCCGCTGCAGGGCTCGATGGTTTGTCACCACAACACTTTAGAGACTTAGTTTGTGGTGCAAACGTTGACGTAGGTGGTACCCTTCTGAAATCCATCACTGATCTGGTGAACCTGATGCTATCTGGACGAGTACCCCATGAAATAACTAAAACCTTATATGGAGCAAATTTATGTGCCCTAAAAAAAAAGGATGGTGGTATTCGCCCCATAGCAGTGGGTTCAACGATTTGGCGCGTCGTTTCCAAAATTTGCTGTAAAAAAATTATTCCTTTGATATCTTCTAATTTTGTCCCAATTCAGTTAGGCTTTGGGGTAAAGGGGGGATGTGAAGCAGCTGTTCATGCGGCTCGCACATTCCTCCTTAGCTCCCGGGAGGAGGTACTCCTTAAAATTGATGTGAAGAATGCCTTCAATTCAGTGGATCGGGAGGTCCTCCTCTCAGAAGTAAAAAATAAATTTCCACAGTTTTTCCCGTACTTGGCGCAGTGCTAACGGGAACCTTCAAAGCTCGTACACAAAAAGAATGTTCTGAGCTCCGCTGTCGGCTGTCAGCAGGGGGATCCGCTTGGACCAGTTATTTTTAGTTTGGCCATCCACCCTATAATTTCGGCTCTAAATTCCAAATTCAATGTTTGGTATTTGGATGATGGAACCTTGGGCGGCGAAGTGAATTCGGTTTTGGAGGATTTAGAAATTATTATATCAAAATTTAAAACTATTGGCTTGGAACTTAACTTTGATAAATGTGAAATTTATATTCCTAATTCTTTTTCGGCGGAATCCAAACTGCACATATTAAATAAATTCAATACTTTAGCTCCGGGTATTAAAATTTTAAATGATGAGTCACTTCGCCTCCTAGGAGCACCTGTTCTAGAGGCCTCAGTTCCTCAATTTTTTACTGACTTAATTTCTAAATTCAAAAACACTTCCCATCAACTTTTCGATATTAATCCTCATGTGGCAATGACCATCATTCGATTCTGCTTATTTGTTCCAAAATTTACTTATTTCCTAAGATGTTCACCTCTTTGGAAATTTAATAATTTATTGGAAAATTTGGATAATTTTATACAAAATATTCTATCTGATATCTTAAATTGTCCGATAGATGATCAAGAATGGGCCCAGGCTTCTCTTCCGATCAGGTATGGAGGTCTGGGAATCCGCAAAATTTCTAGTGTCTCACTGCCAGCATTTCTTTCCTCTGTTTATAGTACACACACTCTCTTTGAAAAAATTATATCCCAGTCTTTGGGATCAATTGAGGTGTCGTACTTGGCAGAGGCAAGAAATGAATGGTCAGCGATTAGCCCAAATCAATTGCCGTTTCTCTTCCTTCCCAGAGACAGTGGGATGACATTATTTGTAAAAAAACTTTTGACGCAATGTTAATGGAAGCAAATTCTAAAGACCGTGCTCGTCTTCTCGCTGTCTCTGCGAAAGAATCCGGCCACTGGCTCAATGCTCTCCCTTCTGCTAATCTAGGCACTCTTTTAAACCACGCCACTCTTGCAGTGGTAGTTGGCCTTAGGCTCGGCGCCAAAATAACCCAGCCTCACCGTTGCCACTGCGGTGACCACGTCGACGCTTACGGTCATCACGGACTCTCCTGTTCGAAGAGCGCTGGTCGTTTCTCCCGCCACAATGCCCTCAACGACATCATCCGCAGGTCTCTTGCTACTGCTCACGTGCCAGCTGTATTAGAACCTATTGGTTTGGCACGTAGTGATGGCAGGAGACCTGATGGTATGACGCTTGTTCCTTGGAGGACAGGGAGGTCGCTTGTGTGGGATGCCACATGTGTAGATACTCTAGCTGCATCCCACATCCATGCGACCTCCTCTGTGGCGGGTGCAGCGGCTACTAGCGCCGAACAGGCTAAGAGGCGCAAATATGAAAAACTTGACAGTGGTTTCATATTTGTGCCTTTTGGTGTAGAGACCCTGGGGCCGTGGGGCCCGGAGTCTCGAGCGTTTTTTGTAGAGCTAACTAAAAAGGTGATCGAGTCTACCGGGGATCCAAGAGCTGGCAGCTACCTTGCCCAAAGGATTAGCTTGGCCATCCAAAGGGGTAATGCTGCCAGCATCTTGGGTACCATGCCACACTGCAGTGACTTCGATGGGGTTTTAGATTTTATTTAATTTTTATTTAAGTTTTAATTTTAGAATAAAATTAATTTTAATGTAGTAGGTAGTTTTAATTTTATGTTGACTTAAATATGTAATTAAAGAGAGTAGGTACTTAAATAAAAAAAAAAAAAAAAAAAATGTAGTAATTAATAGTTTATTGAAGTTTGATATTTAACTAAAGAATAATTTTAATTGAATAATATGTTATTCTATGAACCTATTTGTACTTGTTATACATAATAATATAGTAAAATTCTTTAAAAAAACCGACTTCAAACGCCACTGAAAAGTATAAAATAATTTCAGTTTGTACACGTATGTTAGTAAGTCGGGCGGGCCTTGTTTCTAATCATTGATCAAAACGAATCAAAACAATACATAGCTGCTATTATTTTTCAAGAGTGTACTAGTGTGCTAGATATCCTGGCTGCAGCATCAGCTCATCGTGTTGCCACCATTGCATTCTATGTAGAATCAAAAACTGCTCAAAAGGAATCCAAACACGACATATCTGCTATTATTTTCAAAGAGTACTAGTGTGCTGGATATCCTGGCTGCAGTTACAGCTCCATCATCGAGCCAACGAGCCCAAACTCAATAGTTTCATTACAGATCTGTAATGAAACTATTGAGTTTGGGCTCGTTTCATTCGGATTGATTGACTCTTAAATGATATCCATGGAGTGCTCATAAACACCGTACAGCTCCATCATCAGACCCTGAATATTATCTAGGAACAGAGTACTTCTCAAGACGAATCAAACGAACCCGAACACCATGGTGTTACATCGTTTTTCTACAGAATTTCCATAGCCATCTTCCGCCTCCATCATCAGATCAGCTCCATGTTACAATAATATTGCATTGTAATCCGATTTACATGTACATGCACATTTTCAGCTCAATCGGAAACCGGGAATGGTTGTAATACATCTTGCAAGACTTGAATATACATTGCAAGATAAATAAAAACTTGTCAAATAAGATGATAAATAGAAATTCAGCTTATTTATGTATGGAAAGCACTAGGCATAGTCAAAAGTCTACTCATACTCTGATCGATTTTCGATTTCCTCTCATTTATCCAGGAGTTCCGTCCTCCATCTCCGAAGATATTCATCAGATCTTCACCAAATTTAAATGGGACCTACGTGCAGATACACTCTTTCAAATAAAAAAAAATATTTAAATCAGATATGATTTGATGGAGATATGGAGTAACATCGACAGAAAAATACGCGTCGAATTGAGAACCTCCTATTTTTGTATTTTTTGAAGTCGGTTAATAATAATAATGGTCGACGCAAAACTGTTTTTTGGGATTTATAGACGTAGTCGTAATTCTTAGTTCCATAGGATAGTAGTGACAGCGCCATTCAACATTCTTGTGAAGCTATGTTGAAAATTACTGATGCCCATTAAAAATGAAATAATTTCGTTTCTTTATAATATTCTTGACAGGTGCGCGTTGACAGGTTATTTGGCGCGCTCTGCTGTTGCATGAGAGTGACAGATAGTTGAAGAGTACAGGTAAAGTAAGCTAAGCATGTACTATAAAGGTAGAATCTATGGATGCTTTCTTCAATCAAATGCTGTGTGTTTTGGAAACACATATAATGAAATAATTTCGTTTCTTTATAATATTCCTATAATTTTAGTATTTGTTGTTCAAGTACAGGATATATGAGAGAAATAAAAAATAAGTTCAGCTTTTAAATACATAGCCGATTTTGCTCGAGAGCGTCTTCAAGCGAGCCCACAAGAAAGCCCCCCATTTTGTCAATATTAAGGGAAAAATTAAAAAAATTTTTTTTTGTACTCTGTTCAAAATTGTCTTTAAAAAGATATATCGCAAGCCTATGTAAGGCAACAAAAAAAATATATATAAAAATATTTTACTTCGCATTCACTTCTATGAGAGCCCCCCATTTTGTCAATATTAAGGGAAAAATTAAAAAAAAAATATTTTTTGTACTCTGTTCAAAATTGTCTTTAAAAAGATATATCGCAAGCCTATGTAAGGCAACAAAAAAAAATATATATAAAAATATTTTACTTCGCATTCACTTCTATGAGAGCCCCCCTGAAATAAAGATTTTTATAGTTTTTTATGCAATATTCGGCTAAAAGCCACCAGTTCACATATTATATCTTTTGAAGTAATTACTTCAAAAGTTATAAGGCTCTGACAGACTGACGGACAACCCGCCACCACCCATGGCCCCTCCAACCTCGCGGTTATATGGGCCGAAGCATTGGGAGGGCGCCGGTACTTGCTCTTGGCGTGTTCCCGATGCGCCTTCTTGACTCCCTACAAGTTCTTTTTTATCTACTTCCTGTCCCTATAGTCACCTCTCCCCTTTCTGGGGCGGACAACACAATCACGCACTTGCCCGCAGCTCCGCCACAGTCGCGCCTATTCTTCTTCTACTACATGCTCTTCGTCCTCTTCGAGCTCCGAAACAGTCTCTTCATCATCTTCTTCCACCTCACTTTCCTCACTCTCCTCCGCGCCCTCCTCCGCTCCACGTCCACCTCTCCGCCGCCTCGACCGCGTCTCCGAGCCATTACGCCTCCGGTGCCAGGCGTGCGCAAACTCCTGCAGTCCTCGGAAGTTCCCCTCCGAGGAGACCAGTTCGCGGTAGTACACCGGGCCCGACTCCGCAAGCTCCATCCCGTCCAGCATTTTGCGTCGGAGGTCCTCATACAACTTGCACTCCCACAGGACGTGGTGTGCGTCCTCATCGCCCTCACCGCACTCACATGCGGCACTCGCACACAGCCGAAAGCTATGCAGTCGCCATCGGAAGCAGCCGTGACCCGTCAGTATCTGCGATGTTTCGTAGTCCGGAGAGACCCAAGTCGCCTTGAGTCTCTCAGACACAGATGGGAAAAATCTCCGAAGATGGCTGCCCCTCTCATCGCTCGACCAACGCTCCTGCCAAAAGTTAACCACCTCAGACCCAATTTCGCGTTTTCGACGGCTCAACTCCAGCTTCGTCGCGGACTTACGCGCCAGATCGATTTTGGCAGCACGAATTACCTCCAGATCCGCAGGAAGAACGCCCGCTAAGACCGCCAGCGCAGAGGTGCTGGTGGTACGATACGCCTTGGTCAGCAGTACCAATGGCCCCCGCTGCGCCTTAAGGAGCAGTGACCGCACGACATGCAGCGTCGCCCTCTCGGCCCAACACGCAGCCGCATACGTGATCGTCGCCACAAACGTGCCCTGGTATAGAATGCGGAGGGCTCTATAACGAATGCCCCAGGAAGCGGTCGACACACGCGACATCTTCCCAAAGCATTTAGCCGCCCGCTCACCGATCGACCTCGCATGCGGCGCGAAGGAACGACTTCCATCGATTGTAACGCCAAGCACGACGGCCTGCGTCACGAATTTGACCGAGCAACCACCTAGTTTGATCACGGGGGGCCGCAGCCCAAGCTTGCCCCTGAGCGCAACCATCTGCGTCTTAGCAGGAGCAAACGCCAGCCGATTTCGGCTGCCCCAGTCCTCAAACTGCCTGATGGTATTGGCGGCAGCGATTTCAATCGCGCGGCGGGTATCGGCTGCGATCAAAACCGTGACGTCATCCGCGTACGCAAAAACCTCAACCCCCCCCGGTAGCGGCAACCGAAGCAAGTCATCGAGAAGGACGTTCCATAGAGCTGGACCCAGCACCGATCCCTGCGGACATCCCATGGTGGATACCTTCCATCGCACCCGGTTACCCACGAACAACCCGACTCGCCTGTTAACAAAGTAGCTTGTTAGCATGCGGAAAATGTTCTGGGGGCATCCACGCTGCTTGACTTTGAGCAAAATCATGGGCCACCAAGCGTTATCGAAGGCACCGGAGATGTCCAAAAATAAGGCTAACACGTATTTTGATGAAATTTCCTTCGCGGTGCCGAGCATCGCCTGCAGTGCCGTGACAGTCGACCTCCCCGGAGTAAATCCGTGCTGGCAATCCGAGTTGCCTCGTAAGATCTGGGGAGCGCTTGCTAATAAGACGCGTTCTAAAATTTTACCGAAGATCGGAAGGAGCGTAATTGGTCGGTACGCCTTAGGGTCGGTCAGTGGCTTACCATTGGACTTTGGGAGAACAACGAGCCGGCCCTCCTTCCACACATCCGGGAACACGCCCTCGACTACACACTTTGCGAACACCGTGTGGAACTCCTCCGATGCCGCAGTCCACACTTCCTTCACCATACGAGCAGTTATTCCATCAAGTCCCGGTGCAGTGTTAGGAAGACCCTTAACTATTTTTCGAAGATCTTGCTGGTCTGGAGGCGGCGCAGCAAAGACCGACGGCACGAAGGTCGACGCCACTCGGACCAGCCTGTGGTAGTCCGTATCCTTCGACTGGTCGTCGTCAGGACAGAGGGCACCCAACAGAGCGTCCGCAGCCTCATCGACCCCCTCCGCATGCCCTTCGAGGTACTTTACTCCATTAATAACGTTAGCCGGAGGATGGAATCTACCGCTGGCTACCCTGTAAGCCTGACCCCATGGGTCCGAGTTTCCAGACTCCGCCTGACGGACGTGGTACTCGTGCTGCGTCGACTCCATCAGCTTACGGTATGCCCGGCGCTCCGCATGGAAGACTGCCCTCGCACTCTCCTCGCGTAAGCCTCCTGCGCGCCTCTTGCTCTGCCATGCGCAGCGTAGGCGAGCGACTTTCTTGCGCATCACCTCCAGCTCCGATGACCACCACTCATAACCGACGTCCTTGCGCCTGCGGGCAGTTCCCAGACACTCGTGCGCAGTGCGCACGACCGCATCTGTGAAGTCCCTGGCGAGCTCAGACGCCGGCTTATCTACATGCAGATTCCCCATACGCTCACTGACGCAGTCGCGGAAACGGGCCCAATCCACCCCGGTCCCCCGAAACCTCGGTGGTTCCCCTCCTACAGACTCGGCGCTCCGTACAACAGCCCGCGAGACACGGCCACTGGCAATAGAAAAGGTGATGAGTCTATGATCACTGGAGCTGACTCCATCGTGAACTCTCCAGTCCCTGACGACAACAGACCTTGTTCCCAGGGTAACGTCAATGTTAGATTCACCGTTAGGACCCGAGAATGTGCTGGGCTGCCCCTCCTGATTGTGGAGAACAAGGTCTTTGGCGAAGATGAGGTCCTCCATCAGCTGCCGTCTTCGCTCCGCATCTGCTCCACGGCCGGTATAGTGCCGAGGCTCACTGAACCACATCGGCGAGTGTGCATTGCAGTCAGCTCCTATGACCACTCTTTTGCCGCGCAGGTGTTCCAGCACTCTTTCCAGCTGCAGAAGGTGTGGTTCAATGTCTTCTGAATATTGGAAATAGGCAGAAACAATGTAGGTCTCCATTTCGCTGCCAGTTTGTATCGAGGCCACCGCACAGTGAGTAGTGGACAAATGGTGAAGCGCAACAGCCTTGATTCCTTGATTGTATACACATATTGCTGCTTTCGCGGCCCCCCCAAATTCTATTATAGCTGGCCCCTCCTGCTGCGCCTGCGAGTAGTGTTCTTGTAAAAGAACAATGTCGAGGCGCAGCTCCTTGGCCAGTGCTGGCAGCTCCTTGGTGGCTACTGCTGACCCGCCGAGGTTAATCTGACCGATGAGAAGACTATTGGCCATAGTTTGTGGTATTTACTGCTCTCATCTCGGCATACTGGCGGGCGGGGCAGGCAGCGACTCCAGTGGTGTGGGTTGCGGCTTCACTTTTGTTAAACCTCTTACAGGTCGCGCAGCACTCCGTAGTCGCCTTACAGTCATCACGTCGGTGGCCAGCTGCGCCACACCTTCCGCAGAATACCTCAGAGGCGCGGCAGTATTTCTCTGGGTGCCCGTATTGGTGGCACTTATGGCAACATGTGACGGACACAAAGTCCGCCACCTCGATGTACTGCCACCCGATGTAGACACGGCCTTTGTTCACGAGGGCTTCCCGCAGAGACGGCGAGCACTCAAAAACCACCGTGGTGGTCCCCCGGCCTCTCTTCTTAAAAGCCACCCGGCTCTGGCTCTTAAGGCGCTCTAGGGTCCACTCAGAGTCTTTAAAGTTCTGCTCATGCAGTGCGCTGTAGATCTCCTCCACGTTGCCTTCTCCATCTATGTGTCGCAGGCTCACTAGCGGAGAGCGCTTCTTTGGCTCCGATACACGAAGCGTGGCAGGGACCGCATTTCTTAGCTTATCCGCCGATGCGACACTGGTCGTCTGCACCACAACTCCGGCGTTGCCTACTTTCCTAAGGCGCTCAACTTGAACCTGCATTTCCGAGGGCTTGATGGACTTTTTCAGTTCAGCCTTTGTGTCCTCTGCCGACTTAAAAGCAGCCACATGCTCCGGCGCTGGATAAAATGCCAAGACTGGGCCGCTGGACGCCGGGATGTGTACCGGCTCCGTCCTCCTTGGCAGGCGCAGAACTGACGAGTAGGACTGATTGGGCGCGGGGGTAGCCGACGTAGTGTGTGTAGCCGCCGATTCAGTTCTAGTTTTAGATTTGAGGGCCTCGTGCTCCAGGGTTTTTACTTTCAGATTTGCCTCAGCCAGCTTCAGCTCGGACTCACTGAGTCGGAGGCTGAGGGTGGCAACTACTGCCAGCGCATCCTGAATGCTGACTGCGATCGCATTGGTGGCATCCTTATTTAGGCGCGATGGTTGTGCCGTGGCATGGGTCATCACAGACTTCAAATCTTTGTGGACTCTTTCTATAAGCACCTCCTTTGAGCTGCGGGCTAAACAGTCGGCGTCTCCCTCCTCGCTTGAAGCGTCATCATCCTCGTCTGCAGTTGCTGGTTCCGTAGTGACATCGTCAGCTACGTCGTGATAGCGGCTTGATACGGACGTTGTAGCAACAGGGGGAGCTTCAGGGGTGGCCGCCGCAGCAGGGGCTGCAGGGGGAGGCACAGCTGGGCGACACATCCGCACCACGTCTGTCGGGCGCCGCTCCTCCGGTGATGTTAGGGGGCGCTTAGTGGCTGCAGGGGTTGCTGTCGGAACTCCAGGAGGAGTATTTCGCATCCGCGGCGGCCGCGCCGGGAGCGGTGGAGTCGGCACAGGGTCCTCTTCCATTTCAACTTCTTCGTATGGGCTAGCCCGACCATGCGGTGGGGCCAAACCCGAAGGCGGGGTCCGCGGCGTCAACGAAGATCGTCCCGAAAAGGGGGAGGAGGCAGGAGCCTCCTTCCCACTCATCCTGAATCAATGTCACACTTTCACGCAGTTTATTCACTATCCCTCAAAAACACAAAGATGGTCTGTTCGTTCGTGTAATCACTTTAAAAAGTCAGGTCGTCCGTTCGTGTATTGAAAAATATTCTAAGTCCTGTGTCCGTTCACGTATTAAAAATTTTTAAAAATTTTCTAAGTCCAAATGTACGTTGACGCTACTATGTAGCCCCGTATACTATAAGAAGGTGTCGGCCCAACACCGTCAGGCCCGACCCCCGGACCGGCCGACCCGCTGGGTCGGATCGGCTCCTAACACAGTCTATGGGAACTGTCACCCGCTCCTGTCAACTGTCAGCTGCCAAAAAGTGACAGCTGTCAAAAACTCAGAAATCACGACAGGTGTCACACGCACTCCACCCAGTGTCAATGTCACTATGACAGGCCAAAGCCAATCTGACAGCTGCCAGAAATGACAGCTGTCAAATTCACTCAACTGTCAAAACACGAATGGGCTGTCAGATTTGACAGCTATCACCCCACATGCACTCCGACTTGTCAGCCGTCAGATGCACAAACACAAGTGTCACTATCACAGCAAGTTTCAAAGTGACGCCGCAAGGTGGCGCCACAAAGTGTCACTATCACTATCCTAAAAACTAAGTGTCACTAAACACTACAGTACACCACAGCACCGCCAGGTGTCGCACTACGTAACACTGCAAGTCACCACAAGGGGGCGCTGAAAAACCTAACCTAAAAATGTCGAATGTAAAACACCACGTGCACACACGTGCTCACCACGCGGTTAGGTCCTATCCTAAGGGCTTAAAACTAGCACTTACACTATAAAATTGGTCCGAAGTACATGCGTCCAGGGTTCGGCGCGATAAGCACTATACACTAATATGGGGTCCTCTCCCGAGGGAGCGCCTGGAGCAGCCCAGGCGGCTCAACCTCTGTTGCCGCAGAAACAGACGGAAATCGAGCGATTCCGGGCACAAAACACAGTACACTGTATTACACTAAATAGATAAAAGTATAATATAAAGAGGGAAAACAAGAAAAGCAAAGAAAAACGCGGAAAACTATTTAAATAAAAATAGTTACCGGAGCACTCGCACAACACGACCGTTCGCCGCGACGGGTGCGAGGCAAGCGAGACTGACGGACAGACGGACAGAAGGACGGACGGACAAGTGCAAATTCACTCAAGTAGACTCAGAGACCTCGCTTCGCTCGGTCAACTACACTAAATACGCATGCGGCACGGTCTTGTTGTACTCGCTGGCGAGGGCCTGCAGCGCGGGGTCGTCGACGCGCGGCGCGGGCGCGTCCGGCCTCGCCTTGAAGGGGAACAGCGACCCGAAGGGCGTGTACCCGCACACCACGATGTTAGATCACTCACCAGGTATCTGAGCGCTACCTGCGGCACGGTCTTGTTGTACTCGCTGGCGAGGGCCTGCAGCGCGGGGTCGTCGACGCGCGGCGCGGGCGCGTCCGGCCTCGCCTTGAAGGGGAACAGCGACCCGAAGGGCGTGTACCCGCACACCACGATGTTAGATCACTCACCAGGTATCTGAGCGCTACCTGCGGCACGGTCTTGTTGTACTCGCTGGCGAGGGCCTGCAGCGCGGGGTCGTCCACGCGCGGCGCGGGCGCGTCCGGCCTCGCCTTGAAGGGGAACAGCGACCCGAAGGGCGTGTACCCGCACACCACGATGTTAGATCACTCACCAGGTATCTGAGCGCTACCTGCGGCACGGTCTTGTTGTACTCGCTGGCGAGGGCCTGCAGCGCGGGGTCGTCGACGCGCGGCGCGGGCGCGTCCGGCCTCGCCTTGAAGGGGAACAGCGACCCGAAGGGCGTGTACCCGCACACCACGATGTTAGATCACTCACCAGGTATCTGAGCGCTACCTGCGGCACGGTCTTGTTGTACTCGCTGGCGAGGGCCTGCAGCGCGGGGTCGTCGACGCGCGGCGCGGGCGCGTCCGGCCTCGCCTTGAAGGGGAACAGCGACCCGAAGGGCGTGTACCCGCACAGCACGATGTTAGATCACTCACCAGGTATCTGAGCGCTACCTGCGGCACGGTCTTGTTGTACTCGCTGGCGAGGGCCTGCAGCGCGGGGTCGTCGACGCGCGGCGCGGGCGCGTCCGGCCTCGCCTTGAAGGGGAACAGCGACCCGAAGGGCGTGTACCCGCACACCACGATGTTAGATCACTCACCAGGTATCTGAGCGCTACCTGCGGCACGGTCTTGTTGTACTCGCTGGCGAGGGCCTGCAGCGCGGGGTCGTCGACGCGCGGCGCGGGCGCGTCCGGCCTCGCCTTGAAGGGGAACAGCGACCCGAAGGGCGTGTACCCGCACACCACGATGTTAGATCACTCACCAGGTATCTGAGCGCTACCTGCGGCACGGTCTTGTTGTACTCGCTGGCGAGGGCCTGCAGCGCGGGGTCGTCGACGCGCGGCGCGGGCGCGTCCGGCCTCGCCTTGAAGGGGAACAGCGACCCGAAGGGCGTGGACCCGCACACCACGATGTTAGATCACTCACCAGGTATCTGAGCGCTACCTGCGGCACGGTCTTGTTGTACTCGCTGGCGAGGGCCTGCAGCGCGGGGTCGTCGACGCGCGGCGCGGGCGCGTCCGGCCTCGCCTTGAAGGGGAACAGCGACCCGAAGGGCGTGTACCCGCACACCACGATGTTAGATCACTCACCAGGTATCTGAGCGCTACCTGCGGCACGGTCTTGTTGTACTCGCTGGCGAGGGCCTGCAGCGCGGGGTCGTCGACGCGCGGCGCGGGCGCGTCCGGCCTCGCCTTGAAGGGGAACAGCGACCCGAAGGGCGTGTACCCGCACACCACGATGTTAGATCACTCACCAGGTATCTGAGCGCTACCTGCGGCACGGTCTTGTTGTACTCGCTGGCGAGGGCCTGCAGCGCGGGGTCGTCGACGCGCGGCGCGGGCGCGTCCGGCCTCGCCTTGAAGGGGAACAGCGACCCGAAGGGCGTGTACCCGCACACCACGATGTTAGATCACTCACCAGGTATCTGAGCGCTACCTGCGGCACGGTCTTGTTGTACTCGCTGGCGAGGGCCTGCAGCGCGGGGTCGTCGACGCGCGGCGCGGGCGCGTCCGGCCTCGCCTTGAAGGGGAACAGCGACCCGAAGGGCGTGGACCCGCACACCACGATGTTAGATCACTCACCAGGTATCTGAGCGCTACCTGCGGCACGGTCTTGTTGTACTCGCTGGCGAGGGCCTGCAGCGCGGGGTCGTCGACGCGCGGCGCGGGCGCGTCCGGCCTCGCCTTGAAGGGGAACAGCGACCCGAAGGGCGTGTACCCGCACACCACGATGTTAGATCACTCACCAGGTATCTGAGCGCTACCTGCGGCACGGTCTTGTTGTACTCGCTGGCGAGGGCCTGCAGCGCGGGGTCGTCGACGCGCGGCGCGGGCGCGTCCCCCCTCGCCTTGAAGGGGAACAGCGACCCGAAGGGCGTGTACCCGCACACCACGATGTTAGATCACTCACCAGGTATCTGAGCGCTACCTGCGGCACGGTCTTGTTGTACTCGCTGGCGAGGGCCTGCAGCGCGGGGTCGTCGACGTGCGGCGCGGGCGCGTCCGGCCTCGCCTTGAAGGGGAACAGCGACCCGAAGGGCGTGTACCCGCACACCACGATGTTAGATCACTCACCAGGTATCTGAGCGCTACCTGCGGCACGGTCTTGTTGTACTCGCTGGCGAGGGCCTGCAGCGCGGGGTCGTCGACGCGCGGCGCGGGCGCGTCCGGCCTCGCCTTGAAGGGGAACAGCGACCCGAAGGGCGTGTACCCGCACACCACGATGTTAGATCACTCACCAGGTATCTGAGCGCTACCTGCGGCACGGTCTTGTTGTACTCGCTGGCGAGGGCCTGCAGCGCGGGGTCGTCGACGCGCGGCGCGGGCGCGTCCGGCCTCGCCTTGAAGGGGAACAGCGACCCGAAGGGCGTGTACCCGCACACCACGATGTTAGATCACTCACCAGGTATCTGAGCGCTACCTGCGGCACGGTCTTGTTGTACTCGCTGGCGAGGGCCTGCAGCGCGGGGTCGTCGACGCGCGGCGCGGGCGCGTCCCCCCTCGCCTTGAAGGGGAACAGCGACCCGAAGGGCGTGTACCCGCACACCACGATGTTAGATCACTCACCAGGTATCTGAGCGCTACCTGCGGCACGGTCTTGTTGTACTCGCTGGCGAGGGCATGCAGCGCGGGGTCGTCGACGCGCGGCGCGGGCGCGTCCGGCCTCGCCTTGAAGGGGAACAGCGACCCGTAGGGCGTGTACCCGCACACCACGATGTTAGATCACTCACCAGGTATCTGAGCGCTACCTGCGGCACGGTCTTGTTGTACTCGCTGGCGAGGGCCTGCAGCGCGGGGTCGTCGACGCGCGGCGCGGGCGCGTCCGGCCTCGCCTTGAAGGGGAACAGCGACCCGAAGGGCGTGTACCCGCACACCACGATGTTAGATCACTCACCAGGTATCCGAGCGCTACCTGCGGCACGGTCTTGTTGTACTCGCTGGCGAGGGCTTGCAGCGCGGGGTCGTCGACGCGCGGCGCGGGCGCGTCCGGCCTCGCCTTGAAGGGGAACAGCGACCCGAAGGGCGTGTACCCGCACACCACGATGTTAGATCACTCACCAGGTATCTGAGCGCTACCTGCGGCACGGTCTTGTTGTACTCGCTGGCGAGGGCCTGCAGCGCGGGGTCGTCGACGCGCGGCGCGGGCGCGTCCGGCCTCGCCTTGAAGGGGAACAGCGACCCGAAGGGCGTGTACCCGCACACCACGATGTTAGATCACTCACCAGGTATCTGAGCGCTACCTGCGGCACGGTCTTGTTGTACTCGCTGGCGAGGGCCTGCAGCGCGGGGTCGTCGACGCGCGGCGCGGGCGCGTCCGGCCTCGCCTTGAAGGGGAACAGCGACCCGAAGGGCGTGTACCCGCACACCACGATGTTAGATCACTCACCAGGTATCTGAGCGCTACCTGCGGCACGGTCTTGTTGTACTCGCTGGCGAGGGCCTGCAGCGCGGGGTCGTCGACGCGCGGCGCGGGCGCGTCCGGCCTCGCCTTGAAGGGGAACAGCGACCCGTAGGGCGTGTACCCGCACACCACGATGTTAGATCACTCACCAGGTATCTGAGCGCTACCTGCGGCACGGTCTTGTACTCGCTGGCGAGGGCCTGCAGCGCGGGGTCGTCGACGCGCGGCGCGGGCGCGTCCGGCCTCGCCTTGAAGGGGAACAGCGACCCGAAGGGCGTGTACCCGCACACCACGATGTTAGATCACTCACCAGGTATCTGAGCGCTACCTGCGGCACGGTCTTGTTGTACTCGCTGGCGAGGGCCTGCAGCGCGGGGTCGTCGACGCGCGGCGCGGGCGCGTCCGGCCTCGCCTTGAAGGGGAACAGCGACCCGAAGGGCGTGTACCCGCACACCACGATGTTAGATCACTCACCAGGTATCTGAGCGCTACCTGCGGCACGGTCTTGTTGTACTCGCTGGCGAGGGCCTGCAGCGCGGGGTCGTCGACGCGCGGCGCGGGCGCGTCCGGCCTCGCCTTGAAGGGGAACAGCGACCCGAAGGGCGTGGACCCGCACACCACGATGTTAGATCACTCACCAGGTATCTGAGCGCTACCTGCGGCACGGTCTTGTTGTACTCGCTGGCGAGGGCCTGCAGCGCGGGGTCGTCGACGCGCGGCGCGGGCGCGTCTGGCCTCGCCTTGAAGGGGAACAGTGACCCGAAGGGCGTGTACCCGCACACCACGATGTCCTGTGACTTGCAGTACGCCAGCAATTCCGGCTATTGCAGGTTCAGGTTGAGCTACAAATAAGTTTAATATGGTAAGTAAGCAGGAGTCATCTCCGACGACCGAAGTCCATCGGGGGTACGGGCTTTGAGGTTGGGCCTCTTTGCCCGGGCGTTTCATATGATACCGTGGGCTCTTTCTTTCAGTCCTTGTCAGTCATAACCGGGGCCGCGCCTGTAAATCAGCGACCGTGGGGATAAAGTCTCAACTCACTCAATGTGGTGGTAGTATTATTGACTACTGTCGATTCCGGTAGCAGTTTTATCATATCCAGTGCGTCGTCCTCTTCGTTGCCAGAGTTGGGATGTGCCGGAGACACTGGAAGTAGGAGTTCGCGGAGCAGGGAATGCCCGTTCGGTGGTCTCGCTTGAATCGGGGATATACTGTGGAAGTGTGTAGCACCTATTTATGTCCGCGCGAAGAACCTCAAGCTCCAGGGCTTAGATATATTCAGGCTCTGCCTGGAATCGCTGGAAATGACGTTGCATATATTTTATCTGTTACTGCCCCGCTTTATTGCATAAATTAAGCATCCATCTAGGGAAACAAATCGTGCACTCTGAGCAGGCTACACTTATCCCAGCCAAGAACATGCTGCTGTTTCTGGCGGCAACAAGCATTGGATAGGAACTGTAAATAGTGGCGAGCACAATGGACCGGCGACGGTCGACGTGCTACAGGGACTCGGGACCTGCGTAGCCGCGCATTTAGAAGAATAGAATAACTACAGTTCCTACAAACTGCCACTAGATGTCGTTGTACGTTTTAACATCGCGCGAAGACCCTTTTTCTTCTTCTTCTTCGCGCGAAGACATTGCCTACCTCAAAAGCTAGACTACCTCTATTGTAGTATGAGTAATCCCTCACTCCAAAGGTCACATGACCGACCCAAAGTCCCTGTCGTATTAACGACAGGCGGAAGATCCGGCATGCAGGGGGCTACTTCCCGATCAAGGCGATCCCCCACGCCCCGAGTAATCCCTCAGATAGACATTACCTCGACCTGCAGCGCGGCCGGCTTCTCCAGGCCGCTGTCGATGAGGCGTTGGATCTGCTGCCGGTTGAAGTTGGACACGCCGATGGAGCGCGCCAGCCCCAGCTGTTTGGCCTCCACCATGCCGCGCCACGTGTCCACGTAGTCGGTCAGGTCGTACGACTGGTTGGCCTGCACGTATGAGTAGGTTAGGGCGTTGCGCTAACGTGATATGGTCCCGTTGCTTCACCGGGCGATGAGACGGAACACCGTGTGGTTTTAGTTGTTTAGAGTCCGATATACCTACTTATGTCGCGTCGTCCCGGGCGCGGTGGTATCCATGATGGATTTCCCCACGGAAACAAAGGAATCGCTTATGGCGACGTAAGAAATACGAATGAACTCAACATAACTTTTGTGCTCTCAGCTCTTCATGGTGACAAATCACCTGTTCATCAAAGCTGTTAAAAATGAATTATTTCTTACTGATTTATTAATATACGGGGTGTCTTCCAAAATACACGCCCGCTGCTAGTTTTAATTTTGTTAACCATTTTAAATTATCGGTTAAATTACAAAATGTTCACCAACTACAAAATATGTTTCTGACCTCACAGTTTACAAGCTAATATAATTATTATGCGTGCATTTTGACGTTGGTTACCACTCACCAAGTTTACCTTCAGATTACTTAATTTGAAACATGCCTATAGATGGGGCAAACGTCCAGTACGAGGCATAGAAAGTTTCGCGCTCGCTGCGCTCATGTACTCACGAACTGCCCGCACGGCCAGTGGATGAGGTACAGGTCGACATAGTCCATCTGCAGGTTCTTGAGGGAGTCCCTTAGGGCTGGTACGACATTCTCACGGGCGTGCTGGTCGTTAAAGAGCTGAGGAAATACATCACAATATTATGTTATCACTACATATTAATTAAAGAACTGCCCCCCCCCCCCCCCCCCCGAGCGACGATCCTAGACACAGCGCTACCAATATGTGACATGGAACATTGGTCATTGGTCGTCACTGACCGGACGTAGCCAAGAATTGGCTCAGACCTTCCACAGACGCAATATAAACATAATGTTGTATTCAAGAACTAACATGACGATGCTCGACCTAACGCCAGCAATGACTCAAGATCGCAACAAGTGGCGATCAAGTATCAGGAGGACCCCAAATTGGGAATGCGCCAGGGGAATGATGACGGGTCTTCAATCTTTTTATCTATGTGATCCATTTTATCTTTAGTTTTGAACAAAAACCCGCGAGTTTGGAGTAAGGTAACCCGTGACGTGAAAACCCATTGTTTTTCCGTGATAAAAGGTAGCCTCAGCGACATAAAAACTGTACCTTCGGTTCCGAAGGTACAGGTTCCCTAGGGAGTGAAGGAAAACAAAAAAAAAATGAATGAATGAAAAAATCAATCAGTCAGGTGATTTTACTACACCGATTTGCATGAATCGTTTTTAATCGATACAAAAAAGACTTCTAGTTCTGAATCCTCAACCCTAATGCTGCAGGGTCACTGTCCACCTAAATTGTGGTGATTTATTAACCGTCGATTACGAATAGTTGTTGAAGATACAAAGCAAGGATAACATGGTTATTCCAAGAGCCAACTCCTCAATGATGCTGCAGGGTTCGGCCCGCGCGGACGAGGTCGCACGCATGAGCGAGTGGGTTGATAAAGAAGAACATCTCACCTTGGTAGTCACAAACACCTCCTCCCTGGGCAGCCCCGAGGCGCGCACGGCTCTGCCCACCGCCTCCTCGGTCTTGTAGACCCACGCGGTGTCGATGTGCCTGTAGCCAGCTTCCAGCGCCCACAACGAACATCTCACCTTGGTAGTCACAAACACCTCCTCCCTGGGCAGCCCCGAGGCGCGCACGGCTCTGCCCACCGCCTCCTCGGTCTTGTAGACCCACGCGGTGTCGATGTGCCTGTAGCCAGCCTCCAGCGCCCACAACGAACATCTCACCTTGGTAGTCACAAACACCTCCTCCCTGGGCAGCCCCGAGGCGCGCACGGCTCTGCCCACCGCCTCCTCAGTCTTGTAGACCCACGCGGTGTCGATGTGCCTGTAGCCAGCCTCCAGCGCCCACAACGAACATCTCACCTTGGTAGTCACAAACACCTCCTCCCTGGGCAGCTCCGAGGCGCGCACGGCTCTGCCCACCGCCTCCTCGGTCTTGTAGACCCACGGGGTGTCGATGTGCCTGTAGCCAGCCTCCTGCGCCCACAACGAACATCTCACCTTGGTAGTCACAAACACCTCCTCCCTGGGCAGCCCCGAGGCGCGCACGGCTCTGCCCACCGCCTCCTCGGTCTTGTAGATCCACGCGGTGTCGATGTGCCTGTAGCCAGCCTCCAGCGCCCACAACGAACATCTCACCTTGGTAGTCACAAACACCTCCTCCCTGGGCAGCCCCGAGGCGCGCACGGCTCTGCCCACCGCCTCCTCGGTCTTGTAAACCCACACGGTGTCGATGTGCCTGTAGCCAGCCTCCAGCGCCCACAACGAACATCTCACCTTGGTAGTCACAAACACCTCCTCCCTGGGCAGCCCCGAGGCGCGCACGGCTCTGCCCACCGCCTCCTCGGTCTTGTAGACCCACGCGGTGTCGATTTGCCTGTAGCCAGCCTCCAGCGTCCACAACGAACATCTCACCTTGGTAGTCACAAACACCTCCTCCCTGGGCAGCCCCGAGGCGCGCACGGCTCTGCCCACCGCCTCCTCGGTCTTGTAGACCCACGCGGTGTCGATGTGCCTGTAGCCAGCCTCCAGCGCCCACAACGAACATCTCACCTTGGTAGTCACAAACACCTCCTCCCTGGGCAGCCCCGAGGCGCGCACGGCTCTGCCCACCGCCTCCTCGGTCTTGTAGACCCACGCGGTGTCGATGTGCCTGTAGCCAGCCTCCAGCGCTCACAACGAACATCTCACCTTGGTAGTCACAAACACCTCCTCCCTGGGCAGCCCCGAGGCGCGCACGGCTCTGCCCACCGCCTCCTCGGTCTTGTAGACCCACGCGGTGTCGATGTGCCTGTAGCCAGCCTCCAGCGCCGACAACGAACATCTCACCTTGGTAGTCACAAACACCTCCTTCCTGGGCAGCCCCGAGACGCGCACGGCTCTGCCCACCGCCTCCTCGGTCTTGTAGACCCACACGGTGTCGATGTGCCTGTAGCCAGCCTCCAGCGCCCACAACGAACATCTCACCTTGGTAGTCACAAACACCTCCTCCCTGGGCAGCCCCGAGGCGCGCACGGCTCTGCCCACCGCCTCCTCAGTCTTGTAGAGCCACGCGGTGTCGATGTGCCTGTAGCCAGCCTCCAGCGCCCACAACACGGCTTGCTCCATGCTCAAAACGGACTCATTAAAAGAGGGTACCTTTGATTTAAAGAATTTCTTTAAAAAAATGTCTGTAAAGTCAGTTTACGGACGAAAGTTTCACGTGATAACGTCATAAAGATGAACAGCGTGCTGCTAGAACTAGCTCGCGACACATCCGCTAACCACAGCGCGGACGCGATGACTGGCGGGCGCCGGGCGGTGACGGTCACAAGCCAACGCTAACACTAACATTGAAAGTTAAAAACTAGATCGCACTCGATGCACAGCGTGCTGCTAGTCACAAGCCAACGCTTGGGCCGATCGTGCCTCTCTATCGCTTATTATGCGGAACGTAACACTTTTTCGTGCGTGCAGCTGGTGTTATCGATTTATAAGACGTTTTCACGTCAAAAACCGACTTCAAATTTCAAACTCCCGCGCCACTATACAAAATAATATATAACTTATTGTTGATATTTTAAAAACCTCTCGACCGATTTCGATCAAATTTATATGGGACCACCTGGGAAGTATACCCTTTCAAACAAAAAAGTATTTTCAAAGGTGAACATACATGAAAAAAATCCGATGAATTTATATCCTCCTCCTTTTTTGAAGTTATACACTTGCTTGGACTTTAATAAAATAATGTAGTCATAGTCAGATGGTCGCTAACTAAGGGCCTCATAAGTAGGCCAGGACCGCTCAGCGGGCGATGGAGAGAGCTATGCTCGGAGTGTCCCTGCGGGATCGAATCAGAAATGAGGAGATCCGTGGGAGAACCAGAGTCTACGACATAGCTCAGCGAGTCGCGATACTGAAGTGGAAATTGGCGGGGCACATAGTTCGAAGAGCTGTTGGTCGTTGGGGTCCCAAGGTGCTGGAGTGGCGACCCCGCACCGGGAAGCGCAGTGTTGGCAGACCCCCCACCAGGTGGACCGACGACATCAAGCGAGTCGCAGGGAGCCGCTGGATCCAGGCGGCGCAAGACCGAGGCCTGTGGAAGTCCATGCAAGAGACCTTTGTCCAGCAGTGGACGTCTATCGGTTGATAAAGAATAAGAAGAAGATAGTCAGATACCGCAGGGTTCCCGAGCGCCGTCCCGAGCGCCAGCGCGGGCATCTGCCGGCCGTCGTTCAGCTGCAGCCGAGGGACTTGTACTGCTGCATTCTGGAATCAGCAACAAACATTGTTAAAAAATCGGTCAAATGCGAGTTGGGCCTCGCTCTTTTAGGGTTCCGTACATATGACCAAATCATACATATTTAGATATATCTTAGTTCTTAGATAGTACTAAATTAGCGGAAAAAATGCTCGTTTGTTTTGGTCATCACAAATTTGAAGGCCCCCATTTCTTCATTTATGAAGCTAAAAAACAATAAAAAATATATTTAAACTCAAGACAATGACACCCCACATGTCAGGGTCAAAAAATAAATTTTTATTTCGACTCCTTTATCATTTATGGGAGCCCCCTTTATTTTTTAATTTAATTTAATTTTTATTATTTGTTGTTATAGCGGCAATAGAAATACATTCTGTGAAAATTTCAACTGTCTACCTATTACGGTTTATGAGATACAGCCCGCTGACAGACGGACGGACGAACAGCGGAGGCTAAGGCGACGATTTCGCATAGGCGTGGCGTCGCGCGGCGCGTGCGGCGTCAAGTCGCGCGTGAAGCTCAAACATTAGTAATAGGGTCCCGTTGGCGCCCTTTGGGTACGGAACCCTAAAAAAAATCATCATCATCATCATTAACAACCCATCAACAGCTCACTACTGAGCGCAGGTCTCCTCTCAGAGAAGGGTTATAGGCCATAGTCCACCACGCTGGCCCAATGCGAATTGGCGGACTTGACACATCTTCGAGAACATTATGAAGAACTCTCAGATGTGGTTTCCTCACAATGTTTTCCTTCACCGTTGAAGCAAGTGATATTTAATTGCTTAAACGCACTTGACTCCGAAAAGTCAGAGGTGCGTACCCGGGATCGAACCTGCGACCCCCGAATAGGAGACCACAGTCCTAACCACTACTAATTACTACCACTAATTCTTATTTTTTCTAGCTTTGTATTAATATTAGTAGTATTTTATACTTTGTCGTAAGTAAAGATGATAAGGAGTCAAGATTATCAGCCTATCAGGTCACGTTTGACAAAAAACTGAGAAGAATCTACCAAGACTTAGAAATAGCGAGGTTATTAGTTAGACCTGAATGTTGCATGTAACCGCAGTACCTCCCTCCCTACCTACTGCCACTTTTAAAAATTACATCGACAATTTTCGTTAGCTCAGAAAGGAGTAAACTATAGCAAGAGATATTAGAATATTACTAGCTGATGCCCGCGACTTCATCCGCGTGGATTTAGTTTTTAAAACCCCTCTTTGATTTTTCGGGATAAAAAGTAGCTTATGTCAACTATAGCCATGCAAAAATCACGTCGGTCCGTGGCTCTGTTGCGGCGTGATTGAAGGACAAACCAACAAACACATTTTCGCATTTATAATATTATATACTTAGTGTGATTAATGATTGTACACACTAGTGAAATTATGTAATGCCTACAATATACAGGGCCTTGTATTCTTGGTTTCCTTATTTGAGAGCATGAGATCTCCATAACGTTCTCAAAGGTGTGTGAAGTCTGCCAAAACGCACTTGGTCAACGAGGTGGACAATGTCATCAACACCTTAATATTATACAATAGGTAAAACTTCGAAACGTCCTTAAACTTACAGCTTTAAGTAGGACCTTGATATTTGCAATAACATTATGTACTTAACGATACTGGTACGAGACCGGCCGGTCGTTGCAACGTTGCATATAAATCACCATAACTTTTCAAGTACCTAAATCTTGCACACAGCTTAAAATTTACTACAAATAATAAAATTTACGTTTTAATTTAATAACTTACAGTGTTGTAAATAAACAGCAGAAATGAAATTAAAACTGGTTTGGAGGCCATTCTGACCGGAGAGTAACTTTGCTACTGGCCAACTGCCAAGTGGGCGCTTCGAAGTCAATACCTATACTTAAATTCAACTTGTTTGATATAAAAAACGTAATGGCTGCTTCACATTACCCCAGTAGCTGTCAGTCCGCCATAGGTACCGTGAAATTCAAAATGAATTATTTCATGAAAGCCAACTTTTGGCTCTTCTGACAATAAGTTTTAGTGCCTTTCCTGAATTTGTTTTTCTTGGGTTCCTTTAAACCAAGAGTTTAACATCGGGAGTGATTGCAGTCATATTCTAGTCTCATCATTCTGCCTTCCTTGCACTGAAGTTTGGCGGTCATCATGCGAAAAGATTTTTCTATTTATTGCCGCATCTTTTAATTCTGGATAAGTCAGCCCTGTCTCGTGTCCACTCCCTCGTCTGATTGCACCTCTTGCTGCAATTCTCCCTCTCAGCACTTGTTTTAAGAATGAGAATTGGGCTCCTCTTTGTAGGTGTCCTAAAGCTACTTTTCTTCATGATGATGTATGATGGTGGACATGACTTTTGTGGACTCATTCCAGTACCCTTACAGTATCAGTACTAGTTCTAGTCTATAAAACAAGTGTAAATTAAAAATTTTATTTTTAAATACAAGCTTTTAGTAGCTACATCATTGGACTCTAGATATCATCTAGAATCAGAGTTCTTGTTATGATGAATCAAACGAGCCTAAACTCGATGGGGTTACATCGTTTTATTATAGAGTTCCGATAGCCATCTTCCGTCTCCATCATCAGATCAGCTCCATGTCACAATAATATTGCATTGTCATCCGATTTACACATACATGCAAAATTTCAGCTCAATCGGAAACCGGGAAGTGGTTCTAATTCATCTTGCAAGTTGCAAGATTTGACCCAAACAAATAAATAAATAAACTGGTCAAGCTAAATAAAAGCTTGTAATTATTATTAAAAATAAAAGCTTGTAATAATTTAAAAAAACCTGGAAATATCGACCGCAAATATTACCGTTGCGCGCTGGAATGGAAACTTTTGATGTGGGTAGTGAATTGAACAATGTGAACCCGCCATTACAAGATCTTCGACCATAAAATAAACAAGTACGATTATTTGAATAAAGTTGAATGATAATTGATAAGTAAATACTTATTGTTTTCCTAAATAGGGAAGACTGACACGATCAATTTCCTAGTTTAGTGGTCTAGGGTAATTTAAACCAAAGCCTCTATAATAATTTGTGTACCTTCATCACCAGTGCTTTCCAGCATTGATCGCCAACTCGTCAAGTTTAAGCCTAATTATAAAGAAAATTACTTATTTTTATTTTTGTTGTAAAACTTCTTTGTCAACCAATGGTCGTCTCTCGTACGGATTTTCACAGGACTCGGTCTTGCGCCGCCTTAATCCAGCGACTCCCTGCAACTTGTATTGTAGAGTGTAAAAATATAAAGAGTGTATCTATTAGAATAAAGTTAGTATTAATCCAACATTCGGTGTTTCATTACGCCCCCAAGACCCCGCCTTACATGGCAACCCTGCCTTATATGGCATCCGGGCCATCCGCGCAGTACGGATAGGTTTATTGTGTTTTTAATTTGAACATGTGTGAATCAAGTAATAAAATACTATTGCAAATTGATAACTTTTTTAAAGACTGGTTTATGATTTTTGCAATGTCAGCTGCGTTAATAGTAGTCGTCATAATGGTTATATTATTATGCTGTGGACGGCGTCGTTAAAACCGTTAAAAGACTGTTTCAAGGTTTAAAAACAAGAAAATGGGTGCAGGAAGTACAAAAGAAGAGGTTATCGGCCGGTGGTTCAAACCAGGCATCCGTGGAAGAAATTAGGATGCATATTAGCACCACGAATATTATTTTACTCATAATGTTGACTGTAATGTTGTTGGGAGTACTATATGCGGCATACAGCTTGTACAAAAAATGCCATCTTCAGTGGATTGATCAGCAATTCCACCATCACACCCTGCGGCGTTCGTTCCTGCGTGCAATTCCGCAATCACCTAGGGTCAGTGCGGAAGTTTAAAAGTGAAATCGTGCGAAATTATGTGCAGTGTCATACAGTAACTTTATTCCATTTACCTAAACCTGTGTAGAACTATTACGTGTATAAATTACAAACACTTTATTATTCTAAGTGCATTGAACTGAAAAGACAATAATCACGCATCAAATTACGGTATGGATACTTAAGTGTAGAATTAATAAAATGTATTCGATAGAGATAAACTGCGTATACTATGTTATTGTTATTATAAGTTATGGCATCTACTTTAGAATTATTATGTAATGAAATTAAAGAAATAAGAGTATACTTGATTAAAGTGGGTCCAAGTCGTAGAACTGAGAGTCTACTGAATAAAAAATTAGGTGAAGCAAATAATATTTTTATAAGATATACTAATTATGTGTCTCAAATATCAAGCGATATTAAGAATGGCAAAGTATCAAGTAGCGATTCTGAGTTAATTTATAAATACGTTAAAAAGTATGTAAAAGTAAGGATTATATAACAATGGCTACTTTCGATATTAAAGTGGCGTTAAATTTATTGCCCCTCATGACTGATGAGGAGGCAAACATCAAACAGTTAATTGATGGGATCGAATATTACAATTCCATACTTACTACACCGGAATGCAGGAGACAACTGGTTAATTTTGTATTAAAAAATAGATTATCCCAATCTGCAAAATTGGAATTGTCTCTCGACTACCCAGGTGTGGATGAGTTAGTGAGTGACATGAAAAGGGTTTTATTGCCTCAAAAGTCTGCAACAGCTATCCAGACCAAACTTAACTCAATAAAGCAGAACGACTTGTCAATAAAAGACTACGGCAAACAAATATCCGATTGAAGACTACAGCTTCAGAAAACGGGAGGTTTTTAATAAAATCTTCAGTTTAATCGGTTTAACATCTTGTATTCTTATAATTCGTACTTTTACACAGAACTATGTTATTAAAAATATCTTATGGTAAATAATAATCACTTAAACAGCGACCGTCCATAGCATCGCTTGACAAAAGAATGTGGCTTACACCGCCGTCAGCCGTAGAGCAATAATAATAAGATCTATTGAATATTATTATTTCTAAGGAATACCTAAATTAACAAATCAAGACATTTTAGTAATTTTGAAAATGAGACTTATATATAACACCAGTAGGCTTACAGCTCGGCCTTCCTGCAGTGAGCGAGTCCCTTCGCTCCTGACTGAGAAATTTTCGAATCTACGAAAGTAACTAGGTAATTCTAACAAAACAATTTAAAAGTACCTATTTTAGTTAAGATATCTGGAAAATGAGACTTACATAATAATAATATTTATAATTTTAATAGGGTAAATAGGCCTTCCTACGGTATACAGTAACAATACAGCTCGGCCTTCCTACAGTGAGAGAGTCCCTTCCCTCTTGGCTGAGAATTTTTCAATGTATACCAAAGGGTTAAAACTTATGTTTTATGACGTGTCTTATGACACGTCAACAAAAATAACTTTAGTGTAACAAACGAATCTATAAAGTTACTAATTCTAAAAAACAATTTAAAAGTATTTTAATTAAATGAAATATTTATATATGAAAAATAGTTTATCTAAAGTTGAGACTAATACTATAAAATGTATAGTATATTAATTAACACATTTTTTTAACAACAAAGAATTTAAGTATTTGAATACTGTACTGGTGTACTAGAAAAATATTATTACAATCTTTTTAGTTTTATAATATAAATCTTATCGCTGTAGTATAATTATTCTTGTATAATAATTTATTATTCTTCGTCAGAATCATTTTCTTTGCAACTACTTTCTAAATCCCTAGAAAAATTTAGCCACGGCTGTATTTTGTCTACTGCAACTACGGCTTCATAGCGGCGATTATTTTTACGTGATCGCGGCGTATCTTCAATGACATACCTATCTTTAGGAAGAACTTTTATGATACGATTTGGACCCTGATACCTAACGACCAATTTCTGTGACTGCCCTTCATGTGGTACTTGCCGTTCTACTCTGACCAGGTCACCTTTGGAATATTGTTTTGGAGTTTTCTTACGGCCATTGTAATTCTCTCTGTCCTTGGCTTGTTTTTCTATTATCTTTTCTCTGGCTTCTTCTCTACTATTTACTAATTCATCTTCAGATAACATATTAATATTATCATTTAAAATTGCGCTTAGGATCCCTTCACTTCTACATTTATTGTTGAATCCAAAAAGCAACTCGATTGGTGTCGTTTGAGTTGTTTTGTGTGGTGTCGTATTTATTCCTAACTGAACATCTAAAATGTGATCGTCCGAAGATCTTTCGTCTTTATCGTGACTCGAAGTGAACAGAGCGTTTAAAGGTTCTGTTGAACCTCTCCACTTGACCATTCGCTCTAGAAGTTGCCACTGCGTTTATAATATGCTTAATTCCGCAAGATTTTATGAAGCCCTTAATGACGCCACTTGTGAAACTTGTCCCTTTATCTGTAATAAGACGGGTCGATACGTCAAAATTACTGATGTGATCTTTGAGGACCCTTATCGTAGTCATAGATTTCGTATCCTTAACAGGTGTCATATTAACGAATTTTGTAAATCCATCGACAATCACAATAAGGTAACAATTGCCTTTCTTACTTTTTATAAAAGGACCAAGATGAACCACGTGGATTGTATGAAAATGCACGCTTGGTTTATCTATCGGATGTAGGTCTCCTTCACGCTTTCCTCTGTAAGCAACAACAACAAGAAGAAACATATTTACTCACGAATTTCCGCATCTTTTCGAACCAGTAATTTTTGCGGATGCGTTGCAATGACCAACGTCGTCATGATTCATTTTAAGAATTTGCCAACACATCTCTCTTGGCACGTGCCACTTCATTTCCTCCCCAACAATTCGGTACACACGATTATTCTTTAATTTGTATTTTTTTTATGAATATCTATCATTTGTTCTGTATCAGGAGAAGATAGTATTTCTCTAATCTTCTTTACTTCCTCATCAGCGGTAGCGATTGTACAGTCACAATCCAATCTTCTTCAGAATTTTTGATGGTAATGAAATTTTTACCTCGAGCTGTATTTTATTAATGGTGCGCTGGAAAACTGAGGGCGCATTCACTAACCCAAATGGCATCCGGTTGTATTCATACTGGCCGTCAGGGGTTACGAAAGCTGTTTTGTGTCGTGACTCTTCCGCTATTGATATTTGATAATACCCAGAGGCTAAGTCCAAAGATGTGAATACTTTGTTGACTTTGATATTTGGTCGAGTTGATTTTCAATACGAGGGAGTGGGAGTGGGAGTTTCTTCTTTGTTTTGTGATTTAGTGCTCTAAAATCTACACATAAGCGTTTATCGCCGGTTGTTTTTTCTGCACGAATGAAATTGGACTAGCGTACGGCGAAGTTGATTCCCTAATTACACCATGCTCGATCATCTCTTGTATCATGTTTCTAACCAAGGTTCGATCAGGGTAACACATACGATAAGGTCGATAGACAACCGGTTCCGTGTCATCAAGCTCTATCACCATCTATATCAGGTTCGTAAAACCCAGACCATACAGTCCATTCGAAAAACAATTGTGATATTTTCCTATTAATTCTTGTAATCTCATTCGTTCATCTGCACTCAAATTATTATTACAGTTTAAATCATTTTTATGGGTTTCACGAAACGTAACATTGAATGAATTAAGGACGTGCTTCGACTATATAGGACATTTGGGAATCACGCGCGTCACAAGTGTTCCCTTCTCAATCGTGATCACGTGAGACGACACGTTATGAATTAGCAGAGCACTACGCCCACCTCTACCCTCATAATCTCCCGGACGAAGATAATATTCCTTCTCTTCTGGACCTCTGACAGAACCATTCACAAAAACTTGTCCACATATAGTGGGCTCTGTAGCGATGGAAACAGCACGTAATGCGTTTAGGGGTATTTCCGTATCTTTATTCGCTACTAATCGTCTTTGGACACTTGGAATCTTCTGCAATATAACCGCTGTAGGAGTCTTTGTAATAATAATGTCCGATTTTTTCCGGTTGAGAGAGTGACCTAATAAGACTGAGTGATTAATAACATGATCATCAACAACATACATATTAATCGTTTCCTTTATTCCATGTACTTCTACAGAAACTATAATATTGTCATACCTACTGGAGATAAGAAATTGGCACCAATGCCTCTGAGGACAAGCAAGTCCTCCGGTACTGCTATTTCTAAATTAAATTCTTTGGCCTTTGATGAGAGAACACTGACTTCCTAAATCTAAATGACGATCTACAGAGTTATTATTTGTCTTTTTAATTCGTCGCGATTTTCTTAACATTTAATTTCTAAAGCTATATTTGTTTAAATGGCACAAGTTTTCGCAGACCGAACACTTTGCAGGAGATTTGCTGCACCTAAAGCTTGGGTGACCAGGTTCATCGCAATTTAATCATATCATTTTCGGATCATTTTTTTGACTGCTGGATCTGGCAATTGGGGTAAGATTTTTGCGTTCTCTCCAAAATTTAGACGGTGATTCATGAGTTTCATGGTTTTGCCCTACTTTAATGGTTCTGAAAATTACGCAGCCTGCGCACCAATTTTAACAGCCCTATCTTCAACGCCATACAGTAAACAATCTACAGCCTGACGTCCGTAAAGCTTACATCTATTTATCTTAGCATAATAATACTGTTCAAGAGACTTAACTCACTTAGCCAGCATTTCAGTCAAGAGCTCAGCGTAGTCTTCTCGTATGGGAAATGATTCTATCAATTTATTTTTCCACTCAGTCCATGTATGTTTCATAGTCGGCCAGCTCTGGAACTATGACTTGGCTACACCTGCTAATTTGAAGAGGGCGTAATGGATGATTTCCTTTGTATCCCAACCACTGTTTTTTAAGCCAAGTTAGAATAGTTTGTTCTCTCGACATTGGATCATATTCAGGAATAATATTAGTCTGAAAGTTAGCTTTGACTTTTCTGAACTCTTGACTGACTGCAGTATCGACATCTATTTGCTTTTTACTTTGCTTTTTATTACTTGTTTATTTTGTTACTCTGAACCTCATTATCACGCACCCGTGACATCCCTGGTAGCTCTGAATAAAAATGTCTCTGCCATCTTCTATCTTGATTTTCATCGAAAAGCTGTTGACGCTCTCCGTCGACATGTTTATTTGTGTTACTGTCAGCCTCAGTATCACGCACCCGTGACACCCCTGGTAACTGTTGACGCTCTCCGTCAACATGTTTAATTGTGTTACTCACAACCTCAGTATCACGCACCCGTGACACCCCTGGTCTTTGTTGACGCTCTCCGTCAACATGTTTATTTGTGTTACTCTCAACCTCAGTATCACGCACCCGTGACACCCCTGGTCGTTGTTGACGCTCTCCGTCAACATATTTATTTGTGTTACTCTCAACCTCAGTATCACGCACCCGTGACACCCCTGGTCGTTGTTGACGCTCTCCGTCAACATATTTATTTGTGTTACTCTCAACCTCAGTATCACGCACCCGTGACACCCCTGGTCGTTGTTGACGCTCTCCGTCAACATATTTATTTGTGTTACTCTCAACCTCAGTATCACGCACCCGTGACACCCCTGGTCGTTGTTGACGCTCTCCGTCAACATATTTATTTGTGTTACTCTCAACCTCAGTATCACGCACCCGTGACACCCCTGGTCGTTGTTGACGCTCTCCGTCAACATGTTTATTTGTGTTACTTTTAACCTCAGTATCACGCACCCGTGACACCCCTGGTTGATCTGAAATAAAACGTCTTACTCTTTTCTTGACCCTCAAACCTGGGTACACTTGGTTCTGTACTAAACCTGCCATAGGCTGCTCTTTGTTGCCGATTATTTCTCAGATCTAGGGTTTCCCGTACCCAGGCGTACTCATCTACGCTTATCATCATCTTGATTCATAGTCTATCTCCATGGTTGATCTGAAATAAAACGTCTTACTCTTTTGACTTGACCCTCAAACCTGGGTACACTTGGTTCTGTACTAAACCTGCCATAGGCTGCTCTTTGTTGTCAATTATCTCTCAGATCTAGGGTTTCCCGTACCCTGGTGTACTCATCTACGCTTATCATCATCTTGATTCATAGTCTATCTCCATGGTTGATCTGAAATAAAACGTCTTACTCTTTTGACTTGACCCTCAAACCTGGGTACACTCGGTTCTGTACTAAACCTGCCATGGCTGCTCTTTGTTGCCGATTATCTCTCAGATCTAGGGTTTCCCGTACCCTGGCGTACTCATCTACGCTTATCATCATCTTGATTCATTGTCTATCTAAATCCTGAAACTGACAAATTTCTGCTTAGTAAACTCGTTCACAATAATTAAAATGTTAAACCTGAGCATCACTCGTCATCATATTAGAGCTTTATCGTCTCGTCGGTCCTTTTAAATAATGATGTAATTCTATACTTCACAATCTTGCATGATTTTTAAATTCGAAGTTTAAAGATGTTAAAAATACATACGGTGTATCTATCAAAACATTCAACAATCTTTTCTTTATCATAATAATAATAAAGTTATTTAACTAACTTTGTCTAACTGGTATCAATGCGAGTATTTCATAATATACCTAATAGCTGAATAGGGACAATACCTCCTCGAAATACGTCAGACATTCAGGAACTCGACATAACACAATCAGAATCAGCTAAACAGTAATTTAGTAAGTACTTATAACACATGCGTGCATTTATGCCACCTATTTCAAAAGATCTTTTCCATTTTATTCTTAACTAACTTACGCTCTCGGCCCTCGGGCCTCTATAATAGTAAAATTAATTACGTTAATATAAACACCAAACTCCAAATAGCAAAGTCCGATAAGAACACAACTGAGAACAATAGATTCGGTTGTTGCGTTAACATAAACAGAGTTCAGCTGAACCACGGTGACTTTAGGGGCCCGTCTGGCGACATAACGATGTACCTACATGTTATATTACTACTTCGTATACATATTTTTCAACTGACTTCAAAAAGGAGGAGGTTCTCAGTTCGTCTGTATTTTTTTTTTATTATAATAAAATATGATACATAAAACTTAAAAATTCTTAATCAACCTAATCGTCGGCATGAAGAGGTTGAAAAGTAAAAACAAACAAAAATGCAGAACCTACCAAATAATAGCATCGAGCAATAAGTATACTTTTGAGTATGATAATCTTTTTTTTTTTTAATAAATAATCCATAAGACTTAAGATTTCGTAATCAACTTAATTGTAATAAAGAGATTGAAAAGTAAGAACAAATAAAAATACGGAACCCTCCCAGATAATAAAATTGAGTGATAAGTTAATAATTTGGGAACGATGTTCATTTACTAGCTTTAAAGATTTTACTCATAGATATATTTTCTCCTTTCTCCTAGATATTATTATAAGATTAAAAGCGAGAGAGAAAAAAAAATATAACACGTTACTTACACTTTTAGTTAGTTGGCGTGGAGTGGAAAATTGTGTTATTTTCCGGTGGTCCCACTTCTGAAGCTGAAGACTACAGCTTCAGAAAACGGGAGGTTTTTAATAAAATCTTCAGTTTAATCGGTTTAACATCTTGTATTCTTATAATTCGTACTTTTACACAGAACTATGTTATTAAAAATATCTTATGGTAAATAATAATCACTTAAACAGCGACCGTCCATAGCATCGCTTGACAAAAGAATGTGGCTTACACCGCCGTCAGCCGTAGAGCAATAATAATAAGATCTATTGAATATTATTATTTCTAAGGAATACCTAAATTAACAAATCAAGACATTTTAGTAATTTTGAAAATGAGACTTATATATAACACCAGTAGGCTTACACGATCTGTTCGTGAATCTCACGGTGTCGCAGGCCAAAGGGAATACCGAAGGTTACATTTTTCTCAAACCAATAAATGAACAACATGCGGTAAAAAAATTTGCCGATGGCTTGCGAAACCGAAGATTGAGCACTATAATAGCGTCTAGAAATTTCAGTTCCCTCAAGGAGGCGATTCAGGCGGCACAAGATGAAGAAATGTCTTCGTCGGCAAGTTTTGGCGAAGTTCTTGGTATTTACCATAATAATAGAGGTTTCAGGCAGAATTTTACAACAGGACGGCGAGGATACGCGAACCAAACATATCATCAGCGTAGGCCTCAGCGGGGAGGAGTTTATAACAATAACGGGCGGCGCGGTGGATGGAATGGGCCTCGCAACCAACACCAGCAGCAGGCTTCGTCCCGCGGCCGGCCATACAGAGGTAGGTCATACTATCATAATAATTATAATCGAAATCAAAGGATGAGCAATAAAAATATTAATGTTTTATCAGAACCGGAAGCAAAACCGGAACCAACAAATACAGAAAAAAAATTTTTTCGTGACTAAAATATTGTCATGTAATAGTAATTGTTCAATTAGCTTATCTTTAAACAATCATTCATATAATTGGTTACTCGATACGGGAGCATCGATCTCAGCTATAAAGTATAAACATGTTCTAGAAAATCAAATTTCATATTGCAAAGAAAACATCACCATAACAGGTGTAGGAGGTACGATTACAACGCTTGGATATTGTTATTTAAACTTAGATGTAAATGGGCATCAACTGAAGAATAAATTTTATATATTTAATTACTTGCCAATTAGAGCGAATGGCATCATCGGACAAGATTTTCTGACAAAATATAAAGCGGTATTAAATTTTAATCTAAATAAAATAACATTGACTACTTGTAATAATGAAATTAATTTGTCAATTTATACTGTAGAAAATAAGCGTTTGGAGATACCACCGAGATGCGAGTCGATTCACTATATACAAACAGACTTTACAGATGAGTGCGTAGTCTGCGCGTCATATATCAATGACGGGATTTACTTAGCAAGTTCGCTGGTTAAACCAATATGCGGCAGAATACCTATAAAAATATTAAACACTACGGGAGCATCATTTTACACTGAATGAAATCAAACCGATTATTCATAGAGCTTGTGATTATAAAATATGCGCTTTTACGAACTGCGAATCGAATGCTGATCGTGTTAAGAAATTATTTTCATCGTTGCAATTAGACCATCTAAATAACGAAGAACAGGTTTCTGTAGGGAACCTATGCGCAAAGTATAGTGACGTATTTTATTTACCAGGGGATAGATTAGCCACGACTAATATTTATAAGCACTCGATAACTCTAAAGCCGAATGTGTCTCCTATATTCTCTAAACCATATAGA
Source organism: Oeneis ivallda (assembly GCA_029955525.1). Classification (NCBI taxonomy): domain Eukaryota; kingdom Metazoa; phylum Arthropoda; class Insecta; order Lepidoptera; family Nymphalidae; genus Oeneis; species Oeneis ivallda. The sequence continues at coordinate 549,453 of JARPMR010000028.1, forward strand.
TTACCTCACGCTCAGAAGAAAGAAATAGATAGACAGATAGGAAAAATGTTGGAGGAAGGAATTATTGAGGAGAGTACAAGTGAATGGAGTAGCCCCGTGTTATTAGTTCCAAAAAAGCTTGACACTACTGGTGAGAAAAAATGGAGATTAGTAATCGATTATAGGAAATTAAACAACTGTATTCAAGACGATAAATTCCCTCTCCCAAACATAACCGAAATACTAGATTCTTTGTCAGGATGTATTTATTTCAGTCATTTAGATTTATACCAAGGCTTTCATAATGTTGAACTTGAGAAAGACAGCCGAAAATATACAGCATTTTCTTCGGGACGTTATCAACTGACAAGAATGCCTATGGGGTTGAAAACTAGCCCTTCTTCATTTTCTCGTATGATGACAATGGCTATGGCGGGTCTTACATATGAAAAATGCTTAGTTTATCAAGATGATTTAATTGTTTTCGGAAGGAATTTGGCAGAAAAGTCGAAAAACTTACAAGATGTTTTTGAGAGGTTACGCAAAGTCAATCTTAAACTTAACCCTACAAAATGCGAATTTTTCAAAAAGGAAATTAATTATTTAGGGCATGTAGTATCAAAGGAAGGTGTCTTGCCGGATCCAGGGAAAATAGAAGTTGTTAAAAATTATCCTTGTCCAAAGTCTGTTGACGAGGTCAAGCGATTCACAGCCTTTGTCAACTATTATAGGAAATTTATACCAAATTTTGCGGAAAAAGCTTATCCTTTACATAAACTGTGTAGGAAAAATGTCTCTTTTATTTGGGATGAAGAGTGCCAAAAATCATTTCAAACTCTGAAAAGTTGTATAGTTTCACCTCCAGTATTGCAATACCCAGATTTTTCAGAAGCTAACCAGTTTATCGTACAAACAGACGCATCGGGTTACGCGATAGGAGCCATACTATCGAATTCGGACGGTCGTCCAGTAGCTTATGCTAGCAGAGCTTTAAATAAAAATGAGCAAAATTATCCTACGATTCAAAAAGAACTTTTGGCTATAGTTTGGGCGGTAAAATATTTTCGTCCATACTTATGTGGTGGAAAAACCTACTTCGTAGCTGGCCGCGTTCCTGATGCTGGCCGCTCGTCTGTCCGAACAATTTCTACTTCGATGAATGTTATTTTTATATTAAGAACGTGCTCGTAATTCGAAATCGTGTGGTAGACTGATGCGTGATTAATGTGCGCGCTGGTCATTTACATTCTAGATTTTATCAAGAAAGGTCGGCCTCCTTGTTACTAAATTTACAGTGATTATTTTCATCAGTCAATTTCCGAACCTTGAAGCGAAAGCATCTCCTGACCTTTGACATTCAAAAGTAATTAATTCAGTCTATCACACAAAGTTCAATCCGCAACTCAGTTTCGCGATAGTGATTTCTCAGTGTTCTGTAATATTATAAGTAACAAATATACAGTGAAAATATAATCAATCTTTCATTGATGAAGAGCTCAGGGACTTCAACATGAATTAAGCATTTATAGTGGTGGTTAACCACTATAATTTGGTGACCCCGCACAAGGACAATTTAAGGTCAGTACAGTGACCCCGCGCGTAGGGGGTCCGCATTGTATGATGAATTTTCATTAAAGTGATTGAAGTGTTTGAAGAAAATTTTTACAAATTTTTACGAAGTATGTTGAGGAGTTGGAGGTCCCATTCCCAACAGTGATCCCGCGCGTGGAGGGGGTCCTTGTTATATGTGAATTTAAATATTGGAAGAAACAAATTGAAAATAATCTTTGGGGAAATAATTCAATGTGACAATTCAATTTCAATTCGGACATTTTGGAATAAATATTGACTTTGGAAAATAATATCAAAAGGAAATAAATATTTTGAAGAGGACAACTGTCAATAAATAATTTTCAGAAGAATTTTCATTCCGCCATTTTATATTGAAGATTTTCGCCGTGAATCATGAGAATTTGTGAAGCAAACATGAAAATTTTAAAGACTATAATGTGATATTATTAGGAAATAAAGATTGAAATTGTTAAATACTATTAACCATAATATTTATTTTATTTTTCAGGAATCTTAGGTAAATATTTTTTTTTTTTAAAGAAATAATGTAATTTTAAATTTATTTTTCCTTACAATAGCAGTTTCGTAATTCCTCAATATGGAGGAGAGATTTAGACAACTTGAGGAAGAGAACAGCAAACTAAAGGCAAGCCTCGAAGAGCTTGCGGACAAAGCTACTCCCTTATTTAAAGAAAATAATTTATTACGATCTCAGCTGGCTAGCGCATCCACATCCACACCGCTCCCCGCATCAGATAACACCTATATATAAAACCTTTTACATTTTTGTTTTAAATTTTTACATTTTTAGCAATTTTTATTTAGCATGACGGAAGCAATACTCGCCCGCATTGAAGAGCTGAGCCAGGAGGTCTCGGCCTTCAAAAGGAGCGAAGAATTTGAGCAGCAGAGATCGCGTAATTTTTCGCGAAATACACATAGGCCGAGAGATGGTCGCAATTCTAATTTGTGTTGGTATCATCATAGGTTTGCATCGCGCGCTGTTAAATGCGTGATGCCATGTAGATATTTCAACCAACCGGATCGTTTTCAGCGTCACAATTCGCGACGGTTCAACAACAGCAACAAAGTAAAGGCGGTACCCAGCGCGCATCCTGCGCGCAGCCGTCGCTTATTCGTTGGTGATTGGAAATCTGGTAAACGTTTTTTAATAGATACAGGGTCTGATGTTTCGTGTTTCCCCGTTTCGTGGTTAAGTCATCGTCCTAAGGTAGCGGATTATTGCATGCGCGCCGCTAACGGCAGCGACATTAAAACGTTCGGGACTGTTTTATTATCGCTTGATTTTAGGCTGAGGCGCGATTTCAGGTGGAATTTTATTATATGCGATGTTACAACTGCGATTATTGGTGCAGATTTTCTCGCCTATTTTAATTTATTGCCGGATTGCAGATCAGGTCGAATTATAGATAATTCCACTGGTCTCACATGTGTTGCGTTGATTCATTCGCACGAGCAAGTGAGCGTTAAAACTATAGCTTCGAGGAACGAAATTTTATCGGAATTTCCTGCGCTTACTCGTCCACCTGGTCCGGATAAGGAAATAAAACATAACACCGTGCATTACATTCGGACTACTGATGGTCCCCCGGTGTGCTGCCGACCACGTCGCCTTGGTCCGCTCAAGTTGGCCGTCGCTAAGAAGGAATTCAACAACATGATAGCTTGCGGTTATGCTAGGCCGTCTGATAGTCCGTGGTCCTCCCCTTTGCATTTAGCTCCAAAAGGTGAATCGGTTGGCGCCCGTGCGGTGATTATCGCGCATTAAACGCGAGAACAATCCCAGACCGCTACCCAGTAAGGCATATTGGTGATTTTAACCAAAATTTGGTTGGTTCATCGGTATTCAGCACCATAGATCTTGTAAAAGCATATCACCAGATCCCAGTGGCGAAAGAGGACATATGTAAAACCGCGGTGGCGACACCTTTCGGTTTATATGAGTTCCCTTTTATGGCTTTCGGTTTGAGAAACGCAGGTCAGACGTTCCAGAGGTTCATCGACGAGGTTGTCCGCGGCTTAGATTTCTGTTTCGCATATGTTGATGATATTTTAATTTTTTCAAAAGACAGCGAACAACATGCAAAGCATTTACGTATTCTTTTCAAACGCTTGGAAGAATACGGCATTGTTATTAACGAGAGAAAATGTCATTTTAATGTTCCAGAAGTTCGTTTCCTGGGATACAAGATAAGCGCTGCGGGGATTTGCCCTCCTGCTGACCGCATTAAAAGTCTGCAGGATTTTCCGCTACCCAAAACCGTTCAAGGTGTAAGGCGTTTCTTGGGTATGATAAATTTTTATCGTAAATTTCTCCCCAGTATAGCGCGATTCCAAGCTCCTTTAATAGATGCGTTATCGGAGATCCAAGCTAAAGGCGCTAAACCTTTTACTTGGACCCCTGACTTAGAGCAGTGTTTTTCGGAGTGCAAAAATAGCTTAGCTAATGCAACTCTTTTAGCTCACCCAGTCTCAACAGCTAGATTAGGTTTTTTCACAGATGCGTCGAGCTCTCATGTCGGTGCATGCCTGCAGCAAGAGATTAAGCAGGGCTGGCAACCTATCGCATTTTTCAGTAAAAAGCTGACTACCAAGCAATCGACTTGGCCGGCTTATTACCGTGAGCTCCTAGCGATTTATGAAAGTGTCCAACATTTTAGACACATTCTAGAAGCTCAGCACGCAACGATCTATACAGATCACAAACCTCTTCTTTACGTTTTTAAACAAAAACGCGACAAGCTTCCTCCCGTACAACTGAATCAAATAGTTTTCATTTCGCAGTTCACTACGGACATCCAACATGTCAAGGGTGCGGAGAACATTGTTGCCGACACGTTCTCTCGTGTTGAGGCCGTCACTGCCGAAGACATACTCTTGGCGCTGGCATACTATGGTCGTAAATTCAAAATTATTACGGATCATCGTCCATTAATCTACTTATTCAATATGCGAGATCCATCAAGCAGGCTTATGAAGTTTAGGTTAATATTGGAAGAATACGATTTTACTGTAGAATACGTAAAGGGTTCAGATAATGCAGCTGCAGATGCCTTGTCTCGAATTTCTTTTACGTCGGAGGATTTAAAAAATATGAGCAAATGCAATATAAACGTAACTACTAGGGCACAGGCGAGAAGAATGCAACAGCAAGCTCCTTGCGATATGATTTCAAATCACAGTTGGCCTGATCAACCAAAGGTGATAGGAAGTCATACGAAACCAAGAGAAGCAGTAGAACTTAGATTTATAGAGAAAGAGGAATTAGAAAGTCTTAGAAGACAACGTAAAATTACTATGGAAAGAAACGCGTTTTGCTATGTTGAAAGTAAGTTGACAATTTTTATTAATCCTGCTTTCCAATCACAATTGACGCGAGCCGTATTTGTGAGGGAGTTGGATAGTCTCTGTAAACAAATAAACGTCGACGAAATATATATAATAAAAAATAAAAGTAATAAAATTTTCATTGAAAAATTGTCAAGTGAAGTTAAATCATTACAAAATAGGTGCGCGACGCGATTTTATATATTATGGTCCAAGATCCCAGTGCCGCCAGACCTAAGTTATTTTCTCAGCAATTATTTGTGTACGATAGAGTACTATTCGAATGTCCTTTCAGTATATGCGTACTAGCTAGATTGTGCCGACGGCCAATTTCCAGATACCAGGTGCTAAAGGTAGGTAAAAACTAGAATAACTTATCTTAAATTCTCAGGGCTGATTTTCATATATGTTTTAAAGAATATTGTAAAAATTAATAAATTAATACTGCCAGACGCTTACCGCCGGCGGTTACTTTAGCCAGACGCTTTGAAGCTCCCAAAAATATATATAATTTAAGTTAACTTATATTCTCAGTTCTGATTTTTATACATGATACTCAGGGAACTATTGCGATATTATCTGTAAGCTGCCAGACCTATTGGAAGGGTCAAACATCCCCCCAGACAAACATTATGCGTCCCCATATGTATGAGCGCTAGAACATGATTCACTTGTTTAAGTGTGTGAGAGATAATATCATCATACTATAATATTATAAATGCGAAAGTGTGTTTGTTGGTTTGTCCTTCAATCACTCTGCAACAGAGCTATGGATCGACGTGATTTTTGCCTGAGTATAGCTTAGGATCTAGAGAGAGAGAACTATTGCAATATCCTCTGCAAGCTATACCCAGGCAAAAAATCACGTCGATCCATAGCTCTGTTGCAGAGTGATTGAAGGACAAACCAACAAACACACTTTCGCATTTATAATATTATAGTATGATGATATTATCTCTCACACACTTAAACAAGTGAATCATGTTCTAGCGCTCATACATATGGGGACGCATAATGTGTGTCTGGGGGGATGTTTGACCCTTCCAATAGGTCTGGCAGCTTACAGATAATATCGCAATAGTTCCCTGAGTATCATGTATAAAAATCAGAACTGAGAATATAAGTTAACTTAAATTATATATATTTTTGGGAGCTTCAAAGCGTCTGGCTAAAGTAACCGCCGGCGGTAAGCGTCTGGCAGTATTAATTTATTAATTTTTACAATATTCTTTAAAACATATATGAAAATCAGCCCTGAGAATTTAAGATAAGTTATTCTAGTTTTTACCTACCTTTAGCACCTGGTATCTGGAAATTGGCCGTCGGCACAATCTAGCTAGTACGCATATACTGAAAGGACATTCGAACAGTACTCTATCGTACACAAACAATTACTGAGAAAATAACTTAGGTCTGGCGGCACTGGGATCTTGCTCTATTAAATGATGTACAACGAATAGAAAATAAAGATGATAGAAGAGTGATCCTGAACGACTTCCATCTTTTGCCCACAAGTGGCCATGCGGGCATGAGAAGGATGTTCAATAATATTAAAAAATATTTTTACTGGCCAGGATTACAGAAAGATGTTAGAGAATTCGTTAGAAAGTGTGAAAAATGTCAAAAAGAAAAACATGCAGTACGTATCAAAGAACCGATGGTTATCACTTCAACAGCTACAACAGCATTTGAGAAGGTTTATTTAGATTTGGTAGGTCCACTAGATAGAGATAATTACGGTAACAAATATATACTCACGCTGCAATGCGAGCTAACTAAATATGTGGTAGCACATCCTTTAATTTCTAAAAAGTCAGAGGAGGTAGCTCAAGCTTTAGTTAATAGCTTCATACTTCTCTACGGGTTACCACGGGAAATTGGAACTGACAGAGGTTCGGAATTCCAGTCTTCAGTGTTTAAAGAGGTAGGTATGTAAACTTTTAAAAATTAATCATTTAAGTTCCACAGCTTACCACCATCAAAGCATTGGTGCATTGGAAAATTCTCACAAACACCTAAACTCATTTTTACGTATACAAACAGACAACCATCCCGAAACATGGAGCCAATGGCTTCCCTTTTGGTGTTTTTCACATAACACTTCAGTCCATTCTGAAACTAGATTTACTCCTTACGAATTAGTATTTGGGAAAATCTGTTCACTTCCTAGTAATCTAAATACTAAAGAGGTAGAACCATTATATAATCACGAAAATTACCCATGTGAATTAAAATATCGGTTACAATTATCGCAAAAAGAAGCAAGGGAAAATTTAGTCAAAAGCAAGGAATTAAGAAAATCAGTTTATGATTAATGCATTAATCCTATAGTGTACAATCCAGGAGATTTAATTCTTAAACGAAAATTGTAGCAAAATGGAGAGTATTTATTTAGGTCCTTACAAAGTGGTCAAAGACATGCCACCAAATGTGCAGATTAATAAAAACGGTAAATTAGATATAGTTCATAAGAATCGTACAAAATTGTTCAATTCTAGTGAGTAAGTTTTATTATTAAGCTAATAATGTATTTAACCAGTCTGTATAACAAAAAAAAAAATAATTACATAACATACTAATTTTTTTTTTATGAAAGGAAGGGAGATGTAGAGTGTAAAAATATAAAAAGTGTATCTATTAGAATAAAGTTAGTATTAATCCAACATTCGGTGTTTCATTACGCCCCCAAGACCCCGCCTTACAGTATGATGTCGGTCCACCTAGTGGGGGTTCTACCAACACTGCGCTTCCCTGTGCGGGGTCGCCACTCCAGCACCTTGGGACCCCAACGACCATCAGCTCTTCGAACTACGTGCCCCGCCCATTTGCATTTCAGTTTCTGTGTTCAGTGTAAAAACTGCATAAATATTTATATTTTATTTATTTAACTAAATCCTTACTAATATTATAAATGCGAATAAACCCATCAACGCCTCACTACTGAGAGCAGGCCACCCTCTCAGAGGAGGGTTATAGGCCATAGTTCACCACGCTGGCTCAAACGAATTGGCAGACTTCACACACCTTTGAGAACGTGAGAAATTATGGAGAACTCTCTGGCGTGCCTGAGGTTTACTCACTATGTTTTCTTCCACCGTTAAAGTAACTCCGAAAAGTCAGAGGTGCGTTCCCAGGGTCGCACCAATAAGACGCCACAGTTTAGGTGGGCAGTGTAGCGTCCAGTGCCCTATCGATAGATCAGAGGGATATCTGGGCATCCAATAAAATGCACACTGTAATCCACTAAGTATTATGTTTATTATATTTCGTGAAGATTATTATGCAAGTTTTACAAGATTTGTTACACGCGTTTAGACCGTTAACAACCGTTCGTATCGACGTAATGTCACTTGTCGGCGTCCTCCCTCCTCCCCTCCGCGGCCGTATCATGCACAAACCTTAGGTATTTATATTTTATTCCGTGCACAAACCGGTCGGTCCGCATGGCGCGACCATCTTCAATTTGCACACATTTGAAGACACAGTTCTGCCCGCGAAATTTAAATTTAATTTGGTTTTTCGCAATTTGTAAACTAATAGGTACGACAAAGTAGGCTAATACGGCATTCTAATTGCGACAATGGCAGTATCATCTTCACAGGTTTATATAAAAATCTTTAGTTGAAAGTGTCCAGTTTAAGAAATTAATCAAAATACTGACTAATTTGTGAGTAACTCACGTCCAACTCGGTATTTTGATTAATTTCTTAAACTGGTCACTTTCAAGTAAAGATTTTTATGTAAACCTGTGAAGATGATAATTGATAATTCTACTGGCGCAATTAGAATGCCATAAGCCTAGTTTGTCGTATTAGTTTACAAATTGCGAAAAACCAAATTAAATTTGAATTTCGCGGGCAGACTCGTATAATCATCCTTAATGCCGCTTAACGCGACTGTGTCGCAAACATGCAGCATGAAGCATCAGGATTGAGGAGTTAGAACCTTTTGGTTGGTTGAAAGAAAATTTTGGTTGGGATTTTAAGTGTTGGTATCAATATTGGAATACATATCTGCATTCTGCTAAGTGGAGCCATCAACACCAGGCTACATCATTGAATCTCTAAGTACCAACTGCTCCATCTTGATGCTGCTGCGAACCGGCCCATCTAAATGCGGTAGGGATTTAGAATCTATCGATTAATTGTTAATTGATATTGTAGGTACCATTTACCAAGTATGGAATACCGAATACATAACTAGTGGTTCGCCCCGAACTGAGACCTCGCGGTAACGGTATCCCATGATAATTCATTCAATCGATACATGACGACCAAAACTGACATTATTATTATGCCCGTTTTCACCAAACATACCTAAATCATCCCCTAAGTAGGAGTCTCTTTACGTAGGTAGCTCCAAAACACAATCCTAAGTCCTAACATCCGTCCCAATGTCCTTTTAGGTGTCCCGTGCAGGATCGTGATAAAGAAGTTGACAGTAATCATCACCTAACTTATCATAGGTAGCCCGTAAAGGTTAGGGAACGTCAGTGAAAACATTGAATTATTATGTAGGTACTAACGAGTGAAAACGGGTTAGGGGCATCTGTACAAATCGTCATCTATCGACGCGAATAGAAAATATACAAAATGCAGCAATTAATAGTTATTGAAGTTTGATATTTACCTAACTAAAGAATAATTTTAATTGAATAATATGTTATTATATTATGTACCTAAATAATAATGGTCGACGCAAAACTGTTTTTGGGATAGATCGTAGTCGTAACTCCTAGTTCCATGGAATAGTTATAATGACTGCGTCATCTATTAGCATTAATGTGAAGCTATGTGAAAATTACTTATGCTCATTAAAAATTAAATAATCTCGTTTCTTTATAATATTCATATAATTTTAGTATTTTTTGTTCAAGTACAGGATACAAGTGAAATAAAAAAATAAGTACAGCTTGAAAATATATAGCCGATTTTCCCAGAGAGCATCTTCAAGCGAGCGTATTAAATCGCCAATTTGAAAGCCCCCCATTTCGTCAATTTTAGGAAAAAAAAAAAAAATACGTTTGTACTCTGTTCCAAATTGTCTTTAAAATGATACAGAGAAACCCTATGAATCGCAAAAAAAAATATTTTACTTTGCATTCGCTTCTATGAGAGCCCCCCTGAAATAAAGATTTTTATAACTTTTTAAGCCATTTTCGACTGGAGGCCATTGGTTTACATATTATATCTAAATTTGAAGTATTTTACGTTCAGTAATTCAAAAGTTATAAGGCTCTGACAGACGGACGGACGGACAGACGGACGGACGGACAAGTGCAAATCGCTCTAGTAAACTCAGAGACCTCGCTTCGCTCGGTCAATAATCCTGCGTAGTGCCACTGGGCTACATCATTGAACTCCTGTCCATTTCCTATCCTGATGCCGTGTCACCGATATGACATACGTATGTACTTACATTTTTGGGGGGCACACAAGCAAGCGGTGCACATCCTTCCATGAAAAACACCCTGGAGATCACTATTGCTTAAGTTCTAAGAGTTCTAACACACGACACCACCACAGAAATGTTTAGAGTGTTATTTGTTGTGTGTGGAGAATTATATTGCATCGAAGTCTACTTCGTTTCACTCCTATCTACAAGTAGCTACAGTTAGGCTAGATGGGGTAACCTAGCAGCTTCAACCTCCCTACACACGAAAAAAACAAACAAAAAAAACAATAGTCATGGCGTTTCCACTTTATTTTCAGTTATCAATGTAGATTACATCTTCTCGAAGGGGTAGTAAGGGTGGTCTCGCCACTTGTACTGAGGGATGGTGCGGTACCCCGTGTCATAGCTCTTCAGCTGCTCTTTATCCTCGGCCGACAGCTGGAAGTCGAAGATGTCCACGTTCTGTTCTATACGCTTCTTCGTCACCGACTTGGGCAGAGGCACCACGCCCAGTTCCACCTGCAAGAAAGCACCATTGGAAAACTTTACTGAGTCAGAACTTAACTAAAATAAAACATTACAGCGAGCCGAAGGGCGTGTACCCGCACACCACGATGTTAGATCACTCACCAGGTATCTGAGCGCTACCTGCGGCACGGTCTTGTTGTACTCGCTGGCGAGGGCCTGCAGCGCGGGGTCGTCGACGCGCGGCGCGGGCGCGTCCGGCCTCGCCTTGAAGGGGAACAGCGACCCGAAGGGCGTGTACCCGCACACCACGATGTTAGATCACTCACCAGGTATCTGAGCGCTACCTGCGGCACGGTCTTGTTGTACTCGCTGGCGAGGGCCTGCAGCGCGGGGTCGTCGACGCGCGGCGCGGGCGCGTCCGGCCTCGCCTTGAAGGGGAACAGCGACCCGAAGGGCGTGTACCCGCACACCACGATGTTAGATCACTCACCAGGTATCTGAGCGCTACCTGCGGCACGGTCTTGTTGTACTCGCTGGCGAGGGCCTGCAGCGCGGGGTCGTCGACGCGCGGCGCGGGCGCGTCCGGCCTCGCCTTGAAGGGGAACAGCGACCCGAAGGGCGTGGACCCGCACACCACGATGTTAGATCACTCACCAGGTATCTGAGCGCTACCTGCGGCACGGTCTTGTTGTACTCGCTGGCGAGGGCCTGCAGCGCGGGGTCGTCGACGCGCGGCGCGGGCGCGTCCCCCCTCGCCTTGAAGGGGAACAGCGAGCCGAAGGGCGTGTACCCGCACACCACGATGTTAGATCACTCACCAGGTATCTGAGCGCTACCTGCGGCACGGTCTTGTTGTACTCGCTGGCGAGGGCCTGCAGCGCGGGGTCGTCGACGCGCGGCGCGGGCGCGTCCGGCCTCGCCTTGAAGGGGAACAGCGACCCGAAGGGCGTGTACCCGCACACCACGATGTTAGATCACTCACCAGGTATCTGAGCGCTACCTGCGGCACGGTCTTGTTGTACTCGCTGGCGAGGGCCTGCAGCGCGGGGTCGTCGACGCGCGGCGCGGGCGCGTCCGGCCTCGCCTTGAAGGGGAACAGCGACCCGAAGGGCGTGTACCCGCACACCACGATGTTAGATCACTCACCAGGTATCTGAGCGCTACCTGCGGCACGGTCTTGTTGTACTCGCTGGCGAGGGCCTGCAGCGCGGGGTCGTCGACGCGCGGCGCGGGCGCGTCCCCCCTCGCCTTGAAGGGGAACAGCGACCCGAAGGGCGTGTACCCGCACACCACGATGTTAGATCACTCACCAGGTATCTGAGCGCTACCTGCGGCACGGTCTTGTTGTACTCGCTGGCGAGGGCCTGCAGCGCGGGGTCGTCGACGCGCGGCGCGGGCGCGTCCCCTCTCGCCTTGAAGGGGAACAGCGACCCGAAGGGCGTGTACCCGCACAGCACGATGTTAGATCACTCACCAGGTATCTGAGCGCTACCTGCGGCACGGTCTTGTTGTACTCGCTGGCGAGGGCCTGCAGCGCGGGGTCGTCGACGCGTGGCGCGGGCGCGTCCCCCCTCGCCTTGAAGGGGAACAGCGACCCGAAGGGCGTGTACCCGCACACCACGATGTCCTGCGACTTGCAGTACGCCAGCAACTCCGGCTGTTGCAGGTTCAGGTTGAGCTACAAATAAGTTAAATATGGTGAGTAAGCAGGGGTCATCTCCGACGACCGAAGTCAATCGGGGGTACGGGCTTTGAGGCTGGGCCTCCTTGCCCGGGCATTTCATATGATACCCTGGGCTCTTTCTTTCAGTCCTTGTCAGTCGTGACTTGGGCCGCGCCTGTAAAGCACTGACCGTGGCGCTAAAGTTCTAGGTGGGTCACTCAATGTGGTGGTAGTATTATTGACTACTGTCGATTCCGGTAGCAGTTTTCCAGTGCGTCATCCTCTTCGTCGCCACAAATGCCAGAGTCGGGATGTGCCGGAGACACTGGAGTTCGCGGAGCAGGGGACGCCCGTTCGGTGGTCTCGCTTGAATCGGTGATATACTGTGGAGGTTTGTGGCACCTACTTATGTCCACGCGAACAACCTCAAGCTCCAAGGCTTAGATATATTCAGGCTCTGCCTGGAATGCATATTTTATCTGTTACTGCCCCGCTTTAGTGCATAAACGAAGCATCTATCTAGGGAAACACACCGTGCACTCTGAGCAGGCTACAATCATCCCAGCCAAGAAGATGCTGCTTTTCTGGCGGCAACAAGCATTGGAGAGGAACTGTAATTAGTGGCGAGCACAACGGACTGGCGACGGTCGACGTGCTTCAGGGACTCGCATCTAGAAGAATAGAATAACTACAGTTCCTACAAACTGCCACTAGATGTCGTTTAACGTATTAACATCGCGCGAAGACATTGCCTACCTCAAAGGTAGACTTTGCTCCTATTGTAGTATGAGTTATCCCTCGAATAGACAGCTATTACCTCGACCTGCAGCGCGGCCGGCTTCTCCAGGCCGCTGTCGATGAGGCGTTGGATCTGCTGCCGGTTGAAGTTGGACACGCCGATGGAGCGCGCCAGCCCCAGCTGCTTGGCCTCCACCATGCCGCGCCACGTGTCCACGTAGTCGGTCAGGTCGTACGACTGGTTGGCCTGCACGCACGGGTAGGTTGGGTTAAGAAGTGCTTAGGGCGTTGGGCTAACGTGATATAATATGGTCCCGTTGCTTCACCAGGCGATGAGAAGGAACACCGTGTGTGTCCGATATAATTGTCGCGTCGTCCCGGGCGCGGTGGTATCCATGATGGATTTCCCCACGGAAACAAAGGAATCGCTTATGGCGACTTAAGAAACACGAATGAACTCAATATAACTTTTGTGCTCTGAGCTCTTATTCATGGTGACAAATCACCTGTTCATCAAAGCTGTTAAACATGAATTATTTCTTACTAGTGTTGGGTAGGACATGACATGAAAAAGAGTTTGTAAGAGTAGCCTCTTTTTTGCACTGAGCCAGTACAATGTAGCACTTCAAATGATGTGAGGCCAATAAGGCTTGGAACTTGGGCGAGGCGTACTGAAACTCGGCGATACGTTTGAAGTGACGAGTACAAATATGACATTTGATGTTATTGTAGTACAATTACAGTCTGAACTCTGATTGAAGACATATTGATAACTTTTAAAAGTTGCCGATTAAAATCTTTTCATTTCATGGCATTAGCGTCAAAGTAAAATATTCCTTGACTGTATTGATTTAAAGTCACAATTTCAGTACAACCGATTTTAACATGGAGCGTTATGGAGCTTATCGTACATACCGTATATATTATTTATATAATATGTAAATAATACCGTATATATATATCGTATATATTATTGATATATAGTTATATTTGTATGCGTATAAGAATGCATATATACGAAATTGAGCTCTAATTCAATGGCGTTATGGTTTATTTTACTTTGACTTTGATCGGCAACTTAAGACAATCGGGGGGCAGTGTCGCAACGTATTTGCCCGCGAAATTCAAATTTAATTTGGTTTTTCGCAATTTGTAAACTAGTACGACAAAGTAGGTTTATGGCATTCAAATTGCGCCAATGGCAGTATCATCTTCACAGGTTCTATTAATATATTCATAAACTTCAAATAATAACAGTCGCTTCAATTCGCGCCCAAAAGCATCTCGCGCCTTATAAGGCGTTCCCACGAGGCGAATTTGTTGAATGTTAATTATTGTGACCATCGTAGTCGCAATTCCTAGTTCCATTGTTACCATAGTCGGCTTTATGACATTCAACAAAATTCGCCTTGTGGGAACGCCCGCGCCGTATCACTCAACTCAAGCGTAATTCCTAGTTCCATGGTCAATAGGATAGTATTTCCCTCTCGCTCGAGAGTCGAGACTCGAAGTCAAAACGCTTATTAATCATTGAAGAATGACGTATTATTGCATAGCCGTCTATATCTCCTACTATTGTAATTTGAAGCATACGTCTCGCTTCCTCTCTGTCCTTATCCTAGACGAAGAGTGTCCAGTGAGTAGGTAACTCGACTTCGCGACTAACGTGACATAAAATTTGAAGCAGTACAATGAAAAATTTTGAGCCGCTCTTACATTTTGACGTCATGTCCGGGACAAATGTAGCGCCTCTTGTATGCTTTGTATGTCCTACTCAACACTATTTCTTACTGATTTATCAATATACGGGGTGTCTTCCAAAATACACACCCGCTGCTAGTTTTAATTTTGATAACCATTTTATACTTAGTATCGATTAAACTACAAAATGTTCGGCAACTACAAATTATGTTTCTGACCTCACAGTTTACAAGCTAACGTAATTATTATGCTTGCATTTTGACGTTTGTTACCACTCACCAAGTTTACTTTCACATTACTTAATTGGAAACATGCGCTCGCTTCGCTCATATACCCAGGCCCAGTAAATAGATGAGGCAAACGTCCAGTACGAGGCATAGAAAATTCCGCGCTCGCTTCGCTCATGTACTCACGAACTGCCCGCACGGCCAGTGGATGAGGTACAGGTCGACATAGTCCATCTGCAGGTTCTTGAGGGAGTCCCTCAGGGCTGGTACGACATTCTCGCGGGCGTGCTGGTCATTCCAGAGCTAAGGAAATACATCATAATATGTTATGTTATCACTACATATTAATTAAAGAACAGGGGTCTTCAATCTTATTATCCTCAGACTTCCGAGCCAGGCAGCCTCCGCTGTCTACACTACAGGGTATCTATCTGTATCCATATTTATCTTTAGTTTTGAAGAAAATTTTGAAAAATGAAAATGAATAAAATTTTATAAAGAAATTGAAACTCGCTTTTGCCCGCGACATTGGTAATCCGTGAAAACCCTTTGTTTTTGCGTGATAAAAGGTGGCCCCAGCGATTCGGTACCGAAGGTTTTTATAGTAGCCTTTGTCATTCTCCAAGTTCTCAAACTCATGCAAAAAATACTCGATCCCGAACCGGGAAGCGCAGTGTTGGCAGACCTCCCCACCAGATGGACCGACGGCATCACACGAGTCGCAGGGAGCCGCTGGATTCAAGCGGCGCAAGACCGAGATCTGTGGTCCTCCATGTAAGAGACAGCTCTGTTCAGCAGTGGACATCTATCTATATAATAATTAAATAAAATAAAAATGAATCCCTATTTCCCTTGGTCATGGCATTACGCATGAACGTTTGGACCAGGGTTCGAAAATATCCGATATTTATTATAAATATCAAAATATCAAATATTTATGATATATATCCGATATATATCAAGTTTGATATATATCAATTTTGTATGAAAGCCATATTAATATTTTATTGTATTATTTATGAATACTATTTGCATATGTGCATAAACATACTAAAATTATGAAAAAGACTAAAATGTTTTAATGTTTTATTTATTTAGGTACTTAAAATCAGACAAATGAAACAAAAACATAAAATTTTATTTTAGATCAGGCAAAATCAACTAAAAACATAAAATCTTATACATTTATATCAAAAACGTAAAACTTTTTTTATAAATTCTAATCAGTCAATGGTCATACCTACACTTATGTAACAAAACAAATTTAAAAAAATCCATTGATATATATCATCGAACCCAGTTTGATATATATCGGATATATATCGTGATATATATCCATTGATATATATCCTCGAACCCTGGTTTGGACCGACTTTGACGGGACTTTGACTGGCAGTTAACTGATGATATAAGGAGAACATAGGCTACTTTTTAATAGACTTCCAAAAAAGAGTTGTGTATTTCTACCTATATCAGCTGTATCTAAGTGATATTTACACCGATTTGCATTAATCGTTTTTAATCGATACAAAAAAGACTTTTAGTTCTGAATCCTCAATCCTAATGCTGCAGGGTCACTGTCCACCTAAATTGTGGTGATTTATTAACATCTCACCTTGGTAGTCACAAACACCTCCTCCCTGGGCAGCCCCGAGGCGCGCACGGCTCTGCCCACCGCCTCCTCGGTCTTGTAGACCCACGCGGTGTCGATGTGCCTGTAGCCAGCCTCCAGCGCCCACAACGAACATCTCACCTTGGTAGTCACAAACACCTCCTCCCTGGGCAGCCCCGAGGCGCGCACGGCTCTGCCCACCGCCTCCTCGGTCTTATAGACCCACGCGGTGTCGATGTGCCTGTAGCCAGCCTCCAGCGCCCACAACGAACATCTCACCTTGGTAGTCACAAACACCTCCTCCCTGGGCAGCCCCGAGGCGCGCACGGCTCTGCCCACCGCCTCCTCGGTCTTGTAGACCCACGCGGTGTCGATGTGCCTGTAGCCAGCCTCCAGCGCCCACAACGAACATCTCACCTTGGTAGTCACAAACACCTCCTCCCTGGGCAGCCCCGAGGCGCGCACGGCTCTGCCCACCGCCTCCTCGGTCTTATAGACCCACGCGGTGTCGATGTGCCTGTAGCCAGCCTCCAGCGCCCACAACGAACATCTCACCTTGGTAGTCACAAACACCTCCTCCCTGGGCAGCCCCGAGGCGCGCACGGCTCTGCCCACCGCCTCCTCGGTCTTATAGACCCACGCGGTGTCGATGTGCCTGTAGCCAGCCTCCAGCGCCCACAACGAACATCTCACCTTGGTAGTCACAAACACCTCCTCCCTGGGCAGCCCCGAGGCGCGCACGGCTCTGCCCACCGCCTCCTCGGTCTTGTAGACCCACGCGGTGTCGATGTGCCTGTAGCCAGCCTCCAGCGCCCACAACGAACATCTCACCTTGGTAGTCACAAACACCTCCTCCCTGGGCAGCCCCGAGGCGCGCACGGCTCTGCCCACCGCCTCCTCGGTCTTATAGACCCACGCGGTGTCGATGTGCCTGTAGCCAGCCTCCAGCGCCCACAACGAACATCTCACCTTGGTAGTCACAAACACCTCCTCCCTGGGCAGCCCCGAGGCGCGCACGGCTCTGCCCACCGCCTCCTCGGTCTTGTAGACCCACGCGGTGTCGATGTGCCTGTAGCCAGCCTCCAGCGCCCACAACGAACATCTCACCTTGGTAGTCACAAACACCTCCTCCCTGGGCAGCCCCGAGGCGCGCACGGCTCTGCCCACCGCCTCCTCGGTCTTGTAGACCCACGCGGTGTCGATATGCCTGTAGCCAGCCTCCAGCGCCCACAACGAACATCTCACCTTGGTAGTCACAAACACCTCCTCCCTGGGCAGCCCCGAGGCGCGCACGGCTCTGCCCACCGCCTCCTCGGTCTTGTAGACCCACGCGGTGTCGATGTGCCTGTAGCCAGCCTCCAGCGCCCACAACGAACATCTCACCTTGGTAGTCACAAACACCTCCTCCCTGGGCAGCCCCGTGGCGCGCACGGCTCTGCCCACCGCCTCCTCGGTCTTGTAGACACACGCGGTGTCGATGTGCCTGTAGCCAGCCTCCAGCGCCCACAACGAACATCTCACCTTGGTAGTCACAAACACCTCCTCCCTGGGCAGCCCCGAGGCGCGCACGGCTCTGCCCACCGCCTCCTCGGTCTTGTAGACCCACGCGGTGTCGATGTGCCTGTAGCCAGCCTCCAGCGCCCACAACGAACATCTCACCTTGGTAGTCACAAACACCTCCTCCCTGGGCAGCCCCGAGGCGCGCACGGCTCTGCCCACCGCCTCCTCGGTCTTGTAGACCCACGCGGTGTCGATGTGCCTGTAGCCAGCCTCCAGCGCCCACAACACGGCTTGCTCCACGCTGAGGGCGTTCGGTCCTGACGAGGCCGGCTCAATCGCGCCAAGGGAAACAAAATAGACTCGTTAAAAGAGGGTACCTTTAATTTAATATAAGAAATTCTTTTTAGAAAACCTACTTCAAACTCCCGCGCCACTATACAAAGTTTATAATTTATTGTTGATATTTTAAAAACCACTCGGAAATTTATATGGGACCACCTGGGAAGTGTACCCTTTCGAATTCAGTACAGGAGTCTTCGAGCAATATCGAATAATCGGTGACCATACATAAAAAAAAGATTCTGACGAATTGATAGCCTCCTCCTCCTCCTAAGCTAAGTCATGTCTTAAAATGAGTATTTGAATATTAGTAGGATCAATTCGATGTCTTAACATGGGTAGCCTAAGTATGTCACGTTCTCTTTAAACATTTCTATGGTGGTGTCGTCATGCGGGTTCCGTTCCCTCCGTTACGTTCCCTCAAATATGGTAGAGCGAAGCAATGGCTGGATCTTGCGTCATGCTCGTGAACGGGTTCCACCGGCGGCAATGGGGCTACTTTCTGTCTGCCCGTCTTGACATGTGTTGAATTATAATTAGGTATGCTTTTGTGGAACTCATTGTGAAAACACTGCATACATAGCATAGTATCTATTGAATTGAACTTGTTTTGAAAAGAGCAACTGACGAGTTTCTTGCTGGTTCTTCTGCAGGAACGGCATTCCGAACCAGTGGTTAACTCATCGACGATTCAAAAGCACTTGTAAAAAAGTTTATTTCAATAAAAAACATTTCTATTCTATTCTATTCTATTTGGAGTCGGTTAAAAAGAGAGATCAACCGCCGAACCCAACTCGGCTGGGCAGCGATCCGCCTGCATCATCAGATCAGCTCCATGTCACAATAATATTGCATCGCCATCCAATTTACATACACATGCATAGCTCGATCGGAAACCGGGAAGTTGGTCAAATTCAACTTACAAGATTTGACTAAACAAACATACATACATTGCAAGTTAAATAAAAGCTCCGAGCACATGGCTCTCTCCATCGCCCACCGAGTGACTCTGAACCTTCTTATGAGGCCTATAGTTAACGACTATGTCTCGGATCCTTAAGTCATCACTGGCAACACGCACAGTTCGAAGCCGTCTTTGCCCAAGGCACTGAGGGATTTTGGACGAGAAAACATCTCGGAGCTTCCCGAACGCTGCCCAGCCGAGTTGGATTCGGCGGTTGATCTCTTTCTCGAAATTGGACCTACCTAGCTGGACTGTGTGTCCCAGGTACGAGTAGGTATATAAACTGGACCGCAAAGACAAAGGGTCGGTTAGAAAATCTTCAAAATGAAAAACTACGCATTTTCATCGACCGAGCGAAGCGAAGGTCTCTGAGTTTACTAGAGCGATTTGCACTTGTCCGTCCGTCCGTCTGTCAGAGCCTTATAACTTCTGAATTACTGAACGTAATTACTGCAATTTTAGATATGATATGTAAACCGATGGCCTCCAGCCGAAAATGGCTTAAAACGTTATAAAAATCTTTATTTCAGGGGGGCTCCCATACGAAATGGGGGGCTTTCAAAGTGGAGATTGTATTCGAGGCTAGATCTCTAAAACCACTTTGTTTTAAAACTTGAAACTTACACATAATTTGAGTTATATTCTGTACTTGAACAACAAATACTAAGATTAGATAAATATTATAAAGAAACGAAATTATTTGAGTTTTAATGGGCATCAATGTTTTTAACAAAACTTCACTATACTGTTACTAGATGGCGCTGTCTTTAATATTGTAAATACGCATCCCATCCACGAAAGCAGATGACGATTGACGTGATCAGATTCGGCGTGTTTTAATTACAATATAATATAGTTAAAACTACCTTATGGGAATTATGGGATACCGCGAGGTCTAGTTCGGGGCGAACCACTAGTTTATTAAAAATAAAAAGCTTGAATTCAAAATTGTTTTTTTTTTCATTTAAGCACATAAAAATATTCTATAATTTAGTCTTTATTTCATTAATCTACTTAAGGTACTTTTGAAAATATTGAAGATTTTCTAACCGACTCTTTTTCTTTGCGGTCCAGTTTATAAATACTCGTCCACAATGTCGAGTGCAGAGTTCTCATCGATTTCTGAGTGGTCGTTTTTCTTAGCAACTAATAAAAGCTTATTAATTTACACTTGCTTGGACTTCAATAAAATAATGTAGTCATAGTCAGATACCACGGTGTTGTTCCCGAGCCAGGTGCCGAGCGCCAGCGCCGGCATCTGGTGGCCGTCGTTCAGCTGCAGCCGAGGGACTTGTACTGCTGCATTCTGGAATCAGCAACAAACATTGTTAAAAAAACAATCATCATCATCATCAATAGCCTATAAAGTCCACTGCTGGACTAAAGGCCTCTCCCTAGGGAAGGGTTTAGAATAGAATAGAATAAAATAGAAATGTTTTTTATTCAAATAAACTTTTTTACAAGTGCTTTCGAATCGTCGATGAGTCTACCACTGGTTCGGAATGCCGTTCCTGCCGAGAAGAACCAGCAAGAAACTCGGCAGTTGCTCTTTTCAAAATAAGTTTACATTCAATAGAATAGTTAAACAGTTCAATTACCACCTGCTGTCTCATGAATCGCTGGAACGAATTATGTCCACGCTTTTTTATCATCTAAATAGTCTTCAATTGCATAATATGCTTTTTTCATGAGATTAGTTTTTACTGATTTCTTAAACTTGTGTAAAGGCAAGTCTAAGATCGACTGTGGAATTTTATTATAAAACGTTACGCCCATTCCCACAAATGTCTTTCGGACCCTCTTGAGGCGACATCGAGGAATCACGGGCCTGTTTGGATTTCTAACTTGCCTATCGTGTAAATCACCCTTTTTTTTGTAATTCACGATGTTTTGTCTGACAAATATTATATTGTTGTAAATATATTGTGAAGCTACTTTAAGAATGCCTATTTCTTTAAATTTTTCTCGAAGGGAATCCCGCGGTTTTAAATTATATATTGCGCGAATTGCCCTCTTCTGCAATACAAAAATTTTTCCAATATCGGCTGCTTTACCCCATAATAAGATTCCGTGTGATATAATACTATGGAAATATGCAAAATAAACAATTTTTGCAGTTTCTATGTCAGTTAACTGTCGAATCTTCCTAACAGCGTAAGCAGCAGAGCTAAGCTTGCCAGCAAGTGTTGCTTATAATTGTTATTGTCTTATATATGTTGGTTTGCCCATAATCGCGGGGCAGACGGGTTGGTGATCGCAGTAGATGGCAGTAGTAGCACAGAGGACGCTGCTGCCCGTTCTCCGTTATATTCCCTTAGTCGCCTCGTACGACACCCGCCGGAAGAGGAGGGGTGGTGACAACTGTTTTCTGCTGCCGTCACCACACGGCAAAAAAACAATGGGTACAATTAAAATATTTTCCCTCCATGAGCCGAATAGCGACTGGATGATCGCCCCGCGACTTCGCGATATTTGTTGTTATTGTTTTGGATATTTGTTGCGGTTGTTATTTCTCGCAGGAACTTTTTAATTTTCCAAAACAAAATGCAGCTTATATGTGTTAATCCTGGGTATGCTATATCCATTCCAAATTTCAGCCAAATCGTTTCATTTGTTGTGGCCTGAAGAAGTAAGAAACATTCATCAATCCATCCATTCTCACAGACTTTCGCATTTATATTCACACTAGCTGACCCAGCGAACTTTGTAACGCCAACAAGAAATATTGAGGGGTTGGTCACCCTTATCATTTAAGGGTATGAAAAATAGATGTTGGCCGATTCTCAGACCTACCCGATATGCACACAAAATTTCATAAAAATCGGTCCACCCGTTTCGGAGGAGTAAGGTAACTGACATTGTGACACGAGAATTTTATATATTAGACTAGCTGACCCAGCGAACTTTGTACCGCCAACAAAAATATTTAGTGGTTGGTCACCCTTATCATTTAGGGGTATGAAAAATAGATGTTGACCTATTCTCACCTACCCGATATGCACACAAAATTTCATAAAAATCGGTCCACCAGTTTCGGAGGAGTAAGGTACATTAACTAACATTGTGACACGAGAATTTTATATATTAGAGATAAGCAACCCATAAACGACTTACTACTGAGCACAGCAGAGAAGGGTATAAATAGGCCATAGTCCACCGCGCTGGCCCAATGCGAATGTGCGGATTTCACACACCTTTGAGAACATTATGGAGAACTCTCAAGGTGTGCAGGTTTCCTCGCGATGTATATGAATGTTTTCCTTCACCGTTAAAGATTGTCGTAAGTAAAGATGATAAGGAGTCAAGGTTATCAGCCTATCAGGTCACGTTTGATAAAAACTGAGAAGAATCTACCAAGACTTAGAAATAGGGAGGTTATCAGGTTGACCTGAATGTTGCGTGTAAACCGCAGTACCTACCTCCCCACCTACTGCCACTTTTAAAAGTTACATCGACAATTTTCGTTAGCGCAGAAAAGAGTGAACTACTTAGAGCAAAGATTATTTATTATTAGATAACTGATGCCCGCGACTTCACCCGCGTGGATTAAGTTTTTAAAACACCTCTTTGATTTTTCGGGATAAAATGTAGCCTCTCTAGGTCCTCAACTATATCCATGCAAAAATCACGTCGATCCGTGGCTCTGTTGCGGCGTGATTGAAGGATAAACCAACAAACAAACACACTTTCGCATTCATAATATTAGTATGATATAGTGTGATTAACGATTGTACACACTAGTGAAATTATGTAATGCCTACAATATACAGGGCCTTGTATTCTTGGTGGCCTTATTTGAGAGCATGAGATCTCCATAACGTTCTCAAAGGTGTGTGAAGTCTGCCAAAACGCACTTGGTCAACGAGGTGGACAATGTCATCAAACCTAAATATTAATATTCCTAAGTAAAACTTACAAATGTCCTAAAACTTGCAGCTTTAAGTAAGACCTTGGTATTTGCATTAACATTGCAACGATACTGGTACGCGACCGGTCGTTGCAATGTTGCTAAAAATCACCATAACTTTTCAATTAAATCTTGCACACAAAAATTATTTAAGCTATAAGTAAAGTAAGCAATAAAATCTACAAATAATAAAATTTAAGTTTTAATTCAATAACTTACAGTATTGTAAATAAACAGCAGAAATGAAATTAAAACTGGTTTGAACGCCATTCTGATCGGAGAGTAACTTTGCTACTGGCCAACTGCCAAGTGTACGCTTCGAAGTCAATACCTATAAATTCAACTTGTTTGATATAATGAACGTAATGGCTGCTTCACACTACCCCAGTAGCTGTCGGTCTACCATAGGTACCTACTCGTATTTTAAGTGAAATTCAAAATGAATTATTTCATGAAGGCCAACTTTTGGCTTTTCTGACAATAAGTTTTAGTGCCTTTCCTGTATTTGTTTTACTGACTGACTATAGGTATCTTGGGTTCCTTTAAACCAAGAGTTTAACATCGGGAGTGATTGCAGTCATATTCGAGTCTCATCATCATCATGTGCCTTCCTTGTACTGAAGTTTGGCGGTCATCATGCGAAAATATTTTCTATTTCATGCCGCATCTTTTAATTTTGTATAAATCAGCCCTGTCTCGTGTCCACTCCCTCGTCGGATTGCACCTCTTGCTGAATTTCTCCCTCCCAGCACTAGTTTTGGGTATAAATTGGGCTCCCCTTTGTAGGTGTCCAAAGAAAGCTACTTTTCCTCGTATGATGGTGGACATGACTTTTGTGGATTAATTCCAGTACCCTTACAGTATCAGTACTAGTTCTAGTCCATATAATTAAAAATAAACCTGGAAATGTCGACCGCAAATATTACCTTTCGGCGTTGGAATGGAAACATTTGATGTGGGTAGTGACTTGAATAATGTGGACCCGCCATTACAAGATCTTTGACCATAAAATAACAGTTACGATTGTTTGAGTAAAGTTGAATGATAAGTAAGTCTTGTTTACCTAAATAGGGAAGACTGACCCGAGTCACGGTCTACGTATATTTCCTACTTTTACGATATAGGGTAATTTAAAACAAAGTCCCTATAATTTGAGTACCTCAAGGCAAAAGTGAACACGCATCTTCTGGGTAAGATTTAACCAGGACATCATCAGTGCTTTCCAGCATTGATCGCCAACTCGTCAAGCTTAAATGCCTAATTATAAAAAAAAATCACTTATTTTTATTTTTGTTAAACTTCTTAGTTAACCGACAGACGTCCACTGCTGGTCGGTCTCTTGCATGGACTTCCACAGGTCTCGGTCTTGCGCCGCCTAAATCCAGCGACTCCCTGCAACTCGTATGATGTTGTCGGTCCACCTAGACCCTAGTGGGGGTTCTACCTACACTGCGCTTCCCGGTGCGGGGTCGACACTCCAGCGCCTTGGGTGCCCCGCCCATTTCCATTTCAGTTTCTGTGTTCAGTCTAAAAACTGTATATAAATGTTTATATTTTATTTATTTAACTAAGTAAATCCTTACTAATATTATAAATGCGAATAAACCCATCAACGGCTCAGCAGGTACCTACTGAGCGCAGGCCGCCCTCTCAGAGAAGGGTTATAGGCCATACTTAGTCTACCACGCTGGCTCAATGCGAATTGACAGACTTCACACACCTTTGAGAACGTGAGAACTCTCTGGCGCGCAGGTTACCTCACGATTTTTCTTTCCCTGTTCCCAGGTTTAGGTGGGTAGTAGCCTGTAGGTACCCCCGCAGCATGAAGTATTAGGATTGAGGAGTTTTTATGTGAATATCTCGCAAAGGTTACTTTCATATTATGCTTGTAGTAAAAAGCTGATATTATTACATTACAAACAGACGCTTAAATTTTATTTATTTGTAGATGTTGTAAGGACAGCCATAAACCACATTCTGTGGTAAACATACCTAACAATAATATTATTAAACAACAGGTAAAGCCTACAGGGCATCAGTCTGCCCGCTGGTCTGACGCGGTCAGGTCACCAGGCAGATCAGTTACAGAGTCAGAACAGAAGGCCACTCCATCGTCGGTAACAATGTTGTGGTTGTTCATGAATCTCGCGATATTTTTCGCTGGTACTCTGGGTTATGTAAGTAAAAATTTGTACAATTTTTTCCTCTCGATTTCTTCTTGGAATTATGAATTTCTAGGTAAGTACAACTTGTTTACTTTTTTCAACCCCCGATTTAAAAAGAGGGGTGTTAGAATAGAATAGAATAGAATAGAATATAATATAATAGAAATATTTTTTATTCAAATAAACTTTTACAAGTGCTTTTGAATACTTAGTCGATGAATCTACCATTGGTTCGGAATGCCTTTCCTGCCGAGAAGAACCAGCAAGAAACTCGGCGGTTGCTCTTTTCAAAAACAAATTTACTATACAGTAAATACTATGCTATATATGCAGTGTTTCCACAATGAGGGATGTTCCAAAAATGCATACCGACTAACTTCTATCTTAAGATGGGCAGACATAAAGTAGGCCCATTCCCGCCGTTAGGTTAGTTTACGTATTAGTTTAACGTATGTTTCTGTGTAGCTGTGTCATAATAATTATGTCTGTCTGCTCCCTCGTAGCAGCCTTCCCATTGGACCGATTTTGATGCGGTTTTTTCTGTTTGAAAGCTAATGTAATCGAAGTGGATCTTAGCTATAATTTATAAAGATCTGCTCAGGCGTTTGAAGATCATCAGCTCGTTTCTTACTTGACTTACAAACTTTCGCAGGTGCGATTGATTTGAAATTTGGTGTACTGTTACTTCTGATTATTTCCAAGGCATGGTCACCTTGAGTTTATGCTGCAGCATCAAGTAGGCTGCGGGATACCCAACTCCTCAGCAACTTACAGCAGATATAGTGTGTTTCGGCTCATTAGACTGGTCTCAATGAGTGCAGGTGTTAGATAGATGATGATTGAGGATCGAGGAGGAGGATCTGATGATGGCGCAGCAAACTGGGTAATGGGATGTCGGGTATATCGTACATAGATTAAAGTCAGAGGTGTTTTAAAATTTATGCTAAAAGTAGGTATTAAATTTTTGTAAGTTATACTTATATTATAAAGAGGAAAGATTTTTTGTTTGTTTGTTTGTACCGAATAGGCTCTGTAACTACTGGACCGATTTTAACCATTTTTTTACCAATAGAAAGCTAAGTTATCAGAAAGTAACATAGGCTATAATTTATTAAAAAAAACATTAGAGATCCTTAAGAAAATTGCAATAATGTAACCCTACCATGCCTATAAATGCATTATTTGGCGTGTGCTGAGAAAACTATTGATGATACATAAAAATTATGTACTATATGATTAAAGAACTCATTATTCTCTACAAAAAATTCCCCGAGGGAATATATCTCACTATCATATTTAAGTCACAATAATAGATTTGTGTTCTAAAATTTTATTACATCGCGTTTATTATCCTAGTTTTAATTCTTCCTTACGAATACATATTATATGTGAAAGTGCGTTTGTTTGTTGGTTTGTTCATCAATCACGCTGCAACAAAGCAACGGATTGACGTGATTTTTTGGATAGGCAGGACGTAGGCATCCCGGATGATCAAAGATATCCCGCGGGATTTTAAAAACTAAATCCACGCGGACGAAGTCGCGGGCATCAGCTAGTACCTAAGTTATAAAATAATATACTTATACGTACTATAGGTACTAATATTATATTCCCGCGGAAATTAAAAAAAACCTTAATCCACGCGGAAGAAGTCGCGGGCGTCATCTAGTGAGTAATATTAGAAGATTAATATCTCGTGCGTTAGGAGATTGTTTTTATACAACATCGTGTTGGTCATAATATTATGATTATAATGATAGGATGTAGAGATGAGATGTCTCGGCAAGGTGAACGAGTCTCGCGTACTTACAGATCGAGCTCGAGCGGTGTGGCCTGCCAGTGGAAAAATTACAACACTAATAGGTACACGGTGACTTGTCAATTCGTGTTCGTCGCGTGTTTGTCCTTCAATCGAGAAGCACTGGACCGGGAGCCAGGTACAAATTCGGTCAATTATTTCCTCTCGAGCGAAACTTCGTGAAACGCATTAGGGATTTATATTATGAATATTCGCGACCTTCAGCTGCGACTCCGTGGGTGGGGCGGGCAGTGGCAGCCTCCAACGCATGGAGAAAAAAAAAAGTTTTTTTAGTCATTTCCTCCCATTTGAAAATTTGTCAGATTATAGTTTACCTAATACCTATTTTGAAGGAAAAATAAAGTCAGCTGACCATAACATGGTGGATTATACGTCAGCTGGCTGCTTGAACATGAAAAAAAAAATTATATATTCAATGATTTCCTCTCAACTAAAAATTTACCTGGTGATCGTTTATATGCTACTATGAATGAAAATTAATTTCAGCTTGCTGTATCGCGGTGGAAAGTTTATCAGCTGGTACCTTGAAAGGTGTGACGTAGCAGCATCTATCACCTACTGAATCATATCAGCTGACGACTTTTCCCTTGACTTACAGCTAGCTGATTTTTTTCATTATTTACTAATGTATGTTAACAATCCTCTTATAAATTTTCATACAGGAGAAAATCACTTTTCTTAAGTTATTCTCTTTCTTTTTACAGATTGAGGCTATACATAAGCCCTTTCTATATTGCAGCTAGATTGTGGATTAAAATTACCTTCTCCAGATGCTATGCTATAGCAGAGTATAGAATGCTAAAGGTCCACTTGGAGGGGGTAAGTTTTACCCATGACTACGTACAAATGCCCTTTATTGTGTATAGTGCACATGCAGATTTTTGGTAGAAATAAATTGGTTGTCTGTAAACTCGGTTTACGGACGGTAGTTTTCCGTGATAACGTTTTATAGAAACACTAGCTGATGCCCGCGACTTTGTCCGCGTGGATTTAGTTTTTAAAGTCCCTCGGGAACTCCTTGATTTTCCGGGATAAAAAGTAGCCTAGATGTTGACCCGAGTAATAAGCTACCACGGTATAAAATTTTGTAGAAATCTGTGCGGTAGTTTTTACGTGAAAGAAGGCTTATGTATAGCCTCAATCTGTAAAAAGAAAGAGAATAACTTAAGAAAAGTGATTTCCTCCTGGATGAAAATTTATAAGAGGATTTTTAACATGCATTAGTAAATAATGAAAAAACTCAGCTAGCTGTAAGTCAAGGGAAAAGTCGTCAGCTGATAAGATTCAGTAGGTGATAGATGCTGCTGCGTCACACCTTACAAGGTACCAGCTGACAAACTTTCCACCGCGATACAGCAAGCTGAAATTAATTTTCATTCATAGTAGCATATAAACGATCACCAGGTAAATTTTTAGTTGAGAGGAAATCATTGAATTTATAATTTTTTTTTCATATTCAAGCAGCCAGCTGACGTATAATCCACCATGTTATGGTCAGCTGACTTTATTTTTCCTTCAAAATATTAGGTAAACTATAATCTGACAAATTTTCAAATGGGAGGAAATTACTAAAAAACTTTTTTTTTCTCCATGCGTTGGAGGCTGCCGCTGCCCTCCCCACCCACGGAGTCGCAGCTGAAGGTCGCGAATATTCATAATATAAATCCTTAATGCATTTCACGAAGTTTTGATTGGGAGGGACTTGGTCATGAAAATCTGTCACTGGCTCCCGGACCACACCGGCTGGACTTAATATTTTGTATGGGTACAGTATGGACAAAAGCAGTGGAAGCTTAGTGGTAGTACTGCGGTCTTCTATTCGGGGGGTCGCAAGTACGATCCCGGGCACATTTAAGAGATAATATATTATATATCATAAGCTTCGAAAACATAGTGAGGAATCTTACACACCTGAGAGTACTTCATAATGTTCTCGAAGGTGTGTGAAGTCCGCCAATTCGCATTGGGCCAGCGTGGTGGACTATGGCCTATAACCCTTCTCTGAGAGGGGATCTGCGCTTAGTAGTGAGCTGTTGATGGGTTAATAATGATGATGATGATGATGATGATAGTATGGACCCGGAGAATGGCGTAAAGATACGAGATTATTACTTTTGATCTTTATCCCGGAAACTCAAATGTTTCTTCAGGATTTTAAGAACCTAAATCCTTGCGAACCTTTTCGCAAAAGCCCTCTTCGCCTTTTAACCCCCGAAAAAAAGAGGGGTGTTACAAGTTTGTCATGTGTATCTGTGTGCCTGTCTGTTCCCTCGTAGCTCCCTAGTGAATGGACCGATTTTAATGCGATTTCTCTGTTTGGAAGCATACCATCGAATTGAGAAACGGGCTATAATTTATGAAGATTTGCTCAGGCGTTTGAATCTTCGGCTCATTTCCTACTTGATTAAATGGTCTTACAAACTTTAACTGGTGCAATTGACTTGAAATTTGGTGTACTGTTAATGCGGATTATTTTCTAGGCATGGTAACCTTGAGCTGATGCTGCAGCATCAAGTAGGCTGCGGGATATCCAACTCCTCAGCAACTTACAGCAAATATGATGTGTTTGGGCTCATTAGAATGGTCTCAATGAGTAGGTGTTATATAGATGATGATCGAGGATCGAGGAGGAGGATCTGATGATGGAGCAGAAAACTGGGTAACAGGATGTCAAATATATGATATATCGTACATAGTCCGGCCATATAATATATTCACATGTCGGGGGTGTTTTTCAATTAACATTTGTATTATTTAATACAACATATAACAGTTTTTATATTGCTCTTGAGTCTTGACGACAATCATGCCAAATGGAAAGCGATTGAGGTCAATATTGGAGCGCGCTTGCCTTTAAAATGGTTATTGATTCTTGCTTTGAAGACAAGGCTTTAAGATATGGATGGAAGAACATTCACCTCATAGCGGTTACAGTAGGAAATGTTGACTGTAGTGACTTTGTGATGGCAGTGTTGTTATTTTCAGACGATTCCTGCCTGCAATGCGCCGGTTATGAGGCTAAACGATGGGAATGAGATGCCTCAATTTGCCTTCGGTACCTGGCTCGGCTTAATTCAAAATTTGGTAAGAAAAGTAGAACAACCAAAGACATCGACATAGTACAGCGAGTCGCGAGGCTGAAGTGGAAATGGGTGGGGAACATATTTTGAAGAGCGGTCGATGGGATCCCAAGGTGCTGGAGTGGCGACCCTGTACCGAGAAGCACAGTGTTGGCAGACCCCCCACTAGGTGGGGGGGTCTGCCAACATGTGCCACGACAGACGAGTCGCAGACACGACAGACGGTAGATATAGGTGGTGCAAGACACAGACCTGTGGAAGTCCATGCATGAGACATTTGTTCAGCAGTGACCGTCTATCGGATGGAGAAGAAGAAAAGGCATCCTGCGGTCTCAGAAGGAAGCATCCAAAGCTTAAAGCGATTTATTTCATATACTTAGCTCAACTTGAAGCTCTCTTGATAAGTCAAGACTCTACCACCGATTCGGAAAACAGATTCTGCTTAGAATAAGAGCCGGTAACAAACATCAGCAGTTGCTTTTTTTCAAAACGTGTGTTGCGAACCAGTGGTAGAGTTTGACTTGGCATGAGGGACCCCAGATTCATTCACAGCCTGGTGGCCAACATTTCAGCCCTCTTTTCGTCATCACACTTGCAATCATTTCTAGACAATCCCACTTAAAAATGGAATAATTTTTATTGAATAATATTAGAGATCCTTAAGAAAATTTCATATATACAATACTATTTATATTAAACCTAAATTTAATTCTAAAATTAAAACTAAAATAAAAACTAATTAAAATCTAAAACCCCATCCAAGCCACCGCAGTGTGGCATAGTACCCAAGATGCTGGCAGCATTACCCCTTTGGATGGCCAAGCTAATCCTTTGGCCAAGGTAGCTGCCAGCTCTTGGATCCCCGGTAGAGTCGATCACTCTTTTTGATATCTCTAAAAAAAGTGCGCGAGCCTCCGGGCCCCACGGCCCCAGGCCCCACTGAAATGAAATTCACAATAACGTTCATAAAAGTTTTTTTTTCACATTCACTGATATGTATATCGATTTCAAATGTACTGTCATTCGCGGATTGAGGAATGCAAACAATAGTGATGGTGATAGCTGACTAATATTGATATCAAAATAAAAATTAATAGAAGATATTTACAAAAAATTAACAGAAAATGATAGTTTTGCAATTAATAAAGACAAAATATGCTACAATATAGTATGCATTACATGGTAGAAATTAATCTTAAATTATCCTCAAGAGAATCGCTCACTAGGAAAATTTAAGACAAAATATTTTTCTCAATCAGAAAAGTTGCTTCAAATGCTAATAAATAAATTGAAATGCTATTTCAACGAAGAACTCACCAATACATGATAGGTGAGGTTTTTCTTCAGAGTGAAAAAGCATCTTGATAGCCTAGTGGTTAGGACTGTGGTTTCCTAATCTGAGGGTCGCAGGTTCGATCCCGGGTGTAAAACCTCTGACTTTTCGGAGTCATGTGCGTTTAAGGTGGATTACACGGGTCTGCCCACGAAATTCAAATTTAATTTTGTTTTTTGCAAATTGTCAACTAATAAGATAAAGTAGGTTAATGGCATTCTAATTGCACCAATGGCAGTATCATCTTCACAGGTGTAGGTATATAAAAATCTTTACTTGAAAGTGTCCAGTTTAAGAAATTAGTCAGAATATCGACTAATTTGTAACTCACGTCCAACTCAATATTCTGACGGACTCTTTTATGTAAAGATTTTATCATCATTTACTCACAAATTGCGAAAAACCAAATTAAATTTGAATTTCGCGGGCAAGCCCGTGTAATCCACCTTAAGTAATAAAATATTACTTGTTTCAACGGTGAAAGAAAACATCGTGAGGAAACCTGCACATCTGAGAGTTCTCTATAATGTTCTCGAAGGCGAGTGAAGTCCGCCATTTCGCATTGGGCCACCGCACTGGCCTGTAAACCTTCTCTGAGAGGAGGCTTGTGCTCAGTAGTGAGCCGTTGATAGGTTGCTGATGATGATGATGATGATCACATCTTGACTGTATAGTATCACGTTCGTCATGTTGCAGTTCCCGGTGCCGGTGACAGATGACTCCGTGCAGCAGGCGGTGGAGGCGGCCATCGAGGAAGGCTACCGGCACATCGATACCGCCAGCATCTACGAGGATGAGGACCAGGTCTTGTATCTGTCCAATCCACTTCATATAGGGTTGCAGTTCCCAGTGCCAGTGACAGATGACTCCGTGCAGCAGGCGGTGGAGGCGGCCATCGAGGAAGGCTACCGGCACATCGATACCGCCAGCATCTACGACGATGAGGACCAGGTCTTGTATCTGTCCAATCCACTTCATATAGGGTTGCAGTTCCCAGTGCCGGTGACAGATGACTCCGTGCAGCAGGCGGTGGAGGCGGCCATCGAGGAAGGC
Organism: Oeneis ivallda; assembly: GCA_029955525.1. Classification (NCBI taxonomy): domain Eukaryota; kingdom Metazoa; phylum Arthropoda; class Insecta; order Lepidoptera; family Nymphalidae; genus Oeneis; species Oeneis ivallda. The sequence goes on from JARPMR010000028.1 coordinate 582,315, forward strand.
TACCGGCACATCGATACCGCCAGCATCTAAGACGATGAGGACCAGGTCTCTGCTTTATAGGGTCTCTCCGAAACCACTGACACCGCCTCCACGATCTAAGCTAATACTAAGCTACATTATGGTGGATTATACGAGTCTGCCCGCGAAATTCAAATTTAATTTGATTTTTCCGATTGTGTAAACTAATACGACAAACTAGGCTAATCTCATTCTAATTGCGCCAGTAGAATTATCATCTTCACAGGTTTACATAAAAATCTTTACTTGAAAGTGACCAGTTTAAGAAAATAATCAAAATACCGAGTTGAACGTGAGTTACTCACAAATTTATCAGTATTTTTATATTAAATTTTAATTTCGCGGGCAGACCCGTATAATCATCCTAGCTAGCCTAGTGATTAGGACTGCGGCTTCTGGTCTCTGTCTTTTGCGCTTTCTTTTCGGAATTATGTTCGTTAAAGTAATTAAATATCACTTTGTGAAGGAAAACATCGTGAAGAAACCTGCACGCTTGAGAGTTCTCCAAAATGTTCTCAAAAATGTGTGAAGTATACTAAATCGCATTAAGTCAGCGTGATGGCCTAATAACTCTTCTCTGAGACGAGAGCTGTTCTCAGTAGAGAGATGTTATTAGGTTGCACAGCGCTTTTCCTCCTCGACCCTAATACGTACCGCCAAAATGTGGAATTAAAGTTCGAGCGAGTAGATATTGCAGCCATGGGATGACTGGATTGGATGATGGGTGGATCGATGCGACACAAAACTCATTGGATTTCAAAGTCTGGAGCTTCGGTGCAAGGTGGCCTAGTCTCTCGGTATTCTACAAGATATATTTCGCAGAGTGTACTCAAGAACTATTCAGTTTTGTTCCAACATACTCTTTTACCATTGAAATGAAAGGCATCGCACGGATCTGCACCGCTACTGACCTCGCACTAAGCGATTTGCTTCTTTGTTCCTCTAATTCGCATCGCCAGTATGTGAAACTACCGACCCGTTCCGTTCTTCCAATTATGTAAATAAAACTTGGGTACTTTTAAATCAAGAGTGACTAAAAGCATCTTCTAGGCAAAGGCGCTCTGAATTTTGGACCTTTGTACGGCCCTCGTAATTGAAAACACAGTAACTTGAATGGAAAACACATTTAAGTTAATGTGTTTTCAATTACGAGGCAGAATAATACTCGCATAATCAAATATCTGGGTGACCGAGCTTAGCTCGGTTATTTTCTTTTTTTTTTGTAAATCGTGAAAATTATATATTTAGAAAAAAAATAATAATAAAATAAATAATAATAAAATTCATAGAGGAAAATATAATTATCTGGACTCTTTCTTAACAGAGCTATCGGTATTTGATAGAAGGTGGCTAAAACCTTCGTATTCTAATGATATTGTAAGGGGTTTTTCATTGCCTGAAAACACGGATAAAACGACCTTTTCTAAAAATGAAACCTAGCTAGAACGATTTATCGCCCCCGAAACCCCTTGAATACTAAATTTCATGATATATATATATATATATGTCGGCGCGAAGAGGTTATTAACCTCATTCAGTGGCGTCAAGAAAGTCTAGATTTCAATAACTAACCGCTTTTAGACGGTTTGAATCACAAATCAAACATTTCTTTGTTAATCAATGTTAACTACCCTCAATATGATTTTGTAAACATAATTTGGACGGTAGCAAACAATTTACAAAAGAAGATTGTACAAGCATGCTTTCATTTAAATACGGGCGGCCGATCCCTCCGTCCCTCGCAGCTCATTCTCGCTCGAGGCGTCGGACCGTGCGGACCTCTGAGAGTTGTCGTAAATCGTATTAAAATAAAGTCCGACCACGTTGTGTTTTGATTCCTATGAGTGAAAGTATTGATGATTGTGACGTCACCGTTATTAAAAATGACTCTGAGGCTCTTGAGCCGTCATCAGAAGTGAGATCGGCCACCACCTCATCTGGTCGATCATTAAATGTGCCGCAGCAAAACGACGCTAGCGCCGCACTCCGTAATGAAGTGCCTTATCAGTCTACGGGTGGAGTACCTACCACCTCAGTTTTTCATGCAAATGATGCAGATGATGCAGACGATGTCGGAACGTTTGTGTGCTCCACATGTTGAGTCAAAACTCAGGATCAAGGACATTTACCTACCATCGTTTGACCCAGATACCAACGTTGGTGTACGTGAATGGTGTCAGCATATAGACAAAGCAGTTGAAGCATACAAAATCAATGACTTCGATATCCGAATGAAAGTATGCAGCCTGTTGAAGGGACGAGCAAAAATGTGGGTTGATGACTGGATGGTGACCACATCTACATGGGATGAACTGCGTAAGAATCTCATCACCACGTTCGAAGCCGAAAACAGATACTCCCGTGATATTCTCCGATTTAGAGAACATGTTTACGACTCATCGAAGAACATTGCTGAATTTCTATCACGTGCCTGGGTCCTCTGGAGGAGAGTCACCAAAGATAAGCTGGAAAATGAACATGCGGTTGAAGCCGTAATTGGTTGTGTCAGTGACGAACGTCTCCGAATTGAATTATTAAATGCTAGAGCAACCACAGTACCTGAACTCATTTCGATTGCATCATCAATACGGAAGAAGCGCCCACAACCAAGTTCACAACAAGTTCAAGGACCGCCTAGCAAACGTCCACGTGTTTCAGATCGCACACCATCAACATCAAGTTGCCGCATATGCAAGAGGACGAATCATACTACTAATGACTGCTGGTACAAGCCAAAAGAAACTAAGCCAGAAGTAGATGAGAAGAATTCTAAGCCTGTAAGTGTGACCACGTGCACGTACTGCAGGAAACCAGGTCATACCTATGATGTGTGCTATAGACGAGAACGTTCACTAACCTCAAGTGTGAACTGAGTCGCAGGAACTAACCTGGCTCCCATAATCGTTAAAATTGGTACGAAAAACCCTATCTTTGATAAACTAGACTGTGATATGACTAATGATGATGAACTTGCACAGCTACGAGGGCTTTTTGGATAAATACGAACATCTCTTCATCCGTGGCTATCCAAAGACCAGAGTTAATACTGGCGAATTGGAAATCAGACTCGAGAGCCCCGACAAATACAGAAAAGGCGAACGACTCTAACACGCTAAATTTTTAGCAGAAACCCAAGTGTGACGAAAGACCTAGACTAGCTCAATCAAAGAAATCTATTGGTTTAACAAGATGAGTACCTTAGTTCGAACATTCGTCGAAAACTGCGTAATATGCAAAGCTTCAAAAGGTACATCGGGTGATGTACAAGCACAACTGCACCCAATCCAGAAACCGACAGCTGCCTTCCAAGGTATTCACATGGACATCACGGGCAAGCTAGGAACTCCAAATGACCAACATTACGTCATTGTAGCGAAGTACGTATTATTTTATTATGCAACCAATAATAATCCGCATAGTACGCTTGCTGCCCTAAAACGAAGTGTGCACCTATTCGGAACACCAAATCAAATCATTGTTGATGGAGGAAGAGAACTCTTGTGGCAATTCAAAAACTATTGTGATAACCTCGGAATAGAAATTCATGCTATAGCGCCAGGAGTTAGCCGAGCAAATGGTCAAGTTGAAAGACTCGTGACTACACTCAAGAATGCACTGACCATGATAATAATTACGGAAACCAAGGAATGGCACACGTAGTCGGCAGAGGACGACCACGGAAAGTCTCCCATGACCAGCTCCCCCGAGATCCTCAACTTGGTGATCAGGAAACCGTGTCGGCGCCAGAAGATGAATGGCTGACTGATCCCGAATCGTTGCCTTCACGAGAAGGATTGCCAGAACAACTCACTCATGAAGCAACCACGGAAAATGCAGCAAAAACGGTGAGTCGCAACCATGTTGTAAAGTCCGCTCATCAATAATCATTTGAGACACACTACTCTTTCTTCCCACTCTCCGAGATCTACGAGATCTACGAGAAAATAACCCAATTTCTTCTAAAACACACTATCCTTTCCTCCCACTCTACGAGAACTCTACGAGAACCCTACGAGAACTCTATGAGAAATCTACGAGAACTCTACGAGAAATCCACGAGAACTCTACGAGAATACTACGAGAATTCTACGAGAAATCTACGAGAATTCTACGAGAAATCTACGAGAAATCTACGAGAATTCTACGAGAAATCTACGAGAAATCTACGAGAAATCTACGAGAAATTCCTCCCTAAAAGTAATCCCTGAAATCCACGAGCAATCCCTGAGATCTACGAGTGATCCCCGAGATCCACGAGTAATCCCCTAGATCTACAAATTAGTCCACGGGTTTCAAAAGTGTCTACTAGACATACTAAATCCTTAAGGACCAAAACATGAAAGATGTATTGGTCTATCAGAAATATGACTAAGCATCATTAGATGCTTACAGGTACCACACTCAAAAAGAAATTTATCTTTGTTTCAGAGCTAACATCAAACCGTCAGGCTGGTGCAGAGTGCGCACCGCCTATCAGAATGGCCGTGTCGGCGCGAAGAGGTTATTAACCTCATTCAGCGGCGTCAAGAAAGTCTAGATTTCAATAACTAACCGCTTTTAGACGGATTGAATCACAAATCATACATTTCTTTGTTAATTACCCTCAATATGATTTTGTAAACATAATTTGGACGGTAGCAAACAATTTACAAAAGAAGATTGTACAAGCATGCTTTCATTTAAATACGGGCGGCCGATCCCTCCGTCCTTCGCAGCTCATTCTCGCTCGAGGCGTCGGACCGTGCGGACCTCTGAGAGTTGTCGTAAATCGTAATAAAAGTAAAGTCCGACCACGTTGTGTTTTGATTCCTATGAGTGAAAGTATTGATGATTGTGACGTCACCGTTATTAAAAATGCCTCTGAGGCTCTTGAGCCGTCATATATATATTCGACCGAGCGAAGCGAAGGTCTTTGAGTCTACTTGAGTGAATTTGCACTTGTCCGTCCGTCCGTCCGTCCGTCCGTCCGTCCGTCCGTCCGTCTGTCAGAGCCTTATAACTTCTGAATTACTGAACGTAATTACTTCAATTTTAGATATAATATGTAAATCGATGGCCTCCAGCTGAAAATGGCTTAAAAAGTTATAAAAATCTTTATTTCAGGGGGGCTCTCATAGAAGCGAAAGCGAAGAAAAAAAAAATTTTTTGCTTTTCATAGGGTTACAGTACGTCATTTTAAAGATAATTTGGAACAGAGTACAAAAGTATTTTTTTTTTTAATTTTTTTCCCAAAATTGACGAAATGGGGGGCTTTCAAAGTGGAGATTATATTTGACCTCACAACGGAATAACCATTGAGAGCTGGGGCTTGAAAGTTTTATAATTTTAGCGTAATATCATGTACTTGAACAACAAATACTAAAATTAGATAAATGTAATAAGGAAACTAAATTATTTAACTTTTAATGAGCAGCAACAACAGAACTTCACAATGATGTCAATAGATGGCGCTCTCATCTCATATAGCAAATGCAGCTTAATAACATGTACCATAATATATTCAATTAAAATTATTATTTAGTCATTTAGCAAACATCAATAAAACTTCACGTTGCAGTTTGTTTTTACATGTTTTCTGATCGTGTCGATAGTTGACGCTGTGTACAAGTAATTTAATTTGAATGTTCCAAAAAACTATAGGTACCTAAGTTTGATTGAGGCCTTGAGGATTTCACTATAACAGTTCCCTAACCTTTACGGGCTACATATGTTAAGTTAGTTGACACTTTCTGTCAACTTTGTTATTACAAACCTCTACGGGACAACTAAAGGTGAAAATGACATATGGGATGTTAGGATTGTATTTAGGGGCTACCTACGTAAAGAGACTTCTACAAAGGGGATAATTTAGGTATGGTTGGTGAAAACGGGCATAATAATAATGTCAATTTTGATCGTCATGTATCTATTGAATGAATAAGTAATTATGGGAAACCGTTACCGCGAGGTCTCAGTTCGGGGCGAACCACTAGTATATATAAGAATTGCTCGTTTAAAGATATTAGATGTTTCATTCTAGGTGGGCAAAGCGGTGAACAAAAAGATTGAAGAAGGCGTGGTGAAGAGAGAAGACCTGTTCATCACCACTAAGGTAGGTACACTAAGACAAATCCCATTGCACCCCCGTGTCCATTCATTGCAGTGCCCATTCAGAGCAGTGCCCATTTCACCATAGTCGAGTAGGTAAGGTTTACCCGAGAAATTTTGATTTTATGTTGTTGTTGATGATGACGGTAACGGTTGTCTTGCGGATCTCTTCATTTCTGATTTGATCTCTCATACTCCAAGCATAGCATTTTCCATCGCCCACTGAGTGACCCTGAGCCTTCCTATGATTTCAGCTCTGGAACGATGCGCACGCGTTTGATGCAGTGGTGCCAGCGCTGAAGGAGTCACTGCAGACGCTGAACCTCACCTACGTGGACCTGTACCTCATCCACTGGCCCTTTGCCACCGAGGTATTCAACCATATCATTATATCCTGCTCGCGACTTCTATAGAATCCCGTGAAACGTGAAACGCTATCACTTAGTCTTCTACGAATAGCTTCATTTCTGATTTATTCATATTCAGAAACACCGAGCATATAGCTCTCATCACTGAATCTGAGCTTTCTAAAAAGGTCCGCTATAGTTCATAGTCCGTTCGACAATATTACGGAATAGGTACCTTAAATATTTGTCCAAGATTTTGGCCTTAAAGGTCGAAGAGTATTAGATGAAAGGACATATCTCGAAGCTTCCCGAATGCTGCCTAGCCTAGTCGAATTCGGTGTTTGACTCCTCAAAAGAAGACCCAACTATGGTTGGGCTATGTGACAAAAGTAAATTACATCAGCTTCCTTTTCCTCACTTCCAGACTAAAAGTATTAGGCCCTACGCGGACATCGATTACCTGGAGACCTGGCGCGGCATGGCAGAGGCCAAGCGGCTGGGCCTGGCCAAGTCCATCGGCGTCTGCAACTTCAACTTGACGCAGATGGAGCGGCTGTGGGCCAGCGGCGACGTGAAGCCGGCCGTGCTGCAGATAGAGGTGAGGGATGCCAGGATCTATCTGCAAGCGGCTGGGCCTGGCCAAGTCCGTCGGCGTCTGCAACTTCAACTTGACGCAGATGGAGCGGCTGTGGGCCAGCGGCGACGTGAAGCCGGCCGTGCTGCAGATAGAGGTGAGGGATGCCAGGATCTATCTGCAAGCGGCTGGGCCTGGCCAAGTCCGTCGGCGTCTGCAACTTCAACTTGACGCAGATGGAGCGGCTGTGGGCCAACGGCGACGTGAAGCCGGCCGTGCTGCAGATAGAGGTGAGGGATGCCAGGATCTATCTGCAAGCGGCTGGGCCTGGCCAAGTCCGTCGGCGTCTGCAACTTCAACTTGACGCAGATGGAGCGGCTGTGGGCCAGCGGCGACGTGAAGCCGGCCGTGCTGCAGATAGAGGTGAGGGATGCCAATGAATGGGCTGGTCTGGAGAGACTAGTCTACCTGTAAAGCCGCGCCTTAAAATAATTTAACCTTTGCAACCTTGATTTCTCGGACCCGGATCGGATGCAGCGCAGAAAGAACTTAAAGATTGCATGATGCATCGCCACATAAAGATCAGTGGGCTAACTTGTCGTCGAATACAATATATAAACCGCTTTTGTTCTTGCGCAGATGAATCTCAATATCCAGCAACCTGAACTGAGGCAGTTCTGCCACGACCACCACATCGCGGTGATGGGCTACACGCCCTTCGGCTCGCTGTTCCCCGCCAGGGCCAGGCCCAACGCGCCGCCGCCGCGAGTGGACGACCCTCGGCTGGTGGACATCGCCAGTAGACACAACAAGACCGTGCCGCAGGTCGTGCTGCGATATCTGGTGAGTGGAGCTGAGGCAGTACTGCCACGACCACCACATCGCGGTGATGGGCTACACGACCTTCGGGTCGCTGTTCCCCGCCAGGGCCAGGCCCGACGCGCCGCCTCAGCGAGTGGACGACCCTCGGCTGGTGGACATCGCCAGTAGACACAACAAGACCGTGCCGCAGGTCGTGCTGCGATATCTGATGAGTGGAGCTGAGGCAGTACTGCCACGACCACCACATCGCGGTGATGGGCTACACGCCCTTCGGGTCGCTGTTCCCCGCCAGGGCCAGGCCCGACGCGCCGCCGCCGCGAGTGGACGACCCTCGGCTGGTGGATATCGCCAGTAGACACAACAAGACCGTGCTGCATGTCGTGCTGCGATATCTGGTGAGTGGAGCTGAGGCAGTACTGCCACGATCACCACATCGCGGTGATGGGCTACACGCCCTTCCGGTCGCTGTTCCCCGCCAGGGCCAGGCCCGACGCGCCGCCGCCGCGAGTGGACGACCCTCGGCTGGTGGATATCGCCAGTAGACACAACAAGACCGTGCTGCATGTCGTGCTGCGATATCTGGTGAGTGGCGTTATTGGTACTTCGTTGCCAACCCATAGACGTCTACTGCTAGAGACAGATCTCTGGCAGGGATCGTCGATCTTCTACTTATAATTTTGTTTGTATTCTTCTGCCCTCCTGAGCTCCTGAGTCTGACCATCTGGACCTTGGCTAGGGGGGACGGGAGACGCTAAATGGACTTGTGGTTTCACCTAGTGGGGACTCTACAAGCACTACAATTTCCATTACGAAGTCGCACATAGTTTAATAATTACTTTATTGGATTAGCTCGGCCATCCAAAGAGGTAATGCTGCCAGCATCTTGGGTACTATGCCACACTGCGGTGGCTTGGATGGGGTTTTAGATTTTAATTAGTTTTTATTTTAGTTTTAATTTTAGAATTAAATTTAGGTTTAATATATTACTTTATTTATTAAAAAAGTTCTTTGACCCTACAAGCCAAGTAAAGCAATTTTGTATGCCCCCATGGGCATATAATAGTGAGCTGGCTTCGAATAAAGTTTCTTAAGTCAAGTCAGTTTCAGTAAATGAAAACTTCTCTATGAGCTGAGCAATTTTTGGTACAGCAACACCGACATGCTAATATTCACAGTAACAAGTGAAGGAAAACATCGTGAGGAAACCTGCATGCCTGAGAGTTCTCAAAGGTGCATAGTCTGCCGTAGGGCCAGCGCGGTGGACTGCGCCTGAACCCTCCTCACCGGAGAGGAGAGCTGCGCCCAGCGCTGCTCCGGTGGCGGTCGTTGACGTGACGCCGTCTTAACATAAATTGAATATGTTTTTTTGACGTACGTTTTGTTCTTCCCCTCATTGTGGAAATGTTATATTTTATTCTAACAAAGTTGCATGGGTTAAATCGGCTTGGCATCCAGCCCACAAGATCGTATAAAAATCTTATTACAATGTATCTAATAGCTTCATAAAATATTGTAAAATGATTACTTTGAAAGAGCAACTGCTGGGTTTGTTGCCGGCTCTTCTCAGCACAATCCGCTTTCCGAACCGGCGGTAGAGTCATGACGTGTCACATTTGACGTGTCGCCGGTTGCAGCTGGAGCTGGGCGTGGCGCCGATCCCCAAGTCGGTGCGGCGCGCGCGTCTCGCCGAGAACCTGCACGTGTTCGACTTCCAGCTGGACGAGTTCGAGCGCCGCCAGCTGGCCGCCTTCCACAACGACTACCGCGTGGTGGACGCGAAGTTCTTTAGCGACGCCGACAATTATCCTTTCGAGAAAGTTGTAGCGACGGAAGCGCCAGAATAATAAAACGCACAAAAAAGCTTTTATGAAGACAGCTTTGTTTTATTTACCTATCTATTAACTGGATTAACCACATACCTACTGTTGATGATTGAGTATTATTATTTTATTGCACACCAGATAAAATACAAAACAGTCTTACTAATATTATAAAGTGCGAAAGTGTGTTTTTTTTGTTGGTTTTCCTTCAATCAAGCTGCAACAAACTTCGGATCGATGTAAATTTTTATTTTTACAAGCTTTTATTTAGCTTGACCAGTTTGATTGTTTGGATCAAATCTTGCAAGATGAACTAGACCACTTCCCGGTTTCCGATTGAGCTGAAATTTTGTATGTATGTGTAAATCGGTTGACAATGCAATATTATTGTGACATGGAGCTGATCTGATGATGGAGACGGAAGATGGCTATCGGAACTCTGTAATAAAACGATGTAACCCCATCGAGTTTGGGCTCGTTGATTCGTCGTGACCAGAACTCTGATCCTAGATGATATCTAGAGTCTAATGATGTAGCTACTAAAAACTTGTATTTAAAAATATTTTTTTTTAATTTACACTTGTTTGCATGCGTATAGTTGAGGACGTGGAGACTGACAAAGGGGACATAGGCTACTTTTATCCCGGAAAATCACTAGTGATTTCGTGGCGGAGGTGTTCTACCGGGCTGAGCTATATTGATACATGTCGTAATCTCCATAATCCCCATCCCTCACCGCGCCACCGCACCCTCCGCCAACACGACCACACGTCATCATAACAGTCAGCACTCAGCACTCAGCTAAATTAGAACGAAAACACCGGCCAAGTGCGAGTCGGACTCGCGCACCGAGAGTTCGGTACTTTAGAAGTAAAAGTAAAACGATAATATTATATTAATTTGCTTAATTATTGTTAACTTTGTTTGTACATGTTTATTGTTAATATAAAAACTAGGTACTCTAGCACAGAGTAAGGATAGACTCTAGTTAGAGCGTTGGTTTTATTTTTTTCTGTTAAATATACATAAACTTCTATTGACCATAATTATTTCTAATTTTTCGATTGGTAAACTTCAGAGAAGGTGGGGGGGGGGGGGAGGAGGGGGGGCAAAAATTTGAAAATAAATAAAAATTTGTTTTAGAATGTACAGGTAAAGCCCTTTCATATTATATACCCCATTCGGTATAGTTATCTTACTTTGAAATTTCAAACCCCCGATTTTCCCCCTTTTTAGGGTTCCGTACCCAAAGGGTACAAACGGGACCCTATTACTAAGCCTACGCTGTCCGTCCGACCGTCCGTCCGTCCGTCCGTCCGTCAGCGGGCTGTATCTCGTAAACCGTAATCGATAGACAGATGAAATTTTCACATATTATGTATTTCTATTGCCGCTATAACAACAAATAATAAAAATTAAATTAAATTAAAAAAATTAAATTAAAATGGGTAGGTGGGTAGATGGAAATCTTTTAATTTAATTTTTTTTAACGGAACCCTAAAAGAGCGAGGCCCGACTCGCACTTGGCCGATTTTTTAATTAAACTAAAAATAATTTAATAAAATTTTATTAAATTTTAATTCCAATGATGTTGAGCCACTATTATACACAACTTTTCCAAATTTCATGTCGATAGCTTTAATAATTACTAAAATAATCGACTGTGACAGACGGACCAACGACCGACCTCAAATATACCCATGCAAAAAATCACGTCGATCCGCAGCTCTGTTGCGGCGTGATTGAAGGACAAACCAACAAACAAACACACTTTCGCATTTATAACATTAGTATGAAGTATGATGATATTGAATATATTTTGAGTTCCATGGTTTAAATCTATAAATACTAAAAAATAATATACTAAAAAAATATGCAATTTACACTAGGTACGTGTAATAACATAACATAACATAAGTAATAACATAACAAAACAGATATTATAACTCCTTATAACTTATGAACCCTAAGTAGCCGTGATAGTTTTCCTATAAAATTGTTTATAATATGTTTATACTACTGCTGTGAATTTTTTCATGTATACTACACAACCATTTCGCTGGCAGAGGGGGGGCGGGGGACACTTGACTCTAATATTTAGCACTTTAAAATATCATATTTCACAAACGGATCCCGAACTAAAAAATGGTGTTCCCACACCCACAATATTTTTGAGAGACCTATTCAACGACACCTCACACTATGGGATAGACGAGAAAAAAATTCATCCCACTTTACATGTAGGGGAGGTACCCTAATAAAAATTAATTTTCACAATTTTATTTCACCACTTTATTAGCGTGATTAATATTTATACCCTTGTCAAATAACAGTTTTCTAGTACCAATAGTCTCTGAGCTAAACCGCGGACGGACAGACAGACGGACATGGCGAGACTAATAAGCGTTCCCTGTTTACTTCGGAACCCTAAAAATACAGCAATCCGCCATATTATTGGATTGAACACCAATCGGAGCGATAAGGACGTCACTATCTACAAAATTTGACAAATACTATGGAAAACATAGAGGTGACGTTACGAAAATGCCACGACGACGCCCGCCGTCATAGTCCGGGAGGAATCGGCGCATGCGTACCGAAAACTATTCCACCTCAATTTTTTTATGCGATCCTCTTCAAATGGCCCTCCTAATTATATAAATGCATGTTGCCAGGGCGCCACCTGGTGCCATATTGTTTAAACCGAAATTGTTTAAACAATTGCAAGGAATTGTTATTTTTCAACCGGACAAATTTTTTTTTATATTCTTTATTGAAATAACAATAAAAAAGGTGCTGTGTAAAAAAATTTCATTGTTTATATCTTTCTCTTAATTGTTAATTTCGCGCGCCCACAAGTTTTTTAAATCTCTATTAACAATATTATTAACTATTGTATAGAGAATTAAAAAAAATATTACTTAAACATTATGTTTTTTTTTTAATATATTTTTCATGAGTCGAAAGTACCCAAATTTGAGATTTTTCGAACCTTTAAAAATTCATATCTTTAAAAATATTAACTTTATCGTGAAAAGTCATAGCACCTTTTTTATTGTTATTTCAATAAAGAATATAAAAAAAATTTGTCCGGTTGAAAAATAACAATTCCTTGCAATTGTTTAAACAATTTCGGTTTAAACAATATGGCACCAGGTGGCGCCCTGGCAACATGCATTTATATAATTAGGAGGGCCATTTGAAGAGGATCGCATAAAAAAATTGAGGTGGAATAGTTTTCGGTACGCATGCGCCGATTCCTCCCGGACTATCAAGCGTCTTTGCGTGGGTTTTAATTTAAAACTTAAAATTAGAAAAAATTTAATATTTTTGCTATGGATTTTATACATGATTTCAATATGAATAATTTTAGAAGATCGACATGCATAAAATGGATAAAATAAACCACATTTTGTAGAAACTGTTGAACTAATGAAATGGATTTTTGTTTGAAACGGTGAAACTTATTTTGTAATGGTGGAATCGGGATTTGAAGTAACGGAATTTTGGAAAGGATCAGAAAAACTATGGACTATGGCACAAACGCTCGACGCGCGGAGCCACTAAACAAACGAAGAAGAACTTAAAATTAAAACAGCAATATTATCTAGGTACCTACCAAAAACATTTTTGGGTGAAATAGGATATTTTTCGATGTCCAGGGTCTAAAATTTGATGTAGCCAGCTTCTAAGGCTTGTTTTTTAAAATAAAATGTTTAATTTACACTGGTTTCCATTGGCGTGGTTTGGCGCATTGTTAGTTCGCAACCGGACGACGCCCAAGGGTGTCACAGGCCAGAGCCAATATCCTGATTCTGGCAAATGCGAACTTCTTGACAGAAAAACCTATTAAGCTATTGCATAGCTTTTATCGCGGGCTTTGAACTAGGACAAACAGTTTGAGCGCGGCGACCGAATCAAGAAATTCCGTAACGAAAATAAACCTAACACCGTCGTTCAGTAAGCGTTCAACATTTTAGAGGTTCACAAGTAGCTCTGTTTGGCGCAGTGGGCGAGCGGCCGCTTTCTTTATCATGTGGTGTATGATGATTGATGTCGCAGGTTCGAATCTCACTCGCGAAGTAGTGACAGTGCGCTTTTCTTGTTTGTTTGTTTTTTAATTATTTTTTTGCATAATTTTTATCATGCAAAATAATATTGCATAAATATTATAATTGCATAAGTTGATAAAAAATGCTATGCAATAGCTTTACCGCGGCAGACCCCGAGTGCCACTTAATTTTTAACTTGCAATGCTTGTTTGGGTCACATCTTGCAAGATGAATTAGACCCACTTCCCGGTTTCTGATCGAGCTGAAATTTTGCATGTATATTTGCATATGTAAATCGGATGACAATGCAATATCATTGTGACATGGAGCTGATCTGATGATGGAGACGGAAGATGGCTATCGGAACTCTGTAATAAAAAGACGTAACCCCATCGAGTTTGGGCTCGTTTGATTCGCCATAACAAGTACTCTGATCCTAGATGATATCCAGAGTCTAATGATATAGCTACTAAAAGCTTGCATTTAAAAATAAAATTTTTAATTTACACTTGTTTTTGTCTGACTAAAAAGCCATGACCTAGTAATTCGCATTATAAGCCTTTCGCATTATTTATCAACGTTCAATTTCCAAGAGAACTTTACAGATGAAAATAACAATAATTTTAAATGTCGCTCCCACCCTTTACCCTTAAAATTAAAACCTACCTAAAAGGTCGACTCCCAGGCGACAGGTTAAATAGTAATTATGTAATATAGTCGTAATTCCTAGTTCCATGGTATTACATAGATATAGGAAGACTTTTGAAGTAACATTGTCGTAATTCCTAGTTCCATGATGTATTACACAGCCTCTTCGATTGTACTTTGGGCTTGATTCATGTATGTGTAGGTTTACCAGGCTGCCATCTGACTGACAGACTGAATATATCGGAACTAGCTTTTGCCTGCGCCTTAGTCCAGTTTTATTGGATGAAAGATAGCCTATGTCATTCTCTAAGTTCTCAACAATACCCATGCATAAAAAATATCTATCCGTTGCTCCGTGACTGCGTGATTGAAGGACAAACAAACACAAAAACACACACATTCGCATTTGTACTACCTATTAGTAAGAATGTTTCGTTAGGTTCCCTCTTATTCCTTTGCTGTCCCTACAATTTGTATTTTTATTATGGGGATCGGGGTTATTAATAAACATATTATTATTTTTTTATTAACCCCCGACGCAAAAATCTACTGTCTGTCTTTCTGTCTGTCTCTCTGTGTGTGTGTGTTGTGTGTGTGTGTGTGTGTGTTGTGTGTGTGTGTGTGTTGTGTGTTGTGTGTGTGTGTGTGTGTGTGTGTGTGTGTGTGTGTGTGTGTGTGTGTGCGTGCGTGTGTGTGTGTGTGTGTGTGTGTGTGTAGGTATGTCTGTGGCATCGTAGCTCTCAAACGGATGGACCGATTTCGATGCGGTTTTTTTATTTGAAAGCCAGTTTCTTTGCGGTGGTTCTTAGTTATGTTTGGTTAATATCGGTCCATTAGTGTTAGAGTATCAGCTCTTTTCCAAAATGATGTAAGGTATTTTTAGCGGATGATTACTCGATTAAGTGCTTCACGTGTGCCAGTGTAATCGTTAAATGACAATTAAATGATAACTTCTACCTGATGCTGCAACCATAATCATACATAGTCCGGCCATAGATTCACATTTCCGAGGTGTTTTAAATTTTAAATTTACGCTTTTCGATAAGATAGATAGGTAGCCATTGACAGCGATCTCACCTATTTGGGCAATCTTGTTGCGATTTTTTGGCTTCGGAACAGATTCTCAAATATTATGTTTTATTATTATGTCACAAGAGAGCGCTGCAGGTCGTCATTGAATTTTAAAGCACTTTGTAAAAGTTTTATTTAAATAAAATTATTCTATTCTAAAATATTTAATGAGTATATTTTGTTACACACAAAACATAACATGACTTGTGACTACGGAACACTTGAGCATATTTTTAACACGCTAATAAACTTTTCCTTCACTTGCTGCATCCCAACAAAAGTCTAGCTAAACATGGTAACCCTATTTTTGTGTTACACAAAAACTACATTTATAAACAAAATAAAGCTTTAATGCCTGCTAATAAAGCTGAAATTGTAATACAACTGAACAAAGTGGACCCTTGGCGCCACCCAGACAGTACTTCGCCAACGAAAAATATCAGTCAAAAAGATTTTTATGATAAAACTAAACTATTTTTTACTTTAACGTCATATTCTCACAGCCTAAAATCCTTTGCAACCATCTTTCAGTAGCCGAAAATATAGCGTCGATTTGATGAAAAGTCGATACTGAAACTAGTGAAACTAACTTACAGAAATTCGAACTTTATTTAAAAGGAATAAAGTAGGAAGTTGTAAGAAGCTGTTGAGGTTATGTGACGTTTAAAAGGCGCGGGCGGGAAAACTTCGGCGCCCGCCAGACCGGCGCCATTTTGTCGCCGTCTCGAGGCAAAGGCATACTCCTATTCAGCTTCCGTATACGGCGTTTGGGCCTATTATGGCTAATTTACGGTTATTTCCCAACTTTTGCTGTAACTCTGAGATCTGCTTATCCGCAAATGTGTTTATTGTGCAAAACGTACCGCTTAAATGCTACAATCTTGAACGACGGTACGTTTAAGCTGAGATATTAGATAAAAACAAAAAAGAGGGTGTTTATTTGCCACGTACACGTATACGTAATTTTTCCACGTACATGGCAATGTTGCGAGAAAATTATTTGTTTTAGGTTTCCCGGTACCTCTAATGTTAATGTAGAATGGGAGTGACGTTTTATTTTAAAATTCTCAGAGCAATTTCAAACTTGGCCTTACTTATGTTGAAGAATACTTACTACCTACTATACTAAGGAGAATATCCTTGCGAAATCAAATCAGAAATGAAGAGATCCGTAGGATATAGTCCGTCGCGCTCTGGTCACTGCCTCCATCCCTGCACAACTGGAACCCTCCGGTTTGTTCAGGGATGACGGCAAGAGGCCGGACGGGAGTGGACGATGGGTCGCGCACTGGTGTGGGACGTGACTTGCGTTGATACGTTGGCTGCGTCCCACCTACCGGGCTCGTGCCAAGAGGCGGGTGCAGCTGCCGAATCCGCTCAGTTGCTTAAGCGCCGCAAATACTCTGCCATTTCTAAGGATTATATTTTTGCGGCGCTTGCTTTTGAGACTCCATGGTCCGTGGTCATGAAGACGGCATGGGTCCATGGTCATCGGACACGAAAAATTTTGTTAATGTCGTGTCCCAAAAATTGATCCACGCCTCTGGTGACCAAAGAGCTGGCGCTTATTTAGCCCAAAGGCTTAGCCTCGCTATTCGGAGAGGTAATAGCGCCAGTGTTTTGGGCACCATGCCCATTAGCGATCACTTGGACGGCGTGTATTTTTTGTTAATATAATTAGTAGTAATTTTTTCGCTTTTATATAATATATAGATCTAGGTACTTATGTAATAAATAAGAAGTAAGTTTTATCCGTAGGACCGAAGTTACCGACATAGCTCAGCGAATCGCGAACCTAAGTGGAAATGGGCTGGGCATATAGTTCGAAGAGCTGACGGTTGTTGGGGTTCAAAGTGCTGAAGTGGCGACCCCGCACCGGGAAGCGCAGTGTTGACAGAACCCCCCACTAGATGGACCGACGACATCAAACGAGTCGCAGGGAGCCGCTGGATTCCGGCGGCACAAGACCGAGCCCTGTGAAAGTCTATGCAAGAGACCTTTGTCCAGCAGTCGTCTATCGGTTGACATAGAAGAAGGAGAATAAAGAATGAAGAAAGAAAATTGGTTATTTTACATCTGATAGACATTAGAGGCTTAGGAAGAAGCTAATTATTTTGAATCTACAGACAGACATTTTCACTTTATTAATTTGTTTAAGTTTAAATTGCAACCTTTTTCCAAACACAACTCTTTAATTTTCACTCTGTTCCTGTCATTGTTCCTACTTCATTGTTAAAATCATCGATTTGTCAATGGCAATAATATAATTTTCAAAATTCTGTCATGTCATATTAAATTACTGTTTATTTTACTTTCAACACGTAAATTAGTAAATTGATGTAGTTATTAGCATTTCTTTCACATGAGGTGCCGGTAAATTCAGATAATGTGATTGATTAAGCAAATCTCTTTTCCTCCCCTTTTCCTGAAGCATTTGAAGGGGGGTCAAATGGTCTTAAGAATTGCCTTGGTTCAGGGTCGAGGGCTAAGCGGTCTTCATTCCCTTCATCCCTTTTTCCCATAAAGACTTCAAATAATTTCTGCCTCCAATTCTGTATTTATGTCGTCATAATTAGGTCTCCTTTGCCCTAAAATTTTCCGTCTCTCAAAGTCGTAGGTGTGTTTCAAATGGTTCTGGTAAAGCAGATATTCTGGCGTTGTTACAAGTAATGCCAGGGTCTGATCCTGGTCCTGCTTCAGCCAGGGTTTAGGGCAAGGTTGCCTAATTCCCCTTTTCCCCTTAATTCTCGTATGCCCCTAAATTGTGGTAAAATCTCAAAAATGTGGGTACTTATAGCAAGTGTTATTCTGGGGCTGCTGCTGCCAGGGTCCAAGGTCCAGGGATACGATGATTATGATGACATCGGCGAGGAGGGTGGTGAAGATGATTATATCAACTATTATATGGATGGTACGATTTGCATCGATACAAATAAACAAGGCCCATCTGTAATTTCAAAACATTTCTCTTATAAAGCTCATTTTACTCGTTATAATAACCTGAATCAGCAATTACATTACGAAACATAGTTTTGAACTCTTGGTAGGTATTTACAAAAAAAGCGATTCCTAAGAATTTTACTTTCCAACGCTGAACTTGACTCAGAATCATAATGTACCAATGGCACTCTCACTCAGCTTAGACTTGAGACTAAGTTAAAACGAGACAGATTTATGTCAGGACATATTTGTGTCTCATTTTAACTCTATCTTTAATCTTGAGCAGAGCCAGAGTACAATCTATAGACTCGGCCTTAATCCCTGGTTTCCATTTTTGTTAGCATAGCCCTAACACCCTGTGATGTTTACCAAGTTATCTGCCGAAACGGATATTTTCATTCGGTTAGAAATAAATCCTTGTGATGAATACAGGGGAGGCTCCTGTAGTGACGCTGGCCACTCCCGATGAAGATGAAGAATTCAAAAGCAACAGGATCCGGCGAGATCAAGATGAGGAAGCTGTTGGCACCAAGACGCTCAGCCCTGAAGACCTAAGTGTAGTTAAAGGTAATCATCATACTAATATAATAAAACTGTAACCGGACGATTTCTGTACATTTAATCTATTTTGAAAATTTTAACCGAGGGATGCTTTATTATTAATACTGATCCCAAAACAGATTTTTATTTAATTTTTGTCTGTCTGTCTGTCCGTCCGTCCGTCCGTCTGTCTGTCTGTCTGTCTGTCTGTCTGTCTGTCTGTCTGTCTGTCTGTCTGTCTGTCTGTCTGTCTGTCTGTCTGTCTGTCTGTCTGTCTGTCTGTCTGTCTGTCTGTCTGTCTGTCTGTCCGGGCATCACGCAAAAACTACTGAACGGAATTGTATGAAATTTGGTATAGTAGTAGGTGATACTCCGGGTCAACATATGGGATAGTTTTCATCCTGATAAACAATAAGGTTCCTCCAGGATAGGGGATGAAAGTTTTTATCGGGTTTACTTCATAATTCCGTCAAATTTGAACCGATTTTAATTTTTCTTTTTTTATTTAAAAGTGTATAATATCAGGCATAGTTTGTCTAATTTTGATGAAGATCTGATAAATATTAAAGGAGATAGAGGACAATGACATAATGCTTCACGGGTAGCAGCAAAAGTCACTCACATAAAAAACAACGATTGAATACAGGCATTCCATAATTATATGAGGGTTTTAGACATAGACAATCATTAACCTCCAGGCCCTAGATGATTATACCATTGTGTTTGTTTTGTAGCCTACCCGTGCGAAGCCGGGGCGGGTCCACTAGTCATACTAATAATATTATAAATGCGAAAGTGTGCTTGTTTGTTGGTTTGTCCTTTAATCGCGCCGTAACAGAGCTACGGATCGACGTGATTATTTGCATGGGTATAGTTTAGGAGCTGGAGATTGACATAGGCTACTTTCCGGAAAATCAAAGTGTTCCCGAGGGATTTTAAAAACTAAATACACGCGGACGAAGTCGCGGGCATCAGCTATCAACTAGTATGACATAATTTTAAGAACGCGTAGAACACCAAAAAAAAAATCAGATTTCGCCCACGCGGTGCTATGAAATAAAACATAGCCGCAACCTCATGTGAGACGCGACAAAAGAAAGCGTTTTGCGCGGAATAGGAGTGTAGTAAGCGGTAAATACTTTATAACTCGTAAAATATTCATTTTCTTTTCAATTCACTAGGCTACTCTCTTGATAATATCAATCGGAATTTAATGTAAAAATTTTGGCTCTGGTATATGCAACACATTGAAAATAAATGAATATGGGTTAAAAATTAGACCGCCGACCGAACTTCGCGATTTTTTATTATCGAACAAATTTCATCATTTTATGTAAGGAAGTCATACTGCCAAGGGACGTGCCCAAGCACGTCCCTTGGCAGTATGATGTAATTTTTGCGTGTTTTTTTTCGGATAGTTGAAACTTCATCTACTACTGTAAAAATCAAATCTGTTTACTGTTAATGAACGTACACCCACTCTTAATGCCTTGTTGGGATTGGTGATAGCCCAGTGGTTGCGACTTCGGCCTTCTTTTCGAGTACGCCTCTGACTTTTCGAATCTATTGAATATCACATGCTGTAACGGAGGAAAACATCGTGAGGAAAATTGTACAGGTATCTGAGAGTTCTCCAAAAAGTTCTCAAAGGTGTGTGAAGTCTGCCAATTTGCATCGGGCCGATGTGGTGAACTATGACCTAGGTACAAGCAACCAAACAAATCAGCGTTACGGTACAATGCCATGTTTAGATCGATTAAGGCTTAGATATTAAACAGCTCTTTTAGGGAATTATTTATGAATGATTTTTTATGTAATTTGTGTGTACCAATGGGGCTGACATGTAGGTCACCTATAAAAGCTCCTTAAAATAAATAAGATTAAAAAAAAAAGTAAGCCCGATTCCACCACCAACATCGTCACTTAAAAGTTGACTTGTGATCTAGAAAAAAGATTTTGTTACAGGGGCACTAAATCAGCTTCTATCAAGAATGTCAAATGACAAACCCATTACTCCTTACGCGCCCCCATCCATGGATTACCGACCCTCTATTGGACTAAACACAAGCCCTTGGATTACTAACACTGCACCATCCTATACCGTGGAAGAAATATCAACCCAAACTGAAGACCTCACCAGTGTTTCTAGAATAATTAACGACGAAGACACTTTGACCTCCATTTTGGAACAAGCGTCTGATGATTATTATAACAAAGGTTGGCCTACTAAGTCTTCAAAAATTGCGCATGAAATAGAGAACAATAATTCAGATAGACTCAGTTCGATTAAAGTTTTGAAAGAAGGAGAGCTCGTCCGAAGAGACGGTTCCACAACGGCTATGGCGGGTTTGTAAGATAAGCTCAATTTAACACCTTTGACAGTAGATAACTGATCGATTAATATTGAAATAACTACTTAAAATAACTTTTATTTTTATTTTTTTAAGTTAGTCCTTGACTGCGATCTCACCTGATGGTAAGTGACGATGCAGTCTAAGATGGTAGCGGGCTAACTTGGAAGGGGTATGGCAGTGAACATTCAACCCATGCCCCTAATTGGTTTCTACACGCCATCGTGTCGGAACGCTAAATCGCTTGGCGGCACGTCTTTGACGGTAGGGTGGTAACTATAGCCAAAGCCTCCCACCAGACCAGACCAGAGACAATTCAGAAATTATAAATTCCCAAATTGACCCCGCCGAGGTAGAATAGAATATAATAGAAATATTTTTTATTCAAATAAACTTTTTTACAAGTGCTTTTGAATCTTCGATGAGTCTACTGGTTCGGAATGCCCTTCCTGCCGAGAAGAACCAGCAAGAAACTCGGCGGTTGCTCTTTTCAAAACAAGTTTACAATTCAATAGAATAGTACAGTTTAATTACCAACTACTGTCTCATGAATCGCTGGAACGAATTAAGTCCACGCTTTTTTATCATTTATATAGTCCTCAATTGCATACTATGCTTTTTTCATGTGATTTAGTTAGTTTTAACTGATTTCTTAAACTTTCCGTGTGGTGACGGCAGATCAGAATACAGTTGTCACCACCCCTCCTCTTCCCGCGGGTGTCGTACGAGGCGACTAAGGGAATATAACTGAGAACGGGCAGCAGCGTCCTCTGTGCTACTACTGCCATCTACTGCGATCGCCAACCCGTCTGCCCCGCGTGGTGATTATGGGCAAACCCTCCCCTTGGGAGAGGCCTTTAGTCCAGCAGTGGACTGTTATAGGCTATTGATGATGATGATGATGATGACTCGCTTTAGATCCACTCCTCCATAACATGACAACAGCAGAGATGGCGAACGTGACAGCGACGCTGAACGAGTCCAACGCCATCGCCAACCTGAGCATACCCACGTGCGTCATGCCCCCGCGGCCCCCCACCACGGTCAGGACGACGGTCACAGACGAGTACGACGCCAACTACACCGGCGCTGTCATCGCCAAGGTCTGTTTCTGTTTAAACTGGAATTATTGGAACGTAGTTCCTTATCTTGGGACCCCAAAGACCATCAGTTATTCGAACTATGGCGACCCCGCACCGGGAAACGCAGTGTTGGCAGACCCCCCACCAGGTGGACCGACGACATCAAACGAGTCGCAGGGAGCCGCTGGATTCAAGCGGCGCAAGACCGAAGCCTGTGGAAGTCCATGCAGGAGACCTTTGTCCAGCAGTGGACGTCTATAGGTTGATAAAGAAGAAGAAGAAGAAGCAGTTCCTTATCGCGCGGTGCGGAACTCGGAAGGGGGCTAGATGGATCGACACTTTTTTGAAACCGACACTTTTTTGAAGGCATTGTATTCGGTATTTTCGCGGTACAATATTGGGTCTCCGTAGCCTTGTGGCTTCTGCAGTCGCCTAACAGTTAAAAGTCGATGGTTCGAATCCCAGCTCGACAGACCGAATTTTCTATTTTCAATTTTATTTTAAATAATTTCTACATGTGGTGGAATTTTTCTCTAATTCTTTATAACTTATAAGTTATAAAAAACTAAGGAAAGGTTCCACATGTAGAAATTGTTTAAAATAAAATTGAAAATAGAAAATTCAGTCTGTCGAGCTGGGATTCGAACCATCGCGACCTTTGGCTGTTAGGCGACTGCAGAAACCACAAGGCTACGGAGACCCATTATTGTACCGCGAAAATACCGAATACAATGCCAAATTAATTAATCGAAAGGAACTACGTTCCATCCGGGTGTCCCTTGACACCTCTCAAGTTTTTTTTATATAAATTATGCTTTACCGGGAATTGGGGGGGTCTTCAGAGCCGAACTTCTGACGTGAAAGCTAGCACAACGTGCATAGCTATCGAGTCTCTTGTAGCGATTACCACAACACACGATCTTCTATCGCTTGATAGTTTTGTGTTCAACAGTGGAACATGCTTCTTCTAAACATTCGACGAACTCAGACGTATTGAGTTTAGAACGACCGAGTTTGCACTCGTTGGATTTGTCTCAAGTACATCTTAGAGTTCTCCATACTGTTCTCAAAGGTGTGTGAAGTCTGCTAATTTGCATTTCCAACAGCGTTGTAGACTATGGTCTATTAACCCATCTCTAAGAGGAGACAGCTGCGCCCTAAAGTGCCAAAAGCAAAACATCACCGTCGAAAAGTTGCCCACTTGTCGGAGTTTTATACTTAGGATATATTTCGGTGAGTGTGTTCAGGAGCTCTTCGACCTTGTCTCCCCTTCACCTTTTTACCACCGCACTGCAAGACATCGGAAGGGCTTCCATCCCTATATTGTTGATATACCATCCACGCGCACGAAGCGATTCAAGTCTTCATTTCTGATTCGCACGGCTAGGGTCTGGAACGCTCTTCCGAGATCTGTGTTTCCTAACACGTACAATTTTGGGTATCTTTAAAACAAGAGTGAATAGGCATCTTCTAGGCAAACGCGTTCCACCTTAGGCCACATCATCACTTTCCATCAGGTGTGATAGTGGTCAAGCGTGTGCCTATAATGTATAAAAAAAAGCCATTGATGGTTTGCGAACGATGATACCCTTATTCAATATAGTGGGTGGGTGGGGGTAATTTACACACGCTTGTCTCGTGTGTTCAGTGCTTCGTGTGCGGGCTGGACATCCCCGGCATTCCGCAGCACGCGCACTGCGCCGACGCCTTCGCGGGGGACTTCCTGCCACTGGTGCCAGTGGACACCAGCGCCAAGGGCAAGATATCCCGCTTCCGCAAGTACTGCAAGTATGCCAACATGTGAGTGTTCTGCCTGCCTTTAATAGCCTCGTTGGTCTAGTAGTAGTAATAGTATGTTCGACTGTGGATGACGAGGTCCTACGTTCGACTCCCGGGTCGTGCCGATAAAAAATGTATTAGGTTTTTCTGCCAAAAAATTCTCAGTACTAGTCCGGAGTTAGGAAGTTGGTGGTCATTCGTAAAGCCGTTGGTCTACGCCTGATCTCTCTCTGGTCGTGTCGTATTTCCGTCCTATCGGACTATGAGGGTGAGGAAATAGAGAGTGCACTTGTGTTTGCGCACACTTGTGCACTATAATATTTCCCGCGCAGATGGCTGTTCTCTGAGGAGATAAGCAGCCGTGACCGAATTCGGTTGGGAGCGCAAAGTACTGCAAGTATGCTAACATGTAAGTATAATGCCATTGATGTTGTGTAATGTGTGAAGTACAGTTGAAGTAGCAGTAGGCTGGACTGGACCGATGGCTTTCTGGAGTTGTAATGTCCTCGAGGGGAGATATCGACTTGGCAGGGCACACCCCGGCTAGATGGAGCGCGCGATGCGAGGGATAGGCAAAGTTGGTGCTACCTAAAAGAGGCCTATGTCCAACAGTGAATGCACTCTGGATGATGATGATGATGATAAGACGACGCCTAGTAGCAATTGGCGTTGGCTGTTAGTTGAGCATTTGTCCCTAGTTTGGTTGGCCAACAGTAAAATCGTTGTGCCAACCGTAAAAAAGCGGAATGTGATTGGCCATACGAAGGGTTGGCACAAGAGGCGAAGTTGATCGGAGCGAACAGGGACCAGGCAAGGAGCCACAGAGCGACGACGCGAGTCAAGCCTGTGTGCGAGTGACGTCCAGCCCCAGAATGGGGAGAGTGACTAAAGGGACAAAGGAGTAGAGAAAAGAACTTGGAGGGAGTCAAGAAGGCGAACCGAGAAACACGCCAAGAGCAAGTACCGGGCGCCCTCCCAGTGTTTCGGCCCATATAACCGCGAGGTTGGAGGGGCCATGGGATGTGGTGGGTTTGGCCTTACGAAGGGACTTAGTTGGCATCACCACCACCATCTCCCAACCGCTAGCTACCGTTGGCTACAAAACCCCGACAGAAATTACTCCTATAGGGATAGGTTTTGGTTCGGGTTGAATTATTAGTTGTTTCACGTGTGTGCCGCAGACGAGGTTACCGCACGAAGTCGAGCCAGCCGCGCGTCATCATCGGGGCCTGGACCGGCGGCTGCGCGGTGCGCTGGGTGGACCTGAGCGGCGTGTACACGCAGCGCACGTGCCGCAACCGCATGCGGCCCACCATGGGGCTGCACTACGGCAGCAAGCGGATGGCCAAGCTGGAGAAGTCGCTGTGGGTAAGTGAGTAGTGTGGGAAGATAGAAACTGGCCCCATTCCCACCGGTGGCACCCGTTCACGAGCATGACGCTTGACCGATCGACTCAGCCGTTGTGTGTGTCCGCAGAACCTGGAGGACGGCTGCATCGTGAGCCCGGTGGCGACGCTGACGCCGCTGTCGCGCGGCGTGTCGCTGTACGCGCGCTTCCACGCGTGCGTGTGCAGCGGCAACTGGTGCAACGCGGCGCGCGTGGACGCGCCCTATCGCCGCCTCGTTCTAATGACTGCGCTCATCGGGCTCAGCCCGGCGATTGTCTAAAAGTCGCCAATCAAAATCTTATTCATTCCATAGCATTAGCGTCAAAGTAAAAAAAATTAAGTGGCACTCGGGGACTGGCGCAGTAAAGCTATTGCATAGCATTTTTATCAACTTATGCAATTATAATATTTATGCAATATTTTTTTGCATAATAAAAATTATGCAAAAAAATAATTAAAAAACAAACAAACAAGAAAAGTGCACTGTCACTACTTCGCGAGTGAGATTCGAACCTGCGACATTATACACCGTACGGTAAAGAAAGCGGCCGCTCGCCCACTTCGCCAAACAGAGCTACTTGTGAACCTCTAAAATGTTGAACGCTTACTGAACGACCGACGGTGTTAGTTTTATTTTCGTTACGGAATTTCTTGATTCGGTCGCCGCGCTCAAACTGTTTGTACTAGTTCAAAGCCCGCGATAAAAAGCTATGCAATAGCTTAAAAACCATAATCGCATTAAATTAGAGCTCAATTTCGTGTATGCATTCTAATACGTTTAGGTATGTACGATACGCTCCATAACGCTCCGTGTTAGAATCGGTTGTACTGAATTTGTGACTGAATCAATACAGTCAAGGAATATTTTACTTTGACGCTAATGCCGTGAAATGTATAAGATTTTGATCGGCAATTTTTAGACAATCGCACCTCAGTGCCGGGTGGCCAGTGTGAAGACACCTTATCGCTACCTCATACTTGCTAACGCATCATTGCTGTAGAGGTTATGACGTTACAGTTTTTGCAATTCACAAAGGCGAGTGAGCTTTACTCGTGGTTACTTCGTGTACATGCACATTGCATATGTGTGCGTGCCTGTCAAAGCCTAGGTGGGAGCGGGCAGGCGCGAGCATTGCGCTCGCTCACACTTATACAGATACGACACATACAACCATAAGTCAGTCGCCCTCGTGAATTGCAAGAACTATACCTAAGTGTAGGTGCACACGTTCCGTGTGGAATCGTCCGGCATCAGACCGGCGCCGGGTATTGAACGTATATGCAGCTTTTCAAACGTACCGGATGAATTTCGGCACGGCACCGGCCAGAGTCAGACACTTCTAAATCAGGCAATAGAATGATATAACCCAGTTTAAAGTGCCGATGAACCCATAGGGCTCCGGGCTCGTAAAAGTGTATGTAATAGTTTATGGTGAGATTGAAACTAACCATCTTTTTCTAATGTTACACTTAAAGGTACACCCTAATTTATAGCACAGTAGGGATATACCATAAATTAATTATCTCAATTTTACAATAATATGACAGATCGGTCTTATTATGAGTCATTGAGTATCACAGAACACTGAGCCAGTGCTGCCAAAATAATCTGTGGTGGTGTGGCTCTGTGTTGTAGAGAAACGACACAAGTTCATACTTCATACAAACTAGGTACACCTACACAGTACACTCGCTATTCATTAAGCGTGCTGGGCAGAAATCAGAATATACTTAGGTATTCTGATAAAGATTGGCAATTTGGGAGGAATAAGAAAAGATATAGGTACAGATCAGCAGCTTATGTCCGTTGGGGTCCCAACCCTGGGGTTCTGGAGTAGCGACCCCGCACCGGGAAACGCAATGTTGGCAAAACCCCACTAGGTGGACCGACGACATCAAACGGGTCGCAGGGAGCCGCTGGATGCAGCCGGCGCAAGACCGAGACGTGGAAATCCATGCAAGAGACCTTTGTCCAGCAGTGGAACTTTATCGGTTGATAAAGAAGAAGTAGATACTAAAAAATTGGTTGTCTGTAAAGTCGGTTTACGGGTGATAGTTTTACGTGATAACGTCATAAAGAAACATTGACGATGACTGGCGGGCGGCACAAGCCAACGCTTTGGCCGATCGTGCCTCTCTATCGCTTGTTCCGCGCTCTCGCTTGCACGCGCAGGCTCAGGCGGAACGTAACACATTTCGTGCGTGCAGCCGGTGTTCATCGATTTATAAGACGTTATCACGTCAAAAATATATAATTTTTCTACTACTAACATAGACATAAAACTCCTCTCAGTCGCGATTGTCGATTGAATGCCGCGTCTATGAATATCGCAAGAGTTGCTTACTTTTATGAAGTTTGAGTTGAATAGACGTCATGTTACTTGCAGATGTAAAAAGTTCCCACTAAACTACGTCAAATACCCGACGCCGGACGATTCCACACCTGCATAGTCCTTTACTAAATAGACAATTCAGCTTAGAAATTGTGTTGATTGATTTTTTATGATTTACTTAGTAACATTAATTGCTGTAGGTAATAGGTACTTTTCCATGGAACATAAAAGTATTATAGAACACACAACATTGATAATATTTTGTATTAATGCAAACTGTCTTCATTTTTGTATTAATCGATGTAAATGTTCATGTACTTTTCTAATTTTGTGATCATGTTATTTTAAAATATTATTGTATGAGAAAATATTAAAAACATTGTAACGTACCAGAATTGAATAAAGTTGTTTTTTATGTTTTTTATATATTAAGGCTATCACTTAATTGTTTTACCTATTAATTTTATTATCATTAGGACAAGGTTTCAACTCTCGAAATAATTTAATATAAAAAATATATTTTTAAAAAACCGACTTTAAACGCTCGCGTCACTACAAAGTATTTATTGATGATTTTTTTAAAACGCGTTCGACCGATTTCGATAAAATTTAAATGGGACCACCTGGGAGGTTATAATAAAAAATAAAAAAAAGATTTTTCCAAATCGGTTCAGGCGTCTTCGAGTAATCGGTGAACATAGGTACATAAAAAAAATTCCGATGAATTGGGAACCTCCTTTTTTGAAGTCTGCTAAAAAATTCAAAAAACTAATTAATATTACCTATGTATTTATTTTATGTAAACTAACAATAGTTGAAGCAGTGATAGCCTAGTGGTTAGGACTGTGGTCTCCTATTTGGAGAGTCGCAGGTTCGATCCCGGGTACGCACCTCTGACTTTTCGGAGTCAAGTGCGTTTAAGCAATTAAATATCACTTGCTTCAACGGTGAAGGAAAACATCGTGAGGAAACCTGCACACCTGAGAGTTCTTCATAATGTTCTCGAAGGTGTGTGAAGTCCGCCAATTCGCATTGGGCCAGCGTGGTGGACTATGGCCTACAACCCTTCTCTGAGAGGAGACCTGCGCTCAGTAGTGAGCCGTTGATGGGTTGCTGATGATGAATGATGATGAACCATAGTTGTGCATGACTAACTTGTCTCGTCAAGACTACCACCAGTCACCACTGCCGGCTCGGAAAGCAGACTCTGCTGAGAAGAGCCGGCGACAAACTCAGCAGTTGCTCGTTACAAAATGAAAGTGTTTATTACAATAACAATATCTCCTATCAACAACTGAAGCAATAAGCTGATTGCGTTCATTCACTTCTGTCATCAATTTTATTCATTGCGTAAATAAGTTAGAAGTTACGTAATAACCTCTTTAAAACGAGATTCTAATCAATGTGATTAATAAATAATTATGTTAAGCCTCAATACCTAGCCCATCGGTTAAAGGTGCGAACTGAAAACTGTAAAAGTCGACGGTTCGATTCCCGCCCGTCGCACTATTGCAGTACCTACCCACTTCTCTAACACAAATAAGCTTTACGCTTATTTGGAGGGGAGAGGGGAATATTAGTCGAGCTCAGCTTGGAAAATATTATTAAAAAAAAAAAGGAAACTGGGAGGTCTCGGGTTCCATTCCCCGTGGGGGCAATTTAGGAATTTATAGTTTCTAAATAGTCTGGTCTGGTCTGGTGGAAGGATTTTGGCCGTACCTAGTTACCACTCTACCGTCAAGGACGTGCCGCCAAGCCATTTACCGTTCAGACAGATTAGGGGTATCATGATTCATGGGTCGAATGTACACTGCGATACCTCTTCCAAGTTAGCCCGCTACTGTCTTAGACTACATCGTCACTTACCATCAGGTGAGATCGCAGTCAAGGACTATCTTTGTCATCGAATAAAAAAAAGAAAGTATGATTGTTTGTTGGTCCGTCTTTCAATTTTTTTTTATTCGATGACAAGCTAGTCCTTGACTGCGATCTCACCTGATGGTAAGTGACGATGCAGTCTAAGATGGTAGCGGGCTAACTTGGAAAGGGTATGGCAGTGAACATTCAACCCATACCCCTAATTGGTTTCTACACGACATCGTGCCGGAACGCTAAATCGCTTGGCGGCACGTCTTTGACGGTAGGGTGGTAACTAGTCACGGCCCAAGCCTCCCACGCAGCGACGGATAGATATTAATGCTGTTAAAAAAGTAACGATCCGTTTCTGTGTAATTGAAGGACAAACCAACAAAAATCTTTTAGAAAAACAAATAGTTCCCAAAGGATTCTTAAAGAATCATTCACCTTGCCGACGAAGTCGCAAGAAAAACCTAGCCATTTCATAAAGGCGTCATACTACAACCCCACAAAAGAAATCTTAAACACGTCAAGTCTTAAATCTATAAGTACTTGGCACATTGGTGTTTCATCCCCCAAATGGCCAGGGGTGCTGCAAGCTCGCCCACCTGTTGACTCCACCCCGGATTGGTCGGGCTGCGGGCGTGGCACACCCCTAACTGAGGCGTACCTTCGCTAAGCACACACCTAGTATAAAATCTGTGAACACCTCCCAGGCACAGTGAAATCTGATTACAGAAAGGTCCTGTATTCGATTCTTATTTTTACTCGACCGCGACGAGGGCAATACCAATAAAAAAAATTCATCCCCACTTGTAGGGGAGGTACCTACCCTAAAAAAATTATTTTTCACAATTTTATTTCACCACTTTGTCGGCGTGATTGATATTTTATCTTCTTCTTCTTCTTCTTCTTTATCAACCGATAGACGTCCACTGCTGGACAAAGGTCTCTTGCATGGACTTCCACAGGCCTCGGTCTTGCGCCGCCTGAATCCAGCGGCTCCCTGCGACTCGCTTGATGTCGTCGGTCCACCTGGTGGGGGGGTCTGCCAATATTGCGCTTCCCGGTGCGGGGTCGCCACTCCAGCACCTTGGGACCCCAACGGACCATCAGCTCTTCGAACTATGTGCCCCGCCCATTTCCACTTCAGTATCGCGACTCGCTGAGCTATGTCGGTGACTCTGGTTCTCCTACGGATCTCCTCATTTCTGATTCGATCCCGCAGGGACACTCCGAGCATAGCTCTCTCCATCGCCCGTTGAGTGACCCTAAAGCCTTCTTATGAGGCCCTTAGTTAACGACCATGTCTCGGATCCGTAAGTCATCACTGGCAACACGCACTGTTCGAAGACTTTAGTCTTCAGGCACTGAGAAATTTTGGACGAGAAGACATCTCGGTTGATACCCTTACCAATACCCTTGTCAAATTACAGATTTCTAGTACCAATAGTCTCTGAGCTAAGCCGCGGACGGACAGACAGACAGACAGACATACAGACGGACGGACATGGCGAAACTATAAGGGTTCCTTGTTTACTACGGAACCATAAAAGTTGGGTTATGATTAGCAGCCTATGTATGTATGTGTCTATTTGTGTATGTTTCACAGTAGGGCTTAAATTACTGAGCCGATTTCGATGAATGACATTTGGGTGTCATATTATGCCACATTTTATACGAATAAAATCCCTTATCTAATTAATTTTTCATAGTCGGGTTTTAAACTTTTTTCTTGTTTTTTCATAACCAGATATAGCCCTCGCTTGCAATCTGACGGTTCACCTGATGGTAAGTGACGATGTAGCCTAAGTATGGTAGCGGGCTTGGAAGAAGGTATGGCAGTTTTAGTTAAATCCAAGTTACTCCTAAGTTCTAATCGGTTTCTGTACGCCATCGCGTCAGAGTGATAAATCTGGCGGCACGTCTGACGGTAGGGTGGTAGCTAGCCTCGACCAAAACCTCCAAGACCAGACAAAAAGAAAACATTTTTCATAAATATAAAATAAAATTAATAATTCATGAAATTAATAATTTTACTTAGTTTTATGGACAACTATTAACTATGTAACTAATTACATATTTGCATGCTACTCTGTGGCGGATTGAAGCGAATGTATTTTAAGATCTTAAATGTACTCAATCTTGCAAATAAATATGAAATAAATTTGAATTTGAATTTAAAATGCGATAGTGGGTTATTTTGTCGATTTGTCCTTCAATCACGCAGCAACAGAGCAACGGTTCGATGTGATTTTATGCACGGGTATACTTACTCGATGACGAGAGCGACATAGGCTTCCTATCCCGGAAAAACAGAGGGTCCAGGCTGGTTTAAAAATCGTACAAACTCCACGCGTACGAAGACGCGGGTAAGAGCTAGTAATACAATTAACCAAAGATAATTGGATGAAAACAGCCAATAAAAGCGGGGTCAACGCCCCGCTCCCTTGACCACAGACGACATAATTGCGCGTCCCCAATTAAAGTTTATGGCCTATCAGATATCCGAGCCTTATCATAATGGGATCAGGCGAATTGTCTGCAGATCCTATACAAGATACAGCAAGTCAACTCGTCCGGTAGTGATTCTACTGGCGGTATAGAATACAGATTTGGGATTGTCTAAAATGGTTGCAGCTTCACGATCGCAATCATCTCTGATTGGATGGTATTCTCTCGCTAGATATCAGCATCAGATTAATATAAATGCGAAAGTGTGTTTGTTGGTTTTTCCTTCAATCACGCCGCAAAAGAGCTACGGATTGACGTGATTTTTTGTATGGGTATACTCGAGGACCAGAGAGAGACTGGAGAGTGACATAGGCTACTTTTATCCCGAAAAACCTTTTTAGGGTTCCGTAGTAAAAAAAGGAACCCTTATAGTTTCGCCATGTCCGTCCGTCTGTCTGTCTGTCTCTGTCTGTCTGTCTGTCCGCGGTTTAGCTCAGAGACTATTGGTACTAGAAATCTGTAATTTGTGCTCGAACAAATGTCACTCGAAACCTCATCCAATTCGCAGTGAGCTGAAAATAAATTCAAAATGGCGGAAAAAAGATGGCCGCCATACAAATTTCGTCGGTGTCTATCTCGGGGAGTATAAAAGATGGAAGAGTGGTTTCTTGGCAAAAGATGATCAGGACCTAAAGGTCTATTTGATGAATAGAAAAAAAAATCCAAGATGGCGGAATTTTTTTTTCTTCATACAAAATATATGGCGAATATTGAAGAGACTAGAAGCCGTGAATCATGCAAGACTTTGATACGGTTCCTTTTCAAGATTTGTTTTTATTGAAGAATTTTCATTATGACAAATGATGAGAGAAGATGATTGAGGGTTTGGAAAGTGAGTGAGGAGCACGGCCAGGGTATTGAAGATAGGTTGGGTCTTGGGTGTGCTAGAACAAAAGTCAATCGAAACCGCATGCAATTGGCAGTGAGTTGAAAAAAAGTTCAAAATGGCGGATTCAAGATGGCTGCCATACAAATTTTGTCGGCGTCTATGAATATCTCGGGGAGTATAAAAGATGGAGGAGTGGTTTTTTCGATAGAAAATGATCAGAAATTGAAAGTCTACTTGATTAGTAGAAAAACCGCGGTCCGCTTGCGGGCCGCGCACCCACGCGCCCTACTAGTTTAATATATGTATAACATCATTGCGAAAAACTAACAGCTAGTTCAGTATAAAAGTACTTATTTCAAGGCATAGTGACTTATGGTAAGTATGGATGGTTATATTAGGTATGGATGTTTGTTCTCTTTCGAGCCACAACGAATAAACCGAAACGGCTAAAAGGAATGGATATAGCTCATACCCCTGGATTAACACGTAGACTACATTTTATCCCGGAAAATTAAAGAGTTCCCGCGGTAATAAAAACCCGACGAAGTCGCGGGCATCATCTAGTACTTCTATAAATATGTTTTTTTAAGCTATTGCATAGCTTTTATCGCGGGCTTTGAACTAGGACAAACAGTTTGAGCGCGGCGACCGAATCAAGAAATTCCGTAACGAAAAAACCTAACATCGTCGTTCGTTCAGTAAGCGTCCAACATTTTAGAGGTTCACAAGTAGCTCTGTTTGGCGCAGTTGGCGGGCGGCCGCTTTCTTTACCGTGTGGTGTATGATGTCGCAGGTTCGAATCTCACTCGCGAAGTAGTGACAGTGCGCTTTTCTTGTTTGTTTGTTTTTTAATTTTTTTTTTGCATAATTTCAATCATGCAAAAAAAAATTGCATAAATATTATAATTGCATAAGTTGATAAAAAATGCTATGCAATAGCTTTACCGCGGCAGTCCCCGAGTGCCACTTAATTTTTTTTATCTTTTATTTAATTAGCTTAAATTCCCTGCCTCCTAAACTTAGATTTAAGTGTGTTTCTAATTAACAAAACGACTCAAAAGTGCGAAAGTTAAATCGGATTTAACATCGTCAAGCCGCCATTACGCCATCTGGCCGTTTAGCGCTAATCCAATAAAACTGCACATAAATACTAGTTACATCCCCCGGCACTTAGCGACTCGCGCTTCACCGGTTTTCGTCCCCCGCCATTAATGGGGAAAGCGGGGGAAGAAATAAAAAAGTTTGACTCTTATCTGATAGTTTTCGCAATAAATTTTATAGATGCGGAATTACTTTTCTGGAAATTTTTCTACATCCTTATCCTTACTAAATATTATAAATGCGAAAGTGTGTTTGTTTGTTGGTTTGTTGGTTTGTTGGTTTGCCCTTCAATCACGCTGCAACAGGGCTACGTCACGGTAATATTATGTATACAGTATTGTAACTCGGCCGTATCTTTGACATAAATGCCTACAGCCGCGCGGTACGTAAACATGCGATAGGGCTGCCCGCCTCCAGCATTTTAATTACATTTGCCTACTTTGTGTTTCCATTTAGTTTTGTGATTGTAAATATACTTTTTTTTATATAAACAAATAAAATACTTTGTGAATTAAATAGGAAGTGTTCAATAAAAATGCGTGTTGTTTTTTGATTGGTAGATTTAATTAGACTTATTAGACTTAGATTAGGTAGACTCGCACACCGAGGGTTCCGTACTCTAGAAGTAAAAGTAAAACGATAATATTATATAAATTTGCTTATTAATCGTTAACTTTGTTTGTGGAGGTTTATTGTTAATATAAAAAAAACTATGCTAGTTAGAGCGTTGGTTTTATTTTTCCTTTAAAATATACATAAACCTCTATTGACCATAATTATTTCCGATTTTTAGATTGGTAAACTTCGGAGATAAGGGGGGGGGGGGGACGGTATTTTTTTCGACATTTTGCCCGATTATTCAAAAACTATTATATTTAGAAATAAATAAAAACCTGTTTTAGAATGTACATGAAAAGACCTTTCATATGATACCCCACTCGGTATAGTTATCTTACTTTGAAATTTCAAACTCCCGATTTTCCCCCTTTTTTAATTAAACTAAAATAATTTTCGCGTTGGTTTTATTTTTCCTGTAAAATATATGTAAACTTCTATTGACCATAATTATTTCAGATTTTTAGATTGGTAAACTTCGGAGATAAGGGGGGGGGAACGGTATATTTTTCGACATTTTGCCCGATTTTTCAAAAACTATTATATTTAAAAATAAATAAAAATTTGTTTTAGAATGTACAGGTAAAGCCCTTTTCATATGATACCCCACTCGGTATAGTTATCTTACTTTGAAATTTTGAACTCCCGATTTTTCCCCTTTTTTAATTAAACTAAAAAGAATTTTTGATTTTTTCTTATTCCAATGTTGTTGGGCCACTATTATACACAACTATTCCAAATTTCATGTCGATAGCTTTAATAGTTACTTAAATAATCGACTGTGACAGTCAGTCATATTTAATATGAGTCTCCTCGTCATATTAAATATGTACTTGAACTTATTTTTAGTTAAAAAATTGCGCAGTTATTGTTAAAAAAACATAACACCGTCCGTTCGTCACTGCGGCACAGTCGCGACTGTCTGCATACCGAGCGCTTACCGAGATCGAGGCGCGTAGGCATAGCTCGCGCTTCGTCCGTTTGTATGAAGTTGGAATACTGTATATAATATTACCGTGGCTACGTATAGTTGAAGACCCTGGAGAGTGACATAGGCTACTTTTTATCCCGGAAAATCAAAGAGTTCCCGAGGGATTTTAAAAACTAAATCTACGCGAAGTCGCGGGCATCAGCTAGTTACATAATAAGTAATATTATATTATAAACTAGCTGATGCCCGCAACTTTGCGTGGATTTAGTTTTTAAAATCCCGCGGGAAATTTTTTGTTTTTTTCCGGGATTGAAAGTGGCCTATCCCAAGTAACACGTGTATCTAGAAATCGTCAGCTATACCCATGCAAAAAACACGTCGGTCCGAAGTTCTGTTGCAGCGAGATTGCAGGACAAATCAATATCATCATCATCATCATCAACCCATCAACGGCTCACTATTGAGTGCAGGTCTCTTCTCAGAGAAGGGTTATATAGGAAATAGTCCACCACGCTGGCCCAATGCGAATTGGCTGACTTCACACACCTTCGAGAACATTATGAAGAACTCTCAGTTGTGCAGGTTTCCTCGCGATGTTTTCCTTCACCGATAAAGCATGTGATATTTTGTTTCTTAAACGCACGTAACTTCGAAAAGTCAAAGGCACGTACCCGGGATCGAACCTGCGACCTCCCAAATAGGAGACCACACTCCTAGGCTAACACTGCTTCTAAAAACTAAGTAGTATACGTACGTTCTAAGATCCGGATGACAGGTACCTTATTACCAGGTATACTTAGAGCATCAATTGGATATAACGCATGTTATATCCAATTTTCGTAACCGGACTATAGTTTTAAAATTTTCTTGTAACTTTTCTTCTTCTTTTCTTCTTTATCAACCCATAGACGTCCACTAGATACTTGACAAAGGTCGCTTGCATTGACTTCCACAGGCATCGGTTTTGGCCGCTTGCATCCAGCGGCTCCCTGCGACTCGTTTGATGTCGTCGGTCCACCTAGTGGGAGGTCTGCCAACACTGCGTTTCCCGGTGCGGGGTCGCTACTCCAGCTTGGGACCCCAACGACCATCAGCTCTTCGAACTATTATGGGCAAAACCTTTGAAATGGATATTCGCACTTGTAACTGGGCAGGGCACACAATAAGAGGTCATAACAAATGGAGTAAGAAGGTGCCAAGGTGGTATCCAAGGGAAGGTAAAAGGAAAAGAGGCAGACCACAGAAAAGGTGGGACGACGATATAAGAGAAGTGGCAGGAGTGATGTGGAACAGAGTGGCTCTAGAAAGATCAGAATGGAAAAGGTTGGAGGAGGCTTTTGCCGATTGGCAAACAGATCTGCAAAATATAAAAAAGCAGCACTTGTAACTCACAAAAGAATAATTCTGAGGCATCGCGAAGAAAGGATTTCCCCGTCAATAGATCTAACGCGCGATTTTGTTCTCGAATATGTAAATGGTGGTCAATGAGCCGAGGCCCCTAACGGCGGGGGAGGCACTGATTTACGAGCCCCTCTCTATTTTGAGAGCTGCCAAGATTCTGCCTGAGATAGTGCTCTATATGAGATTGTTATATTTTTGCACAACGTAATGTAGACAGTAGGGTCGATGGTTGCACTTGTTGAGAATGTGTTCCTTTTTATGAAATATTGGATAGAATATTGAACATAAGCATAAGCAGTGATAGCCTAGTGCTTACGACTGTGGTCTCCTATTCGGGGGGTCGCAGGTTCGATCCCAGGTACACACCTCTGACTTTTTAAGCAATCAAAATATCACATTCTTTAACGTGAAGGAAAACATCGTAAGGAAACCTGCACACCTGAGAGTTCTCCATAATGTTCTCGAAGGTGTGCGAAGTCCGCCAATTCGCATTGGGCCAGCGTGGTGGACTATGGCCTATAACCCTTCTCTAAGAGGAGACCTCGCTCAGTAGTGAGCCGATGATGGGTTGATAATGATGATGATGATATAGAACATGTAAAATATATGGATAGAGCAAAGCGTTGCTCTGCAAAATTCTCAAGGAAATTACAAATTCAACTAAGCGTCATCCCACTAGGTGGGGTCCGCTTTCCGGCATGCTCTTGCCCACTTTGACCGATCTTCTTCATCCGATTTTTGCAATTTATTAGCTCTCTAATAGCTCTCTCTAGCTCTCTGTAACCAGTGTTTCCACAATGAGGGGAAGTTCCAAATGAGAAGAAATGCATACTACTTACAATTATTCAATACATACAGAAAGTAGCCCCATTCTCGCCGGCGGAACGCGTTCACGAGCATGACGCATGGCTCAGCTAAACCATATTCCAGGAACGTAACAACCCGCACCACACGACACTACCACAGAAATGTATAAAAAACCGGCCAAGTGCGTGTCGGACCACGCGCAGTGTAGGGTTCCGTAGTTGAAAGTCTCAAATATTATTGCTGACCTAGGATAGTGCTTTTATTTTATTTATGAATATTGAATACATTTTGAGTTCCATGGTTTAAATACTACAATATACTACAGTATACTACAAAATATGCAACTTACACTACGTGTAATACCTAACTTGGAAAAAACAGATATAACTCCTTAACTAATGAACCCTACTTAGTCGTGATAGTTTTCCTTTAAAATTCATTATATATACTACTGCTGTGAATTTTTTCTTGTATCCTATATACAACCATTTAGCTGGCAGAGGGGGGGGACACTTGACTCTAATAAAATTTAGCAATTTAAAATATCATATTTCACAAACGGATCCTTGAATTGAAAAATGGTGTTCCCACACCCACAATATTTTTGAAAGACCTATTCAACGACACCCCACACTATGGGATAGTCGAGAAAAAAAAAATTCATCCCCACTTTACATGTAGGGGAGGTACCCTAAAAAAAATTATTTTTCAAAATTTTATTTCACCACTTTGTCGGCGTGATTGATATTTATACCCTTGTCAAATTACAGATTTCTAGTACCAATAGTCTCTGAGCTAAACCGCGGACAGACAGACGGACAGACAGACGGACGGACATGGCGAAACTATAAGGGTTCCTTGTTTACTACGGAACCCTAAAAACTCAGTCCATAGAATTAGGAAATAGTTATAATCCCCTTGTTCCCAAAAACTGTCAGCTTTAGGAAATGCGCCGCGCCCGACATACACTACACAGGGTAGGGGTAGACTAAGTAGATAGATACGTAGACAAATCGAACACAACAAAAGTGCAGTTCGGCAAAAAACATCTCAGAGCAGATCTCCCAGCATCCGGCGCGCGGCGAGCTTCCGGCGTGACGGATACCAGAGATGCTGTTTGGGGGACTACAAATTTTTATTTATTTCTGGGACGCTTACCAAATATTTGACAATTTGTTGCTTAACTACATAGGTTACCTACTATACTATATGTATACTTATACTACTCTATAAACTGGACCGCAAAGAAAAAGGGTCGGTTAGAAAATGTTCAAAATAAAAACTACGCATTTTCATTTATTTTACATTTATTAAAAATAAATAGCTTGAATTCATGTTTCTTTTTTATTAGGGTTCCGTAGTAAACAAGGAACCCTTATAGTTTCGCCATGTCCGTCCGTCTGTCTGTCTGTCTCTCTGTCTGTCTGTCCGCGGTTTAGCTCAGAGACTATTGGTACTAGAAATCTGTAATTTGACAAGGGTATAAATATCAATCACGCCGACAAAGTGGTGAAATAAAATTGTGAAAAATATTTTTTTTTAGGGTACCTCCCCTACATATAAAGTGGGGATGAATTTTTTTTTTCTCATCTATCCCATAGTGTGGGGTGTCGTTGAATAGGTCTTTCAAAAACGTTGTGGGTGTGGGAACACCATTTTTCAATTCAGGGATCCGTTTGTGAAATATGATAGTTTAAAGTGCTAAATTTTATTAGAGTCAAGTGTCCCACCCCTCTGCCAGCTAAATGGTTGTATATATAGGATACAAGAAAAAATTCACAGCAGTAGTATATATAATGAATTTTAAAGGAAAACTATCACGGCTAAGTAGGGTTCATTAGTGAAGGAGTTATATCGGTTTTTAGGGTTCCGTACCCAAAGGGGTCCGTCCGTCTGTCAGCGGGCTGTATCTCGTAAACCGTAATAGATAGACAGATGAAATTTTCACATATTATGTATTTCTATTGCCGCTATAACAACAAATAATAAAAATTAAATTAAATTAAAAAAATTAAATTAAAATATTTCCATGGGTACATGAAAATATTTAAATTTAATTTTTTTTAACGGAACCCTAAAAGAGCGAGGCCCGACTCACACTTGGCCGATTTTTCTAAGTTAGATATTACACGTAGTGTAAGTTGCATATTTTGTAGTATATTATAGTATTTAAACCATGGAACTCAAAATGTATGTTGAGACTTTCAACTACGGAACCCTACACAGCGCGTGGCCCGACACGCACTTGGCCGGTTTTTTTCATCTAAGCACATTAAAATATTCTTTAATTTAGTCTTTATTTAAGCGAGTCGCGATACTGAAGTGGAAATGGGCGGGGCACATAGTTCGAAGAGCTGATGGTCGTTGGGGTCCCAAGGTGCTGGAGTGGCGACCCCGCACCGGGAAGCGCAGTGTTGGCAGACCCCCCACCAGGTGGACCGACGACATCAAACGAGTCGCAGGGAGCCGCTGTATATTCAGGCGGCGCAAGACCGAGGCCTGTGGAAGTCCATGCAAGAGACCTTTGTCCAGCAGTGGACGTCTATCGGTTGATAAAGAAGAAGAAGAAGTATTTATTTAATTGACCTAGGTCAGGTACTTTGGAAGATATTGAAGATTTTCTAACCGAACATTTTTCTTTGCCCAGTTTAGAAACATAGAAAAAAACTTTTCTTTGTTTGCATACTTACATAAGTAAGTACCTAGGTATCGCTTTCGCTATGAAAATCCTTACTAAATCCTATACTAATATTATAAATGCGTAGTGCGATTTATGTTTGGATGGATGTTAGTTACTCTATAACGCCACAACGAATGAACCGATTTGGCTGGAATTTGGAATGGAGATAGCTCATACCCATTATTAAATAGGCTATTTTTTATCCCGGAAAATTACAGAGTTCCCGCGGGAGTCAAAAAAATTATTCCACGCGGACGAAGTCGCGGGCATCGTCTAGTTATTTAAAAATGCGAGTGTGTTTGTTTGTTGGTTCATCCTTCAGAGCGCGTGTAACCCCAAAAAAAATCAGATTTCGCGATGAGATAAAACATAGCCACAACCTCATGTGAGGCGCGACAAAAGAAAGCGTTTTGCGCGGAATAGGAGTGTAGTAAGCGCCAAATACTTTGTAACTCGTAAAATATTCATTTTCTTTTCAATTCACTAGGCTACTCTCTTGATAATATCAATCGCAATTTAATGTAAAAATTTTGGCTCTGCAATATGCAACACATTGAAAATAAATGAATATTGGTTAAAAATTAGACCTATAACTTCGCGATTTTTAGGGTTCCATACCAAAATGGAAACAAATGGAACCCTTATGGTGATTTATTATCGAACAAATTTCATCATTTTATGTTTTTGCCCAAACACGTCCCTTGGCAGTATGATGTAATTCTTGCGTGTTTTTTTTCGGATAATTGAAACTTGATCTACTACTGTAAAAAATCAAATCTGTTTACTGTTAATGAGCGCACACCCACTCTTCAATCATGCCGCAAAAGAATTACGGATCTACTTGATTTTTTGCAAGAGTGAGGACCTAGAGAGTGACATAATTATGCTAGTTTTTTCCCAAAAAATAAAAAAAAAACAAAATGTTTCATTCAACATTCTCTAACATTATTTAACTGCTGTGTGGGAGCACCTTTTAGAGCTACCACGGGGTTTTTAAAGACACAGATGAAGTCACGGGCTTCAGCTAGTTTGTGATATTTGTGATTAATTTGTTGCTTCTTTGTTGCGTGACTGAAGAACCAACCAACAAACAAACACACTTTCACATTCATAATCTCAAGTAAGGTAGTGGAAAACTGCCTTTCCAGTATTTTCATTGGCACCCTAGCACTGCATCAATTTGTCTCCGACACGGTCCATTGCTTTTATCGTCTTTATGTGTACAGCTATATAGGTATACCTACGCAATATATTTATCTGTATATATAAAAGTAAGTGGTGTTAGTTACACTATTTATAACTCAAGAACGGATGAACCGATTTGGCTGAAAATTGGTGGAGAGGTAGCTTAGAACCAGGAGACGGACATAGGATACTTTTTATCCCGTTCGACCGCGTTTCCGTCAAATCACTATAAAACGTGGTATAACAAAAACGCATCTGACATGGAATAACAAAACGCAAAAGACAGTGGAATAACAAAACGTAAATGACAGCTAAACGTAATTTTGTCTTT
The DNA here is from genome assembly GCA_029955525.1 of Oeneis ivallda. NCBI lineage: Eukaryota > Metazoa > Arthropoda > Insecta > Lepidoptera > Nymphalidae > Oeneis > Oeneis ivallda. The sequence continues at coordinate 624,418 of JARPMR010000028.1, forward strand.
GGTTAAGTATGGTAAAAAATTTGACAATTATAAAAAGTGTTATAATAAAGCATTACTGATATTATAAATGCGAAAGTGTGTTTGTTTGTTGGTTTGTCCTTCAATCACGTCGCAACAGAACAACGGATTGATGCGATTTTTTGCATGGGTATAGTAATGGATGTAGTAGTGGTTCCTCAGACCGGGAGAGCTACTTTTTATCTCTGATAGTGAAAGAGTTCCCGTGGGATTTTTAAAAACTAAATCCATGCGGACGAAGTCGCGGGCATCAGCTAGTTATCTAATATTTTCTCCACACCGCGCCGTCGTTCTGTGCAAGTCACGCTGCCTGGTATTGTAGTGTTATGAGTGATTGATTCCACTCTATGTCCAAGTTTCTATACGAACATTATATTATAATATATTGCCAAGTAATAACAGCCCGTCAATTATTTATTTATAGGTACTGGCTACTGCACTCAAGCAACATTCGGTTACGTACTTCATTACCGAAATCACCAATCGTAGGCCTCAACTTGCCATCGACAGCAAACGTAATACAGCTTTCAGTCGTAGGTTTTTTGTCTTCCTTGGACCTTATCTTTATTATAAATTACATAGGATTCTTTCGCTCCACTCTCTAAATATCTATAAATTCAAAATCACTCTTAAAGATTGGCTATTGAAACAGAACTATGTGGCTACTGAAGCACTTCTGGAAGTTTTAGTATAATCCACTCACCACGCACACACACTTACACACATACACACACACACACACACACACACACACACACACACACACACACACACACACAAACTTACAGGCGCACTCGTTTGTCTTCAAGTCTTTGTGTCTCCGAGCTGGTGGTCCTGTTTTCCGAGATACAGTTTCAACTAGTTCGGAAAACAGGTGCACAAAGTTTTCGTAAATTTAGACAATTTTTACAACTTAGTTTAATATGTAAAATGTTCATTTATAGTGTAATTTTAAGCTTAAGTTGTAATTTGGAAATAAACTTCTTTATTGAAAAAAAAAATATGTACACTTACTTCCTAGTAGCTCTACATTTTGAATATTTAGTTTTATGATACACTGATACATCACGCAAGAGGTAACCTTTAATCAAGTCGCAATGACACGATCGACGAATTTTTTTGCATGAGTACCTACCTAACATGTTATTATGATTTCTGTGGTAGGTACCTAATCTACCCATAGCTAAGGAAAGTAAATGAGGAAAGGTTGATTGGAATTGGGAGAGTGATCAATATTATAGGCTAGGTACCTTTTATATTTATCCCGCCTAAAACTAAATCTAAGCGGACGAAGTCGTGGGCAAAAGCTATCTTCTTCTTCTTTGTCAAGCGATAGACGTCCACTGCTGGATAAAGGTCTCTTGGATGGAGTTCCATAGGCCTCGGTCGTGCGCCGCCTGAATCCAGCGGCTCTCTGCGACGGATCCCTTATGGATTCGAAACATAGATGGGCTTCATAAGAAGGCTCAGGGTCACCCAGCGGGCGATGGAGAGAGCTATGCTCGGAGTATCCCTGTGAGATCAAATCAGAAATGAGGAGATCCGTACGAGAACCAAAGTCACCAACATAGCTCAGCGAGTCGCGAAACTGAAGTGGAAATGAGTGGGGCATAGTTCGAAGAGCTGATGGTCGTTGGGGTCCCAACTCCCAAGGTGCTGGAGTGGCGACCTCGCACCGGAAGCGATAAGATGGAGCGCGCTTGCCTAAAAATTGCATATTCACGGTTGGTATAGGTCGCGGCACGAAAGTTTAGCGCTGAACAAAATAGCTAAGCATGGGGTACTGTCGCGCAATGACGACGGCCGGAATGCGACTGGAGAGCCAATCAGCGCCATCATACCTTATTTTCGACTTCTGCGCAATAACGGTCACCGCTAGACTTTCGTGCCGCTACCTATACCCATGTTATAGATAATGAGCCAATAAACACCAGGAAGAGAAAGAGACAAATAATAACGGCGGCATAAGGCAAGTCATGCGGCACTCTGCTAGAACAATATCGCTTCACCGCGGCCTGTGCGCCCTTCCGGCGGTGACAATTAAAATGTTGTTAATGGTTACAATAACAAATGCTGCTCCCGCGGGAGTGTTTTTGCGATGGTTGGGGGTTGAGGGTTAACTCCCGGTAATGTAATGTGCATTTGATCTTCACTAACACATTAATATTAGAAAGCAAAGTTACGCATACGCCTAGTTTGTCATTCGCGCGATGGCATAAATACCTTTATTGCAGCAGTGATAGCCTAGTGGTTAGAACTGCGGTCTCCTATTCGGGGAATCGCAGATTCGATTCCGGCACGCACCGCTTTTCAGAGATATTATGTGCGTTTAAGCAATTAAATATCACATGTTTCAACGGTGAAGGAAAACATCGTGACGAAACCTGTACGCCTGAGAGTTCCCCATAATGTTCTCAAGGATGTGTTAAGTCGGTAGACTTGCGAATTGGTTAATTTGCTTTGGGCCAGCGTGGTAGACTAGTAGGTATGATCTTTAACCCCTCTTTGAGAGACCAGTGCTCAGTAGTGAGACGTTAATGGGTTACTCATGATGATGATGATGAATGTATGGTCTTCCCTTACAAATTAAAAAAAAAAGTAAAAAGAAGTTTATTTTCCAAATTACAACTTAAGCTTAAGATTACACTATTAACTTTATTGTCTACATTTTCGAAAACTTTGTGCACCTGTTTTCCGAACTAGGTAGTTGAAACTGTATCTCGGAAAACACAAAACAGAAAATTAAATTGTCAAGTAACCAAAATTCTTTTCGTAGATATGGTTTGTTTGGTAATTCCTACTAATGCTAATTCCTACATAGGTAATATTTTGTTCTACAAGTAGGTACACAATTTTTTTTCTTGTTTAGCGGATAATACAGCAAAATATATTTCCTTGAGTAGGTACATTTATCGTGAAATTCTGCAAAATAATAATGTCTGCTTGATGCTTCTATCCAAAATAAATTGAAGCACTGAATTGATTTACATTAACGCAACAATATTATAGCAAATCTTGTTACTAATTCTGTATTTTTGCAAGTGTATTAAGACATAGCTCGTTGGTCGCGGAATAATAGCAATAACCGCGAATGTTGTAATTAATTTCAAGGGAAAACTGTCATGGCGGAAGTTTCTGACAAAGGATCTTAATTGTGTAATGTTTTTATTGTCTCCACGCCGTAAAAATGTGTTGTTTTCGCGCTGTTCTATTAAAATAATGGTTGTTGCAAAACTACGACTCAGAGGGGAATACTTTATTAAACTATTTGACTGTTTTGTGTTTGTTATAAATTGTGTTTCATAATTTACGAGTTGGTTAACGACAGAGAACCTACCGAATATGACTTGAAAATTTTACGTAAATTACAGCTCTTGATGTTAAGTTGTTTTTGATATACTTACCTAGACCTCTAGACAAAATAGGTCTAAAACGGCAAATTGATTGACCCCCAAGTTGACAATAACTTTACAAAAAATAGTTTGTAATTAGGTAGGTACTTATTTTGTTGTTTAGGCGCCCCAAAGTGTGGATATTACGCTCATAATGAACTTTTTAATAAATATGTAAAATAAAAAACATATTTCCTGAAGTTACCTAATAAATGAGCTTGTATTTTCACAGTGCATTGTTAAAAGTGCCATGGCAAATCTTTCTAAAATTCCAGAAATCACTACCATAACGGGATTGAGAAAACTGCTATGCAAGCTAGATAGGTACTTCCAAAGAAATCACAGCCGATCGGGAGTGAAGCCAAAATAACAATCGTAAAGAAATAGGTATCAGTGGTTCCCCCAGTCTCCCCTACGGATGCGAATTTCACGAGTTCAGTACAAAACTCGCAGATAACTGTCCGATAGACAGGCTCTCCCTCAGAACCGAAGATTTATAGCAATGCGTTGTAAATCGATTAGCGCGCACTATCGATGCTATCAAACTGCAATGACATCGATGTTTTATTTATATCGAGATATATTTTTTATCTACCCCGGTTATGAAAAGCGAAGTTGCATAATATATACTCGACTACGTCAAAGTCAAATATCGAAAAGAGATTTTAGCAGTCCATGTATCCTATGTATCATCATCATCATCATCATCATTAGCAACCCATCAACGGCTCACTACTGAGCGCAGGTCTCCTCTCAGAGAAGGGTTATAGGCCACAGTCCACCACGCTGGCCCAATGCGAATTGGCGGACTTCACACACCTTCAAGAACATTATGAAAAACTCTCAGGTGTGCAGGTTTCCTCACGATGTTTTCCTTCACCGTTGAAGCAAGTGATATTTAATTGCTTAAACGCACTTGACCCCGAAAAGTCAGAGCTGCGTACCCGGGATCGAACCTGCGACCCCCCGAATAGGACTCCACAGTCCTCACCACGAGGCTATCACTGCTTCTATGCTATGTATGTATGTGACTATTTTCGCATGCTCCACAGTAGTGAATAAACTACTGTACCGATTTTAATGAATGCGATGTCAGTAGTCCAGGCGACATAATATACTACATTTTGTATGAACAAAATCAATATGACGTATGTTAATCCAAGTCTCCGTAGCCGGGTTACATCATACTAATTTTTTTTTTGTTCGATGACAAGCTAGTCCTTGACTGCGATCTCACCTGATGGTAAGTGACGATGCAGTCTAAGATCGTAGCGGGCTAACTTAGAAGGGGTATGGCAGTGAACATTCAACCCATACCTCTATCACAGAGTAACGAAGGTAAGGTGTGCCTCTATTATAAATGTGTAAGTACCCATATTATAAATGCGAAAGTGTGTTTACTGGTTTTTTGATTTGTCCTTCAATAACAGAGCTACAGATCGACGTGATTTTTTGCATAAGTACAGTTGAGAACCTGGAGAGTGACACAGGCTACTTTTTATCCCGGAAAATCAAAGAGTTCCCGGGGGATTTTAAAAACTAAATCCACGTCAGCTAGTGGTTTATAAACTTTTATCTTTGTTATATTTTGATAACAATTGATAGTCCTCGACTGCGATCTCATCTGTTGGTAAGTGACGATGCATTTTAAGATGGTAGCGGGCTAACTTGAAAGGGGTACGGTAATGTAAATTAAGCCCATACTCGTAATCAATTTCTACACGCCATCGTGCCGGAACGCTAAATCGCTTGGCGGCGCGTCTTTGACGGTAGGGTGGTAGCTAGCCACGGCTTAACCGGACTGACTAGAGACGTTTCACAAATTGTTTACGTCGGGAATCGAACCCGAAACCTCTCATTTTAAAATGATATCGCTTACCACCGCGCAGGGAGGTCGTTATGTTCAGCCATATAAACTTGTTTCCTGTTTGTTTTATGAAAGGGGGAAGCAAATCTACTGTCTACGAATTCTTGCTCAAGAATTGTTAGTTGTTTTTAACGAAAAGAGGGATGATGTACGAAGTGACCGAGGCTTGACTATGATGTTATGTAAGCAGAATATATTGCTCTCGCCAGAAATCGACTTCGGGCTTTCGGGACCTCCCATTGGCGATCACCAAGGAGAAATTCATAAAATTTAATTTTTGGATTTAAATCAAAATATATAGGCTTA